>CM056561.1:15294134-15969134 GCA_029721515.1 Synanceia verrucosa | reverse complement strand
ACACATCTGTAGACTAATGCTCCACAAAGTCCCAGACTGTTATTGCAACAGGTCCGTGAGCCCTGAAGTACTCTTAAATGACATCAGTAGATCCTCGCAGGCCGTACATTCTTAGCATTTTTATTTTTTATTTTTTGCTTTTGATCAGTCGGTGAGGAGTGATGAAGAGTTAAGAAGTGATAGACTGTTGATCTAAAAAAGGAGACGTGTTGTTATTGGTCAGTACACTTCAGATCATGTTAATGTTCATGCCTTAAATCAATAACCTCTGGGTTAAGGGAGCTACCTGGGATATCTTATCTTCCTCTCCCCCACCCCCAAAAAGATCAATTCCTTCTTGTTTTTCTACAATCGTCCCATCAGGTTCCATCTTGACGTATTTCTACATACCTTGGTTTTTGAGAAAACACATTGATTTTCAGTTGAAACAATCAGCAATAAGAAAGACGTTTTCACATCACGCACTCAGAGTATGGATGAAACACTGTCCTGCTTTGTGTCATATATTGTTATAGTTAGAAACGTCTGTGTCAAACATTTTTCTCGTTTTAAGTTATGTAAGCTAGCGTGTTTTCCATTCCTGAAGTATTGGGTCTTAATGTGTGTGGATGCATGTAATTGTTTGGTTCAATTTCATATTTATTTAAAAAAAGAGGGGATAAAAATGAAAAAAAATGGTACAAAATCTGAATTATTTGTCAGGAAGCAACTTTGCACCCATACTTTTACTTGCAAATCATGCATTGACAAATGTGTTTTGTGTGTAAATTAGCTTCTCATCAATAACACATTTATATTTTGCAATGTTTTTTTTTCCCCCTTTCCTGGAGAATATATTTCCATGGCTTACCTGTTATTCTGCATGTGCAACCTTTTTACTAGCTAATGTTGCAGAATTATATGCAGGAATACAGTTTGTTGTTTTGACTGAACTGATTATAATTCTTCATTCCTTCTTCTTTCATAGCCTCCTCTGTCACAGAGGTTTAGATCACGTGTCCATGCTGCAGGCAACATAGCTAATACAAGGTTGTACATGTAGTGTAGCCTTTGAGTGCCTCAAGTTGTCTTGTGAATGTGTGACAACCTTGTAACTACAGCCATCTTTGATATCTTCAGTTTTGTGGAAAACCATAAATTCCAGTGTATACTTTGAACAGCTTCTGAAACATTTTCAACTGACAGAGGCGTTACAAGCCACTGAAATGTTCGGCATCTTCTGGAGCCCCCAGAATGTATCATATTTCCTTTTCTCTGTGTTTAACTTCCACTCACAGCTGAACTGGTCAACGTTTAAAGTTTGCAGTTGGTGATGTCAACCTGTCATGTTTTGGTTCTCTGCAGGACAAATGCAGTGCCTTGTTAATCTTATATTTAAATCAGGTTTTTCATTTTGAGTGCGGTCATGGTAAAATAATGCAATGTTTTCTTGTGTTCTGTGTGTTTTTTGTGGGGGGGGGAGACAAGCACTTTATTGATTTGTACCAGGGTTAAAAGCAAATCACCTTCAGTCGAAACAAAACTATAAGAAAATAGTGAATTGTAGAAGACAAAGCATATGTCATTTTACAGAATAACCTGTCAGGGCTATGTTAAAGTCATGAAATGCCAGTTGATCAACTTAACTTATGAAAAGTTATTCCTCATTTTCTGTACATTCTCTAATTTTTATTTCTCTTTAAATGTGTACAGTCTTGCTTCAATCTTTACAACAAAACAACTTGAAATAACAGCGACAGCATTATTTAAATATGGAAGTTATATGAACCAGAACGAATCTTGCCTCTGGTTTGGACTCACCCATTTACCCCGGCCTTCCCCCTACCTGGCTTTTAATACCCCCTGCTCCACCATCACATACAAGTTATAGTGCATTACTTTTCGTAGATATAGCTCCAGACATTGTATGACAAAAGCCTGATTAATAATGTGGGGTTTTTTTGTTGTTGTTTTTTTTTGTTTTTTTTTTTAAGTAAGATGTTAAAGTCACTTTCGAATCAAAAAAAAAGTTCACAAGTATTATCTCCTGACAAATGCTATAAAATAACTTATTTAACAGAAAGAATGTGGATTGACTCCAATCCTGATTCAGTCACTTTTCAAAGTGCTTTTAAGGGAAACTACTTCATCCAGCAATTTAACAATTATTTTAAAACACATTTAATTTCGCTACATTCTTGGTGTAAATATATAAATTGTATCTGTGAAGTAAACATGCCTGTTTTTATCAGATTTTCTTTGACAAAAATAAAAAAAAAAATACTATTTCGATTTGAACCATATGCGTAAGAAAGACCCTTGAATGTAGTTAAGCACTGTAATACCAGTATGTATGTATATTCACTGAACTACTTTTGCAGTGTTAACACTAAAAATAATTTTTGCAGTTCAAGTTCACTGTCATCTCCATAGAAACCACCAGACGTCTGTGAAGAAACTATTAGCATCGGAGTGTGATTGGTTGTGAGTTTCTTGAAGTCAGTGATGATTTCTTTTGGCTTCTTGACATTGAACAATGCTATCTTTGTGACACTTTCCTAATGTGGAGATGGAGGATGACAGTCATTCTAGGAAAACCACGTCCACTAGAGGGGACACCGATCAGCTCCACGGTCTGCAGCCACGGGCTAAAAAAAAATGCCTGTAACTATTTAAAAACATATTTCCGCATATTATTTTAGCACCCTACTTCTACCATGGGTGAAGCTGATTGACCTAAAATGATGATGTCATGGGACAAGTTAGCTGTTAGTGAGCTAATATAGTTAAACAAGGCACTTGCAAACATAATATTGCATAGCTTTCTGAGTTATCCACATTTCTGGCAACATTTTTAGCTTAACTTAAAGAAATATAGCTACAAAAAAATTCTCCATTTTTCCTGCCGATGCCGGATGTCTTGCTGCTTGTATACTTGATTTTTTTTTTTTTTTTGGTTCAGCAGCTTATAAGAACTTGATTCTGAGTGTTTTACCCTGTTTTTAGTGCTCACCACCATTCAGCAGCATTTTAGGAATTTTTCTCTGGATGTATAACTAACTCCTAGTGGATGAAATTTAAAAATGGAGGCACCTACACGCAATATGGGTGGAACTTAATTCCACTTGTCTCTAAAGCTACTCACTTCATCTCTGTTCTGTACTGTTTTGAAGAGTATCTGTGAGTTGATGGAAACAAAAATGTATTTTTGGAAGTATACTGCACATTATCTTATATTGCTAGAAAATTCAAGGACTGAGGCAGTGAGACTATCAATGCCAGAAATTCTAGGGGAAAAAATATCACATCTCACAGTTTTTCCAGTATTCATCACATTTAACTAAATGTACAAGCAGATAGAGGGAGCCCTTCACCCAAGACAGCACAGAGAGGGCCAGACAATAAACAGAGTAGCAAACAAAGTAGCAAGCTGTCTGTTCTCTCTGTTGTGTTTTTTTAGAGATTAGGTTTATTTGGTGTAAAACATGCCTTCACAGACACTGCAGTTATTACACGACTGTCACATTACATTTATTATGTTTGCACAGGAGATTTTTTTTTTTATATTTCTCGTAATGCGTTCTGCTGAGTTGTATTTCATGTCACCGTAAAGTCCTTCATAATGATCCGTGGCATTGATTTTCTCACCTAACTCTGCAAGAAAGCAAATTTCCCAAATTCTCAAACAAATATTTTAATGCAATTTGAAAATGCTTTTCCTCAGATTTTTACCTCTTTAAGTGAGGAATCATTATTCCATTTGCCTATATGTTTGTCATGAGTATCTTATGGCAAAAAATGGTTTAAGTGTTGCATATCATATACCTATATATCGCATGCTGGTGCGTTGCAGTTAATAGCACAGGCTTGCTAAAAAAAAAAATGACATACAATGGTGGATTGCCATAACAAAAGAGGGAGAGTGTGATGCTTATCAGTGTGAAGGTGGAGCCTGTTTGTCATTCCTTCAGGCACTTGAAACTCCTGCTGTCACACCATGGACCGCATGCAACAGACGCACTACATCTATGGTGAGTTCACCCTGCAAAGCTTTGTTGATATACATGCTTTATTTAAGACTAATTTCTGTCTTGGCTCTGTAACAAACTGAAAATCTGAAATTAATAAATCACATAATTATCAATTCAATATTTATCAGATACATACAAATGGGTGCCTTTAACTTTCAGGACATTCTATCCGAGAATATTTTCTTACTTCTTCGTTGAAACAAGTGGTTGACTTTACAAGTGTTTGAGTTGCTGAGGTGCTAATAAATTCACAGAGACAGGCTGTAAAGTTTTGATTGTGACTAGCATGGCTGCAGGGCACAGTATGTGACAGAATGTAAGGATGGTCTAGCACAGTATGTGACAGAGAGGTGGTGTAGTTTTTCAAGGTGAACAATGTGGAAAAAAATGAAATGACTGGCTTCTTTCACTCATCCTTTATTTTAGTTTTTTTTTTATCCACTGGACTAGTATTTATAGAATAGAATAGCTTTATTGATCCCAACCTGGGAAATTATGTTGCAGCAACAGCAAGAAATGGAATCTCAATATTAAAAGAAGCAATAAAAAAGTATTACTATTTACAATATAAAGTATAAGAGAGAAGAGCAGGGTAAAAATGTATATACATATAAATAATTATGATTCGTGGTGAAAATTAATAGTGCAAATAAAGACTAAGGTGCAGTGAACTAAATGTCATTGTCATGTAATGTATTCTCTCTGTTTCCAGGTACTGGTGATAGCCAGTGCCGACTGAGGCTGATCAACTTCGAGGCTCTTGAAAATCAAACCTCTCATGAGACACAGGGGCTCAGCAAAAAGCACCTGGTCGTACGACGAGGGAAACCTTTCAAACTGACTCTGCTGTTTCACAGCGGGCCTTGGAATCCCCACAGAGAGAGCCTGCTCCTGGAGGTTTGGCTAGGTATCGAAGATATTATTGATATGAAGATAGTCTGCTCCCATTTAATGCAAGACTGAGTGTCATTTCCGAAAGACAAAATTTCATATATATATTTTTTTTTTTTTATAAATGAAACACGTTGCAGCCATAAGTGATAAAAAGGAACAATCCAATACACTCAGAGTGGTATAGCCTTACTCTGGTTTGAACAGTAGCTTAGTGGCAACATGCCTAATGGTAACATAATTTATATAAGTATTACTGAGCCGATTTGCTGACTTTATGACAACTCTTTTTGTTAATTTACTCATTCAACATTTTTGGGAAATACTGTCAGTTGTTTTTTAGTGAGATGAGAAGAAACAACTCCATGCTTAGCACTCAGGCGTGAGTGGTGTCATTCTTTACATCTCACAGAAAAAGAAACAATACAGACAGAAGGGATTAGCCATTCCTTTATCATGCATGCCTACAGGCCTAATGGTATTATGTAACTTTCACAATATCTTTGTTATTACATACACCTGTGGCCATGTGCTTGTGCACATGTTCACACTTTTAGTTGCTGCAGCTTCTAACTGAAGGAAAAAAAAAAATAATACCTTTTAAAGTAAAACTGTGTGAGTCTTTGTTTGCTGACATTGTCCAGCATTAGACACCATAAGTTCCTGGACATACTGTATCTGACCAAAATGTCTGAGTGTATTGAATTAACTTAAAGTAAATTGCAAGTGTTTACTTTCCCCATACAGGCAGTATGTCAGAGAGGATCCCAGTCCAGGTCTCTGACATGTGGTCCGACCCCCAATGCTGGTCAGCCAAAGTCTACCCGGGTGACAGGCATTCTCAGTCAGTCACCATCCATATCTGCTCCCCTGTGCAATCCTCAGTGGCTCTGTATCACCTCCAGATCCACATAGAGACCATACAGACTAGACGAAGCTATGCAGTTGGAACGTTCGTGCTGCTCTGCAACCCTTGGCTGAAAGGTCAGTCCATGTGGTAATACTCCTTCCTGTTATTATCTCCAATGTTTTTGTCATTCCACAACACTGCTATTGCCTTTCAGATGATCCAGTGTACATGCCACTGGATGCCCAAAGACAAGAGTATATCAAGAGTGATTATGGGTTGGTATACATGGGCACCCATCTGAACATCAGCAGGCGGCCCTGGGCGTTTGGGCAGGTATGTGATACTCAACTGTTATGAATGGATCATGCATAATCACAGCATTATTTGCAGGTAAGAATATAGTACAGCTGCATTTGTGTTTCCATGTGTACAGTATGAGCCTGGGGTCCTAGAGGCTTGTCTGACGCTCCTGGAGGTCAGCCCACAGCACCTCAGGGGCAAAGACAAAGACTTCATCCAACGAGCAGACCCCGTCTACCTCAGCAGGGTGATCTGTGCTATGGTGAGGGACGACACTTACAAAGACTGCATGTGCATTAATAGTGATATAAAATATGTAAAAACTCCTGCCAAATTCTTTACTGATTTGTCCATAACATGACTGTGAGTTACTGAAGACTGTTTTTCTCTGCAGTTTCATAATGAAGACAGAAAGAAAGGTCAGTTATGTTTCTCCTCCTGTCCAAGGTTAACTGTAATGATGACCGAGGTATTGTGGAGGGGAAGTGGCAGGGCAGCTACAAAGATGGCATCAAACCAACAGAGTGGAGCGGCAGCGCTGACATCCTTCACCGCTGGGTCTCATCCAACTGCAGCCCAGTGCGCTATGGACAGTGCTGGGTCTATGCGTCTGTCCTCTGTACAGGTACTACAGGAATAATAAGGACACAAGTGTATTCAAAAAAAAAAAAAATCATTGAGGAATTTCTTATGCTAAGCAGTTTTTTTTTTTTTAAATCAATGAAATATCACTACTTAATTTTTTTTGTAATTTAAAAGGTGTATTTCTACTTAACATGTTTAACATTCAAGGCTTGTTTGTCAATATGAATGATTTGAAAATCAAGTTTGCGTCTAGTTTTTACGATTGCCTGTTTTCCAGTGATGCGAGTGCTGGGGATTCCCTCCAGGGTGGTGACTGTTTTTAATGCAGCCCATGACGGTGATGGCAACTTGAAAATTGAAGAATTTTACACAAGCAGAGGGGAAAAACTCAACCTGTCAAAGGACAGCATTTGGTTGGTGTCTCTTTCTCTCAAACCACAAAGATAGCAGTTGCTTTATCAGTAGCTATCAGGAGGATTTGTCCATTTAGATTTCAACAGAAATTATGAAAGTGCCTTGTGCCAGCATTTTTTTTGGCAATTTTGAGTCATATTTCAAGACCCACAGAATATTTTGTACCATGTCTCTGAAAACACAGATTAGCTCAAATGAAAGAAAAGACTCTTTATTTCATCATGAAAAAAAAATTCTTTTTACCTTACCATACTTAACGCCACTTTTTCACCAGAATCCGTCCATTTTGCTCTCTAATCATGATCATCTCCGCTTCCTGCTTTGATCGCTGTTGGCATGTAACATCTCTTATTGCTTTGACTACATCTCCCAGAAACCTCAGAATTACTCACAGGCTGCGGGAGACCACGATCGGTGACCCCTGACGAAAAAGCACTTTGATGGCGAAATACGTCAAAGAGTTAAAAGTAGTGCTGATTACCAAAATATTTTCATGTATCTGTAATGGTCAATCAACCAGAATGTGCAAATTCTTTAATGCTAAAATTGTCTTCCGTTAAATTGTTATCCGTGCCTTTTTAAATTTGCTGTTCTCAAAAAAAAAAAAATAGAAATAGCAAAGCACTTTTTTTTTTCACTGAAATTACAGTTATTGTAATTGCTGAACAAAAATCATTTTGGTAGTTGTTTGTAACTCTTAATTAATTATTTCAGATTTGGATATAAAAACACAAATTCCTCAGTTTGAAATTCCTCACTCCTGTTGTTAATGGTGAAGTCACTGAGAAAGAAAGTCTGAATTAAAACACGCATTGAAGGTGCATGGACAAATGACTTTGTTCAGTACTTCATATTATTCTTCTGTGCATGTCCATGTTTGTGCATCCATACCTGTGTGTCCCCTTGCAGGAATTTCCATGTGTGGGTGGAGTGCTGGATGAGGAGACCAGACCTCGGTACAGGGTTTGATGGCTGGCAGGTTGTGGACCCGACGCCTCAGGAGAAGAGTGCAGGTGGGTCCCTGCGCTAAGTGGGTTGGTGGATTTCCAAACTGGACATACATCTTGAACACCTTGCTAGATGTGCCTGATCGAAACTGAATGTTTTCAGGATCTCTCAGGGACGGAAAGGGCCCAAACACAAAAACTGCAAACCAAATATTCAAAGGAAAGAATGTCTTTAATTGTAGCAGTGAGGGAAATGATTAACAAACTCAAACATAACACCCAGGATACAAGAGAATAACAAAGTAAAGTACTCTTGCGGGTAAAGCAAAACCTGACTATATGGACATAGAAAAGGGAAACTCAGTAAATGAACAGAGATGCTCACATGGAGGGAAGTAAAATTTAATTATTAATAATATCAACTGGAAACAAAAGTCACTCTCTGGCGAGGAGCAAGAAATGCTCTCTACGAGGTAACTAAATGATAAATCTGACTAAGAACAAAAGACGCTCACTGGGGAGGTATGTATATGTAAGATAACAGAATGACAAACCAAAAACCACTCTTAACAGAGGCTCAGGAAAACAACAATCAAAATACTTAGCTGCATGAAACATGGGATGTGAAACAAGGAACAAAGAAAACCCGACTCACACATGAGACGGATGAAAACAAACTGACAAGGACAAGGGAAGACAAGACTACTTAAACACAATGGACGAGACTTCAAAATAAATCAGGACAAGACAATATGGGCTCAGGACAAAACTGGGTAACGTAACTAAACCAGATGGGATATGTCAGATGTGACACATCTATCTCTTGCAGGGATATTCTGCTGTGGACCTTGCCCAGTAGTTGCCATCCAGCGGTGTTACCTCGGTGCCCCTTATGACACTTCGTTCATCTATGCCGCTGTTGATGCTGACGTCATACGGATGATTGTGTGTGACGGGCTGGTGGTGGGCAGGAAGGTGGATGCTGACTCGGTGGGACAGCTGATCTACACCAAGAGCATCGGCTCAGACACACCAGAGAATCTCACACAAACTTATAAGAGCAAGAACAGTAAGACGGGATAAAGATCTTTAAATGAAAGCCAAAAGACACAGTAGATGTAGGGTGTTTTCTGTATTTGTTCTCCATGTGTAATTTAAGTTTGACTCCCTATTTCCAATTCCTTTTCAGGGGGGCAACCAGCGGGCACTGAAAGATGCACCGCGAGGAGAGGTCAGTGGTTGTGATTAAGCATCTTTACCCATCTTTACAAAGTTGACTTCTCAATTTTCTGTCCTTTTTTAGGGGGACAACTAACTACCTCCAGGACAATGATAATGAGTGGTCAGTGGCTCTCCTTTCCATATTCAAACATACATATGTGCACATAAATATCTTAAAAAGAAACTTCTCTTGGAAACTTAAAGGTGCCTTGTGGCATTTTTGATCTCCAGTAGCTCTATGGATTGTTTTTCAAGTGGGTTCTGGCTGTATTTGTCTTGCGTACACAAGTATACAATACACAACTGCCAATGGCTTCATACTATTCTGCTGATCTACAGGTGTTGGACAAACCCTCTTTCTATGTACAATGGAGCCTACAACATGAGATATGAATTGCCTTTCCTTATCTCTCACACATTTTATAGCTCTCTCACAGTCCAACAGCTAACTAATGAGCAAGCCCTACCACATTGTCTGCCATCAAAACAGGAAGGAAGTGGTAAAGTAGTAAAGCCTGCCTCTTGTTTCATGTGATTGGCCTTCTGGGCCAAGTGCGGCATTAATGAGTGGTGCGATTCTGTGTCTGATGCAGAAAAGTTGGAAATATTTTTTATGCATGTATGAAAAACACACTTAATCATAGGAATCCACTGGTTTTGCTGGAGGTGCATTTTGTATATTTAGTATTTGCCGCTAAAGGTACTAATATTGCCACAGTGAAGTCCCTCTGGTATCACATCTACTACAAGGGATTATCACAGGTAGCCAGTTTTGATTCTGCTTTTTTCATGACAAAATCATTTTTACTGCAGGATTTGCTCTGCAGTCCAGTCCACTGGAAGGAGAAGCAGGTAAGTTTTCACTCTAATCATACTTTTGCAAAAGCCACAGGGTATATTTAGGTGTTTTCCACTGACCGCACTGTTATGATCAGAGGTTCAATCCCTATTGGCACTATATCTACCTTTTTATGCTAATTTATAACCATCTTGGATACTGTTGCTTTTTGATACAACAAAATCCCTCTCGCTTTTACCACAGAGTTTACTTTGCAGTCCACTCGTGCGGAACTAGGAGCAGGTAAGCTTTCATTCTAATCATACTTTTACGAAAGCTACAGGATATATGTGTTGGTTTTCCACCGACAACACTGTTAGAGTCAGCGGGTCAATTTCTACTGGCACCACCTCCACGAAAAATGTATACTGGTATGCTAAGTATGTTTAGTTTATGTTTCGTTTATGTTTAGCTTATTTGAACAATGCAAATACTTTTCCTCTTCATGTCCAGAAGGAATGTCACCTGGTTTGGAGGTGTCCTTAAGCATTGATGGGGTGCCATCAGTGGGTGAGAATATTGTCATATGTGTGACGGTTACAAACCAGTCAAGCAGCCCAAGGGTCCTGATGGAGCACCTCAATGCTCAACTGAAGAAGTATTGTAGCAACCCACTGGAGAGCTTCTGGAAAACACACAAAGAAGTGCACATACAGCCTGGTGAAGGTGAGGAGGTGTGCATTCTCAGGCACTTTTATTGGATTACCTTGTTGAATAATTGCTTATTACTTCTGATCCTTTTGCACCTTCCAATTACTTTGTTTCATTTTTCCACATTCTTTACATTCTCTGCAGTACTGACTCTCCGCCACACCATCCCTCCCTCTGAGTATGAGTCAGTCCTAGCCGGTGATGACATTGTGAATGTGGCAGTGGTGATGAAGGACATGAGGACTAAAGAAAGAGTACTGGCCACGCAGGAGGTCAATATGAGCTCACCACAGATAACTATAGAGGTACAGCAGTATTCAACCTCTCTCCTTTTCAACTCCGAATGATGAAGTGTTGACTTCCATTCTTCTCCTTATTTCAGTATATCAGTGAACTTCTGTATCCTGTCAGTTGTCAATGTTGTCCTAACATAACAGCATAGCAATCAACATCATATGAGAGATACATGCTTCAGATTACACTGAAATCTGTTATCAAAACCACTCCTCCACTGGAATGTGGTGTAATCAAGTGTCAGAACACCATCAACGTCTACTCTTTTCTCCAGTTAGCAGATCTTTTTACTTTCAGTGCAATGGGCACAACTTTATACCACATTGGTGTTGCACTGGTGATTGGATACAAGCTTTTTCCAACAATGTATTTTAGCTAAGACCAAGGGATATTTTTCTTAGGTGGATCTTGAAAAGATCACCCATGTCTTCATCACATCGACGTTAGATTTCTGCATAAGGCATTTATCAACCGCCTTTAGCTAATCCAGAATGCTGCTGCTCGACTGCTCTCTGACAAAAGAAAACATGACCATATCACTCCAGCGTCCCCTCCACTGGCTCCCGGTCCGCTATCACATTGATTTTAAACTTCTTTTAATGGTTTTTAAAGCCCTTAATGGTCTTGCCCCTTTTTACCTAACTGAGCTCCTGCATCGCCACTTCCCAACCAGAGCTCTAAGGTCCTCTGATCAGCTGCTGCTGGAGGTCCCTAAAACCAGGCTGAAGACGAGAGGTGACAGGGCCTTCGCTGCAGCCGGTCCTAGAATCTAAAATAATCTCCCCATCTCCATACGATCCTCCCAGACCCTTGAGACTTTTAAATCTCCTCTGAAAACTCACCTCTTTTCCCTGGCGTTTCATGGACGAGCACACTCAAATCATGGGCACTGTAGTTCTTTTTTAACTTTTAATGTTCCTATTTCACTTTTTTGATTTTTATTGCTCTCATTTTGTCTGCTTCATTTGTTTTATGTATCCTGTGTACAGCACTGTTGTCATCCTAAATGTGCTCTAAAAATAATGACTTGACTTGATAAAGGGCACTATTTCACCAAAAGTATATTGTTTATCTTCTTAATTTGGATCCCATAAATAGGTCACTAGTCTCCCTGGGGTCCATACAAAGTAAATTAAAGTAAAAAGTAAAAAAAAAAACAATAACTAAAGCATCTGTGTGATTTGTCAGTTTTTGATCTGGTGGCTTTTTGAAAGAAAAAACTCTCAGTGGGTAGAGCTGGTCGTTTAGTGATCAGAAGATCACTGGTTCGAATCCCGGCTCCCCCTAGGTGCATGTCGAAGTGTCCTTGAGCAAGACACTGAACCCCAAATTGCTCCTGATGAGCTGTTGGCGCCTTGCATGGCAGCCTCTGGCATCAGTGTATGAATGTGTGTGAATGGATGAATGGGACATGTATTGTAAAGCGCTGTGAGCTGTCAGTAGACTGGAAAAGCACTATACAGATGCTTATACACATTTGCCATTTACATACTGTATCTACAACTAGCTGCTCTGTTTGGTGCAGTCTGATTTGTGTTCTTATTTTTTTTCTCAGTTTTCTGAGCAGCAAGGTTTTCATGTGCTGGAAACAACATTAGACAACCTCAGAGAATGTAGCCTGTCCTAATTTAAAACCATGCCATTTTGTTTCCTAATTGTTTAACTGTGGCTTTTCCTCAGGTTGAAGGAGGGGACAGCATCGAGATGAAGAAGGAGCACACAGCCCAGGTGTCCTTCATCAACACATTTACCAAACCTCTGGGTGGCGCTGTGCTGACTGTAGAGGGACCTGGTTTGTTACAGGGCAAACACAAAGCCAGGTAAGTGTGTTTACAGTGAGGCAACATGTCATTATTTCGAAACGATACCTCTGGTTGTTGCCTTCATGGCTCTATAAGACAAAACGATACGTGCTGTGCGGCAGTCACATTTCAGTGGTGTAGCACAGGTCTTTTCTTTTTGTTTGAGCCAGGAGGAAATGATGATTTATGGTTTAAGTGTCTGAGGAATGCTGCCTGGGAATGCTGTCAGGTGAGTTTTACAGCAGCAGCTACAAACATTAGGTTGTTACACCCAAATGCGTCATGTAGCTCTTTGGGTTGAGTAAGGCTGAATGACAACAAGTAATTAAAAAACAGACACAACAGAATGACAATAACAGAACAAAATCCCTAACATAAATAGAACTACTAACAAGACGACTATACAGGACTGCAAGGCAGCTTCGCTTTTAGTAGCAGCTTTGCTACTAAACTGAGCTACTCAGGTATGAAAGTAAAGTGCAATGTGCACCCTTGTGCAAATAATAATTGACAAGCAATATGATTGTCATTTAGTTATTGTGGATACTGTGAAATTAAAGTAATAAATAGTGCAACTGTATTATAAGCTAAGAATATATACACATAGAGTATACATAAATACTACCTTTACATTATTTTTGTCTAGAAAGTGTCTGTGTCCATTTTTAAAGAGCGGGTGATGTGGATGGGTGGATTGTATGTGCGTGTGTTTGTGTGAATAGAGGGGTAGACTGAGTCCTCAGCATGTGTTGTGGAGATGGTGGAGAGGCACTGAGTGGAGTAGGGATGGACACATCTTTGTGGTTCCTAATTTTAAAGCAACAAAGCAGGTTGCAGTTTAAATTTAAATCCAGGTCACATCGCACATAATAGTGACAAAAATTTGACAACAGCCAAAACCATATAATGAAAGAGATTAAATAAAAATCAAAAATACAGCATAATTATGTTCTACAGGTTTGTTTGTTTTTTGACCAGGTTTTGTTTATTTGTTTATTTATTTGATGGTTTGCAAAGTAACTCAAAAGTTATGGACAGATTTTGATGAAATTTTTGGAATTGATCAGAAGTGGCCTAACTTAAAACTGATTAAGTTTTGGTGGTGATCGGATCCAAGTCAAGGTCAACAAGGTCAAAAACAAGGCGTTTTTAACCATAACTTCATGTGGGAATATCCGGAAAAGAATTCTCAAATTGTATTTGCAAAGTTTTACTGGTATTTTCAAATTCAAATGTGACAAAATATGAAATAGAGAAAAACTAAAAAAAAGCACATGATATTAATGTGAATACAGTGTTAAATGTGGGTTTCAAGGTGCGTCAAAATCAACACATTCACTCTTAGGCATTGTGGGCTTGCAGGAGTATACGCTCTCTCAGACTGTTGCCTTGGTGGAGGTCTGCGCTCTCTGAGTGCTTTTCTAGTTCTTTTTATTACCTCAGGCTCTGCCATTTTTTTTCTTAACATTGTTTAAGAACAAGTCTAAACCACTGGACTCTATGAACCTAGTTGTGCAACATGTTTAACTTTGCTGGACAAGTACACATTGGATTCTGTTTTGCTTTCTGTTCTGAAAGTGTGTGAAAGTGTTCTTGGCACTGGAGTTTTATTTTGGTACATAATGTGGTTACTCTATCTTTAAACAGGCTCCAGTCTGGAAAGAACTGTTTCCTCCACCTCTTGTCTGTAGAACTTTTTAAACATTTTGTTTTTCTTCGGGTTTTGTCTACTCGGTGCCAAATGATACTGAAGTTTATTTAAATGGAACACAATAACAGGACCTTATTGTACATGCTTTTTTGAATCTTGTTTCCTACTTTGTGGTGTTAATCTCCTGTTTCCTTCCTTTACCTCTTTTATGGCTTTAACTGGATACTCACGCAGAACTTTTAAATCTTATTTCCCTCTTACTTCACCTCCCTATTTATTGGCACAGTCAGTGGAGCAAAAGCTCCACCCTAGAGAGGAATAAGCTCACTAATCAGAGAAAGGCTTCAGCAGAAACATCAACTTACTGTACTGTAAGAGGTAATACATCACCATGCTAAAAACTGCTTTGGCATTTACTGTTTTGGCTTGAGAAAGGGCATAGCGTGTGTTCTGGGAGCTAGAGAAAATCTCTGTACCTGGCAAATGATTTGTTGAATAATTGATAGTATTAATCAACACTGATCACCTCCACACACGCACACACACACACACACACACACACACACATTACGATCATTTGGGCTGTGGAAAGTCTTGCCAGCTGCCTCTTTTATTCATTGTGCAGATGCTTGTGTAAAATAGCGATTCTCCAAATTGTTTCAGGGCTGCTACTCTGTTGGAAAGATTTATTTTCTCCTCTCTCTCTCTCTCTATCTCAGACTGGTTCTCCTGCAGCCATGTGAGAAGATAGAGAAGACGGTGTCCATCATGGCCACTTCACCTGGCACTAAACTGCTGATGGCCACTTTCTCACACAGCAATAGCCCAAGCATCGTTTCCAGGTGCTTCCACAAAGTCTCCGTCATTACTGCATGACAATGAAGAGTCCATCCTTCAAAAGCTTCAACAACAAGAAATTAATTTCTATGCACTGAGAAATGAAGTATATATTTTTTTCATAATTTTCAGGAAATTAGCAAGGGTACAAAGGCAGAAAAACACAAGCAAACACAACACATCCTAGGTAATCTCAATTACCATATGATTTCAAAATTAATTTATTTTAAAAAAACATTATGATCAGAGATACAGAGCTTGTAGTTCCAAGGATGGCTATGAGTGGATCAGATTATAGGTGCTTCCCAAAAGTCTCTGAGAAACAATGAAAGATGCTGTTAAATGACTGATCATAGACTTTTATAAACTGGTGAAAAATCACTAAAAAGCTGTTCCCTGCAAATAATCCTGTGCAATGTTTTAAATGTATAACACACGTCTGACAATCGTGTATCTTTAATCTTTGTTAAATACCAAATTCAGAGCATAAATATATTACCAAACAACTATTTGCTATGAAAAAGTATCGAAGATAATGTCTTCCTGAGCAGAGAATAAAGTCTCTCTCTGTGTGTGTGTGTGTGTGTGTGTGTGTGTGTGTGTTAAAAGGAGCTCCTCTGCAGGCCAGCCATATGTGTATGTTAGCATCATTAGCTGCTAGCTGTGTGTTTAGTTGTTGCCATGTTCTTTTCCAAGTCTTTTGGAAGCAATCTCTTCTCTCAATCATAGACATGCACTGAATTTTACATTTAGGATCTTTAAATCTTCAGTAATCCATTCTGACATTTGCTTTAATGAAATTTCAGCCTCTGTCTACTTTGCATGTTCGTACAATATTTATCATATCATTATATCCCTTTTTAAAAACATGTAATAGTTATACAGGTTTTGATATGCTACACTATACATATATAGTATATGAATATATATTGTACTGTATACATACACACACACATATATACTCAAAAAAGTTGCCACCTGGATTTAACTAAGCAAATAAGTACGAGCCTCCTATTGGATAATTACTGCAGATTCAGCAACAGTATGTGCTCAAAGAATGAGGTCAGCTGACTACCTGAATATACTGGCCAGGTTATTCCATCAATGTTGTTGTTTTTTTTAAAATATATATATATATATGTGTATATATATATATATATATATATATATATATATACACACACACAGTATATACGTATATGATCTTCCATGTACAAGTCTTAACCACTGTACTGTCCAGCTGCTATGCATGTACACACAGACACACATACAGTATGTATACATACCTACACATAGTATATGCACATCTTCAGAATGTTATCACATCAAATGCTCTCATCATGAGTTTTGCCAGTAAAGAGTCTCACCATCCACTGACCCATACCAGTATCATGGATCATGGAGTGTTTCATCAGTTTGAAGCAGCTGCCTGTCCTGTCCTGTCAACACCCAACATGCCTGGTTGCCTTTGACTTCCAATGTGAGTTGACACCTGTGTTCTTGCCTTACAAGCCAAAGGTACATGAATCAAGCCAGTGGTTTATTGTACTGTGATTACGTCTGGGGAAAAATATCCTGATATTACTTCTTGATATGAGTCACTGCAAAACATTTTATTAACCTTCCCATAATGTAACATCACGAGCAGCATCACGTCTTGACTAATAAATAAGTCTCACCTTTCAAACTATCCACCCCCAGTTTGAGACACCAGCTCTGCATTCAAAATTTGTAGCCTCCAAGGTCAGTAAACTGAGTATTTTCTCTGTAAATATTGTTGCAGCATTGATTCGCAGGCTCCACATAATTTATAACAACTTAACAGTGCTGCATTGCTGTAACTCAAACACACCACTAGAAAGCAGCATTGGAGTATCCATTTATGTGTCTCTGTCTGCTTTCTCTCTGAAAATCACTCTATGTGTTTGTTTTTTCTGTTTTTTTTTTTCCCTCTGGCTGAAACCAGGTTACTATAAGAACCAACCAAATTTATCTCTGATCACAAGTTGCTTTAGTCACTGCTGATGTTAAGACAACTGTGATTTGTCAAATAGGCACAACATCATGAAGAATCCAGTGTCTTTTAATCAAATTTAGACACAAATGAGGCTGTGAAGGTTAGCACCGTTACCTCCAACAACCCGAGATCAACTTCCACCCTGTAAAAAGAATCACACAGCAATTTTTAGGATATATATCTGTTTTATTATTGATAGTCTCATCTTTATTTTACAAATGACAGTGTAGAAAGTGAGGCTCTGCGCTGCAAACTGGGTTGAAATCTTTACTTTGCTATGTTGTCCTCCCACAGGGGTGATCGAGGTCATGATTAAAATAAAATTTACTCTCAGTAGTAAAGAGGAACCAAACAGCAGTCTCCCGATCGTAACACTTTCCTTACTCAAATCCTGAGTCTCCTCATGGTGTAGAAACTTTCAACATCATCTGAAAAGCTATTCTGTCACAAGAGACTCTGAAAGAGAAGCTACTTTTCCGTAGGAGACCAGGAGGAGTCATTCCTCCCTCTGTTCAGAAATAGGCACGTCAGATAGCTTGTAAAACTATACTGAGTGAACTCGGACAAGGGCACTTTACTGCTCGCCCTGCACTTTTCCCTGTTAATATAATAGGCTTATAAATGGAATGATATAGAAGAGCTGAGGTCTGTGAATTTAATTTCAGGTAGCTCTGAGAGGTTGCCAGATTCTTTCCATTGATATACTTTGTGTCTGTATGTGGATGCAGATTCTAGACAAGGATTGTTTTGACCTAAAGGGTTCCAGGCTGACATGTGTGTGCTGAACAGCTTGTGATCTCACCTCGGTGTCAGGGAGATTGAAGCCGAGGTGTTGGCAGACGGAGACGATAATCAGACTCCACGCTTGCTGATTTTCAGACAAATTAAACGTCAGGGGAAAGCAGGGAGCGGGACTGCTGGGCTGCTTTGAAAAGCTGAGGCGATCATAAATTATTAATGGCTCCCCGTCACGGCCTCCCTCTCTTCATCCCTCGCTCTTTTTAACCATCCTGTTCTTCATCCATCCCTCCCTCGACTGTGCTTATAGCACTTTTTCCTTCCTTACTTTGTTCTTCTTCCTCAGTCATTTCTACCTTCCTTCCTTCCTCCCTCAATGCCAATCATCTCCTCTTTTCATCCCTCCTTCCTCCCCTCCTTTGTCTTCAGTCCATGTCTGTCTTCCCTCCCTCTGCTCTCCCTCGGGTTCTTTTTAACTTCACAGATTTCCATTCCTCCCATCCAGCTGGTCTTCATTACCTCTTCCCTCCTTAATCTTGATCACTTTTTCCTCTTATGCATATCCCTCCTTCCTTTTCATCATTCTGCTCTGCTCTGCTCTTCCCTTTTCTTCATCCCTTCCTCCTTCTGTTTAACTCCTCCTTGTCTTTAACCCTTTTTACTTCCTGTTACCTCATTGCTCTTCTCTTTTATTCTCTTCCCTCCACCATGTCTTGTGCAGAAACTTAAGTTCCCTTCATCGCGGCGACCGCGGAGCTACTGCATAGACCCAACGCCGTCGTTGAGCATTCGAAGCTCTGCGTCGAAGGAACGCGTTGCTCTGCAATTCACCGCCAAGCTGCTAGGGGGCTGTGGCTGTGTCTTTGTGTGGCTTCTGGGGGCTCATATCGGATTCCTTGGTTTTCTTCCAACAGTAAACAATGACAACTGAGATGGAGCGGGTGTTTCTGGAGATGGAGCTCATAAAATTGAAAAAGAAATGCTGTTGCTACAAATGTTGACGCACAAAAGACATTTGCGGAGGTGGTCTGTCCGACCATTCCGTAGGCCTACCGCTCGTGCCGCTCCACAAATGGCGGTGTTGTTGAGCTGTTGACCGGAAAAGCAACTGCCAGAAATCACCTTCTGAGCGGACCAATCACAGTCCTTGCTGTTCGCGTCTCAACACGTTGACACGACACGTAGTCAGGATTTTTTGAAGGTGCGCGTCAGGCTACGGCATAGGGTCCGCGTAGGGGTCCGCGTCGATGCTGGAGCTACGCCGTTGCCGCGACGCAGAAGCATAAACCAGGCTTGCAACAACATTCATTGCTTGGGCTGGAATTACTGAAGGCTTATTTTAGCATCTTTGTTATTTAGTCATCAAATTTAGGTATCAACAAAGATCTAACCTCTAATGCCAATGTTAAGTGCCAATACAGTAAGTAGTCTGGAGAGAATTTCTTAAAATTGGCCCCAAATGTTCACTTGGCGTCAAGGTCAAATGTTCAGGTTTCTATGACCTACCATCCTTCAAACACATTCTCATCCAAAGTTGTACTGACGCTTTGTCAAACCCTTTACCCTCTCATTGTAAATTCAAACTACGAACATTTGCTTAGGCAACAAAACCATAGTTATGTGTTGGTGTTGAAGGCACATGACAAAGCATTGGCATTTTAGAATGTGATATCTTGAGAGGCCTTCAGAGAATTTCTTCAATCCAGTAATGAACTGATTATATTTTAGGGGTCAAAGGTCATGGTGACCTTTCAAAACATATTGATAACCATAGCTTTCATACGCTAATCGACAGTTTTGCAGGATAAACTCATGAACTGATGACGTTTTTGACAGACAGCTGTGAGGGGCTAATTCTAGCTATTTACTGTAGCTGTGATTTTTTTTCTTACCTTCACTACACCATAGTTGCCATTGTTGATTATAAATGGTAAGATTTGGTATTGTCCCTATTACAAGTTTTAAAAATGGAGTAAAGGTACGTCCCTTGGGGGGAAAAGAGCACCAGTGAGACACCCATGAATCTCCTGTTTTTGTATTTAATCATCATTTTGTTTGGTGGATCTGCAGGAGATAGCTGTCATTTCCTTTGTTTGTGTTGTCTCAGTTTTCTTTTGTGTTTGATAATTTTAGGTTCGTTTATTACCTCCGCCAAGGAGGTTATGTTTTCACCGGGGTTTGTTTATTTGTATGTTGGTTTGTTGGTTTGCAAAATAACTCAAAAAGTTGTGGATGGATGGTTGACGAAATTTTCAGGGTTGTTCAGAAGTGGCGTAACTTAAAACTAGTAGTGCCATTGAATCAGATCCGATCACCACTAAAAATGAATCATTTTTAAGTTAGGCCACTTCCGGCCAATTCTGAAAATTTCATCAAAAATCATCCATAACTTTTTGAGTTACTTTGCAAACTGACAAACAAACAAGCCCAGGTGAAAACATAACCTCCTTGGCAGCGGGGGTAACTTTAAATGACTAAATAAAAAGTTGCTCTCTGAGTGCTTTTCTAGTTTAGTATTGCAATTTTCTGGCACTGATTATTTATTAAGGATTTTATCACCGCCATTGATTTTCCTTGAAATTTGAAATTTCAACAAGATCAGACAGAAGTTGTATCTGTCCTAAAATGAATCCATTACTTAAAGAAGAATGGTTTAAAAGTAACATGTTAGTTTTTTAGCTGATAATGATCCTGATAGCAAACCACTAGATGAGCAGAACAGCAATCATTGTTTCCATGAGGAGTAATTCATCAAATCACACATTTTTTTTAATTTTTTTTTTGGATAGCAAGTGTTATATTATGTTGCGCTCAGTGCTGCTAATCCACTCCTCCCCCTGTCTTGCTGAGAAGCAGAAGCATGAGTAGCATAAGTTAGTAAACTTCCCACAGCAAGTCGACAAGAGAGGGAGCAGACTGATAGATAGGCATTTGATGGATTCTGCTGAACAGATGGAACAGCTGCAAAGCCCTGAAGTGGCCGTCCATCCTCAAACTCGTGTGAGCAAACTGAGACAAGATTTGTTATGAGTACATTCACCAGATTTAGAGCTAGAGCTCAGCCCGTAATGGTTAAAATAAACCCCCCAAAACATTCATTTAATATTCCATGGGGCAAAATGGATGGAGTCCAAATGTTATTTGAAAGTACAGTCCTCCTCATTACAGCCAATAAAATATGAATGAATATGTTCCGAGCTATCGCATACACAAGGAGACAATTTTTCACAGTGTTGTAATGGTCTATAACAGCTTATAACGCTCTCTGTCTTGTGTTTTAATTCACACACACACACGTTTACTTAAGTCACTTTTGGGGTATTTAGGCATTTTTACTCCGCTTTGGGGACAAACTTTGATTTCCTAAAAACTTAACTTCCTAAGCTTAACTACAACAACTAACCTGCTAATCCTAACTCTAACCCTAACCTCAATCTAATCCTAACCACTGACCCAAAATCAAGGTTTGAACAATTGGGGACATGGATTTTGTCCCCAATTGCACATGTCGTCCCCAATCAACTGGTATTAAGTCAAGTGTGTGACCCCAATGTGGACATAAGGCAGACCACACACACACACACACACAGGAGCATGAACATCTACCAGCAACCCCAGCGAGCTGCAATAAAGGCGGTGCTGATAATTATGATAATGAATCTAGCTTCTGTCTGCCGTCTATTGTCACCTGGTAATGAGTTTGTCCCGAAGGTCACTGCTGTAATAGCTCATTAGCAATGGCGGCTAATGCTACTCTGTGAAGTAGCCCACAATTGCCAGAGGTCCACTGGTCAGTCAAGGCTATTTGTTTGCTGTGGTGGCTGAATGGCCTCTTGACTGGCCTGTCTTTCACCATTGATCAGTGTGAGGTTCGTTACTTCTGAGGCATAATGTGGCAGTCTGTGTGTGTAGTTCCATTTATTGCATTTGCGCATGAATATGTGTATGTATGTATTAATTAATTGATGTATTAATAGGTATTGTTTGGCAGTGAGATTTTACTTGTTCTGCAGCATTGTATAAAACACCACAAAAATTTCACAACACTAAATTTCAGAACACAAAAGAGGGTATTTCAGAAAACAAATTATTTCAGAAGACAACATTCCAGGACACATAGACACTGTTCACGTGCACAAATATTACAGTATTTGCCCATATCCCGAAAAGACAATGGTTCTATGAAAGTGTTTACATGGCGAATGAAAACACCAGCAGTGGACTTGTTCAATCATGCAAACACAGCCTCCCTATTACATTCCTTCAACCACCTTCAAATGATCAGTGTCGTGATATTTGCACATATCTAAAAACCTGTTGATGTCCATATCCGTCATAATTTGTAAAAGTTGTAGTAATACTTTCTCCTTCCACAATAATAAGTAAAATATTAATGCATATGAATGTGGTGAGTGCTTCTGAAAACTAAATATTTAAGAAAATTCATTTCCGAACGTATTTTTCAGCAAACAAAACACAGAAAAAAAACTTTTCAGAAAATGCCACGAAGCTTTTAAGAATATGACATTCCAGAAAATAAGTATAAGAAAATAAATATATGAAGGTATATAGAAAATAAAATGTCTGGTAAAATATATTTATATATATACAAATAAAATGTTCATATTTCACAAAATACAAAGTTTTAGAAAACACACTGCTTTAGGAAACCTAATCATAATGTTTCAAAAGACAAAAAAAATCACACAAACATTATTTTATATATCTCTGAAATGCGGTTATGTTTTGTATTTCATGGCCACCATAATTTTGGCCTCTTTCCAAGTGTGTGTGCCCATGAGTGCATGAGTGTGTTCTAATATAACCAATACTCACTAACCCAGCGATGCATCATTAGCTCCGTGCAGAAGGATGTCCCCGGTCACTGTCTTTTCCTGTACACAAACTCTTGCTGTTGCTGTCTATAGGGCATCCTAATATAAATGAATTGGCCCCAGCAGGTTCTTGCACAGGCACTTGGCAGCCCACCGATAACACATTTTCTCTCTAATGCAAGTCTTATTTTTCAAACTGGGACCCATATGACAATTTCATCCTCATTCTGGGACCAAGGCTCATGAAAACAGACTGCTAATTTTGCTATAGAGGCATGGGTCATTTTGAGTTTCCTCATATTTCATGCACAGTAAACAGAAAATGGGCAAAATGTAAAATTGAAAATATATGTCTCTGCATAATTCTGTCAGTCAGGTGTATTTTTTTTCTGGCTTTGAAATGAATAATTGATTTACTGGATTCTGGATGAAATTTTGACATGACACAACTATTCATATGTCAATAATTTGACGTTAATGAATTAACAGTGTTAATGAATGAGAGGGTAAGCAGTAGATAATGGATGGATGGATGGATTTGCAAAAAGGAAGTAAATGTGAGATGCTACAGATGATGTCTGGCTGTCTCATGTGCTCAAAACCCTTTGAAGAAAAAAATAGCACACATAAAAGATAGTGTCCATAAAAGTCAGGGAAATTGGATTGCAGTCAGCCATTTTGTAATCGGAATATGTGTCATGGTTTAATGAGTCAGTCAGCCATTTTGGCTTTTGGAGACATGACTTAATCAGTCAATTAGAGCAGTGGTTGATTAATATGACTGGACTGGGAGCAACCTCAGCCAAGAGAGAAATGGGCTGGTGAATGAATAATCACCACTGGAGTGCTGCGTGAGTTATTATCATCGAAGATTAAAGGGGAGATAAACTCAGATTTTAAATATGAGTCTCAGCTCTGGAGTATGATAATGTATGGGCAGTTTTTCTGAATTACTTGAGAACGATAAAATATGGTTATTTGTTAATTGAACAATAAAAGATAGGTCTGAGGGTTATGAGGAATAAATCTTTATCCTTTCCTACTTCACGTTCAAAAGGCTGAGTAGCCCAAAGATGAATTATATGTCTTAATGATCAATGTTTTATGAGATACAGAGTCATTCTCATTTCAGCATATTTGGTCATTTTTTTTAAACCAGGAATACTGTATGCTATATCATCACAAGATGCTATTAGACTATCAAAGCTGACCAATTACTGAAGCCTCTACCATGGCAACAATGCTGGAAATTCAGTACCTGAAATGTAATGCTGGAACTTTAGTGCCAGCGACCGAGCAACAGATTATTGCATAGTGCTGGAAATGCATGCATGTGTGAGCATTAGCATGCCTTTTAAACCTATATCACACCTCCGGTTATTCTGAGCACCAATTTAACAAAATATGAAATTTGTTGAACAAGATTAATGTCTTTGTATTTTTAATTGGTTTTCTGAGGCGGGCTATTATAACATTACTTTTCTGTTTGAGTGCAAGATGTTTTCTGTAGGGGTTAGCCTAGTAATAGCCTGGCCGTAGCCCTCCGTAATCTTCCACTCAATTATTATTTCCCTGCAGACTACGTCTGGGTTTGATCCCCTTGGACTCAATTTATCAGGATGAATACTAGCCGGGCCAATCAGTGAATGTTGGGGGTTGGGCGGGTGTCAATGATGACGTTGAATGCACAGCATTTGAGTTGTAGTCTAGCTGGTTGTAGTTTGGCAATGGCGGCGGAAACAGAAGTGAAGGAAGCCATTCAATCCATTTTGGCAATTGAAGTCGGAGCAAGAGGAATGTTTAACCAGTTTTATTGCTGGCAAAGATGCTGTGGCTTTACTCTCCACGGGATTTGGAAAAAAGTCTTATTTTCAGTTAGCTTCATTAGTAATTGAAAATTGAAACTAACAACGTTGTAACAAATGATCACACGTGATTTTAAAATTAGTCCAAGTCCAAGTTTCTCCTGTAATTCAGCAAACAAATAATCTACCAAAGAGCATTGTTAAAGTATTAATTTGTAATGTGAAATGGATGAAGAGGAAAAGAGAAACTCTGGTGAAAAAAATGTACTCTATAATGTACTATATAAAAAGTATGCAAACATCACACTTTCACGCGAACACTTTTAACACACTTAAAAATAATTATACAATATTACACTTTGTAGAAATATACTAAAATATAATATATGTATAATTTCTGAAGTGTACTATTTGAAATTTGTTTTTACATATACTTTTGATATATTTTAAAATGTATCCTCAAAATTCTCAGTGTAACATACACTGAAAGCATATTTTAAAACACATTTTAATACCAACACTATTTAATTTGGGTGTATTCTAAGTTACATTTAAGTCTAATAATGAAGTTAACTTATTTATGCTTGTACCTCAGTATATTCTTTTGGAAAGTGTTCAGTATTACTATGGAAATGCACGTGCTATAAACCCAAATTTTGAGCTGTGTGTAAAGTACACAGATAGCTATTGCTATGTATACTATATAGCTATAGTATAATTATTTTAAAGTGTGTCAAAAGTGCTATCATGAAAGTGTGATGTTAGTATACTTTTTATATATTTACAAAAAGTACAATTTTTCCAGGTATTTTTTCAATTTTTCCATTTTCAATATACTGTATTACTGAAAATATGAAGATACTTGAAATACAATAAAGCACTTTTTTTCACCAGTGATGCCAAGTATTTTAAGTGTCTGCTCTTTCCTAAACAGTTTCCAAAGATGGTTTCTCAGATGGTTCTGTTTAATATAACTAATATGTCTTCCAGGCACCTCCCATCCACCCTTTCTCACTCTTAATACAGTGTCCGTTGCTCTGAGTTTCTACAAATGACACAGACGGAGTTAGTTCAAAGTCGGATGTGTCTCGTACAGATGCTAAGGCTGCCTTGTGTATCGGTATCAACACACAGTGCACAGTTTCTCAAAGCACTTCGTGAGTAATGATGAATGTCACAAGGAGGTTGTCATTTAGACTATGCTACTTTTAAAGGGGCGATGGTGGCTGTGTTGAAGTAGGTGGGAACACTCTCCTGTGATAGCGATCTGTTAAAAATGTCAGAGATGTCTTAGAACATGGCCAGGGGATGTTGTTGGGCCCAGCAGCTTTGTTCACATTCACTCTCAGCAGGGCGCTTCTCATATCCACTGTGGATACTGACAGTGGCTGGGACTCTGGAGGTTGGCAGATTTGGCAGCTGACTCGTGTTGTGGAGATCAAAGTGAGCATCGACGGCATAAAGCTGATCCAGCAACAAGGCATTTTGTAGTCTCAGATGGTTTGCTTTGCCCACCACATGTCCTTGGTTTTATCGGCCTTGACGTCAGTCTCTTGCCTCCTCGATGCCAGCTTTTAGTCTTACCCTTAACTTTTAACCTGATGCTCTCAAACTACATGGTAAAACAAGGATCTTCCGAAACACTGAATGCATACAATTGTAGAAAAATTAATATAGCCAGAGAAAGCAGAGATCTCTTCAGCAAGGCAGCCACATTCCCAGACGAAAGACTTGTGTATGCTGAACAATAATAAGCAGCTGATAATTCCACCATGAAGGAAAATAAGTGTAAAAAGTGTTTTCATCGCAGAGCCTTGGACCAACTCCAACCTCATCAGAGGGGCAAATGTATTTCGGTGTCAGAAATGCATTGGCTTTAATTTCACGCTGTGCGCATTTCGATACCAGCAAGAGGGTGGAAAAAGAGAGGGAAAGGAAGGGAGACAAAGAGGAAGAGAGAGGAGGAAGTTTAATTTTCTGCCAAAAGTCACCATACCAAAGAGAATTAAAGTTGATACAGTTGCAAACAAAGGAGAAAGAGAAGGATAAATAAGGTGAGGGGATGGTTTGTATAGAGGTTATGTAAATTCAGGGGAGTTGATTGGAATTTTGCATTGGAAATGATTGAATTTGTTCAGCGGTTAATATCTTTAGCTTTCTGCGACTGATGCGTTTTCATTTTATCTTCGGGAGCGGAGTCAAAGAAAGGTTATAAACACAAGGAAATGACTGTGTTGATGCTGTTTGTTGTTGTGAAGGGCTCCTTGTGTGATGGACTTTGAAAATAGTGGGTGGTGAAAGGAGGGCTACGCTTTAGAATATACAGTATGTTGTGCTTGAAAATGAAATGTTCACATTTCATAGTGAACATTGGAAGAAATTCACACAGAGCAAAACTATCCACAGTACATTACTTTATTGTGAGGCTGTTTTTGAAAGGCTTCTTTCCCTTGGATGAATCCAATGCGAGACTGAAAGGAAGGTGTCAAAGTATCACCTTTGCTAAAGATTAATATGGTTCCTAATAATAATAATATACTGATAATTTTTCATTTCACCTGCTGACCCAAATTTGTATCTAGTTGCATCTTTCCATTGTCTTTGTTGCAATTACCTCTAAAATTTGCATTGCCATTCTGTCTGAACACAGTTAAAATTGTTTAGTTTATATACTGTACGTATAAAGTGCTTTGTGTTGATAGAGGTAACCATCTATTTGTATCTTACTTCAATTTTGAATGCATATGTTTCTCTTCTGACAGCAGCTTTATGTTCCAGCATCAGTTTGTTTATCATGTGGACTTAGATTTTGATGCATAATGTCTTTTATCATTTTGACTCATCTGCTGTTGAACTGAACATAGAGGTATGAGGACTATTAGGATGAATGAGGGAGAAGACTGTTTAGCCAAATGACAACTTCGAAATAATCCGTGCTTGAGCATCCGTCCAACTTTTATTTCTCTCACAATTTTCATAAAATCAATTTTCAAAAAAATTTCATAATGTCCTCTGTCAATTCTCTCTGCCTCAGTCTACATTCAGCAGCCTCCTGTCTGCTTTACTGTACCTGCAAAGAGCTGCTTCTATTTATGGAGCTGAGAAACTGTAACAGGGACCTCATCACAAAGCATGCATGACAGTAGATCACAGGTTATCACACAACGGTAGTGTCTTTATGTTATTGCACCGATAAGAAAGACAGTCTTATTAGGTACAGAAACACAAAAGCATTGTTTTTTGAAATATCTTACACAACAAAATGTTCATCTAATCCTCTGATCAACCCTTGACACTTCCTGTTTGAGAGCCAATATGCTTGACTGTGCAGGAACCTTGTTCCACAAGAAAGGCTGGTGTGGGAAGCAGACATAAACATGCTGCAGAGGGCATGGCCCTGCACACACACAGCAGCACTGCAATGACGGAAAACCAGGTAGTCTTGGTTTCTTATGGAGTGAGGTGAAGATGGTCAAATGGTGAGGTGGCGTTATTTTTTTTTTTGTCGTTGTTAATCTCATGGTGCTATGTTGATGCATCAACGCACTCTTACTTGCAGTCATAGTGAAGAAGAACAGCAATACGCTTCTGGATTGTTTTCTTTTATGCAGTTTGCCCCGGACATGTGGATGAAATGAAATGGAAGAACTCAACTACAGTGCTTGCCAAATGGGTGGCAGACCAGTCAACATCATGGACAGTACGGGTCCATACGAGGCATACTTTGGTTAGCTTGTTGTTGACTCATTGAGTGCCAGCCGTTTCATAAAACCAAAAGTGCCTTGTGCCAACATTTTTGGCCATTTTGAGTCATGTTTCAAGACCCACAGAATATTTTGCACTATGACTCTGAAAACACAGAATAGCTAAAATGAAAGAAGAGAATTTCTATTTCATCCTGTTTTTTTTTTGTTTTTTTTTTTTTTTTTTGCATTATTCTGCATTATTTTGCACCCATCTTGTTTTACCTGAAGTTGACTAGAGGCTTTACCAAAAAGGTCACTTTTTTCCAGATACCGATTGCTTTGCTCTCTGACCCGACGTATCCACTTCAGACTTTGATCTTTGTGCCTTATGCCGTCTCTTTTGTTCCAACTACATATCCCAGAAACCCCAAAAAACACTTTGACATATATATGTCAATGGCACTCAAGCATTGGATTTTAATTGATGTACAGTATGCAGTATATATACGTCATTAGCACTCAAAGAGTTATTTGCAGTCATACACATACAATTATTGTTTAATGTGATTTTAATGTATGAAATAATGGAATTAATAGAAATAATTTTAAACGTATAATAAACCACCATATTCACACACATGCACACGCACACATACACACATCCCGACCCATGAAGGAGGAAATTGTAGCCATCAAAACATAATTCACATCTATCTTCACCACACACTCATTTTAGAATTTAATATGTGCTACAAAGAGTGATGACACAAGGACAGTGATGGATGACTTTATAAACCAAGTCCAGCATGAAGAAACATGTTCTACATGCACAAGCGAGAAGGCAATTACAGCAGAGA
Source organism: Synanceia verrucosa (assembly GCA_029721515.1). Taxonomy (NCBI): domain Eukaryota; kingdom Metazoa; phylum Chordata; class Actinopteri; order Perciformes; family Synanceiidae; genus Synanceia; species Synanceia verrucosa. The sequence continues at coordinate 15,939,905 of CM056561.1, read as the reverse complement.
TAATTCTCATATATACACAAATGCCAGCTCGCACCACATCATCCAACATCCTCTGTCTGCTTCCGTTTCCTTCATCACCAGTCACTCTTTCAAATATTTGAACTAGTGGAGCTGCACAGTACATGATCAGTCAGCAGACTTGAAATTAAATACATCTTTATACGACAAGGTTTAGATAAAATCAACAAACGTACCAGTTAGTAATTGCCAACCAACATAATAAAGGGGTTCAATTGTTGAGGTCTGAGGAGGTATTATCATTGTAATATCATATATTTTATATTATTTTATGATGTGACATGAGACATGATATGATGCACATGGATGCGTCTGCTAACCACCGTTGTTCAGCGAATATTTACCTCTCATTACTGATCTGATGCTGTCTTTGTGGATATCCTTAATAAGTATTAAGTTCTCTTTGTCTCTGGACAGCATGAAAAGAGGTGACATGAAAGAATGATTAAATCTTGTAACGAATTCTTAAGACTTCTCTCCAGTTCGTAGATAGATTGCCTTTAAATTCATATTTATAGCAGTTACACTATTTTTACATCTACATGAGTTTGAAATGTGTCGTTCTTCAAAGAGGAACACTGTTTAAGAATGCAAGCACATTCTATTCCTCCTATCCTCTCTTTTCATTGCATATAGTAACAGTACAATAGTCACACAACCTAAATGTCATGCTTACAATGACACACACATTTGTTAAATGTTCACATCACCTATATAAAAGAAAAATAGATTTAGATGATTTATGATAATTTATCTTCGTTTTAGGAGTTAATTTCTTATTTTAAGCGTTACACTATAATCTTAAATAAAGAAATATATTATCTTGGGGCATGGATGACATCCCTTTTTTGCAGTGTATAATTCTACCACTCCACTCTACTCCTATTCTATTTCTATGGTGCACAGACTGCATGAACCCATGTAGTCAGAAAGCTATGTTGCATATGTACACTCCTCACACAACTACAGAGACTCATGTACACACACACTCTGCAGATGGTGTTGCTATAGTAACATCAGCAGAAAGATACATACAGTAGAGTATCTTGTTTGGCCACTGTCCTTTTGAAATCATTGTCCCCTGAGGCATCTTTCTGAGGAGATGAGAGTGCAGTCTAGAGAGATGAACTATAAAGGACTGCTCTCCTGCATTTACAGCATAGATTTACACATATTTATATGTCTGAGTATGCACACACATCCATTTCTCTCACCCCTTACCCCCCTGACGGATACATAGTGATAAAAAAAGATTTTGTAATGTTGTTTCAGGAACTGGTAAATGTATCACGTTTTGTTAGGCCCTGAATCCACCACAGCAGGTGGTGGATTCAGTACTGGTACTGTAGGTCAACTCCTTTCCTTTCCTCCTAATTAGCCTGAGAGTTTTTAGGCACATGTTTGTGATAGGCCACATGCAATAATACAGTTACATTCAATCCAAAATGTCATTTTCACTCAAAACAACAACAAAAATATGAACAAAATAAAGTGTCATTTCCATTTTGACATAAATTAAAATAAATAGCTGAATAAAACAAAACATGACCCCTGTCGTAAATCCAAAGCAAATACATCAGGAGGTGGTTAAGAACAGTTTTCCTTGTCAATATAAACACAAACAACCTCGGTAGAAGAAGGAAAAAATATTTTTCTTGTGCTTACCCAAAATCCACTCCACTCCAAGTTAGATGTGACAAGAATCAAAATTTCATTGTAGAAATACAATGACAATAAAAATCTTTGAATCTTGAATCCTGCTTGCGGCTTAATATGATAAATTTCAGGGCATTTATTTTTTTGTTGTCCTTACCTGTGAATTTTGAAGAAATGTCTGTCTCTGCAAAATTACTATGCTTCGTCTCATGATGCCTTTTAAAATTGGAAATCTTCATCATAGCTATGTGGTGCTTTTCCACAGGCGTGGTACGGTACGGTACGGTACAGCACGGCTCTAAAAGGTTATGTCTCTTTTCCACTAGTACCTGGTACCTGGTACCTGGCTTTTCGTACATCCTCAGCCCTGGTTCCAAGCGAGCTGAAGCGATACTAATACGTGATGTCAGCCGACTGCCTTCCACTGATTTACCAGTGTGAAGCGTCATTTGATTACTGTCATATAGTATTCTGATAAATACCCAAATCCTACAAGTTTTTTTTATTTTGTCTAAATTTACTATCTTATATTTGGATTCACTGTTGTATGCTTTACATACAAGTTTCCTACAAAGGAGATTTCCTTTGTAGGAAACTTGTATGTAAAGCATACAACAATGAATGATACATACAATATCCTTATACTTCTTTTTATTATGTTGTATGAAAAGAATGCAAAAGTGGCCACTTTCAACAGTAAATCATATACTATTCATGAATTTCAGTACATTTTTTTTTATTTTTTCCGAATGGGAGCTGCAAATGAAGACAAACGCAAACATTTCTAATCTCTGAAAACATGAATTGTGCAGAAGGCGGCGCAGCCCTCACTTTTCGTATGATATCATACGAGCCGTTTCATGAGAACACATTGAATATTAAGGTGTTACTGTGGCGCTGTGCATTCAGTGTATAGCAGGCAGGTCCATATGAATGTAGGCTGTGTGGGTGGTGATGAGCTGTGTTCGATAGGATTCACACCAGGCCTTCAATATCACACTATCACACAGTCTCTTCAGCTCAAAGCTCCATCTTAACAGAGGTAATCATTTATCCTCCAAGGATCCATTGAAACGAGACACACACACACACACACATACACACACATACACACACATATTAGTCAATTCTCGTTCCCTCTGCTGACACCATCACAGATAGAGTGATGAAATGATTTTCTCCTCCAGTGCTTTTCAATTCACGGGATATCGTGCCCCCTTTTTAAAACGACCACAGGTAAATCAAACTATATTGGGTCTGTTGAAAGCCAATGCTTGTCTCTTTATCAGCGATCTCTAGAGAGGGCCATATATGTGATCGCATATCTAGCTTTTTTAAAGTGGAGAATATTTCTACAATACAATTTAAATGCTATGGGATTTTTATGTGAGGTCTAAATTATAATCATTTTGCAAGTTTCCATCTCTCAATATTGATTTTTATGGCACAATAACGGAATTGCATTGGAATGTAGTGTGAATATGACTGAGAGACATACATATTAAAGGGGATGTATCATTAAAAAAAAAAACTCAGAGCTTGCTTACATACATTTGGGTATTCAGAGTACCGACTTAGCCATTTTTTGTGTGCTGACCAGATTAGAATGTGAAATCCAAAATGCGAAACCACAAGCCATCCAAATCTGATGTGTCATGCAGGCTCATCAGAATATGCTTGACTGTCCACTGTTTAAGAACAATGTTTTTCTCACCAGCCAATCAGAGCAGACGATAGGCTTTTTAATGAGGGAGGTCTTAAAGAGACAGGCACTAAAACGGAGCATTTCAGAGAAAAATTATGTGCTCTTTCAACATTCAAGCATGTAAACATGTTGTAGTAGAAATCCAAAGTACACGAATGAAACATGAAATAAGCATGATACAGTATGTCCCCTTTATTGAATGGTTAAAGACTACTTGAACAACGCCCCTTAACTTTGATATTATCACAACATATCAATATATTGTTTGTTTTTTTTATAAAACAGTTTGTCAATATGAATGTTATAGACACATTCCTATTTAATTATATTTTTATGAATAAATAATCACAATAATGTGGGCTGGCTGGCTGGCAGATATTTGATAAGAAGTGCTGTGGATCAGCACTTGCTGTGGAATGTACACGAACAGCTACTATTTCTTTTTTCATCACAGGCTGATGGTATTGCTAATTTATGTTGATATTTAGCAATATTTACATTATTTGTATGTTGCTGCCATGAAACTGTATCTGTATGTGTTGCCTGTTCTGTGTTAGTGATGACAACATATAGGATTTTTTTCTCAGATGCAGTGTGATACTGAAAGTGTGAAATAATTAGATGCCGTTGCTGTGGTATGTGGTTATTATATCGCAGCAATGAACCAATCAGATTGCTTGACTTAAAATGCACCACGTACACCACTAAGTATGACATCTTAATGGCTGCTGGGTATGAAGAAAACTCAGAAGGCTGCAGCCAATCAATGCTGATTTTCATTTCTTTCTTTAAAGTTTGCTCAGACCTGGAACTGGTACAACTTCATTGCCAACAACTCACAAACAAGAAACACACAAACTCAGAGAAAACAGAGATTTCTGTTAAAACTGGCTGCACAGAAAGTGATGAAAAAAACAGCTCTCTGAACAAGAACAAAGCACTACAAAGCAAATCAATGCTCTATGCCAGCGTAATGACATCTTGGAATTAAATCACCTTAGATAGCTGCAGTCGGGTATAACCACTCCACAAAAAAAAAACAAAAAAAAAAAACACAATAACAAACTCTATTCAAACTGAAGGTACACAGTCAAAACAGTCTTTCTTTCTTTTGCCCTTTCCTTCTGGCAGAGGATTGATGTGCAACAATTTGTTTTTGCTGGCTCAGTTTTGGCCAGATGATTGGTTTAGTTCTTTGAAATGCTTTTTGTAGTGCACATGCATACATTCATATTTCTATACTCCTAAAGTAAGCTGCAAACAAGCTGTAAAACAACAGTATGATGACAAATCTAATTAATGCAGTTCCTTGGAGAAAGTGGCAACGTGTTGATGACATGATACGCAACAAATTGACATTATTCAAGCTTTGCAAACTTTTCCAATGGGAATGGGATGCACAGGATCCAGCCTTTTGGTGTGTTTTGACCTTCAATAGTATTGTGGAAGTGCAATAGTAAATCGCTGGAGTACCACTTAAATTTGCTTTGCCCTGTGACCCTGTGACTTTCTTGTTAATGAATCACATTGAAGTATACTTGGTATACTAAAGTTAAAGGAGAACTTCATTGATATTACAGCAACAAATTGAGATGGGTTTAATTGAGTGAAATGAACTGCTATCAAAATAGCAGCCATGAGAAGAAATGTCCAATTCTCTAAAGCTGAGAAAGCAGAATTTAAAGAGGCACACGTCAACATCATACTTGATAGCATAAATACGTAGCCTACTCTAAGTCGGATTGTCTTTTTTAAAGTCTTTCTGAATTCTGCTTCACATCTTTCCTTGACTTCATGATGTTTTCCATCAAGGTCAAGGGAAAGTAGTGAGGAAAAGACTGCAAGCCAGGTGGTGTGGAGTTTTAGTGCTTATGCTCCACAGGGATCTGCACAAAAACTGCCGCAAGTGATGTTAGTCAAGTTGTATTATGGGTAATGCAGTCTCCTGGTTTTGACCAGGAAGCAGAGTGCGTGGTTTTTTTTTTTACATCTGAACATGGCATAGCTAATTTTGTCTTCTGTGGTTGGAATATTTTTGAGAAAAGTTCTCCAACTTGAGAAACCTCTTATTACGGTAACTGCAAAAATGATATATAAAAAATGTCTATATTCAAGCCATTTATATATGAAGTTTACTAACATTTCTTGCATTCATTTGTGATCTGCTATGTGCTGTTTGTGACTAACTCATGCTGACAAACATGGGTTTCCTGGGTCTAAATGACCTGTCAAATTATGAACTATATGTGGTCCTGCAACATTCACTCTATCAGCTTTTTATGACTGGGTGTTGACATGCACTTCAAAACTCTAGTCACATCCGCTGTTTGGGATTTACCACCCACTGGCTTCTTGAAAGGTTGACTTTATTTCTCGTAGCTTTTGCCAGTTCATTCTCCTTGGCTGGAAGGTGAGATAGTGACAGTGTTCTTGTTCACGGTTTAAATTTACAGACACAGAACAGGATGGAGTTTCTGCTGCAGCACTGATACACACCAGATACACTACATACACGGTAGTCAGAGATTATCACCAGAAGAAAGCTACATTTCAAAACCATAAATGGAATTATTAACAGGATTATGGCAACCCCATTAATAATGTATCGATAACTGTGGTCAGTTTCTCCCCATTAACAACAACATTAACATATCATGCCTTTTTTTCCTAAACTTTCCTTCTCTCTAACTCTAAATTTAATCTAAATTGTTTGAGCAGCTTACGAAATGGAAGAATTTTCAGTTAGTGCGATGAAATCGTAGAGAGGTAATTATTTGGATTCCTTTATCTGTCATAACAGAAGAAAGTTTCCCTTCTCCCTCAACCTCCCTTTCTCTAACACACAGATGCGCGCGCGCACACACGCACACACACACACACACAGTCGTGGGCTGGCCCAGTGTAATTACCCAGTTCACTGTTCGTCTGATAAGACTTGGGTTCATCTATCTCTCTTAAAAATCATTTGGCTCTGAGAAATCGTCCTCTGAACCCCTGGCATGAAATGACCTGGTGTGGTCTGGGGTATGAGGTTTGTGTGTGTGTGTGTGTGTGTGTGTGTGTGTGTGTGGACAGGCTTTTAGTTTTCAGCTTAGATCCAAATCCCCTCAAAGAAGCATTTAAAAAAAACTTTGAGCAATGACCAAAAATGTCATTAATCCTTTCTATTTTCTGTAAAAAAAAATCACACATTAAGCCATCTTACTGACTCAGTTTATATTTGTCTAAAATGATTAAAAATATCTTTAAAGAATGAAAATACTTGACTTACTTTCATCAGGTGAACAGAAACACTACTCTAATTGAATGCCAATGCTTCTCTGGCCAAACAAGTGTTTGCTAACACATTAGCCATACTAACAAGTTTTGTGTGTTGAGTTCACAGCTTGTTCAAGTAGTAGTCCCTTTAGATATAAATGAAAATGCGCTGTAATAAAGGCACCCAGATGCTCTTCATCACTGGACTTTGGGGCAAATCCAGCACTGCATTTGTACATCTGAGGGTCTGCTGTGTGAAGCGATCAATGTGCTTTGGATTCTTAATTTTGCTCAAAGTTATACAAACATAACTGTATGAATGTGCTGACAACAAAGAGCTGTGAGACTTCAGAGACATGGCAGAAATCACATTTCCGTCTCTCATAACCACTGAAAGCCACTTCCAAAGAAACAAAGTCTTTTTGAGAATTTTCTCATTTGTGGTTTGCATTTAAATTAGTCGTACAATGATATTTACCATAACGGCATGAGAAGGAAAAAACAAAATATGACACAATATTGTAAGCAGCAGGTTGTATCACAATCCATGTGGGAACAATACATTGAGAGAGATTCATCTGCACATAATGACTCTGTTAAGCATTTTGCAAAACAAATTCTAATTCTTAGCAATACATCTGTTTTACAGATTAGGGCAGAGAGATAAGGCATTAAGGCAGGGAGCCTGAGGATGAAGAAAACCACATAAAGAAAAGACAAGCAAGTTAAGAGAAAGAGAGATTGCCACCTTCAATTCTCTGCCCAGGGATAAAGAGATCGCTACCCTCCATTTCGCAAGTCTGTCCCTGATGAGCTGGTTTAGTCGGTTCTGCTTAGAGGTGGGCCAGCCACAATTACTGGCAATCCACTTAACTCTTGACAGCTTCCCTAAACATGATAAATTACACTGGCGGGGCAGAAATAACATTCTAAACTTTTGTTTGATGAATTTGGTCTCTGCTTTGTTCCAAAACTTTACAAGGTAATGAGCGAAGTCCCACAACTCCCAATGTTTTAATTGGTGTGTTTCGTCATGAAAAAGTGTTAGTGAAAGTGATTTATTTCTCATCTAACAATATGTCTGTCAGTCTATCTGTCTGGTGAATGACAGCTGAGGTAACATTTTTCCATCTGCAAACAAACACTAGAAGAGGGTAGTATCAGAGAGGGTGACAATGACATACTGTTCTTGTTGTTGAATTATGTATTTCTGTGTGATAGTCAAGAAGATATATAATCAAATCCAAGAATGCCAACTTATTATTTCTGCCTCTGTGGGAACAGTAAAGTTATGTTTGATGACTTTCCTGAAACTCCCTGTATTGTGTGCACAGGATATCACAGTTACAATAACTGTAATATGCGTCACTGCAGTGTCTGGGCTTGATGCAACACTATATATCTTGGAAATTGACATTTTGATTTATAAGCTAAGTCACTGCCAACTTTCTCTCTACCTGCCTGCTCTGTATTGTTTAGTATTGTTTTGGCCATTGCCGCAGAAAAAAGTATTGGCATTGCCAACCATCTGATTCATTTCATGTCAATATTTTTTATTATTATTATTATTTTTTATTATATATATATATATATATATATATATATATATATATATATATATATATATATATATATATATATATATATACACGTGTATATATATATATATATATATATATATATATATATATATATATATATATATATATAGATATATATATATATATGTATATATACATATATACACATATATATACACGTGTATATGTATATATATATATATAATATTTAATATATAAAAAAGTTTCCTGAATACTTTCCATATCAGCCTTGTATCATGCCTGCAGAAATGCACAGTGTCAATACCTCAATGAAATGCTTGGTTAGGCAAAAGATCAGTGTTTCAACGATAATGTTAACATAATCAAAAAAAAAAAAAAAAAATCAAATCAAATCAAAAGCCTTTATTTTCATTATATGAAGGTGCATTCAACAAAATTAGGATAGCTGCTCCACATGGTGCTCAGTGAAATAAACAAGTATAAAAAAAGATATAGAGATACAAAATAGAAAGGACATAAATAAAGTTATAAGAAATACTGAAACAACATAGTATAATTAAATAACCCCCCTCAGTGGACTTTGTTATTTAATGTTACATAACAAGCATAAAGTCACCAAAAGTTACTTTTGGTTTCATTTTGGTTTCACACAAGATTCCTGGGTAAAGGTCCTGTGTTTATTTTAACTACCCACCCTTTGACAACTTTATTTTGCTTTTTGTACTTATACATGTAACCTTCCGTAATGGTGGCTCAATATACTACAGTATGTCACTTGTTGTACTACATCAGTTTCAGTAACCAAATGGTCAGCTGTCCACCAACAAAGTATCCTAGGCTGCACAGTTTGCCTGTAGTTTGCTGCAAGCATTCAATGATTTCTTGACGACTTAATCATTTATGATTGCAAATAGTGCAAAAAAGCCAGATATATCCAGCCTCAGACAAACACAAACCTTGTCCAAAACACATATCAAATAATCATCATCAACATCCACTGAGGAGGCTGATTCCACACACGTCCACATTCTTCTGAGTCCAGGCAGTAAAGGTCAACCGAGGAGCCGTCACTTCCACATCTTCCTCAATTGGCTTTGAAGGCCAATGCCAGTCTTGGCTCCTCAGGCTCCACAACACCACGGCAACACGCCAGCTAACATGTTCATGACAGTAGTGAGGGACCAAGAAACAGTGTGAAATACCAGAGGCTTTTGGCTACAAAGGCCTGGCAAAGTGAAAAGCCTTTATGCCTTGTTATTATTTAGTAGCAGCAGCAGCAGTGGATTTCTCTCTCTGAATCCTAAAGACGAACTATTAATGAAAGTGTGCATTCAATACCAGCGATGGATTAAAACTTTCTAAAATTGAATTTAGATAAATGAAATAATTTCATGCCGCGCTATATAATATAGCTATGTCTGTGTCTCTTCTTATCTGAGAGAATAGATTGGTTACAATTTGTGTTGTTATTCATCAATCCAGTCAGACATGACGATTAGAAACAGGGATGATTTGGGGGCATGTTTAGCCAATCTCAGCTTAAAGATCTCGGCCGAACATGAAAAGAAATAATAATAATAAAACATTTGGATTGCCATCCACAGCTACTGCGATGTTATATCCTCCCAAACCACACATTGTTGTCTTTGCATGATTCACAGAGCCATTCTATGTGTTTCCATTTCCAGTATTCATGCTGAGTTAGGCTAACCATATCCTGACTTCAGCTCTGCACTTAATACATAAACAAGAGATTGATATGAATCTTCACATCTCACTCTCAGAGAGAAAGTTTTCTTTTTAAATAAGAAATTGCCTTACCTGAGAGGGGATTTCTTCCCAATGTTTGCCTTTACTTTGTTTCTTTATAAATTAATTGTTAACTTTCTCTCAGGTATGCTCAGCGTCTGACTCTCTCACACATACAACTGCTTTCATTCTTCACTATTATTCTTTCAGTTTCTTGCATGCCCTCCACTGTGTCTCTTGTGCATATCTCCTCTCTGACACACACAGAACCACTGACATTTTCACCCTTCTCGCTCTCTCTCCTTCCTTCCACCTTCACCCAGCCTCTCTTTACTCTCCTCTCAACCATCTCATTCTGATGCATGGCTGTATATTTGGCCTTTGTAGAGACAGCCTTGCTCCCGAAGGATTCTCCTGGAATCAATTTACCCCGTCTGTGCCAAACCGCTGATCAACAATTTACAGGCCATCAACTGCTGGGGCTGCTGGGAGCCTGTTTAACCGTTATATTAGGTGTCTGACATGACAGAGCATTTACAGCAGGTTTAGTTCCTGCTTTCAACACAAAGAGTGCAACACATCAGGAAAAACATTTGAGGTTGTGTTTGCACAAGGGCGTGTCATTTACGCTGCTTTTATTTTACCTGCAGTATCTCTTCTGTTTGATGACATGCTGCAATTTGTGACCCAAGTGACCCAATTAATCGATGATCAGTTATGATTTTCTGCATTTTTGCAGATCTGTCAAAAGGTATAGGGGGTTGTTTGACCACTCAGAACCACCATTCAAATGTACAAACATCATTCAAAAAATGGAGTGATAAATATTAACTTTGTATCCCAGCATAAATGGAATCGGGGGTACTTGCAAAACAAAGTTTATATGAAAGTTAGACAGTAGTGATTATGCTCTAGGCAGCTAAATAATAGTTTCTTGCTCATGTCATTCATACAGTATATTAGATGTTGGGGACTAGCGCTATATATCTATATTGTCTTGTACTACAGATTTTAAACGAATAGAATAATTCAACACATCAGCATATATGAAAGGTTTCTTACATTTTTATCATAGGATTCATAGGAATCATAGGATGGATTTACGCATATATGCAAGTAATAAATACACATTTGGTCTGCAAAGACATGAAAGGTTACTTCTGTATTTTTCAACCTTCAATTTTCCTATATTTTTGTGTTTAAGCTACTACTGAGGATACAAGTATTTGAAACTGATCCATTAGAGTATGTTGCAGCTGTCAGCTACTAAACAGGCTGTGATGTTATTTAGGGTAATCAGGCACTGTCAGTTTAGTTTAAGTTTTGTTTGTACCAGTCATGCATTTAAGACAAATTCAGACATGCAAACCCCATTACAGAGACCTTGCATGTCACTGCTTTCTTTAGTTGAGCTATAAAAATTGCAGTAGATTATACTATGAAAACATCCAGCTGAATGGTGCTGTATCCACACAGATTAATTAGATTTGTTTGGGTTCTCTTGTTCACTCTCTAGACCCTCAATGTGTGTGGAGAAAGGAAAAAAGAAAAAGCAAAATGAGAAGTGGGAGCCATAGTTCATATGACCGACAGGCAGACAGCAGCGTAATGGTTGCCATGCGACTTTAGCCATATAGAGCAATGATGGCTGTGGTAATTCTACCTGGCATTCTGGTCAGTGATTTAATCAACTCGCTCAACAAACCATAATTCATCACTGAGCTGAGTGACAAAAGCTTAAAGGAGAAATGCAGACAAACACCAGATGTCGCGTCAGCATTGCTGAAGGAAAAGCTTGTTACTCTGACTTCTGTGTTTAAGTTGAAATTTGAATTTGAATGTTTGGCGCCAACTGACAATAGCCGCATTTCACAGTTAAGATCGCTCTTGAGAGATAAGAATGCAGTAAGAAGGATCGTTAAGATAAGATTTCCCAGGTACGTTTTTAATGTCCTTATTAGCATCGCTCTTAAGATCGCTCTTTAAGACGCTCTTAACTCATTGAGTGCCTGCCCTTTTATAAAACCAAAAGTGCCTTGTGCCAGCCTTTTTGGCCATTTTGAGTCATCCTTCATGATGCACAGAATATTTTGTACTATGTCTCTGAAAACACAAGGAGCTCAAAAGTCTGGTTTTACTTAGTTCCATTCTTGTTTTATCAGAGGAGGAGTAGAGGCCACTTTCACCAATATCACTATCACTAATTGCAACCATCTCCACTTCCTGCTTTGATCTCTGTAGCGTATACTGTCTCTTTATGTTCCTACTACAAATCCCAGAAGCCACAATATTACTCACAGGCTGTGTGAGTGCGCCCTCTTGCGCCAGCTGCCGAAAAAAGAGTTTGACGTTAATATACGTCTATGGCACTCAAGCGTTGGAGTTTAAATGATGTACAAACAGGTCTTTGACACTCAAAGAGCTAACAGGAGTTGATCACTTCTGCTCTGCTGAAACTAAATCAATCAATATCAGGCAAATAAATCACCCACCACTTAATCAGTGCAAGTCACATATGACACACAGAATCATGAGGAAATGAGGTGTTATATTCAAACTAGGTCGAAGAATGGAACAGTAAACTGGGCACACAGATGCCTTCAGTAGAGCAGGGCTGTTGCTCCACAATGGCAAACGTTTCTTCTACCCGGATTTCTTGCCCACCATAAGTAAGAAAAGATCGGCCTTCATTAAGGTCAGGACACTACTTCGCTGATGTCTGGGAGTGAAATACGGCCTCATATATCCTGCCATACTGAAGATTACGGCCCCGGCTGGTGAGCAGATCCGATAAAGGCCAAACACTACGTAGAGACTACTTTGCACCCACGGGAGACGGACAGAGAGTGACAGGTGACGTCTGGGGTCCTTACAGGCACCACTCAACGGCTGCAGTTGTTTGCACAGGCTGGACCCAGTGCTGACTGACAAACATTATGATGAAGCAGTTGGATGTGCTTTAGGTTGGACTACATGCAAGACTATGGGGTAATTCCCCCATCTAAACAGTAAAAACAATAACAGTGATTGTGATCTGAGGTTACAGGAGAACAATCATGCAAAGTTTGTAATATTGTGTGTATGATGATGGGGACGAGTCATCAGAAGGTATAGTTTTTAAGGGCTCTGTAAATATCCTTATGTGGGCTATATGAACAGAATGTGTCTTACTATTTGGTTTCTTTTTGTTCTTGCTGAAGCCCTGGTTTAATTACGTTAATTAAATGTATTATTCACTAGCTTTGTGTTGATCATTTTATGTGAAGATCCCTTCAAACTGCAAGTGTCAAGTGATATGTCAGCTTGTGACCTGATAAGTGCTGATATTTATGTGACGTTGGTGGTGCTGAAGGGCCTTATTATATTTTGTTCTGCCCTTGCACAGTTCATATGAGAGTTTAGATTAGTCTAGATGTGTTATATGCTTCGGAGAGAAGGAAGAGTTTTTTGGGCAGCCTCAGGTTCTATGGCTGAAACGAGAGGAGAGACAGTTACCTTCAAAATAAAACATGACAGGACAATAAATAATAAACACGGGACAAAAGACACAATTAACTTAACATGACCTGGCTTGACATAACAGTAGTCAAAAATCACAATTGTCATGGGTCAAAAAGCCCACTAGCACAAGCTCACCTTTACTGAGAAATTTTGAACATTGATCAAGTAGTTTTGGTGCCTAAACCTAACCAATTGTTTCGTGTGAAGGAGGTTTGACAATATACAGTAGTTTGCAGGTAAAGAGTGGCAATTGACTCCTATTGTTGGAGAGAAAGCACGAAAAAATGAGGCATAATGTTAAAGTATCGTAGGAACTGCTGTATGGACCTTTCATTCTGTTCAGCCAGGTAGACCTTTGCCTTCATGTAATGCCCAAGGTCCTGCCAGGCCTGCTGATCCTAATTCAACAGGAAACAGCCAGCAACCCACCCTGGCCTGTGATGTTAATCCACTAAATTCTCATGTTTACCTCTCGTTGGCCTCGTCAGTGGCCCCGTTGTCTATTGAAAGGAGCTGTGCCAACTTGAAGAGGTTTTATCTTGCTGCAATCATCATTACACAGTGGCTTTCGGGGAGCCCTTTTTTACACGACTTTCGCGATATTCTAACCCAGGTCGAACCGCCTTGGTTCGGTATCAGGCCGCTTTCACACTGCCAGCAGTCGCAGGTCTGACCTCCCTTTATGATAGCTGCTGCCTGTTTTTCTCCTCCCTCTGCTTCTCCATCGATGCTGAGCAGCTTACAGACCTCTCGAGCTTACCACTGCGCTGCCATGATCAATAAAAGGTGTGCCAGATTGCTGTACAAGCTGTATAGAAACACAGTCCTGCAGTTCACATCAGGATTCCCCGATCGGTGGGATTTCCCAAGTCAATTCACATATGTGCATCCATTTAAGATTATGTCGATTTGTTTGATTAAAAAAATCTCTGCCATTCAGGGTTTGGTCTCTGGGACTGAGTCAAAATGCCACGACAACCGTTGAAAGGAGCTTAAATGTGGCGAGACTGTCCCAGTCACTGCTTACTAATGAGGAGTTCAGGTGGCAACGTAAATTTCACAATTCTAGTTCAGCACCCCACGGCCACAGCAGGAAACAGACAATACAGATAATTTTTAGAGTTCCCCCTGAAAGTCTCACAGCAGTCTTTCAGGGGAGCTTGAAGCCCTCTCGGGGGAGACAAGCTCCCTTTAGCTTACCCATAATTCGAACACTGGTTTGTGAGCTTTGGACCAGATATAATACTGGTGGATTTAACATTTGGCACACAGAAATCATTGTCTCTTTCTGTAAAGTAATGCCCTCCAAGTCCCCTTTAAGTACAGGACAGATGGCTCCCATGTCAAGTAAGCTGTTTCTAGTAAGAAAGCGACACACACAAACATGTGCATGTACTCAAACACACCTGCAGGTAGACTTGAACCATAGGTATTATCAGGTTGCCCCAGCTGTGTTGCCAGACGCTGGCCTCCACTCCCCGTCTGTCTGCTGGAGTTAAACTGGGGTTGTTTAAAATTAGATTTAACATCGATCATTTCCCCAGCCTGAATGGGGCCCAACGTCAGAGGCTGGCAGGGGCAATCCCTCACCCACCGTCTGTCTGCTTCACCTCAACACACCATCCGTTAGGCCTGGGAGAGACAGAGACAGGAATGCAGAGAGAGAGTGAAAAGGGAAGGAAGTGCAACAAAAAAGTAGGGAGAAAAGCAGAAAGGAATGAAGAGGGGAAGAAAGATAGGAGAGAGAGAGAGAGGGAATGATGGAAGGACGGAGATGGCACAACTGGGACCCATGAAGGAAAGGTGACAGGGATGAGGAGGAGCTGATTAGTGAAGGTGATAGGGAGAGAAATGGAAGACTAGAGAGCTGGAGGAAGAGGAAACGATGACAGAGAGAGGGAAGAAAATGCTGTCATTCCACCCACCAGGTGGACCAATTTAGCTCTATATTTCATAAAAAAAACACATCTATCCTACTTTAAGTATGCGTGGAGTAGGTTGGGACAGAGTTTAAAGAGTTATTTTCATTTTTTATATGCCCCTGAATAGCACAGACTGCACAGCATTGATCAAGACAGCAGGTTCCTACAGTGGTGTCATTTACATGACTTATTTGCATGGTAATTGTATTTTCATGCTACGTTTCACTTTATGCAGTGTCACCACCGAGCAAGAGAGGGAAGGTGATCTGCATATTAACAAGTTACATGGTGGGTAATGATTCCACCATGTTGGATAATAAAATAAGTAGGCTATATAATCCAACTGTTCCTGGATTATTGACCCTGTGGTGTAGTTGTGCTTGAAGGAGTATTGAAGGTGCTTTAGTTGGTAGAGGAGAGGGAGTTTGGTTCAAGACGTGGGTTCTATAAGTTGCCTTGAAAATGTGGATACTTTGGCTGCAAGACTTCCATCCAAGAGAATGCTGTTTGTGTCCCATGTGTAAGTAAAACTCAGCGTTCACTTACGTATTTTTATTTATGTCCTTAGTTTAATAACGTAACAGTCATTTTTAGCCATTTTTTTTACTAAAGCAATTTGATTTGTTGCATTTTTTGTTTTGCTTTGTTTCAATTAACATCAATCCAAGTTGCCAGTTCATCGCAGGGCACACGGACAACCACTGGCACTGACATTCATACCTACAGGCAATTTAAATTAGCCAATTGACCTAATCCCCATGCAGGTTTTTGGATGGTGGGAGGAAGCCACCCGCATGGGAAGAACATGCAAACTCCACACAGAAAGGCCCCAGGACAGGAATTGAACCTGGTACCTTCTTGCTGCGAGGTGACAGTGCTAACCACTACACCACCGTGGATGCCGTGAAATGTTAACCACATTTAAAACGATTAAAACTGTGATGTAAAAAAGCGCAGATAAACTTGGATTACAAATAGGTGTTTGGTGATGTATTTAAGTAGCCTGGGCTCATCTATACTACCTATGATGCTGCACAAAATTTCGCGACCAAGTCAGTCTGGTCAAGTTGCCTATCTCTTCAATTTCAAATCTCCCCAGGAATGGAGGCCAATGAAAATCTACCATTGCCTATGACTCGATTGAGGCATGTTTAACGCAATGATGCACTAGTTCTGTGACCGGAAACCTACCTATCTCCCTGTCCCTGTCCCTCCCATCCTCTGAGAACTGAGTTTACAAGGCAGCTTGGCCAGACAACGCTCACAGAGCTCTGTAGTCACGATAGCCAGGCTAGAATTTAAGTATAGTCTGTAAGATTTGGGGATACGTTGGCAAAAAGAATATGCATGCGGGTAATATATAAAAACGCACATAATGCATATTATAATAGTGTATAATCACCTGGAAATAAGAATTGTGTGTTCATTATTTGTGTTTTTCTTACCAAAAATGAGTCATGTACAGTATATCTACATACAGTGCAAGTCCTCTTCAAAGTATGGAGTTTGTCTTGAGGGGCTGCAGCATTTATTTCTGCACAAACCACAACTTCCACTGCACATCCACCTCATATTCTCAAAGCTAAACTACTATCTTCTTTTTCAAATAAATGCTAAAGGGGTAAGAGAGACAAGTCTCTCTACATAGTATTTGACTTTCTGTACTTCTGCCCCTGCCATATATTGAGATCATAGACTTTATATATCGAAGAACAATGCGTCTCTACTTCCTCCCACTGTATAAAAGTGAAGCCTAAATATCCCTCATATGGAAGCTGCCATCTTGACATTTTGATGTCATTTTGAGCCAGTCACTGCACAGCAGTGATGGGTGGGTTGGAGCTGAAGCGTCGAGATCCCTACAATATTTATGAGAGAAATAGCTGAATATACATAAATATGAAAAGAACTATACAAAATGACATAAACCATCTTTGGGAAATATGCAGGTTATTTGACTGATCTGCTAACATGGAGGGGACAGGATTCGTGACCTATACTGCAGCCAGCCATAATGGGGCTGTCTAGATGTTTTGTCTTTTTGGGGAGGTGTCGTGATTTGCTTGAGTTTAAGATTCAGGCATCCAATGATTAGTACTGTGATAGTAATATTCAATGCAATAAATGTTGAATTTGAAAAACTCGTATGCGTGGGATTTTAGACCCATCTCTGCTGTATCAATCTTTCTGACCCTTTGCCAGTCAAGCAGTGCATCCTTTTATGAAACACTCAATAAAGTCTTTCCAAGCATTGCATTCTCTCTGTAATGCCATCCATTCACCACACCCCACTTATGGCCTTGTAGCTATAATGCCCACTCATTGGACTATTACCATCAGCATCCTTGTTATGTTTGTGAGGCATAGACTTGCCAAATGCGAGGAACATTGACTTTAATATCCCTTCTCCCAGCAAGGTTTGTAGCATCTTTAGTCTTCCCATCTGTCCTTGAGGCCTTACAGAGACAATATTTTTGAGTGAATGCACTAATTAAGCATTTAATATGAGACATTTAATCAGCGGTATTATAAACAGTTTCTCTTCCACAGAATAAATAGCCAACTCTTTGTTTCTGTTCAGTTAATTCCTGAAGTGACTTTCTCATTACTGTCTTGATGGCTGTTCAATTAGAGTTACCATCACTTTGAAATGAAAGTGAAATTACTCTACTTGGACCATTTGGGATGTGAAAATGGGTTTTACCTTAGGGATGAAATCATAGGAGTGTTACAATAATGAGAGACTGGCCAGTTTCATCCTCTGACGTACTGAATGCTGAGGGAATAATGTATATATGGACTCCAAAATACTTTACCAGCCAAGCATTTACATCATTATCAGTTTCTGGAAAGGTGGGAAAAAAAGAAAGATATTTTCAGATTTAGCAACAATTGAAAATGACTAAATGGCCCTTTCTATGTGTCAGCTGTCTCTTCAAAGATTTATTAGGATAATTAGAAAATTATTTTATGTGTATTCTTTCTTATTATTTTTTTGTAAGCACATTTTACAGGAAAATGTACCAGAAGCAAAGGTACAGGAACAGCTTTGTTGCAGCTGCAGTTGTTCTCTTAAATAAGTCATAGCTTCACTGCACATATTTATTTATTTATGTATTTATTTATTTATCTATTTATGGTAGTCTTACCTAGCTTGGTCTTACCAGACCCTCGTAAGCTCATACAGAGGTGCTGGCATTCCTCCATTGAGAACTCATTTCAGACGGGAGGCGTGAACTCTGTTGAAGTTTGAAACGATTGGATCTGATTTTACCCAGTCGTTAACGTTTGGTCGTTACTTATGTAATGCGCTCCTAGCATTAAGGCTAGCCAACTCCTTCGCCACTAATGGAGTTAACTGAAAAAAAGACTTTTCTCGAACCCCTTGGGGAATAAAGCCACGACATCTTTGCCAGCAATAAAACTGGTTAAACATTCCTCTTGCTCCTTCAATTGCTGAATATCTGGGAGCCTAGCCAAAATGGATTGAATGGCTTCCTTCACTTTCATCAACGTCATCATTAACACCCGTCTCACCCACCATTCGCTGATTGGCTCGGATTGAATACATCCTGAGAAATCGAGTCCAAGGGGATCAAACCCAGACGTAATTTGCAAGGAAATGATAATTGAGCAGAAGATTACGGAGGGCTACGGCCAGGCAAAGTTTTACCCTGTTGTCTTATTGTCCTCTACTTTGATGCTTTATGGTCTTTAAATTGCTCATGAGGCTTTCTCTCTTTTTTTGGGCCTTGGTCTGGTTCCGATCCAGGCAGCATATGAATACTGTCTTGTTGTGGTTTGTGTTTCTTTTTTGATGCTCTGTTGTCTAGTTTGTTGTCAATGCAGATGCCATCCACTGTTTTATGCTGCAAAACAAATCTTCCTACAGGTACAAATAAAGTCACCTGAACCTGAACCTGGAGGCAATAAGATAAGACACATTGACTTTGTCCTCGTAGCACTACGACGGGCCTCAGAACACAATGGCAACTAGTTCAAAAGTCCACACACACACACCATTAAGTGTCTATCCATCCATTATCTACTGCTTATCCTCATAGGGTCGTGGGGGGAGCTGGAGCCTATCCCAGCTGTCTTAGGGCGGAAGGCAGGGTACACCCTGGACAAGTTGACACCTCATCGCAGGGCACATAGAGACAGACAACCATTCACACTCACATTCATACCTACGGTCAATTTAAATTAGCCAATTAACCTAATCCCCATACATGTTTTTGGATGGTGGGAGGAAGCCGGAGTACCCGCAGAGAACCCACGCAAACTCCACACAGAAAGGCCCCGGGCCCGGGATTCGAACCCGGTACCTTCTTGCTGTGAGGCGACAGTGCCAAGCACTACACCACCGTGCCGCCCCCATTAAGTGTCTATATATACTTTATTTTACCAACAAGCAAGAGATTTTAAACAAACATTTATGTTCTCCAGAAGATGAAGAAGTCACCACAAAGCATAATCACCTTTCACTGTGGCTGCCTGTACGTTTTCGAAGTGATTTAAAAATTTTAATCTCTACTTTTAAGCATGGTATGACATTGAGCTTTGCTGCGAGGGCTCCTACCAACCTTTGGAAATAGTTTACCTGAAGAACTTAGGAAAAGAACTCACTTACAATCACACAGATTGGCTTTTTCTAAATTATTTTATCTGTTAATTATTTGATTTTCTTTTAACTTACTTGACGAGTGCTGTACAAATTATGTTATCAACATTTTCCTGCACAAGCTTGACATTGTTGGCTTTTGGTGAAATGTCTTAACAACTATTGGATAGAAAGCCATGAAATTCGGTGCCAAAAGCATGTCCCTTATACTGAGAAATATTTCTATTTGACGGCGTAGCATAAAATTGGGCACAGACATTCATGGTGCCCTGAGGTATCCCACAGACTAGTGATGCCTGACTTTTCCTCTTGTATTTTCATCAGGTTGTATTGTTGGGGAACATGTGAAACACTCAGCCATCTTAGAATAAGCCTGTTAGCATTATGAGTGATTTATCATACTGATGATGATATGTAGCTCAAAGCATATACAGTCACGTATGCCAGATTACCCTTTTAATTATTAGTAAGGAGTATGAGCTGTCTCTTACCATATCTCTCCTTTACTTACATCCAAACTAAGTTAATTCTCCATTTTTTCAGTTGTTATCTTCATCCCTCTCGACCCCTATGCAATACCTGTCAATCCTTAACTGTTGAGGGACACACTCATTTCACAGGTCAATTAATTTTAATCAGAGTGTGTCAATTTAATCTGAGTTCAAATCGCTAGACGGACACTTTGTAAAAATCTCATTAACCTTCCCATTTCCAATCTGCTCACTTCATCAGTAGGGCAGAGCCATGACTCAGTCATTTTCAAACCCATGTGTTTTTTTCTGTAGGTAAACAAACTCCTGGATTTGGATAATGTCACAAAAAAGCAATGCCCAGGAAGGGAAGCAGACAACATCCTCCCACACCCAAAATGTCACTGACATTGACTTAGTGTCCTCACGTAGATGTTTTAACGGTAATAACACCTGCAGGAAAATCAATGTGATCTCAAGTTAAGGTTAAGGTTAAATGATTGCCATGAGGATAAGGGATAACTTCAGCAGTAGGATGGTAGAATATAGAAAGCACAACAAAGAGAACATGGAATGTAGGGATAATGCAAAAGATAGTGCTGAAGGTTAAACAGCAACAATAAAAACAAGTGTCTCCATCAGATCAGCTAAGCATGAGGACTTCATACTATGTCAACAGTGCAGATAAAAATGTCTGTATTGAGGTATTTTTTCACTCCTATGTCACAAGATAGCTTTTTTTTCTTGCTGTAATGTTTTCTGATTTTTGCATCATGCAGAAAGCTCTTAATTTAGCAAGAAAAGTATGTAGGATAACAAGTCAGTTAGCCTGCAGATAGATAGCAAGCTCACAGCTATAGGTATTATTATTTGCTTACATTCAAACTTAATTACAAAAGATACTTTATAATGTTTAAATTAGTAGACACCAAAATTAGACCAATTGCTGTAAGGCTACAGCTGATTCTTTGCTTCAGTGACAACAAAAAAACAAAAACCTCAGTTACTTCCTTAAAGTAAGAAAGACAGATAGTCAACACCTGTCTGCGGTTCCCTTTTGCCTCTTTCAGCTCCTTGTTTTGATTTCACATCCCACAACTTACCTGTTTTGGTCCAGTTTCACTGCACTCCACAGCCTCCTCCTTTGCTGTAGTCAGCAAAATACTAGAATGAGATAAAGTCAATGTATGATAATTCACAGAAATAGCATACAAACACCAGTATCAGCTAACTGTTGAATATACATGTACAGCATTTAGCAGCTTGGGCAATTAATTAATGCTCTGTGCCTGCTGGATGTGTAAAAAGGCACTTCTTTTGCTAATACATTTGTCATATAGGTGATAATATTACCTTATTGTCCATGTCTAAATAACTGAAACATAATTAAAGGAATTAAGTGGTGTGATGAACAACTGTATTTTTAAAATCTGATAATCTTCCTTTTTAACATCCAAAATAGACATTAACACAATCCCTTCATGATTTTTTTAATAAAGAGCACAGCAATTGCTGCAGAGCAGATGTGCATGTGTGCATAATTAGCTCTTCGTCATTATCAGATTTACAGATGGACCAACTATATATATATATATATATATATATATATATATATATATATATATATATATATATATATATATATACACACAGTTGTTGCTGTGCTGTGCTCTTAGCTATACACATGATCATGCTGCAGTTTTCACTTAATGGTTCATTAAATTTACACCAGACTAGAAAATGAAAGTCTGTGACACTACTGAAAAATACTGTTGATATATGCTGAATCTGTATGCACAAAGATTACATCTCTTCAGCTGAGGGTACACACACTTCATTAAGCCTGGCTCTCATTGCAACTCTGGCTTAGTGCATATTCCGGAGGTCTCAATGTGCTTGACAGACCAAAGCAAGCGCACCCGACCACTGTGGCCAGCATTCATTATTTGGACTTGTGTGTCATGAAGAGCTGATAAGATGCAAGCTCATTTGCATGAGAGGCCAAGACACCCTTCAGAAACCACAGAGCCATGCAGGCCAGCCACTGTAGTCAATACTGGCCTTTTATCTTATATCTCCTTTACTCCCCTACACGCAGGCACACACTCGCGTTGCCAGGCGCTAAAGGATAATAGACACGTACTGCAAAAAATGACAAGGTTCATAAGAGATTTGTATTTACTATCAAAGCTTACCAACCTCATTTTGAGTTTCCATCAACTCACTCTACTGCAGACTCTGGCAAAGTTTTTTTTTATCAGGAGACTTTCTGATTATTCCCTGAAAGAGGTCATTTGAAGTCAAGAGAATGAGTAGCAGTATAGTTTCACAAAAAATACCCTGGATGAGGGTTGATAATTCTTGCTACAAAATAAGAGTCCTTGCCAAGCTTAAGTAATTTTTACAGAGCAGGAATATGAGGCTAACATACAGTCATGGAAAAAATTATTAGACCACCCTTGTTTTCTTCAATTTCTTGTTAATTTTAATGCCTGGCTCAACTAAAGGTACATTTGTTTGGACAATTATAATGATAACAACAAAAATAGCTCATGAGAGTTTAATTTAAGAACTAAGGATTATTCATTTTCCATGGTTTTCTTGATAATAACCAAAATTACATAGCTTTTACATAAAATACATAAAATTACATTAATCAATAGCTATGGCATTGTACCGCCAAAAACACTACTTTTAAGCATTCCATGTTTTCTTTTCTGTTTGCTTTAAACACATGATACACACAAGAGTTAATACTTGATTGCATAACCATTGTTTTTGATGACTGCAGCCATGCGTCTTGGCATGCTCTCCACCAGCTTCTGACATTGTTCTGCTGTCACAGCAGCCCATTCCTGTTGGACAAATTCAAACAAATTTTCTTTGTTTTTGGGCTTGTGGTTCTCCATTTTGAGTTTGATGATTTTCCACAGGTTTTCAATTGGATTAAGATCTGGTGATTGAGCAGGCCAAGGCATGGTGCGAATGTTGTGGTTCTCCATCCAGGCTTTAACTGACCTTGCCGTGTGGCAAGGGGCATTGTCTTGTTGGAAAATCCAGTCATTCGAGGCAGGAAAGAGTTTTCCAGCTGATGGAAGAAGACTGTTTTCAAGGGTAGTCCTGTACTTGACCTGGTTCATTCGGCCTTCACACAATTGCATTTGCCCTGTTCCACTCAGACTGAAACAACCCCAGATCATGACTGATCCACCCCATGTTTTACTGTAGGGGCAAGACAGTCTGGGTTGTAAGCTTCTCCAGGCTTCCTCCTAACCAGTAAGTTGGCTGGAGTGGGCATCAATTCAAAATTGGATTCATCACTGAAGAGAACCTTAGCCCAATCATCAACAGTCCAATCCTTGTGGTCTCGAGCAAAGAGTAACCGGGCCTTCCTCTGCCTTTCATTGATGAAGGGCTTCTTGCGTGCTCTGTGTGACTTCAAACCAGCTTCAACAAGTCGGTTTCGAACTGTCCTTGCCAAGCAAGTCACATTTCGACAGTGCCCACTCATTTTTAAGGTCCCTGGAGGTCTGACGACGATTCCTGACACAGGAACGGATGAGTGCACGGTCATCTCGTGGGGTAGAAAGACGTTTCCTGCCACGGCCAGGTAGCAATTTGGTAGTGCCATGTTCAGCTTGTTTTTTTTTGTTGTAATGAACGGCTGTCTTGGAGATCTTCAGTTTTTTCGCTACCTGTCTCTCACTCATGCCAATTTCCAGCAGTGCCAAGATGGCTGCCTTTGTTGCTTCACATAATTCTTTCGTTTTAGGCATTATGTGAGAGCTGACAACTTCTGAGTTGTGCTACGGCTTGAATGTAAGCAGGAAACCACTCTAGGCCTTTGCATGTGCAGTGCTGCTTGTGACATGAAATGGCCTCTTATATACCCTGGGAATCAATTAAGCTTAAGAATGTCAAATAGGACATAAAGTATTATGTGACCAGCTGCATTTTTTGTTGTGTTCATTGTACTATACGTTTAGTGGTACCAGATATTAGAATGAACAAGAAATTGAAGAAAACAAGGGTGGTCTAATAATTTTTTCCATGACTGTATACAGTACACAGACACATTCCTGCTCTCTTTATCGCTCTCTCAGTCTTTTACAAAAAGGCTTTGGCCTTTTTGGTATTCTGATGTGGTTTGTGATTCTCTGTCAACATGTGACATCACAGGCGGTGGGGATCAGACTCATACAGAGAAAGGCCAACTGCCTGTGGTGAGGATGACATGGACTGACAGTGACATACGGATGGACGCCGACCCTCCTTACACCTGGAGTGACTTAATCTTTGACCTTAAGCGATCTGCTTTGTCAGATACAAACATATACTGCAAGAAGTAATTGGTTGCACTGCACTGTAACGCAAGTTTCTGACCCCATGCATCTCCTGTCACCTTGAGCTATGGTGGCCTGTAAATGTCACAAAACAACAATGTCAGACTGTCACGAACCAAAATGAGCTCGTTAATTGCAGCACAGGCATGCAAATAAAAGCGTGGACATTTTTGTGCTATTAAGCACTAACAGTTACAGCCCCTTTAACATTCATATCACATCCAGTTTGCTTCTGGATATGATTCAGCTGGAGTACATTTACGCCTGACATTAAAATGCGACTGCGGTATACACAGTGAAATTGGATTTCTCTTTCCCTCACCCAAATGCAGATTGTGTCCTTTGCGTCCTTCAAAATTGACAGTAAACATCTCTACCTGCTTGTTGTTCACACACAAGTGTCCCATTTTTTTCCAGGTATTTTACAATCAGAGCCACCAGCTGGCAGTTTGATTTGTTTTATTCCTGTCTCGAGTCGGCTTTATGTGGATTGGAGTTGCTTTACATTAACTATTCATGCTCCCTCAGGGTGTCTGGGAAGGCGACATCTTGCACATGCACACACCCTTGCTCAGGGAAACACATTTACACCTGCTGGTGCAGTAGTATTCTGATAGCAATAAAGCTGATAAGTAGCAGAACTTGAGGGCAAATGTTGAATATTTCAACATGCTTATATGCTACATGTTTACTGATGGCTCAAACCTCGAGGGTGAGGGGGTAAGGGGCCAGCACTCTGCTTCCTGTCACTCAAGGTGTCCTCGAGCCAAGCAGTGCAGTATATCTGGTGCAGGTTCTTATCCCTGTTGTGGCCATGCATATTGGAGGAGGATTAGAAATACCCAAACACTGTGTTTTCCCACTCTACTTCAAGCTCCCAGCTGTTCATTCTGACACTTCACATCTGTTTCCATTAGCCCAACCCGCATTTCTATTAACCCTTAATACACTGAGAGTAAAAGAGGGTGAAAAGCACAGAATTTTGTTGCAGGATGTCATCTCCCATTTTGGACAAAAGGTTGAGCCTTGCAAGGTCGTTGAGTTGATTTTTTTTGTTCAGGTTAGATAAGGCTGAGAAAGATCAAATAAATCATCAACTCTCAGTCCTTTTGAACTTTTTTTTCTGCTTCTTTTAAAGTTGACATTTGATGAAAGTCAGAATTCTTCCCCACTCTAAATTAGTCATTCTGGTTCTTGTTGGAGCTCTGATACTTTTGTAGATGAATTTATTTTGTGTAGAACTCACATTGGCAGTGGGGATTTCTCAAATAATTCAAGCATATTTACAGAAGGACTTGGGTGGATTGTCTCTGGACTCAGTTGGATTGAAAAATGTTTGTCTTCACACACCCTCAGGCAAAGTCTGTCTTTCTATTTCTTTAATTGGCAGAAATTAATCTTTCAACCCAAAGCTTAGATTTAATGTCATAGTGTCCCAATGAGTACTGGAAATTTTTCTGAACAGCTAATCCTGCTATCAGATCTCTGTATTGTGGGAATTCTGTATGAGGAGGCATTTTACTGAGGGGAAGATAAAGATAATCTGAATGAGAACAAGTGGTGAGTACAAATGAATATGTGTACCCATACAGTTGTGTATGCATGTGAATTTCTGTGTGTGTGTGTGTAAATGTCATTCAAGACAAGCAAAGCTTCAGGGACTTGATCCTGTGTGTGAGCACCAAGACGGAGCCATGGAGGGACTAATCCAAAAGGATTTCTTCAGTGTTGTGAATAATTCATTAAAACTGTGAGATAGTGACACATTTGATTTTCAAGCTTGCCTCTTACAGCAGCTGCTAAAGACAGGGAAGGAGCAGACTGCCAACCTGTAAACATTGATTCAACACCCATTTAGATTTCTAGGATTTTTAGATTGAGACAAAAACACTTATTTAGGTTCAGGAAAAGATTGTAGTTTGAGTTCAAAAGTACATTTTTTCTGTAAACTACTTAATTTTGCATGAGGGAAATGCGCACATTACCTAACAAAATTACAGTATATAAGGTCAATGTTGACTTTTGGTTTCATGTGGATCATAATCAATGGTGTTCTGTGTGAAAGTGTGAATGTATAAAGAGAACTGGACAACATTGGAGAAAGGTCCCCATCTATTTTTATGAAATTTGCTCAGTGGTACCAAACAAGTATAAATTAAAAAAAACTTTTTAAAATTTAAAAATTTTTAAAAAAAAAAAGCATTATCCAGATCTAAGAGGGATCTCCTACATTAATGGAACCATAAACCAAGGACAATGGTGTTTTCGTTAACCCCACCTCCAAGCCTTGGTCTCTGGCTCATTCAAGTAAATGGTATATTACGCGACAAATGGAAGTTGTGACTCCACAGTTTGGCCACATTGTCAAATTTACTTTAAAGTCTGTGCTACTTACTATGGCCACTAGATATCAGCATCATTTTTTGTTTGTATCAGTTATTATTCATTCATGCATTGTCAAGGATGGCAGGGTGCTGGAGCCTATCTTAGCTGTCATATGGGGAAAGGCAGGGTGCACCCTGACAGAGACAGACAACAATTTAGATTAGACTGTTGACCTTCCCTATGCATGTCTTTGGATGGTGGGAGGAAGCCAGAGTACCTGGAGAGAACCTACACAGACATGAGGAGAACATGCAAACTCCACAGAGAAAGGCCCCGGGCCTGTATCGGTAATCAGCCATGTGAATAGATGATAACATTCTTCTGAACCTATGAGTAGGTGTAGCAGGTCCCTTCTAAATGATCTATGAGGCTGATAATGTCATTCAACTGACTGATAACATTAGAAGGTGCATTTAAACTATCAACTCTGAAAAAGTCCAGTGAGGATGGAAATGCACATTAGTTAGACATCATGTACAGTGAATGCAGGGATTTAGAAAGGATGTTTGTGTGTGATAAAAATGAGTACAGTTCTTTCTGTTCTTAGACCATTCAGGAAAAACTTTCCTGCATTTGGTAATTGTGTGATGTAAAATTTTACACTTACAATACTCGGGGGTGAGCAGATTAAGTAATTTAATTAATTCATTAACTCATGCCTTTAAGGAGCTGCTAATCCACCTAAAACACTTTCATCAGTATAATTTTTATGGGAAAGTTTTCGTATCGCATCTTGTTCTAAACTGTGTTTCAGATGAATTTCCACCCCACAAAGAACTGGGGTGTGTATGTTCTGCTCCTATTAGCTGCCCCTACCCGCTATCACCCAAAGGCGTGGGCCACCACTACAGAACACCACAGCCATCATATTCATAATGGTGATAAAAATTAATTTGCTCTCCCCTCCTTTATCTCTCCCTGCCACACTTTACTTCCTCTCTCACTTGTTCTCTCCTCTCTCCTCCTACACTGATCCTACATACATTTATCTCTTAAGTCTAGTCTGTGTCATGCCTCTTTCTACCCTCTCTCTGTCTCGCTCCCTTTTTTAGAGTCTCTACCATGTTATATCAGGCCAGGCAGCAGCCTCCAGTCTCTATCTGTGTCAGGTTTGTGTAGCAGACAATTGAGAGGAAAGCTATTAGACCCTTGCTGGCTTCCTCGGAAGCATTTACAGAAAATAGGCTTGAGCTTGTCTGTGTTCTTTCTTATCAGGAAAGCACAATGCTACCATGCATCCATCTATTCATTAGTCAATTGCATTGTGTTAGCACAATGCAAAGAAGCAAATTTTTCTTATGCAACCTACAGTCAAATGAGTGCTTGCTAATGAGAAGTTGTTAACACTTAAGTTCAAGGAAGAGCAGAGGAAGAGGAATATATAAATATATTAAGAGGCTGAGGTGGATTGCTAAATAGTTCTTCAGGTCCTTAAGCCAGACAAAAACCCAATTTCCCCTGCCTGCTTTTCCATAACAGGAGGGCTACTGACCTTTCATATAGTGAAAGCAAAAAGTTTCATGAAGCATTGAAGCTTTCCAGCAAATTGTTTTAAGGGTTTGTTGCATGCAAAACCACCTGTTTAATGTAACTTTTAATAAAAAATATATAATTTACTTGTGAGCAATGCATCACGTGTGTAAGTTAATATTAGTAAGGCAGAATTAATGTTCTAAAACTGGAAAGTTGCAGTGGTTTAGAGGAGAGGGAGCCTTAATTAATTTATATACAGAAATCAGCATTTCTCAGCTGTGTTACAACTTCAGACATCATTGATGATGTCATTGGTTTAAAATGAGACAGGCCTTGATATGTGCTTCACAGAGAACTCCCTGGATGAGTCAACACACACTCCAAAGGTCATCGCACAGCTTGTAACGTAATTTACTTCCTGAGCCACAACGGTGCTAAAACACATTAAAATCTAACACTGCTTTGACGCCACTCTGAAATTGCTCTCAGAATGACTTTTAAATTCATTTAAAGTGAACTGCTTTTCCACACTCAGTGAATGGGTTTGGCCCTGAACTCTATCCATGCTGTCCACAGTACCACAGTCTGTACCACTGTGGTACATCAGTCCCACAGTCGGTGGATTGTGATTTCCCCTGGAATAAATCTGCTGCCCTTTACCCAAACAATGTGTTAGCTCTTCACTGCTGTGGAAATCTAGACACTATCTTGATCTGTGTGTCGGTTGGAAAGGTGGCCATGATGCGATTCATAACTCAGAAACAAAATTATTTGATTGTGCCACTTGACTTAGCAAGGGGAAATGACAAGAGCAATAGGTCCTCATCATCTCTCTTTCTCTCGCTTTCATGTAGTAATAGCACTGCAACACTGAATTTTGAACACACTTATGGTGCCCCGCGCAGCACGACATAATCACACTGACCTCATGTGATTTAATGCAATCAGCCCTCACAGCTTGTGTGAAATTGTATTGTTCTGTTTCAAATAAATGGTGTATGATTCTGTGGAAATGATCATACAGCTTCACCACAAAATATTTCTGCAGGGAAATGATGAGGCGATGTCATTTAGCAGACAGTTGTGTATGAAAAGCTTTTGGCTCCTTCAGGGATTGTGGAATGTGTTAATCATTGTGTAGAACAAAAAGGATTTGCAATAATGAAGGCATCAAAGCAGCTGCAGTCAGGAAGGAAATTCAGAGTTGATTCCTGTTACTGGTTGACTTTATTTGACATGTTAATATAAAAATATACAACATTATTTTGTGTGTCAATTCAGTTATGGTTTATTTGTGCCTGTCTTTCTGTCATTTAATATGTTTATTTTTGACCATGTACTGACAAAATTTGGGACAGTTAAGGAAACAGTTTGGCATTTTATAAAACAGACTTAATTTCTTCTATTTTGATGAGGAGCCGATACCTGCTTAACTTAGCTTTGCATGGTAAACAGCTAGTCTGTCTGTTTGAATCAAGCAAAAGTTGTAATTTAGCTGAGTTGTGCCTCTATGATTACATAGAATAATATTTTATATTTCTGCTTTGGACATACAAAAAATGC
The DNA here is from genome assembly GCA_029721515.1 of Synanceia verrucosa. Lineage (NCBI taxonomy): Eukaryota > Metazoa > Chordata > Actinopteri > Perciformes > Synanceiidae > Synanceia > Synanceia verrucosa. The sequence goes on along the minus strand of CM056561.1, from coordinate 15,909,676 downwards.
TGAATTTCCTGTGTGCTAGTTTACCACACATGTAACCTAAAGATTGCTTAAAAAAACAAAAAAACAAACAAAAAACCCCCCTGAAAGATGTGTTAAACATTTCATGCATGGATTACTCAGTGTTTCACTAGTCATCTCCTGCCTCCCAGGCTTGTACACATCAGGTAAACATGTCATCATTATTGTTTTTATGCAGCAGCTGCCCTGTCAGCAACACTAAACATGAAATCATAAGCCTGGTGGTACACAACACGTGTCATAAATACACATCATATTTTGACAGCTCAATGTCAACGACTGATTCAATATCCCTTTTTTAATACGCACAGATCCCACAAATAATTATCTTCAAAAAAATTATGATGTCACCATCTCCAGTTTGCCTAATCAAGGCTTTGTAATCATCTGTAGCTGCATCCCTGTATCTAGCCTTGGGATTTCCATATAAATCTTTCTTTTTCACCCCTCTTGCTCCCTTTTATTCCCTTTGACTCTATTTCTCTCTCTTGCCTTTGATCAAGTGCTTTTCCCTAGTGTTTTCTTGGACGTCAAGCTTGACTGCTTGGCAGTAGCCTTCCCTTTAAATGTTGTTTCTATTGCTCTACTGTCACAGATCACTGGCCAGAGACTGGCAATGGAGGCTTCTACACCATGCACCACTCATACATTTCCCAATGATGCTCATTGAAAAGGTGATTTTCTGCCTGTCTGGAACAATGAGACAGCTTGACATATAAAGCCCTCCTGGAAAGAATACAGCAAAAATTGAGCCGTTAAGACCAGGATCTTATGTGTGAGGCCTGTCAAGGAGATGTGTCTAATTTTTATGTATATCATTAAGAAGGTTTATTTCAGTATTGGCAAATTAGCTGAAAGGATTTTGTTGAAGGAAAAACATATTTTCTATCAGACAAGATTGTATTATCACTACTTATATTACTGAGAACAACATGCTCTGTCACACAAGGATATATTTAAACAACGGCAGCAAAAAATCAAAAACAAAAAAAAAACCATGAACACAGATGAAAATATGCTGTGGAGCTGTGTGTCAATCAATACACGGATAGGACACAATAACACCTGTGCTGCTGTATCATAGCCTTCGAATTAATATCCCAACAAACAATGGCCTAAAAAACAATTGAATCCCAGAAACAGACAATGCCAACATTCAAAATTTTGCAGACTATTAAAATATTTATTAAACATATATTACATTTATTATTATTATAATCATTATTATTATTATTATTATTATTATTATTATTATTATTATTGTTGTGTGTTTGTCAGAGATCATTAGAGACATGAGACACATCTGTTCATCCTGCTTGACTCAGTGACTGAAGGTTGAAGATTGACATTCTATTTAAGGCTCCTCTGTGCATATAAGATTTCAAAATACATAGATTTGTGTCAAATCATGGAGGATGAAAAAACTATTAAAATATTTACTAAACATATTATTTCTACTTTTATTAAACATATATTACATTTATTATTATTATTATTATTATTATTATTATTATTATTGTGTGTTTATCAGAAAAAAATGTTATTAACTAGATTGACTAAATATTTTTGTACCTTCACAGAAATAGAATCACAGCTATGGCACTTTACGACAGTATCTTGCTACGACACGTACGTATGTGAACACGAAGTTTTACGGCAAGCATGTGTATGTGGAAAAGCTTGTTGTTAGCCTCATAGCTAACTGCTGCTGAACTGTACGCTCTAATTTACTTTCTAAGCTTTGGTGAGATATTCTTTCGCTTTCAACCCGGAGACATGGATGTTGGAGAGCTCCTGAACTATCAGGTAACGTCAAACATCCTACTCTGCTCATTAATGGGCAACTTAGCTAGCCTTATTTATGGTTTGCTTCCAATAGCATTGCTAGCTGTTACTAACGTCTGTTAGCGGGCTTTGGTTTAGTCTCGTTATGAACTTTGTTGTGCGTATTTGCGTCAGTAAGTTAACCACCAATGGTTTGCATTGAGTTAGCTTCGTGTAGCACTGCGTGACAGGAGACGCAGTTAAATATAGGTCTTATTTATCAGTAAATACGTTTAGCGGTTAGCGTGCTAGCTGGACCGGCTGCTAGCTATGTGGCAGCATAGAGTGAACAGGGGTGCTACGACTCTGACTCACTTATGCTTGCTGTTACTTAAACCATTTCATTTAAAAATTCATTGGTAGTTCAGACAAATACGTACACTTTGTACACCACATTGTTTTGTAATGTCAATTAACCTCTCTATAAAATAATGATATCCTAAATGCTAAACGTAATTATTATTGTCATCCATAAATTAGAAAATTAACTGTTTTACCAAAAAACTGGAAAAAATAACACATAGCACATTTTTGAGATAGCAAATTACAGTCATTTACTTGGATTTCTGACAGAAAAAAATGTTGTAGTTGTATGTTATTCTTGATTAATTTCTGACTTCTCAGAGAATTCCAGTGCTCTGGCTCAAATTTGTTTATAAAATTGTTCTTTCAGTGTAATTCCTCAATCCTGTTCAAAATGAAGAAGTGTAGCAAATTCACTGAGAAAGACAGAGTCAGAATGAATGCACTAGGTGGTCTAGAATTTGTTAAGCACTGTATATTGTTCCATAACGTTATTCCTAATCGCAGTATACATATACAGTACTTGACCAAACTGATGACATTCCTACGTGCAGTCATTAAGTCTTACCATGTCCCTTCATCTCACAGCCTGATAGAGGAGCAAAGCGTCCCAGGGAGGAGGATGGAGGAGCAGCGGGAGGAGATGAGGACTCTAGAGGAGGGAAGCAGCAGAAGGCGCTGAGTGCCAGGGATTTGGCCAGATACCGGGAAGCAGCTGCAGCTTTAGGAATTGAGGGAGGGGGTGAAATGACTGAGGAGATTACTGGGGACAAGAAGAAGATCCTGGAGAAACTGATGGACCAGGATGAAGAAGAACCTGAGGTGGGTCTCTTTACAGGTTGCATAACAGTGATAAGAACAAGGTAGATTATATATGTATGTATGTATTTATATATATATATATATATATATATATATATATATATATATACACACACACACACACACACACAGTTGTTGCAGTGCTGTGCTCTTAGTTATACACATGATCATGCTGCAGTTTTCACTTAATGGTTCATTCTATGTAGGTATGTGTGTGTATATATATATATATATATATATATATATATATATATATATATATGTATGTATGTGTATATGTATATATGTATCTATATATGTGTATAGATGTATGTATATACATATATAGATGTGTATATATATATATATATATATATATTTATATATGTGTATATAATATGTAATATGTACACATACATAAATATGTATACATATGCTCAAATCAACATAAACCCAAAGTTAAGTGCTCCCAGTGCTTCCAGCCATACAGAAGTACGATACCAACTCTGTAGCATGGCACAATCATGTAAATGCAATCAAAATGGCCATCAGTGTGTTAGAGTTGCTGAGCAGCGGGTTTTTTTTTTTTTTTTTGCTCGGTGGTTGTATCATGAACGGTTTCTGGATACTGTTGGTGAATTTATTTAACTGGTTCATTCACAAGTTTCATTGCAAGCTATTGTCTGTGTTTTGTGTTGTTTGTTGTCACGTCAGTTGCCAATGATGTATTAGCTCGTGTTCAACGTTCCATGATCATTCCTAGTTTTTGTGGTGCAGAAACAATAAAAAGCTTCGCTCTTAGAACTATGAAAAAGTGTCCAAAATGGATGTTTGGTGCTTTAGAAATCTAACTATTATCCTGTCTAATTATCCAACAGTGCAGCCTTTTCAGGTGTCAAGAGCAAAGTGCTGCGCTGTTCCACAGTGTCTGACCATTGTAATTTCCTAACCTGTCATTATCTGTCCAACACTTTAAAGGCTTTTAAGCCGTCAGGAGGTCAAACACATTCTATTCCTAGTGAAATGCTCTCAGACTCCCCACATTGGAAACACCTGTCTGTTCTGTTCCACCCATGACCTTGATATCTCTTTGTTGTTAACTGCATAAGTTGCCTCAATTAAAAGTTTTTTTTTTCTTTTTGTCTTTCCTTACTTCTCCTTCCCCTATGTATTAATCAAACAGGCAGAGCCTGTGGATGAGAGTTCAGTGAAGAAAATGATTCTGACCTTTGAGAAAAGGTCATACAAGAATCAGGAACTGAGGATTAAGTTTCCGGACAACCCAGAGAAGTAAGCCCATTACTGACCATTCACAATGTTTTTCTGTCTTGCTTGTATATGAAGATTAAATCTCACTTTAATAGCTGGCATACTGTATGTGAATGAAACCAAATTTCTTATAGTTTACAGTTAAATTACAGGTAAATGTCCCACTGTCACCAAAATTAAATGTATTCAAGAGACAGCAGTCATGCACTAACATAGAATGCTAACCAAAATTTCTCGCTCCTCAAACCAGGTTCATGGAGTCAGAGCTGGATCTGAATGACATTATCCAGGAAATGCATGTGATTGCCACAATGCCAGACCTCTACCACCTGCTAGTGGAACTTAATGCCGTCCACTCTCTACTGGGCCTCCTCAGTCATGAAAACACTGATATCCTTTCACACTAGCTGCCCATTTTAGCCATTCATTCTGTATATAGAATTTGGAATAGAACATTTTAGTTGTTTATTTTGAGTCAAACCCACCTACAAGCACAGCATATTCCTTATCAAAAATAATCCTCGACAAAAGCATTTTTTTTTTTTTTATTGTTTCAGTAATGTTTGCGAAAAACTACTGTGCTCATAAGTTTCATGAAATGACGTAACCTTTTTAATAGAAATGAAACTTAAAGGTTTTTATCTTCAGTAGGAATGAGCATAGTAGTATGGAATATTCAAACAAATGCTGGTTCAATTTATTAATAATAGTTAGAAGAAGGAACAGAGAAAACATTGAAAAGAGAATTGGTTAAATTAAACATATGCATACAAAACAGTGATGCATCGATTTTGATCCTTTTTGTGTTTTTGTACTGTCCGTAATTAGTCTGGCAGTGTTCTAGGAGTGCAATACTAAATTAGTGGGTGGCACTTTAAACACAGGTCTATTGTCCTTAGCCTGAGCAACATGTTGCCATAGCAGTGGTGGACCTGCTGCAGGAGCTGACAGACATCGACACACTCCATGAGAGCGAAGAGGGTGCTGAGGTTCTCATAGATTCTCTGGTGAGTTCAGGCTTTACATCAGTCTTTGATGGTGTTAATAAAGCAGAAATTTCTGCATGCACTCGTGAAGGCTCTAGGCTCTGACATCTAAAACAGGAAGAGGAGATTGTTAAACGTTATTAAAGAATAAAACAAGGCCTCTGAAAGACATGCAGGCATAAAGAGTTACTGTTGCCATGGTGATGCTTCAGACCAGTCTGCCTGTATCTGATATATTGATTAGTTCTGTTTTTAGTTTGATTTTGACAAATTTTGAAACTGTAATTTAAGAAATGTGCAACAGCTTTGTGCTGTCTATCACAGTTAAGCTATTATTCATTCATCTAGTTTGCATTATTTTTTAGCTTTATGTGACGAGCTATATGCAGCAAGAATATCGGCAGGGAAAAAAAAATCCTTTTCCAAGTGTAATGTAGCACTCTGTTAGCTTTCAGTTGTCACCTTCCAGCTGTGTCTGTGAGCATCAGCTCTATGTTTAACATCCTCTCTCTCTTTGTCTCTCTTTACATTCAGCCCTCTCGCTTCCTTTTTTTTTTTGTCGCTGAGCCTGTCATGCTGGCCATGAACCAGGGAAGATTTCTGATACCCCATTATGTGTGCTGACATTTAGAGTGACACAGACAAAGGTCAAACTACAATAATGCGCTGATATTCTTATAATGGGGGAAAGAACTGTATGCCCCTGCTCCTGCATGGCCGTCACTGTAACACTTCATCAAAGAATCTGTTGGCTTGAACGAGCCGCATTTTGTGCCAGGCTACATCCCAGTGACATTCATCTGGGTTGTTGTTTCTTACTGCAGTGAATTATCCGTTTTGTCTGATGTTTTAAGGATCTTCGAGGGAAACAGTTTACTCTTTAATTCAGTTAAGTGCAAGATATATATTACTGTGAATTATCAAAGAATTTCAGTGTTCTGGCTCAAATTTTTTGTTCAGTTTGAAATTCCTCACTCCTGTTCACATAGTCGAAGCGTAATTTTGTGTTGATTTTGGCGGTCCCTGTGGACAAAAGTGGAAGATTTTCAAGCACAAAATTTATTTTAGAAAACCTCTCTTTTTACTGCAGTTCTGTTTTTTCCGTCCCTTCCTTCTCTCCCTTCTGTCTTTCCCATCAATACAGCCTAGGCCTCCAGCAGCATGGTGTCTGTTGGCTCTCAACGGAGCCTGGCTGAGCAACAAGGCAATGTTGTTGTGCCAGAAATCGTTTTGGCTGATTTTACAGGGGATCAAACTGAATGAGATCATATTAACTCTTTGAGTGCCGTTGACGGCTTTTGACATCATTCGAAATCTGACGCTTGAGTGCCATTGACGTAATAAGCCGTCAATGTGTTTTTTCTGCAGCGGGTCGCTGATCGCGGTCTCCCGCAGCCTGTAAGTAATTTTGGGGCTTCTGGAATTTGTAGTTGGGACATAAAGACACGGTATATGGCATGGAGATCAAAGCAGGAAGTGGAGATGATCATGTTGAGAGGGCAAAACAGACAGATTCTGGACAAAAAGAGGTGATCTTGGTGAAAGTGGCCTGGCCTCTACTCTCCTCCAGATAAAACAAGCAAACATTTTTTTTCCCGGTGAAATAGAGAGTCTCTTCTTTCATTTGAGCTACTGTGTTTTCAGAGACGTGGTACAAAATATTCTGTGGGTCTTGAAATATGACTCAAAATGGCCAAAACCGCTGGCACAAGGCACTTTCTGTTTACGAAAAAAAAAAAAAAAAAACGGCTGGCACTCAAAGAGTTAACAATGATTGTTTTTAGAATGACTGACACTGTAGTTAACATTTTCCATTTGGTTTCATCCACGTCGTTGGCGACTTGCACACTTCAAAACCATTGTGTGCCTATTAGCATCTGTCTGATTAGATGCACTTGCATTCTCAAACTTGAAGTACGTGAGTTATATTTTACAGAAGGCGAACATTATGTTTTATGTTTCGACTGAGCCCTTTTTATTCTTTAGTTTTTCATAGGATGCAGGAAGTTGCAAGTAAGGGTAAATGGAAGCTACCGAATGGCAGCACACAAATAAATTAACGCATAAGGCGTTCACTTTTATCTTGATTAACATGTTAATGCTGACAGCCCTACTTTTATAGCTTTAGGAATATTGTTTATTAATAATATCTTGACAACATCTCGTGAAATGCATCATGAGTTTTTGAATTTTGTTGGCTAACTGGCTAGTTAGTATCCGACAGGAACAATCCTATATGCGTGTGTGTGAGAGAGAATGAGCTTGTGATGTGAATGTGGGCAAGACAGTAGCTCAGGTGGCTCAGCAGCACTCACAGGATAAAGGCATTATATAAATGCAGTCCATTTACCATGCAATGGTGCACCCATAAACCACACTCTTCCTTACAGCTGCTTCTAAGGGGAATGGTTTCAGGGAAGCAAGGCTTGGTTGAATCCATTTCTCTCTCCTCTAAGCTGCAAGCTCAGGCTCCTGTGTCCTTGTTGCCAGAAGGCCAGGTGGTATCCTTGATAAGATGAATCAAAGTGATCCACGACGGTCTCTGGTCGCTCATCAATCGGTGTCGACCGTCCGTCTTCTTTCATCTGTAATAGCACTTTTACCCAGCCAGTCGGAAACCCGTGAGCTCTGTTTAGTTATGAGTCTCCAGACTTGACTGATAACACTTAGGCATGTTCAGAGAAGCTCAGACAAGAAGTTCCTTCCGCCAAGTTTGAGGCTTAAAAGTGAACATTCATTTGTCATCCCTGACGATGCATTTTTATGCCTCTGCACTGGTGACAGCCGTGGCAGGAGGCATTATGTTTTCCAGTAGTTTGTCCAACCGTCCCATTCTCGTGAATGCAATCTCAGGAACACCTGGAGGAAATTTCTTCAAATTTGTCATAAACTTCTGCACAAACTCGAAGATGAATGATTAGATTTTGGTGGTCAAAGTCACTGTGACCTTAAAAGAAATTCATGTGCTAAATGGGACAATTTAACTCAAATGTCTATTTATTTATTTATTTGTTAATTTGATAGGTGCACATTAATGAACTATTCTATATCTATTCAACAAGATATAGACTTAAATATTGTTATATAAATGAATTATAGCAGCCATGCTATTTTGCATTTTGCATTTGGTTTAAGTGATAAAATTTTTGGACAGAAGTGAGTCAGTTCACAACAAAAGGGTGTATCAATGGGGAGACATCTGTTTAAAATTGCGTTCTCAATCATTTGTTCACCCGCAACAATCATACTTCATGTACAGGCTGGGACAACACTGCAGTGTGTCATCACCATAATTTATTAAAAACAGGTATTTATATATTTATTTAGCATATATATGTGTGTATGTATGTGTGTACACATGTATATTTGCTGTTGAAAGTTACAGAAGTGCATATGGTGTTTGATATGAAATACAAACAATAATATTTGGTAACATCCTGTTTTTAAAGCTAGACAGAGAAACAAAACTTATTTTGTTCGTCTTATTAATTATTTTGAAGTTTCAATGCTTTTGATGATTCAGTTGAATATATACACAGATATATAAGACAAAAGCATTGCAAAAACAGTTGCAGTTTCATTTCAGTAGTAAGTACTTATAGCAGACAGCTCTTTTACATAGTAATGCCCATAGAATATGTGTCAGAGCCCTGGCTTAAACCTGCTCTTCCTGTGTCTATAGCTGGAGGGTCAGGTGGTGGCCTTGCTGGTGCAGAATATGGAGCGGCTGGATGAACAGGTGAAGGAGGAAGCTGATGGCATCTATAACACACTGGGTAAGGAGTCCTACACCATCGCAAAAAGTTACTGTTTGTCCGTAAGCAAACTGCTTCTTCAGTGCTTTGTGTGCGGGCAACATGCTCACCCTTCCTACCCGGCTACCGTAATAACTGTTGCTCTAGTCAACGCGCATCACAAAAAAAAAGCATGAAGATTTTCAGGGTCTTCTAATTCATTTTTTCATGTATTCTATTCAGTTACAGTATATGCTCATGTTTAAGTTAAACTAGTGGTTGTTTTGCACTTTGAAATACCTATTTTTTGTTTTTGTTGGATTTATTAAAGTTATTTTTCAGTGTCTTCTAATTTGTTTTTCTCAGACCTACTGTTGTGGACTATTGTTCTCTGTTTGAGTAATATCACTTGAGCAATCATTTTCTAATATTCCATACTACAAAATAAGTAACAAAAGTATGTATGATTTGTGCTGATATCGTAACGGGTCAATATCGATATTGTATCGGAATTGAAAAAGTTGTATCGGGACATCCCGAGTAAATATCGATATCGGCATCAGCCTCAGAAAAAAAACGGGTGGACCCTAGTATTGACAGCTGTATTGATCAGCACCTCTGATGTCAACCTACAGATTCTTATTGATTAGGCCTTTTTTCTTTTGTTGAGTTTTCTCCCTTGTGTTCTGGTCACTGTTGCCTGCTGTAGTCAACAGAAGTCAAAAATGACATTTCACAGCGCATACTATATATTTTGTTGATAACACACATCCACACATTTTTGGATGATCCCACCACATGTAGCCACCATAGACAGCATATTTAAAAAAAAAAAAAAAAAAGAAGAGAAAAAATATACTCTTTGTTGCCAAATGTGTTACAGCGGTCAATGTTAGATGAAGCCTTAAAATACGGAAAATATGTAGTTTATTTATAGGACATTCTGAGTATGTGCAATATCTATGCAGTCCCTGCAACATATGTAGGAATATTCTATCTGTTGTATTCTGAAGCATCGGTTTGAACTCCACCAAGTTGTCTTGACCACGTCTATATGCCTAAATGCAATGAGTTGCAGCCATGCGATTGGCTGATTAGGTATTTATTTTAACAAACTATTAATTAATTAAGTGTACCTCATTAAGTGAGTGTATATCTATTATATCTATATTAACAAATGTGTACATGCTCATTAGAAAAACATACCAACACGTTCTGATTAGTCACTATGAACCTTACAACAGTATCATGACCTGGTGCTGAGTTGGTTTAATTAGTGATGTAAATACAGCAGCTGAAAACAATGGATTCACAGCACACGCTATTAAGAAGTCTACCCTTTTGTGTATTTCTGCAGAAGAATAAGTTGGCTGTGTTCTTATGAGGGTAACCACAAAAGAATTCGAATGGAAGATGCTTTCTGTGCACAGCTTTGTGCATTCATTTACATTCAAAACGTGGTACAAAAATCTGGGACAAATTTTCACTGCACTCTGAAGCTCTGCAGAGAGTCTTTGCTATGGTGAAAAAAACAAGCATGGATAAAGATAGAATGTCAATGGCATTTGAATATTCAAAGTAGGAATAATTAATCACACTTGTCATTTTTAGTGCTGAAAAACACGACAAGGCCTTCCGTAGGGAGGTATGCCTTAAAGGTGTGTGAGCCAGTGGGCAGTGTGGTGACAGGAAGTCCTCTTGGACTTACGTTTGACATTACACAGAGGGCGTAGACTAACTTAATCTGTATTCTTTAAGCTTTAACAGCGTGTCCCCTTATTGCCAAGTGTCCTGGACACTTTTTTTTCCAGCAACAGCCAAAGGAAGCTGTCAGTGGCTCATTTAAATGTTCTGGCAAAGAGGAAGCACTTTTGAATTTTTCAAGTCAAGTGTGAACTCTTTGTTACTGAGAGTCTACATCAGTGATTTTACAACATTAAATGTGGACACGAGGGCGTGGAGAGGGTACGGGGGCCTGGCAGATAGTTTGCAAAGTCGTGGTCTCTGTATTTAGCCTCGCATGAATCAGACTTTTCTGCCTCTCAGCTCTTTTTCTGTTGAATGAGTCTACTGAGATGATTTTTTTTTTCTTTGTTGCCAGATTGAGGGCGAGTGTCAGGAGGGCTGTTTAGGTGTGTGTATTTGGCTCTGCGTGGGTTATATTGAGGGAGCAGTGCTTGTGCATCTCTTATTGAAGTTTGTGTGTGTGCGTGTGTGTGTGTGTGTGTGTGTGTCAAGGGAGCTCGCCAAGCTTGAATAAGCCTTTTGTCTGCCTTGACTGCTCTGAGCCTGCTGTCCACCAGGACACTGTCTGTCTGCTCTGTTTGAATCACTGATAAAGGCCTTTCCTCTCTCCCTCAGCACCATCCCTCTCCCCATCTTCTCCTCTGTTACTTCCTCTCAACATTTCTCTATCATCTGCTGCCCCTCTCTCCAGATGTTGCTTTGCTCTTTTCTATGTTCTTTGTCTCATTTCCTATTTCTATCACTGCCATGTTTGTTGTGCTCTTGTTGTTTATACATTCCCTCTCTCCTTCTGTCCCCTCGTTCCCTCAGCTCCCCATCGCTCATCTTTGACTTCTTCCCACCCTTTTGCCTCCCTTCTTCTTTTCCTCTCCCTTTATTTGCCATTTCATCACCACCGAACAGTCTCTTTTTTGCTCTCCGCTCATCTCCTGCTGCAATCTTCTCTGATAGAGATATCATGTGGCAGAGACAGCTTTCTAATCCAAATAAATAGCATTAGAAGGTGCAAGGACAAATCTTCCATAAAAAAGTGTTTTGAATAATACCTATGTTAACTTGTGATTGATGGGGACACCAATTAAAAGCTAAAGTGGTAATGAGGCAGACACTCCGAAATAGAGTAAACATGAGCTCAAAAATGTATTTTCCTTCCGATTAGTCTGCTTTTTGAGTAATTTACAAATGTCACTTCAACCTGTCATTTTTCTCCTGGTTCAATCAGTCACTGCAATCACGTGGTAGGATCGTACTGGATTTTGCCAAATTCGATGTTGCAACTCAGCGGGTGGTCTGTCCCAAAATCCAAGTACACATGGAGTTCGTTTAATTCAGATAATGGTCAGCGACCTGGCTGACTCCGCTATGCTAGGTGGAGCTGTAGCCCTTTCAACAAGTGGTGTTAGAACTACTTCCGGTTGACGGCTACTTAACAGCAACTATAATACTACAATATATAATATATATATACTGTATATATAACTATAATACTACAATAAACTATCTGGCGTCATACAAACAAAGATGGCGTTCGAGGAGTTTGACAGAGCCGCATCAGCGTGCATGTTGTTGTAGCATACACTTTTCCGGCAACAACATTATTTATGACGGCGTCAGCGCCTCCTTCCACCGGGTGAAATCCCCGGCGGAATTTCTCTAGCATGCGCAGGACGTGAATATGATACAATGCCGTAGACAAGAGGCACAAAGCAGATTAACGTCTTAAGCCGAGGTTTCCTATAATATTTGCGAATCCAGTCCCTGTACGATCCTTAGCCTGTGCACATGAATAAGCTCGTCCATGTGCACGCCGTGTGTCACTCACATTGAAAACAAAGTTCCCCAGATTTTACCTCTTGTTAATACCCTCTCTACTTAGTGTGAGCAGTATAGGTACTTATTTTGTAGTATGGAATATTAGAAAATGATTGATCCACCATTTCAGATCGGTGCATCCCAACTAATTTGCTCTATGTTGGTGTCACAAGAGCACTGGCCTTGGAGCTGTTTGTATGTTCAGTGTGACTTGCCCAAGGCTGTTAAACAGTGCTGATGCCAAAGTTGAAGACTGAATTTTGAATTTTGCTACCATGTCTTCGACAGCTATCATCGAAAATATGGCTGAGTTCAGACCAGGCCTGTGCACTGAAGCCGCTCAGCAGGGACTCATGCAGTGGCTGCTCAAGAGGATCAAGGTAAGAATGTGTTGGAGCATTAGATGTTATTTTTTATTTTCTTGTTTATTTGTTTCATTGTCCCATTGTGTGAAAACTTGCTGCTCTTTTCTTAACACACTAAATTAATTGTTTTTGAACTGTGGGTTGGAAAAAATGAGATTTTATGGCATCACGTAGGGTTGTAGGATATTAGAAAGTGAATAAAAGAATTTAAAAGACTATAAGTGTAAAATGTTGCTGTATACCACTACCAAAATACAGTTATGAGGCAAGATCTCTGTTTAGGATAGAAACAGTTATTTCTGGTATACAGGGTGATATTCTGGTACTCTGGACTCTACAGAACTGGGTTTATTAAGATGGCTTGTAATTGGCATTTAGTCTCTGTCCTTCTCCCTCTCAGGCAAAGATGCCGTTTGATGCTAACAAGTTGTACTGCAGTGAAATCCTGGCAATATTGTTGCAAAACAATGACAGTAAGTGTTTCTCACATTTTCTTTAATTCTGTGTTTCACCTGCTCTTTTTCTTTGTTGTTTCATCCTTTTCTCTTTTTTCTCCCCTTTAAGCACTATTTGTCCTCTTGTTTCTTCCTCCTGTCACTTTTCTTGTCCTTTTGTCTTTTCCTGTCCTTTTTTGCCATTTTCTTCCACCACTCTTTGATTTTGTGTTGTATTTCATGTTTCCATTTGCCTGCTTTCCATCTTTTCCAGTATTTCTGCCTCACATCTTGTGTTCCTTTTTCCTTGTGTATTCGCTTTCTTCTTCACCCTCCCCCAGCTATTAAAAGCCTACATTGCCTCAAATGGCGAAGGGACTATCATGGCCTTGGATATGTTCTCATTAATGTACAAGCCATATTGATATTCAGTGGGAGTCATGTCTCATTTTATACTCATCCTCCTTCTCTTCACCAGTACTGCTTTTATTCATCCTCTCCCTCCTGCCCTTCAAATGCAAAATATAATTCAACAAAAAAAGTTATTTTTCACAAAGGAAGCATGTTCCCATTAGTAATGATCACAGCCAAAATACTGTCATTGTCTTGAAGTAATGGCAATTTGGGAAATGCTTGATGTGCTTATTTCAATGTAATTATCACTTCCTGCTATCAAATTTCACAGAAAGCTCTACTTTGAAGGGTATATTAACAAATACCTTACGGATCACTGCTGTGACTCAGAACAGCATATCAGCCCTTTTAATAAGCACTGTATATTCAATTAGGGGTGGGTATTGCCAAGGACTTCATGATATAATATGTATCATGATACTTGAGTCACAAAACAATGCATTATTGCGCTATATTGTGATATGTTGCAATATTAAACATAGTTCACTGAGAAATTTAAAATGTAGCTTAAAATAAAAGTTGTTTATATGTACATCAGTTGACAGTGATAGTTCATTAGACAAATTGAATAAAAACAATCTAATTGCAATTTCCAATTTATTGCAATTGCACAAAAAAAAAGTGTATAGAGTTTCTTGCCACTTAAATGTCAAAATACAGTTCACAGTTGTCTCCCTGAACAAAAATGTGTGTTACTGTTTGACCATACCACTGAACAGATGTAAAATAAAATGCCTGCATACATATAACATAAGTACTGTGTGTGCCTGAACAGACAGAGCTGACTATATGAGAATAATAAAGTACATTATTAATACAATAAGTATGATGATTAATGTACATACATTTCAAGTTTTGCCACAATAACACCATTACACAAGAAGTGGAACTGTAAACACTTTACTACCCTCCAGGCCTAGATAGGATAACTTGTGTATTCAGTTTTCTCTCTCTGGAGCCAATGTGTTTGTTCTTATTAATGCTTTGTAGCACTTCACGTCATTCCCTCCCCCTCTTTGTTTTTTTTTCTCCTTTTTATTCCATCATCCATCCTTTTAAACCATTTTTTCTCTACTATTTTCTGTCGCTCCCTAAATATCCTTTTTTGCAGCCATCTCAGTTTAATCTCCTTGTTTTCCTGTTATTCCATTTTTATCTCTCATTCTTCCTCCCTCTGTATTTCTTTTCTTTTCCACAGATACCAGAGAATTATTGGGAGAGATGGATGGCATTGATGTGTTACTACAGCAACTATCTGTAAGATTTGGTTTTTACTCTTAAGTTTTCTTTATCAACACACAGTTCATCATCAGTTTGAGCCTTGCTGGGGGAAGAGACTAGTCATTTCTCCAACATGAACATCTCCAGATCAAAGATTTATTGTCATTACTCATCATTAGCACAGCTCACACTACTACACAAGCTGTTTCTATGTTGCAAAGAATTTCCTTCGCATGCAATGGCAACATGCCTGTCTGTGTCTTTCTAAATGTTCCTTCTCCTCTTGCCTTCTCTCTTAGGTGTTCAAACGTCACAACCCGTCAACACCCGAAGAGCAGGAGATGATGGAGAACCTCTTTGATGCTCTGTGTTCCTGTCTCATGCTGCCAGCCAATCGGGACCGCTTCCTCAGAGGGGAAGGGCTTCAGCTGATGAATCTGATGTTAAGGTGAGGCTGTAGTAAACTATGAGTATTAGCAGTGGCAATCACTCCTAGGCTTCTCCACTGGAAATGTTAAATGCATTTTATTCCACATGAAACATTTGCAGACCTGATATGTGAAATGTGTTCCATATCACTGATAGTGTTCAAAAGTTCAACAGGATACCATAAGGTTTAGTGCATTAGGTCAAATCAAATGGACAATAACAGCTTGCTTGGTGTAGAACTTGTACAGTCATAGCATAACAACGCTGAACAGAACACCACGTCTGTCTGCTGTATTGTCTGGCCAGACTGCCAGTCCAATCAACCAGCGGTTGGTGGAGTGCAGCAAGGCAGAGATGTGACCTTAAAAGAGTTATCAAGACACATTACACACATTTATGAAACCTTTACAGCCTGCGCACCCCTGCACTGATAATCACATCATCGGACACGTAGATTTAAGGCTCCGATCAATATCTCATTATTGGATGCAAAAACCCTTTTCTGTTAAATCATCCACCATGGAAACAGAGGATGAAGAAAGAAAGGGAGCAGGAGAATGAGCAAGCCAAGATGACAAGACTTTTAAAAAAAAATAATTTGTAAGAATACAAGATGATTTAATTTCTAATACCTTTCATTCTTCTTTATACTTAGAGTGCATAGAGTACAGAACATTAGCTTTGTTTGAAACATTATGAAAAATGGCATGCACTGGTGGATTTATACTCGGCCGGGGCAGGAAGAGGGAGTAAATCTCCTGTTCTAGAAACTATGGCTGCCTCTAATTGTCATTATGGTTCCCCAGAAATCACTTGGAGGAAAATGACTCAATAAATATGCACAACTTTATTTAGATGCAGCGATCCTACAGTAGGTCCTTCTGACAGGAACTGATTTAAAGTTCAGTGCTGGATTTCACATATTGTTGCCACCGCTACAACACTAGGTGAATCTAGTCAACATTACCAGGTCATAATCATGCCATAATTATGCATTAGTCATACTAGTGCTGTGCCATTCCTGGTGTGGCCATTCTGACCGCATGCCTGTTCGGAATGGGCCAATTTCTTGGTCCCAAGGAAGTGCTACAGCACAACTGAAGGAAGAGTGTGGCTATGACGTTATTTAGAATTCATGTAAAGTTGGCAAGACATAGCCAGTATTCACTAGCAAATGTGAACTGTTGTGAATGAGCTGGTCTGTGTGCAGAGGACAACATGCTCGTCTCAGTCTTCAAAGCCCTGATGTCCTACCCCCGGCACCACAAACATGGCCAACTCAAGAAATCACATGCTAACAAGAAAAGTGCTGTCAGCAGAGTGTAGATCTTGGCTAGGCATGTTTTGCAACAACCACTGCAGTAATGTTTAATAGAATGAATACAAACCACCACAGTCTCACGCAATATCTACTATAATAAGCAATATACTCACTGTGTAGTGCTTCATGACTGTGAAACCCCTCCTAAAAGCAGAAACTGCTGTGTGTTTAGTTGTGGTAGTTGTTGGCCCTGTTAGATGTATTAGACCTGTGGTGCTTTTCCACAGGCTAGGTATTTTTTCGTACCTCCGTCCTGGTTCTAAGCAGTAAAGTCAGCCGACTGCCTTCGGCTGATTGGCCAACGAGTGTCGTCATTGGAAGCGTCATTGGATGCGCGACGTCTGACTAGACTGTAAGAGCCAACACACAACTCGACCCTGCTATTTCACTCTGTGTAACAAAAAGCCACAGAGCGAGCATACATGATTGCGTCGCTGTCTTCCATTGTTTGTGATGTTGGTGTTGTTCTTCTTCCCGGTTTTCTGTCACGTGTAAATGACGTCATGGCAGTTTCGTGCTGCCCTATGACGACCCCGTCCACGCCGAGGAGGTACTATGAGGTACTCAGTGGCAATGGAGCCGTACCGTGCAGTACTGTGCCGTACTGTGCCGTTGCTGTGTAGTGGAAAAGTGCCATTAGTTGTCAAACACACTGCATGACTCTGCTATGCTGGCCACCTGCTGCTAACACCTAATTGGCTTTCGTCCTACTAGCATGAGTTGTAGTCATTGTGCGGTTCAGTTTGCTATTTCCTAAGTGATTGTTATACATGAATGCAATTGTCTTTATCTAGGCATTTAAATTGTTGTTTATGTGTTATTTCATAAAATCAGTGTGTAGACGTGAATGACACAGCATGAGGTTGTATTTATTTTAAGTGTGACAAATTAAGTTTGGCAAAGTTATGGGCAATATAGGATCCAGATTTTTTTTTGTCTATCTGTGTGCCCCCAACTTTAAAGAAGTGCTCTGCTAAAACACTTGAGTGTCCATTTAAGTCACAGAAGTTCCTTCATTTTTTTCTTTGTAATTTTAAGCTCTTGCTTTCTCACGGGACACAATGGGGTGGCAATAAAAAACAAACAAGAGAGGAACATAATATATTTAATGAAAAAAAAAACCAATAGATAGATGCTTACTTTATTCATCTCACAGAGAAATTATCCACTCTCAGAGACACATTTATTAGGTTTCCATCAAAAACTCCATTTCAATTCCTATCAGGCCTTTTCAGCCTTGTGCTACGTACGGATTGACTGCCGTCTTGATGAATTCCCGTCACAGCTAAATTGTTTGTCTGTCTAGACCTCCTCTTAAAACTTTGATGTACTGCTGCCATTTTTACAGATGTCCAAGTTCATTTCACTTCATGGTGAGTATACCAGTAGTTTAACAAAAAAAAGTTTCTGATCGTATCTGAGAATGTTTTTGGTCAGACTTTGGACTGGATCACGTCAGTCGGTGCAGGTGAATTAATGTTTCAGCCAGGGCCTGTCTTTGGGTCTCAGACTTAAAATTTGAGTCTAATCAAAAACTTACTGTTGCTGTCATGCCTGCTCTCACTAGACACTGGCGGTAGCATAGTTCACGACACAGGAGTGGTGAGTTAAGTCACCTGTCTCCCAACTGAATTGCCTAGTTTCCCTTCGGAAAGTACACTGTGTATCGCTCCCCCCGGCCTCTACCAGCCGTCCATCATATTTAATGTGTCTGCCTGGAAAACCAAGCTCAACTGCCTGAAATATGTGTCCCTCCTCTGAGATAAACACTGTCATCTGTCATTGGTGGAAATGGAGGAAGTGACACCGTGACAGACGGCTACATTTCCCGAGAGGAGGCATGGAGTTGGGGTGAGGGGTGTAGACGGAGCATGAAGCAGTTGGTCCCTCTTACCGTAATTTGATGATGGAGAATAGATGAATATAACTACAATTTATTTGTTTGACAGAACACACATTTGCCATCTTTTGTTTTAGTAGTGCATTGTCTTAATTTGTTTGCTGCGTTGAACATGTTTTTAGAATACATATGGAAATAGTTGCTTATTTGATCTTGGTTACAGTTCTATATTTTATATAAGTTTCCATAATGTTGTTCAAATGTTGTGTGGCTCATGATGACAATAATTAGTAACAAGTAGAGGCATGCTCAGCTCATGCTGGGATGAAGGTATAAACTCAAATTAGTACAGATTAAGTACATGTTGACAGTAATTCATTTAACTCATTGAGTGCCAACCTTTTTTAACACTGAAAATGCCCTGTGACAGTGTTTTTAGCCATTTTGAGTCATATTTAATGATGCACAGAATACTTTTTACCATCACTCTGAAAACACAGAATAGCTCAAATGAGAGAAGAGACTCTCTTTTTCATCATGAAAAAAGCTGTTTGTTTTTACCTTGTTCCATTCTTGTTTTATCTGGAGGAGATTAGAAGCCAGTTTCACCAGAAGCACCACTTTCTGTCCAAATTCCATTTGTTTTGCCCTCTACTCGCAACTAAACCCATAAATTGCCATGCAAGATTCAAAAATGATTCACAAAAATTTTACCTCCAGGCAGTGTACATGTTGTTGAAATATTAAGTAACTCTCTCTACACCGATTCCTTTCTCTGCTTTAGAGAAAAGAAAATGTCCCGAACCAGTGCTATGAAGGTCCTGGACCATGGGATGATTGGACCAGAGGGAGCGGATAACTGTCATAAGTTTGTGGACATCCTGGGCTTGCGAACCATCTTTCCACTTTTCATGAAAACCCCCAAGAAGATGAAGAAAACTGGTACTTCAGAGAAGGAGCATGAAGGTCAGTCATTAATTTGATCAAGGCAATAGCAGACATAATTTCTTCCTGAATGCAGCAGTTAGCTGAAAAGGCCTCTACAGTATGTAAGTGTGATCTGTTGGATCAAGAAGTGGAAGCTATGATGATGTCATTGTACTATTTTTCAGGGAAATACCATAATAAGCGAACTAAATATAACAACAAACCAGTGGGGCAAAATGATACCAGTTGCCTTTGACAGATTAAGGTTCCATGTACCATCTATATAGACTTTAGAATGTGAATGTGATTATGCAAGAGGCACTGATGGTGAAGATTTTGTTTGGCAGCGTTTGGCCCACTTTTCCAGTATCCTTCCAATGTCACAATTTGTGTAATTGGTTGCCTAAGAAATCTTTAGTTTTCTGACCATACTAATTTAAGTGATTGCACTAATCATTACTGGTTGATTCTTCCTGCTTTTAGTTTTCTGCAACGTGTAGTTGCTCCCGTGTCAAGCAGGCACACTCTACCCTAATCTGCTCATGTATCACAGTTTGCTGCCTCTTTGGCCTGTCAGTTTACACTATCAATCCAATCTTGATTGATTTTCCTGCCTGCGCTCTCAAACCTTTCTTGTCTCTGAGTGAGAGATAGAAAGTGCAAACAAGAGCCAGAGAGAGAAAAGGATATGATGGTCATGTGTTTAAGGGCAAGAGAATAAAATGGAGAGAGAGATGCAGAAACCCTGTCCATTTCTCTACTCTTTATTTGATTACTTAACATCTAAAATGCGCAACTCTTCCTCTCTCTCTCTGTCTGTATTAATTAAGTTTGATTCATTCGGTGGGACTTCCCAACCCTGCAGAAGAGAACAAATTGTCTTCCATTGTGTCCCGTCTCACGCAGGGATTGGATGAATTAACCTTTGACACTCCTCGAGTAGCAGGAGGAAGAGTAGCAACGATAACCCGTCCTAACAGTTAAACCTCGCCCCCTGTGTGTTGAAGTCCCTGGCAAGACAGACATACTTTTAGTGCAAGAGATACGTGCAAGACCACCCTGTAAAAGCTCTTTCTCCCTGTGAGGTTTGGCAGGTGTGGTCTAGCTCTGGGTGTGTTTCTCAACCCAGACTATATCTTGAGAACCACACCATGATGATGGAGTATTTTTTGGAGAGGTGAAAATCAGTATGATGCTGGCCTCAGCTGCTCCGTTTGTTGTCACCTTGTGCTTGGAAGCTAAATAAAAATGTGTCTGTACTACTACAAGTTCAAATATAATCAAATACTTTTAGTTATGTGATTTATATTTCAATCTGGCCCTGCACAGCTAGGTGTCTTGTTAGCTGCAAATGATTAAGTATGAATTTTAATACATCCTTATGAGACACTCATGTTCTAAGAGCACATTTCAGGTTCAGGGTTCTTTTTTTCTTATATGCACAACATTTACTGACGCAGTTGTTGGCAATGAAATAAATCTCAGAAAAAGAAGTCGAGGGGGACATGAGTAAGTGCAAATAAGTACAGAGTGCATTAAATATGTAACAGTAGGAATGCATTAAATTTGATAACAGTGCAAGAAATCATGGATGGATTTCCTTGATTTATAATCATAAAATAGAAAATGTGAAAACAAACTCCCGTTAGTGCTAAAAGAGATGGTTTGAGTTCGGGATATCGGTCCGATATGAGCTAAAAAAACGAGTATCGGATATTAGCTACAATTTGTTAATTAATCAGGTGATCAAATATAACAGGTTAGGTCAGTAATTCAAAGATGCAGCACAGCAGTACTGAATACACACCAAAAAAGGTGAGGAAAAGTATTATTTACTGAGCAAGGTAACACATTGTAACACATTATCAGAAACTAATACAGGTTCACGATTAATTCAGGTACATGGTACATACACACCAGTAGCAGATATTGTCCAACATGCAGAATTTGCTCTCTGATCATTTCAACCATTTGTGCTGTCATTGTAAGTGGTGCTGCGTTTACTTGGGCTGTACCACCGCAGTAATGGTGGTGTCTCTAGAGAGTGCAGTACAGACATACATCATCGAGCCGATTAGCTTGCATTGAACCATACAAATTAACAGTCGGCAACAGACAAAGTCAGCAATTAAATATGCACATATTAACGTAATATAAGTTTGGAATGACTTTTCCATAATTAATGCAGCCACTGTATTATTTCTCATCATGTCGCCATTGATTTTTCTAACTGCTATAGGGTGTAATGAGATGACTGTCATAATATAAGTTGCATTGACTGAACCCATTTTCTCAGACTGCTAATTAAAAATGTTGTGAATCAAGTTGTTCTCCAGAATAACACAATAACACTGTAGATTAATTAACTATCAGCTCCTTCAAACAAAAGTAATTAGGAGGTAGGGACCTCTCTGTCCTTCTATACTTAGCACTATGTCGCTCTCACTTTCATTTTGCTGTCGCAAACCTCGGTGCATAGATTGATCCCCATGAAATCCTTTCTGAAATTGAGACAGCCCAAATGACCAGGGATTGCCAGGCCATATTAGCATAAAGACCAACATAATTAATAGAGACATGATAAGTAGATGGAAATGAAGAAGACAAAAATATCCAAACAGCAAATAACATTTCTCTGCTTATTATTTTTTTTTGTCACCGCATTTCACCTTGTTTTTTTAGGGTCTTGGTTTATTGGTGGATGTTCTCATCATTGCCAGTGAAATTAGGTTGCATGATGGAAATTGGTGGCAGCCGGTTATTATATTTAGGCAGCTAATGATGCGAGCGGGGGTGAGAGGGAGCAGAAGTAAACAACTAATTTACACGGCGAGGCACAATAGTCACAGCTCCAGCTCTAAAGAAGGTTTCTTTGTGTGCATGTGACAGTTTGTTTGGTCGAGGGAGAGAGAGCGCACAAGGGAGAGGCTCCGGGAAGGGAAAGAACTTTTATAGTTGATGTTTTGAATGTCACATCAACACTTTTGGGTATAGCGAAGGCCCTCGTCATGACCCTATTTTTTCTAATGTACATCCAAATCAGATAATGAGTGAGGCCTGCAAATAGATCTGTATTACTCCTTAAGTTTTGTCGGACCCAGTACGTTTCCATTCAGATTAATGTGTCAATTTCAAAAAAACAAATCGACAGAGCTTCTGTTTTTGTCGGACATCGGCACACGGTGCATGAATTCAGCGAATCTTGTGATTCCAGCTGTCCGGCGGAGCTGCAGCAGGCGGATCTTGTGGGTATTGACGGATGACGGCCGACAGATGTCGACGGACGTCAGCATCGTTCGGCATCCAGTAGAAATTAGGGGTTACAAACATTTTCCCAGTTTGTTGCTCTGTTGAAGTGTTGAAAACAGGCAGTGCAGGGGAAGAAGGTGGGAATAAGATGCTTTTATTAATACTTGTTCGCTGGAATGATGGCAGTTTCATTACAAATATAAAAGATGGCATTTAATCAGTCCATTACTGTATCACTAGTAGCTACCCTCTAATATTAACAAAATGGACATTTAGAGTGTGACTACATAGCAGAATATATGACACTAGATAAGTGCCCATAATGGCGACACTTGGTTATCTGGATTTAATGATGAATCTTGCTTCACACTTTTCAGTCAAAATCAGAGAATCAAATGGAGCTCTCATTTGATCATCTCCCATCCCAGCAACAAGGCGCCTTTGGCTCAGATTTGAGATCAGTAGTATTTAAAATGATTCAAGCTTGATTGTAATCTGTGTTGTCTGAGTCATACTGTGTAATCCTATTATTAGTGTATTTCAGAGGGAGAGATTTGCGGTTAGATCCCCACGTAAAGACACATCTAATTAACATCTTCATGTTTGGTCTTTCCTCTGGTGGGGACTGGTCTTTGTAAGCTCATACCGCTTATCATGTGTCCTGACTTCCTGCTTCTTTCTCTGAGAGTTCTCAAGCCAGAATTCATTCCTGCTCCCTCAGACAGTGCATGAATTCTCCACCACCCCTGAAAGGTTAGCCTGTGGTTCTGGGAGGCTGGTTGCTCTCCCCAGAGCACATTTAGTCCAGTCTCTCGTGAAGTACCATCTATCAGTTCTCCTCCGTCATTCAGAACTACACGGCTCTTTCATCAGCTGTCAATCAATAAATGAGTCCAGGCCATGTAGGGTTATTTGCATGTTAACGTAGGGCTATGGATCCCTCGAGGCAGCGATGAGGAGTGAATTAGTTGAGGATGAGCGACCGCAAGCATTTGGAAAAGCCTAGTCTTATATGAATGCAAAATCCCTCAAGTCTCAACCTCAACTTGGGTAAGTTTTGGTGCTCCAACAACACCATGTAGCTATTGCATTGACCATAAAATGCATTACATTTGTGATGTTTTGTTCACTTTTTTCCATCACTGGCCAAACATTTGTAGCTTTTATGTTCAACACTTTGATTTTCTACCTTTGGCGCCATTGTTAGATTACACAAGGCCAGCACATGGCAACATGGTGAACAGCTGGACTGACCTGACATGGCATTGAATCGATTAATATCTGATAAGTAGCAGTAGAGCCCATTGATGGCCATCAATCTGTATTGTATTTGTAAGACGTGATATTTTCACATTTTTACGCATGACTGTACTCAAAAGTTGTAGATTGTTCCCGGCAATGTTCCCTCTAATTTTTCATGTGTCCGAGCAAACATTCCTTGGAGGACTGTGAGCAACATCAGACGTGCGCACTGGTCAGATCAGGATCACACATTTTTAAAAATATGTCAGGGTGGGGGTCCTGCTCTGGAAGAATTAAGACAGTAGGGCTGGGTATCGTTCAAATCGTTCAAAAGTTTGTCTTTATCATGGTAGACATACCAGGCAATGATGACCAACCGACACAGGATGCTGCCTGTTCCTCTTTAGGACCCTGGGGAGAGTTTACCTTATGGTGTGTTCAATGGAAGTCAGAACTTGGAGCTCACAACAATATAACTTCAAAGTTTAGTGCTCCCAATACTTCCAGCCTTACAAACACACACAACAAAACATGTAGCTACTGTTTACATCAGTAGCAGATAGCATGAATTCAGCATCAGGATGGTGAGATAAGATTCTGACTTTTCGAGTTGGAGATCCAACTTTACGGGGGTTCTGATTTAAATTCTGACTTGAAGCTTGAAAATTCTGACATTCCTGTATACATTGAACGCAACTGTGAGGCTTAACCAGTGGGCAACAGTTCAGTGAAGCCCATATGGAAGTAACTTAACTTGCATTCTCTCCAACAGCCAACAGGGGGCGATACCGGTGGTTTCCAAAAGAAGTCCCTTTGTAGTGCCACAGCTCGTTTGTTTCGCCATAATAAGGGGTTGGCAGCATTTACCTACCAAACAGTGGCATATGCACATAAATCACTGTTAATGACATTAATTTGCTGTGAAAGTGAATATATGCGAACCACATTATATCATTGGCTCGACAGTGTTAGTCACTGAATTATTTTAGTTGCGTTGAAAAATTGTATAGAATTAATAGTCATGTTTATTGTTTGTACGCTGTGCGTGGAGAACGCGGGAGCAGTGTGCAATTTTGCATGTGCGCAGCTTAAAGGGAACATTGGTTCTTTTTTGTTGTACAACCTCAGTTGAGGTTCCAAGCCAGCTGAGCCAGTACCAGAAGGTGGAGTTAAAACTTGAAACATCTTGCACAAATGCACCATTTTTTTTTTTCTTTAAAAAAAAAAAAAAAAAAAAAAGCTGCGCTACCGAGGAAAGACCCAAAATGTTTTACCTCATTCAACCCTCTGTTTAGTTGCCAATGAAAGGTTTCGGTGAGTGTTATTTTGATGCCATGAAGATGATGCCAGCGCAGTTTCATTACTATTTGCAGTAGAAAATGAAATACAGAAAAGGACCTGGTACCAAAAGAGAATCTAGATGAGTCAAGCTGAACCATGCAGTGGAAATGAGGCATATATGACATCACTGCGCTCGTGCATTTTGAGTGTAAAATCTTAATTGTGCATTTGATTAGTGCTGTGTTGTAATTGCTCTTATAGTCATTGTGGTCAATGTTGCTAGTCTCAAAGAGAGATTGAAATTGTGCTTGTTTTCTTGTTTGTTCCATGTTTTTATACTTAGGATTTAAGTGTGAAGCAAAGCATGTAAATGAAGTATTGATTGGACACCTTTCTAAAGGCTCTTTTACTCAGCCTTGCCCTCCATCTTGTACCCAAGATGTAATCCTTCCGCCACCCCTTCATGAATCTCAGAGAAGCAGTCGCTGTTTACTTTTAAACTCTTTGGAGAGAACATTCCAGAGCCAGCGATCGATAGCCTCTCCGGCAGGGTGTGGAGGTGGCGACATCAATTACCACTCGGATCAAGTTGATAAAGTAGCGTCCTTTCGGAAATGGCAGTTAGTCTCCTTGTCATTGTGTACAGGAAATAAGGTTGTCTGCATTAAAATAAGGGGACCTTGGGCTCAAACTAGTTTTGTAATGTTCATGTTTCCCCCCGTTGTCTGCTGAATCTAGACTGTATGTAAAGACGGAGCAATCGTGACATCACCCGTTGGTTTGTGATCAATGGCAATTTTAAGCCCAAATGTAAGGAACTAAACTTGTATTCTTTCCACCAGCCAGCAGGGGGCGATACCGGTGGTTTCAAAAAGAAGTCAGTTTGCATTGAAGTCTATGGGAAAATGACCATTTTCTCTCCTGCTGTATTACCTCTCTAAACACTATAAATACAAGTTTTTGGTCTCAGTGCTGTTTTAAAACAGCCGGGTTTCCATTTACTGAATTATGGTCAGATATGGTGAAAATAAAACAAAGCTTTGGAGCGTGGCTACCATGTGATAGACAAGTCTCTGCTGTCATTACATCCTGAAGAGGAGCAGCGCTGACGGTCTGAGCTCTGTATCTGGTTAAGAGTTGTGTGATCTGGTCGAAGTAACGTTATTGAGAAAAGTATGTATAATGCACGACACGACAGGATTGCTTTATTATCTCATCATTTGATTTTGTAGCGTAATGAATCAAGAAATGACTTATTGTACAAAAGGAAAACAGCGAGACCTTGGAGAATATCTGTTTGTCATAACAGTTTGACATGACTGCATGTGAACTTTAGTCAATGTCCACTGTGTGGAAATTTAAACACATTTAAAGTGTTGGAGCCATAATGGAAATTTTTGTAGTGTATAAGATTGATTTTGTGTATTTGAAAAGACTGTTTCTTATTCAGTAATGTTAATTCTTAGGTTTGACTGTATATTGATATGTGCATGGCGTCATGCATGACATCACTCTGCTGAGATGTTAGGCCGCTTGAGTGGCGTGGGGGGTCGGAGCGCAGCGGGCTTTGACTGTGACTACACGGAAATGAGTCGGTCTCCTGTATAGATGTTTTGTACTTGCAATTTGAACATTTTGATTTAGTAAACTGTTGTAAGCTTAAAAGAAGTCTCGCATCATTGACTTAAGCTCAAAGAACTGGTCACAAAACGAAATTAGAAGAAACGGCGCCTATGAAAAGATTTCAAGTTTATACCCTTTCAGTTGTATATTTGTTTTTCAGGATGGGATTTTTCATGTTTTCACTGTGGTGCAGTGGTTAATACTGTCGCCTCACAGCAAGAAGGTACCAGGTTTGATTCCCGGCCCGGGGCTTTTCTGTGTGGAGTTTGCATTTTCTCCCCGTGTCTGTGTGGGTTCTCTCCTGGTACTCTGGCTTCCTTCCACCATCCAAAAACATGTATGGGGATTAGGTTAATTGGTTAATTTAAATTGGTAGGTGTGAGTGTGAGTGGTTGTCTGTCTCTATGTGCCCTGCGATGAGGTGGCGACTTGTCCAGGGTGTACCCTGCCTTCCGTCCTAAGACAGCTGGGATAGGCTCCAGCCCCCCCGCGACCCTATGTGAGGATAAGCGGTAGATAATGGATGGATGGATAATAATAATATTAAAGCAAACAGAGCTCTGGTATCAGAATAGTATTGGTATCGGCAGATATCCAAATTCAGTTATCGGGATCTGATGGGAAGTAAAAAAAATTGTGGATCGGTACATCCCTAGTTACAGCAGTGATGTGGAAAGTGCAACATTACAATAAAAGGCCTTTTTAAAAATAAGAAACTGACATAAGTAAGCAAGCGCATCAGTAGAAGAAGTACAAAAACATGTCAGTATAAGTAGGTAAGTCGAAAAAATAAGTGAACAGTGTAAAAATGTGCGTGGGACTAATAATTGTTCTTTCAGTTGAAGAATTCTGGCTCGCAGATTTAGCAGTAATTAGTAGACATTTGATTTCAGCTTTTGTTTCTATTTATTTCCCAGCCTTTTTACACTGCTAACCATATGTATAACATAGATGGATGTGAATGTAGATGAATGTTGAGGTTTATATTCTGAAAGATTTGACACTGCAGGTGTTACAGCCTTTTGAATTCTCAGCCTTCGTGTCTGGTGAGAAGGGGCGCTGCGGGTTGTAGAGGATTGCACGAAGGGAGCTGACAGCAAACACGACCCCTTTTAAAAAGCAGAAATGGGATTGATTCCTGTACTCTTGTTGCTTAGCAACTGCAAAGCCTGGATGAGAGTGGATATTGACCTCTTGTTGATAAAGTCCTATTATATTTTTTCCCTACTTTGTGTATCCAGAGATTTTACAATGCTATATTCTGTCCCCCCGTGTGCACAGTATATTGCTTCTTCAATATAATAGAGAAATATTATACTATGATTGTCACCTACTGGTAAATGCTCTAAGACATCTCTTGAGTGACCTAACACATCTTACATAGCATGGATTGGGTTACCAAGGGTGCTTAATGAGACTAATCTCTTTTTGTTGTTAATTTAGTCAATTGGCATATTTTTAGACCGCCCTCTCATTAAGTGGCCCCAGAGCTGCCAGACAATCACTGTGAGAAATGTAATTCAGCCACAGCCAAAAACTGTCAGACATGTTCCAGTACGCTCTAAAATGAAAACTGATTTCTAAATTTCATTAACATTTTCTCCTCCTCTTGTTCTGTGCTCTCTCTATCCCTGCTTAGCAGCCTGCATGGTGTAATTGCAAATCATCACATGCTAATCGATTTGTTCTTTCTCGGGGGGGTTGTGGGTTTGGGTGTGAATGAGCTTTGCAGTGATCAGTTTTTCTGAGTGTGCTGTTTTAACTATAGGGCGTAATGTGTTAATTAGAACTGTTGGGTTTATTGAGTAACACAATGGGCTCTTACATGGCATCTTATAAAGGAGGCTTAGTAGTTTGTGGAGAGAGTCACTCAGTGATTTCAAAAAAGAAGGAAATACACGGTTTACTTTAATAAGCATTGCCATAAAACTGAACTATTGGAGAATGCTTTGTCTCTGTGATGTAAACCACCAAGCTTTATCTTTGCTTCTCACTTGTCTTTCCTCAGAACATGTCTGCTCCATTATTGCCTCCATGCTGAGAAATCTCAAGTCCCAGCAGAGAAGCCGACTCCTCACCAAGTTCACAGAGAATGACTGCGAAAAGGTTGGTTTTCATCATCTTCTGGCCGTTCCGCTCCACTCTTTTATCCTTCTCCTTCACTTCATTTTTTTTTGTATCTCTTATTTTTGGTTGCCAGCAGATTGCTTCATCACGATGTCTAAGCTGAAGCGTTGAACAGTGTTGGCAGTTTTGTTACAGGATAGTGCTGTATTTGCGATCTTTTTTTGCTGGTTTGAAATGGCGGTTTCTTGTGGAATATTCACAAATATAACAGTATATAGTATAGTGCTGACCTTCGACCTCCTTTTTGACATTCGATGCTCCAGAGTTACAAACAAATCTTATTCGAAGCTTTGAAGGAAACACAATGGTAAACTGCTAGTAACTGTGCCGGCACGGCGCTTTTATTGTGAAAGGGCTCGCGCGTCCATGCAACTGGAACGAAGTTGCTGTTAGTTTGCAGCTACATATTAAATAAAAAAAAACACTTTAACATATAACTTTGTGGCCTTTTGATTCTTTTTTTTTTTTTTGCCATCGATCGAAGCTTCGATTTTTTTTTCATACTCGCCGATCGTGATAAACTGAAGGGGGTGCTACTGAGTATTTTTTTGGTCCATTTTAACATTTATTAAAATGCGTGAATTTTTGGCAGACCCGAACCACCTGCAAAATTTCATAACCATATAACCATGTTTAGTATGCTGTAACCAAAACAGCTATAAAGAATAATAGATAATCGCTAACATTTCAACAGGGCTCTCGCCCGCTGCTTGCAGCAGTCGGCTCGGGTCCTAAATATGTCTCTCAGAGCTGCTTCTTGTTCCTTTGGATTCAGCACCATTTTCTCATTCATCATTTCATCATCAAACTTTTTAACCATATCACAGGCAAACATAATCTGTTAATTTGCCAAATAAATCCATCAATTTAATTAATACATACATGAAATGTGGTGAGTTAGGTAATTTGGGAATGCACTTTGAAAATTTGGGCTGTCGGGTTAAAGTGAACAACTAATTTAGAAAAAGAAATGCTCTACAGCAAAGAATTAATGGAAATAGATTAATGTACTCCCCAATTGGAATGTTCAATCAGTATACTGTTGCTGTTACTCCATATGGTAACCACTAGCTAGCAAAAATTAGCAGTTAGTATTAACAAGTTAGTAACTGTGAGCTTTGCTTTAGGCTAATATGCGAACGAAAATATAAAAAAAAAATGAGGACACCACTCTGGGTTATTTCATAAGCACTTCTTTTTTATAGTTTTGCTTTTTCTGTTGCTACAATTCCCCTCACACATGCAAAAAAATATCTCTCATTCAGTGGGGTGCTCAAGGCCATTATAATAGGATGTATGACTTTTTGATGAAAACTACCTTCCGTACAAATCATCATGTCTTCTTCACCGCTCAGCCATCCTGCAGTTTCATTTCCATCTTCCACATTGTGCCATTTTTGACTCTATATTAATGCAAATTACCATCTTGAAAATTGTATTGATCGTGTTGGGAAATTGCTTTTCTTTATTTTCCGTTTAACCACACCCCACAACAATCTAAGAGAGGTGACAAACAATCAGTTATTACATTCATGCTGTTAGTTTGTCTCTCTCATTTCCTTTCATATCTCTGTCATTTTTATGTTGCTTCCCTTCACTTTCTGTTTCATTCTCTCTCCAGGTTGATCGACTGATGGAGATGCATTTTAAGTACCTGGAGGCTGTTCAACAGGCCGACAAAAGGATCGAAGGAGAGAAACATGTAAGCACCTCTCCTTTTCCTTCCCACCCACCCCTCTTCTCGCCCTCTGTCCTCCTCTCTGTGCTGTCCTTGTTTACACCAGCTCTATATCAAGCAACCTGTTGGATGGATGTATTCACATGAATCATTGAAGTTTTCAGCTTTGCTTTGTCGACTTCAAATGAAATGACATCAATGGGTTGTGTCCGGATTGGTGATGCTCTACAGTACGCCTTTGGTATTTTATAATGAGTACATGAACCCAACCAGACCAGCAGTTTGAATGAGAACTGATCCATACTCGTTTTGAAACTTAACTCCACAAGCTATAGGCCATACCTGTAAAATCAGTGCCACTTCATTAATAGCTGTATTAATAATGGCAGGCCGTGTAAAACTAATGACTGTCATTCAGCATCAGAATCAGTCAACTCCTTATCATTCAGTTTCAATTCCACTTGAGCATATAGCTCCATAAGTCAGTGACAGACAACATTACAATCTTAATAAATGTTTCATATTAATGTATTGTTTTGGGGCCAGTTCCTGTTTTTTTTCCAGCACAATGACAATCATCGATTAACATTATATCTTCAAGCAAAACTGGATCAATCTTTGTGACAAATAGTCTCCAGTGATTAATATGCACAAAAAATTGTGTCTGAAATTAAATGTTTAGCTAAAGCAGGTGTAAAAAATGCAGTTTTATCCGACAGATAAAAATATACAGTATACAATATACAACCACCGCCAGATGGCCAGACTAAAGCAAATCACATGCAGCCTTCCTCTTGTGGGATGTTGTGAGATGTCTTCTTTTCAACCAATACAGTATTCTAAGGGTGTCCTGATACAACTTTTTCACTCCCGATATGATACCGATATTGTAGCACTGAGTATTGGCCGATACCGATATCCATCTGATACAATTTCAGCATGAATCATACATACTTACTTACATATTATGTATTATGGAATGTCAGAAAAGGCTTGATCAATTGATATCACTCAGACATGAGCCAGCAGCAGTAGGTATGAGAAAAACTGACCCATTTATTTCTAATCAATGGTTTACATCAATTTTAACCTTAAACACAAGGATATTCTACATTTAAAAAAACAAATAAAAATAAAAGACCCTGAAATATAACCTCAATACATCCAATAAAAACTAAAAATATATATTTTATAGTGCAAAATAACCACTACTTTAACTTCAACATGAGCATATTCTACAATTAAAAAAAAAAAAAAAAAAAAAAATTAATTTGAAGACCCTGAAAATCCTCGCCTTTTTTTTGTGATGCTGCATCAAAGATTTTAGAAGTTTCGCAGGAAACATTTAGCACAGCATACGTCAGAACATTTTGGCATTGGACATTATTTAGTGTCACTTTATGCAAATTAGAGGAAGTGCAGCTGAGCTCATTTACATCATTAATTTACAAAAGGCTTTGTAAATATCCCCCATAAGCCTGACTACCGCATTACTGGGTGCTCAGACTGGAAACAGTGCACTGTTGAATAATTCATGCGTTGAACTTGTGTTAAAACGCAGGTAAACAATGGAATGTTATACGGGTTAGAAAGTAATCAAGACAGTAGATAAACTTTTCAGTGTAAAGGACTCCTTAACTGACAAATTAGATCATTGGGTAAGATTTTGCCCCAGTGTCTCTCATATTTTTGCTATTAGATGGTTTTGACAGATGATCTATGAAACCATGACAAAAATAGGCATACATTCTGTCATTGTGTTAGTTATGAACCCTCTTAAAGACTTCTGGGGTGGGGGGGTCCCGGATCCCACTTTGAAAACCACTGATCTAAGGAAGTGCCTGCATGTACTTGAAATGATCTCCGTGAACCACACCTTAAGATACCCACTGTTGACCCATTTTTTTTTTCTCTCCCAGAAATAACATTAATTGATCACAGTAAATGGCTGTGCAAGTACCACGATATGACCAACGTTAAAATACAGTCTATACGGCTTTGCACAGTTCACGCAGGAGGCAAATGTATTCCTAATATCATTATTTATTGTTAACTATTTTTCAGCTATAACTCTTCCACACAAGTCTCATACAACACATGGGGCATTGACAACATAACTATCATTATTAAGAACAACTGTTCTTCATTCAAACACTCTCTTCCTCACTTCACCACAAGTCATCACACTGGCCTGGGCTCTTCCTCTGTCTCACTGCAGCTGAATCAAAATTTAATTTAACTGGAGTTGGAATTGTGTCCTGTTTTGTGTGTGGGTTCCCCACATGTGCTGCTACAAGGGTGGGCTATTAATTTCCCCAAGGGACCACGTGAGAAACAAACTGTTGTGGAGGGCCAGCCCAGAAACTTAACTCAATTCTGGTCAAAATGAATTTAATTTCTTCATAAGAGGCAGTAAACTGAGTGGTTTCAATGAGAGTAGATGCCACATTTAGGCTATGAAAATGTGGAACGCGAATTTAAATATAGGCTAACATTATGACACTACATAATCAACAGCCAAATTTTTACAATATTTCAAAAAAAATATATACAAATAAACAATCTGTTTCCACTCTGTCAGTCCTGTTCTCATGTTTGTCTGCGTGTTTAGTCTGATAATGGCTATTAAAATTATAATCCTGAAACACGTGGACCTTTACTCTACCACCTTTGACTTCAGAAATTAGAAATCTAATTCACTGAAGTACATGTTTTGTTAAACTCTATATTCTCTGTCAGCTGTTTTGTTTTGTTTTTTTTAACATGGCCAGCCATTTTGTCAGCATTTTGTTATAACAGCGTGTTTTCCCAATTGAAGTTGGATTTCATTTTTTTAAAAACATTGAAAGTCATCAGTTCCTTGAAAGTCCAAGGTTCCCCATTTCTGGCTGTAAAGATTCATGAGGATATAATTATCCTAGAGGTCACAACAGCTCATTTTATACATCGAGTTATGACAAGTTTCAAATTATGGTTACTGTATGAAATGGCTGCTCTGGAGACTGTCATCCTCACACTTGAATTATACAACTTTGCTCACTGGATCCACCTTCTTTCCGACAAGTTAGCACAACATGGCTGGTACCAATGGATTCTGGTTTTATATGATACAAGTACTTTCACTCCAGCTCTAAAAATGAGCCTGCTGCAGCCTCTGAAAGTCATT
The DNA here is from genome assembly GCA_029721515.1 of Synanceia verrucosa. Lineage (NCBI taxonomy): Eukaryota > Metazoa > Chordata > Actinopteri > Perciformes > Synanceiidae > Synanceia > Synanceia verrucosa. The sequence continues at coordinate 15,875,866 of CM056561.1, read as the reverse complement.
TCAGTCATTCAGGATGGTCAACGATCCTGTAGATGCATTCTCACCAAATCAGGTGATGTGGCCATTAAATTCGAGTTGAGTGTCACTGAAATGGCACATTGAGGTACACTCAGTTGATTTGAATAGTCCATTGATCACCAGTTACATATTTGGCCACCACCACAGAGTGATGTTAGGTTGTGCTTCATTCCCAGCTGTCTCCATCGCAGACATTAAAATTAATGGGAGGACTGAAGTTGTTGCCTGATTCGGTTGAATGCAGCTTTAACCTGAGGTTAAAATATGATGGTGATAGTCTACTAGATTTTGAGATTGAGCTTGGTAGTCAGTACATGGTATTGAGTCATACAGTCCTGAGAGTAGTTTCATTAAAACAGCAGAATAAACTGACTAAGAAAGGGGTGATAACACTCTCACTTGACCACAATCTTATAATAATCTCTAGTATTATGAAATTGTAAACAGAAAATGGTACGGGATACTAGTGGAAACAAGTGATTTTCCTTAGTTTGAAGAGCTTGTCATAGGTCTAATCTTTGTGCAAAACATTTTTCTAAAACCTCCTATCAGCCTGCTGAGGGACAAATCCAGCAGAAACAATAACCTCACACAATCCCATCCCATATTCATGGTTTTCTTTATCTCCAACTACATTTAAAAAAAAAAAAAAAAAATCAAATTGCATTATAGATGTATTAAATGCAATCCCTGGTCTAAAGGGTTGGGATGTGTGTTCAAAATGCCGGCTCTTTATGGTAGATAAGATGTGCAGTTCCACACAGTGTCACATCCAAAGCCATGTGGGAAGAGACTGAAAAAAACATCATAGCACTGCTGATAACAATATGACAGTTTACAGAGGAATGGAAAGCTTGATGGCTCTGTGTGATGCGAGCGGGCCCCTTTGAGCTGTTTCTCTGTGTGTGTGTGTGTGTGTGTGTGTGTGCGTGTGCGTGTGTGTGTGTGTGTGTGAGTGAATGTGAGTGTGATAGAGCGTGAGCATGAGCATGTGCGTGTGTCTCACTGTGTTGAACTGTGGACCAGACGGACCAATGGGGGGATACAGATGGAAGATAAGTAGCCAGGCAGGGGATAATGGCTTCAACAGAGAGAAAGAGCATCCTGTCCTTAGAAAGGGACAAAGACAACAAAGGATGCAGAAGGAAATACTGTAAATACAAATATCAAATGAGGAATTTGCAGTTAAAAGAAGAACAGATTGTTAATAAGGGAAGAAGACTAGAAAAAGGGAGACAAAATGAATTTATGTGAAAGAGGGAATGACAAATAGCAGTGAGGTGTGGGTAGAGGCAGATATGTGTGAGAGATTCCTATCTAAAGATGACAGAAGATTAATTTCTCAGACAGACATCGTGGTGGGATTGCCAAGAAAAGGCCAGACAGTTTGACATTTTCTCTCTCTCCTCTGTCTTTTTTTTCTTCTTTTCTCCCTCTGAGTCTTCTTCCGTCACTTCCCCCGCCTCTTCCTGCGGGACATCGAAAGCATGACTTTGTGATACTCTGCTGATAAGAGATCCTGTCTCTGTGAGCCGCTATCGTTGGAGCCACGCTGTTGGCCTTCCTCTGTTCAGAGCCATACTGTGGGCCACGCAGAAAGTGATAAAATGCCTATTTTTGCCACAGCATCTATTTATTATGTACCTTAAAAAATTGCTGTTTGAAATATTTTATTATCCTTTTACCTCATGCTGTTGCAAGCCTACTTTACACTCATATTTTTCAGGCAAAAGAGACTTACAGTACTGCAATTTTTTGAATTGGTTAAAGGCACAGGTGTTAAATGTAAAAAGTCTACAACTGAGTATGCAGAATGATCTCATATTTGAATAAAATATATGGTATGTCAGGATATTTAGGTAAATAAATGAATGAATTGCCTAGACTTAATACATAGGTATCGGTGTGGGGCTAGTTACTCCAAAAAAGCAATGGATTACACATAACTAGTAAGAGCTGTGCAATATTACGATATATTAGTTCGATATAAAATGTCTGATGTAGGATATAACCCTCTGTTGTTTATATATATATTATAAATATTATAATTTTAAAGTGTAGGCCACCTGGTTAGCTCTGAAGCTGCACCAACGTTTACTCCGGTTGTGGTTTAGATGGATAATCCAAGAATATCATGCGAGTTCAAAACATGTTCATTGTATGACGTACACTACTGCTTTATGATAGCATTTTTACGTTACCCACAAGGACTCGTTTACAGCACTCAATGCTAAGGAGTCAATAGAGGCAAAGCAGCATTTCTGAAGCCTCACGACTTTTGTCAAATCCTTTTTCAGATATGATAATGTTGACCCGATTTTTAGGCTCGTTTCAGGAGATGTTTTCAAGTCGTGAGTCCTTTTTTTTTGATGTTTTGTGTTTGGTCTAAAATCATACAACTGTATTACATTAAATGTTGGGTTTCTCTCCCATAGTGCACTGAGCAAAGGCCGTAGTTTCATTCCTACTGCTAAAACTCTAAAAATAAAAAGACGCAGATGATACTGAAAGTCAGCGAATCGCAGAATTACAGCTCCCACCAAATGTCACATGTTCTGTTAAACAAGGAGATAAAGACACCAGCCCAGTTCTGTCCAGCGCCTCCGCTGAATCGGCTGCCGTCAGCAGCAGCGTTTTATCTCCCTCTGCCGTGCCTTTTGGTTTCCCCTAGTTAAGCCTGTTTTTAAGGGGCGGTAAGCAAAATGTTTTTCCTCTGCAACATATTATCCATAGATTTCTCTGGAGGAGAGCAAAGAAAAAGCTGCTGCTGCTTTTTCTCCCCATCTCCAGCACAGTCCCTTTTTAATAAGCTGCTTATTTTCCTCCCACCTTGCTATGTCTCCTCTCTCCTGTTTCTATCCTTCTGATTCTCTTCATTTCTCATTTCCCTTCTTTTGTTTTCTTTTATCCACCTTTTTCTTCGCTTTAAGTCACCCCAACATCCATTACTTCTGCTCTCCCTCCGATAAGTGTTGTATTTTTCTTCTCCCTATGTGGTATCTTTAATGTCCTTTAATTTATCCTATTTTTTGTTGCATCTTCTCTGCTTCCTCTACTTTCTTGTGATCCATGCCTTCTTTCTGCATTTTTTGATCAATCCTTCCCTCCATCACTCCTTCACACCTCCTCCTGTCTGTCCTCTCCTCTTGTTTTTCCCATTTCTTCCCTCCAGTGCTTTTACTTCTCTTTCTTCACTTCTTTTTCCTCCAGACTTTCTTGTTGGTAACAGCTCTTGGAGATTGATGTAGCTCAGCAAAACATGGTCGACACCGACCTCAATACTGTAAAATGCCTGAGTGCACTTTCCAAGCAGCTAAGAACCCAGTTGCTCGCTCTCTCTGAGTGTGTGTGCATGTGTGCATGCACGTGCGTGTGTGTGCACCACTACTGGGCTGATGTGAGGGTACTGCAGAAATGAGCTGGTTTGGCAATGCTGACAGTAGACATTTTACAAAAGTCTGTGTTTAGTTGGAATTGGCTTCATTTTTTTTAGATAACCTATTCACAACAATATATTATTACATAATTGTACGTGGGGATGTCCGATAATATCAGATAGCTGATATTTACATAAAAATTTAACATTGGGAAATATCGGTACTGGGTTTTTTAACCAATGTTCAATTGCTGTAGGCTTCTGCATTTCCAAGCCTCCCTGAACGCAGCATGCAATGTTTACCAGCACACACTTGATGATGTATTGCAACAACAAGTTTGCTAGCCGTGACTAACAGGTACCTCCTGGAAGTATTTCCAAGTGTGTCTTATGAATGGCAATTTTGCCATCACACTTGAGGATGTGAGGAAAAAGAAATAGGACAGTCATATAGCCCTGTTAATATCAGTTTTGGAGCTTCATTTGTTACACTTTTAAGAAGGGCTATGTTTGTTTTTTTTTTGATTTGCACTATTTTCTTAATCATATGAAAGAGCAGGGTGGATTGAGCCCAGTTTATAATCTAATGATTGTATTATTTGCCAAGTCATGGTCAGTTATAGGATAGGATAAGATAAGATAAAAAAATGTATTCATCCCGAAGAAAATTCTTTCACAGTTGCCATACACAATAGGAAAAAGTAAGGATATTTAAAAGATTTTAAAAAATATATATAGTGCAGAATACTGAAAAAATATATTGCAAAACCAACAATTTAAACAATATATCAATATGCAAAAACTATAAGAACACAAGAATATGTTCAATATGGCCATTCAGTTTCCCAGTCAAGAAAACAATGCACTTAAACTCAAGTTGGTGTCTTATTTTGAATGAATACATTCAAAATGCATCCAATCAGGCATCACAATAAAATTTATCGTGTTATTTCCACAACAGGAGACATAGTTTTGGTATAAAACGCATCCCCTTCACATATCAGTATCGGTTAATATCAGAATCGGAAATTAAGAGTTGGATAATATTGGAATATCAGATGTAGGCAAAAGAGCCAATATTGAGCATCCCTCATTGTAAGTATTAAATGTTAAATGTCAAGATGGGGGAGAAAAAAAAGAAAACAATAGTAGAGAAGTATTCTAAATTAGAAGGTAGAGTGTGAACTGTGAGGAGATGAACTACAGCTGTTAGACAGTGTTGTGCCAACTGTCTCTTAGGCTGTGACATGCACTAATATATTACATAGATTACATTTAATTTTTTGCAAAGAACTTGCTGAAATATTTCTCTATGTGCCACAGTGTAGCACGAAATGTTGCTCTCTCACGGTGAGAGGGTGGAGCTGTGGAGGAATACACATCGCTATGCCTCTATGCCAATTGGCAGTTCGCAGTAGTAACATCTTGTCTTTTGCAAGGTTGCCCTGCTTTATGGTCTCATTATGGTGTCTAAATGGGACCAGTTTTTACTAAAATTAACGTCATGCTGTATTGAAGAAGACTCAAAACTAGCGATTGAGACTTGTTTACTATGTTTACTGAGGTAATAAATCAACTAAGAAGTAGGCTAATATCACAGAATTATATACAATCAGACTTTTCTTTTCAGCAACCAGAGGAGTCAAACTGCATCCTACATCAGTCACTGCGTGCATGTGGACGAGCTTAATAAAGAGTATAATAAAGGTATCAAAAACGTATTGAATTCATGTGCACAGGCTAAGGATCGTATAGGGACTGGATTCACGAATATGATAGGAACCCCTAGCTAGACGTTGTTAATCTGCTTTGTGCCTCTTGTGAACGGCATCGTATTGTATTCGTGTCCTGCACATGCTCGACAATTTCCACTACCATGGCTTCGAAGAAATCAGCAACTCACTTTTGCTCGGACGAGGAGACAGAGTTCATGCTGCACCAAGTGCAAGAATTGAACATATTACGGACGGCACGGTGTCGTGTCACTGAATATGGTCTTCCAAACACTGCAAAATGCACAACATGTACACTAATGCTGCTCTGTCAAACTCCTCGAACGCTGTCTTTGTTTGTATGTTGTTATTAAGTAGCTGTCAACCGGAAATAGTTCTAACACCACTTGTTGAAAGGGCTGCAGGCGTAGCGGAGTCAGACCATTATCTGAATTAAAGGAAGTCCATGTGTACTTAGATTTTGTGTACATCGAATTTGGCTAAATCCACTACAATCCTACCATGTGACCGTACTGAGTGTCACTTTTCAGAACTGGAATTTGGACTGATTTCTTCTAAGTGTTTTTTAGTCTTTTACTCCTAAATCCAGTTCATTTGGCCAGGTTATTCATTCCTTGCTCCACTAATTGGCACCAAGAGGCCTGTGTCAGAACTGTGGAGGAATTTCTTTTAGTTAATTACTTGGAATGCAATCTAATTTATGTTGACAATCTATAGCTAAAAGTCTTTGATTAGTCTTTTTTGCCATATGTTTGCAGTTTAAAGGCAGTTGACAAAGGAAGGGGACTGACACTGGTCAGCTGAGTTTAGCACAGGCTGAATGTTGATGTGTTCTTGGTGGCAAGTACATCCTCCCACCTGATAACACTGTTGTTTTGCTTTGACCTACTTTGTGAACCAAATCTTAATTGATGTGCATCCCAAAGCACTGGGCAGTTCTTTTTTTCTGGATGATTATCATAACTTGAAAATCAGTATGTTGCCTCACGCTCTCACAAACTTCTATTTTTTTTCACAAAAGTTTACCTCATTATCAACCTCTGAATCTCTGTTTTTAATGAGGATATCTAATTCTCTCTTCCACATGCATGCACGCACGCACGCACGCACGCACACACACACACACACACACACACACACACACACACTCACACACTCTCTCTCTCTGTCACAGTGGGGTTTTGCAAAATGCTGACAAAGAAATCACTTTAATTCTACATCCCAGCGGAATAGAAAGCACAGGAATAACAACCAGCCATACACAAACACTGCTTCATGCACAAAAAAGCAAACACCTTTTCATACACACAATCATACAAACCTTGATACACCAGATAAACGTTCTTGTTCAAAGGCACACACATTTCTTACATACATGTCATACACAGGCACATACCTATGCAGTTTATTATGTACACACCGCTCGAACTGCACACAGTCTTCCATAAATCATACACCTGCCATCACACACACACACACACACACATACAATGTGGCTGAGTTACAGTAAAGGGACTGAGACTGAAAATCATTGCTTATTACTTTGTCTGTACTGTAGCCAGGTTCCCCTGGGGTTGCAGTAATTGACTTGTCCAATCCCTCCTTTCAACACGTTATTCTTTTCCCCCCCGCTTCTTCTGTCCGGTGTTTGCCAGAGGGACCGAGCTGCCACACACAAGATATTGGCCACAGTGTCAAAACTCACGAGTGGACAAAACTCTGCAGCTGTAATGAATACTGCCACACTGCCCGCATCGGCCTGTGTTTTAATATCCCAAATGTCCAGCTCCGCTGCTCACAATAATGAATATTTAATGCACCTGTCATGTTCAAAACCTTTCTCTCCCCTCGCACACATCCAAAGGACCGGCTTGATTCATCATGTGCTTTGAACAACTGTTCTCAGTTCCTTTATGGCAAGGCTCCCCAGAGGGTGCTGCAATTGACTTCTCCAAGACCTTATTTGAAAATGTTTTTCTTTCTTTTTCTCCTTGACAAGTCCACTTATTGCCATAGAGAAGCCAAGAGGGGGGAGTTATTGAGAGTGTCAGAGGTTACAAAGGTAATTGTCCAGCATAGGCATTAAAAGGTGACAGGTGGAGCTTTTTACAGCTTTGATGGACATGAAATTCCACAGGTTGAATCGTCAGTTTAATGAAAAAGCTTTTGGAATATTGTGTTTGGAAATTATATAATATATATATATATATATATATATATATATATATATATAATATAGAAATACAAATATCGATCTCACTGTGAATAGTTTATGCAGACAGCTGGAGAACCGGTTGGGAAACTGAGGGTTCAAGTCTCACATGGACCAAATACTGAAAATCTACTGGTAGCTGGAGATTAGTATATCACGCACATTGTTTTTTTTTTTTTTAAATTTAGATATATTGTGCAGCCCCATTATTTGAAAAAAAATAAAGTTGAATATATCAGCCCGTGTAGCTATATGAAAAGGGATGCGTCTTGATCATTTTAAGGTCCAATCTTGTATTTGAAGTTTCTGCTAGAGCTTTATTTATCCTGTCTGAAATGCTCCAATTTAGCACCTACCAATTTAGTCTCTTTTGCTCCCCTCTGTTCTGCCAACGCCCAATCTGTTCTGATTGGCTTGTAAGGATAAACATGGTGCAGCTTTGCAAAGGCAGTTCTCAAGGCAGTGATGGAGGTACCCTGATAAGTTGGTGGTGTATTCCAATGAGCATACATTTGACATAGGAAGGGGAGCCAAATTGTGAAGGTTTGTTAAATCACATGTCACATTCTGATGTAGGCAACCCCCAAAAACACTGGGTTGACTTAGTTCACACTTTGTGGATTGGTAAGCACTCCAGATACCAAAATATATGTGCACAGACACTAAGAGAGAGTTCTTCACCATATGTCCCCTTAAGGAGACACTGATTATGATTTGACAATTGCAACAAGGTCTTCTTGATTTTCTTTTCTGATTGGGGCTCTTCTCTGATTTCGCTCTGATTGGAACCTTAATTTATTTGGTCGAGGCAGCTTTCAACACCCCAGTACCTGTCATATAAGAACTGATACGTATGAACAATCCTATGTGCAACTAATTCTGCTCATTCCCAGTCAGTTAACATAGTTTGACCCACTCAGTACCAGAGTGACCATCATGTTAGCTTTCAGCCCTGCTGCCTTCCACCCCTTCTATTGTAGCTCATTGAGATAATAACAGCCAGAAAAACTCTATGTATCTCTTCACCCATTCCTGTGTATGACATTTTCTGTCACACTTTTAAGCTTAGCTGCAGTTTTTTTTTCTTTCTTTGATCTTCTGTTACTGATGGCTTCTTTTGCTTTTACTTGCCTTGTCACACTCACATCCCAAGACAGACATTATAAATTGTACTATGTTTTGGATCTGCATTTGGGTAGACTGTCTCCTTTAGAGGTGGAGCTGACGAAGCACTTAAGACTGTATTAAACCTGCCAATTTAATACTGCAGAGGAGTGCCCCCCCATCCCTAGCTTTCTCCTTTTACTCATGTTATTTTGACAACATGATCCTCCAAGTGTTGAAATAAAATAAACAAAATTCTGATGGCAGGGTAACATAAAAGGAAAATCATGCCAATATTATATTTGTATCCAAATCTTGGAGCAAGATAATTTTACATTGATTATATTATTCAGTGATTTATTGGGATTTCATTACAGTGAGCTACTATGCCAACCTTTTATTCATTAAGCTAACTATTGCATCTTTTTATTTACTTTTTGCTAACAATCTCAAGCCTTTACCCACTGGGTTAACCAAACGTGTTTGGTCATTTATGCATTACTATTAGCTATTTCACCTTTTTATGCACTTAATTTTAGTTAACTATTTAAATTTTTTATTAATTGTTCAGCAATTTATGCAATACTATTCGCGGTAACTTTTTTTTTTAACCAATACAAGTTTTTTTTACTTCATTATTCCTCTGTTTGCTAACTATTTGAAGCATTTATCTGCTTTCTAATGACATGGTGATATATGTGTAATTGACTCTGGTTCGTGGGAGTTATGTACTGTGTGGTCAACTTGCTAGTAGCTGACTGACATGGTGTGATCGACCTCACACCATTTGGGGTAGTTGTTTTTAACCTTAACATATTTTACTGAATATATTTCTCAATCATATAGTTGAACTTCTCCACAATCATTCCACATATTCTACTACCTGGGACCAATGTACATCTAGTTGGGAATCACTGGTTGAGGTAATGGTGCAAGGGATCAATTTTAGGACTGTCAAACTATTTAATTTTTTTAATCATTTCTACTCACAGAATTTCCCCAGTTAATTGTGATTAATATTTTTATTGTATATGTTAAATTCTATTATTTTTGCATTTCTCAAAAGTTTTTAAGATAATATAAAAATGATTGCAATTCATAACAAGCCAATCACAGTGTGTCTCTTAGTCCAGAGTCTTCCATGATGACTGGACTGCAGTCAGTTATTTATTCTCATCCACAGGTCTCTGGTCAGTTGCACACTCCAATAAAGTCTTTTGCCAGTACTGTTCACATCCGTACTTAACACTTGTAGTATCAGTTTTACACAAGCTGCTTATTACTTCCGCCAAGGAGGTTATGTTTTCACTGGGGCTTGTTTGTTTGGTTGGTTTGTCGGTTTGTGAAGCAGCTCAAAAAGTTATGGACAGATTTTGGTGAAATTTTCAGGGTTTTCAGTTACTTTGCAAACCGACAAACCAACAAACAAACAAGCAAGCCCCGGTCCTTGGTGACGGGGCTAACTTTAAATAAAAAAAAGTTGCCGCCGCGGTGGAGGTCTGCACTCTCTGAGTGCTTTTCTATTTGATTTGATGGCTTGACTGAGCCATCTGGGATCTTATCTTATTATTATTTTTTTTTTTAATAAAACAAACTGATTCATAAGCGTATTGTTGTCGTCCTTCGTGACTAGCAGTAGGATCTATCAGATGCATATGCTGTGAGTAAGAGTGCTGCTGAAACGATAAAGGGCCAGTACGAGCTTAACCTGATTAAAATAATGATGCGTTATGGTTTGACTTTAATCGCTATTAACATGTTAATGGTGACTGCCCCAGTTGCTCAAAAAACATTAATTCTTTCTTTGCTAGTCTAGCAACACTAACTCTCATCTCAAAATTTATTTCCGTTTGATGTTACTGCACACCGAAGCCATTTTTACAGTATTTCCATTATTCTTTTTAGAACACACATCATAGACCAAGCTAGTAAAGCTACAGTCACTTTTGTTATGTTTGGGATCAAGCCCCATCTCTCTGCAGCTGATAGGCTGGTTATACAGTAAATGAGAAATCCAAGGCCTTCTCAGAAGGTGCCTCCAGCTGTGCGTTGTCGTTGTGGCCATGAGTGGTAACAAGGACCAAAGGAAAGTGACTTGCTTCCTGTGTTAAGCAATAACAGAAAATGCAAACATAGACTGTTTCACATATAATATGTGCATATGCCAGCTGTTTTCTCACTCACCTTGAGGCTCACGTTTGTATTGTGTGCGGGTGGCTGTAGCTCAGTGGGTAGAGTGGTCTTCCCTGAATGTGGTTTTGAATGAGTTAATAAGCAGAGTTGTCCTGGAAACTGAGATTATCTTTCTTTTCCTACAGGAAACAGCTTTTCAAAGTGTTTTTTGTTTTTCTAATGGGTACTACTTGACAGCAACTGGCCAAGTTTTGGGATTATTTGACAATGCAATAACTCTCCCCTTTTTAATTTAATGAAATTATGGGCCAGTGTTTTACCCAGAGGACACAGAGGAGACTGTGCTACATTCAGAGGCTTTATTTAAGGTTCTTCTTTTGATTTTCTGCATTGTGTTGCATCTTTAATAAGCTGCAGTTGACATTGCACAGTCAGGCTTTTGTCTGTTCTTCTGTTAAGATGAAATCATTAAAGCAGGATGGCATCCTGCTTTAAGAATGCAATGTCACAAAAAAACGGGTATGTTGTTTTGCATCCCAACTCTGCAACCTGCAGCTCAAATGTTTTTTTTTTTGTACTCAGAAGTTGCCCTTTTGATTGAGGTGTGTTAATGAGCTGAACTTAACAGCTATAATTGGGTTTTACAGTGTAATTGATCTTTAAGGACAACAACTTTTGAAAGCTTAAATTCTGAGATTGAATCATTGGGATTTAAATGTCATGTGTGGTACCCTTTAGCTTGACACTGAAAGCTATTTGTTTTCATTAGGAACGGTTTGAAAAGTTGCCCTTTTTCTTGATTTGCTGTGTCAAATACTGTCATACATTCTACTTTCTTTGTGTTGAGCCATCCTCTCTTAGACTAAAACAGATATGTGAATGCACAAATCAAATATCATCATTTTAGCATGTAGGTTAAATGTTTTCTTACTATGACTTAAACTGACCAGTTGAATTCTACCGGGAAATGTTAGTTTATGTATGAACTGTCTACAAAATCCATAATTTTCCATAATTGAGCAAAATTGTTTTTAAGAGGGAACCAAGACAGATTATTGAATAATCAGCAACAGGAAGTTGTATGAAATGCTACAGTTTAAATCTAGACTAGGCAGTTTATTTTAGGGGCAATCTTTGTTATTTCTTGAAATTGTCTTTGCATCCATAATAGTAATCAGTAAATCAAATCCTCTGACAAAAAATGAGTCCAATCATTTCTTTTGTCCCGGTTGAATATATTGCATGGCTTTCCTCTCTGCCTGCCTACCCACCTGCCTGGCACTCTGGCCATTGCTTTACCGTGGTAAGGTGTTTTCTTACATGTGAGTAAGACGAGTTCGTTGGATATGGTTAGCGACAACATTGACATGTTTTTGGTTGGATACTTTAAAAATAGATTTTACTCTTGCTGGTTTCTTCAAAGTTGCTTACTCCAGTTTTAATATAATTACTGATGGCCTGCACTGATCTTCCACTGATTTTAATAGAAGTTCTAAGGAATTAGCGATCTAAAACAAAAAGGGAGATGTGTATGTAAAGTTGAGTTTGAAACTTGTTTTCCTCGTTGCACACCCTTTTATAAAACTGTGTGACAGAAAAACATTTAACACACTGTCTGTGTTTCTGTACCACTCCAATAGTTTACACTCCAGACTCCTCTATCCCCCTCAGGTCTGCTTCTTAATCTCTAATGATGATTAATGTGGGCTGTGTGCTTATTGGCAGCACTGTTATTGGCATACTGACAGGGTTGTTAAGATGGATAACTATGCAACACTGTGTATGTATGTGTGAGTGTGGTAGCTCCAGCGGTGGAGCCCCCCACTTTTTGCAGCTTAGCTGTGAAATCAATTGATTTGTGTGTCTGCTCAATGGAGAAAATGGATTTGTAGAAAAAAAAAAAAAAAAAAGCTGAAAAACAACAGCTAAATTAAATCAGTTTTAAGGGTGCACAGAACAAATTGTGATTTATTCACCTCACCATGCATAAAAACATATTCTCTTTTTATGTTATGAGTGTGTTTTACCTTTCACCTGTGTGTGTGCGCGCGCAGGAGATGGTTCGTCGGGGGGAGATCCTAGATGACGGCATGGAAGATGAGTTCTACCTTCGCCGCCTGGATGCCGGACTATTTGTCCTTCAGTTGATCTGCTATATTATGGTGGAGATCAGCAATTCTGGGATATCACAGGTACAAACACAAAGAATGAAGGTGGTCTCGCACAGTTTAATTATTTTTAAAGCTAGGGTAGGTAATATTGAGAAGTATGCTACATTTTGTAGCATCCATCCATCCATTATCTACTGCTTATCCTCATAGGGTCGCGGGGGAGCTGGAGCCTATCCCAGCTGTCTTAGGGCGGAAGGCAGGGTACACCCTGGTCAAGTCGCCACCTCATCGCAGGACACATAGAGACAGACAACCACTCACACTCACATTCACACCTACGGTCAATTTAAATTAGCCAATTAACCTAATCCCCATGCATGTTTTTGGATGGTGGGAGGAAGCCGCCCACGCAGACATGGGGAGAACATGCAAACTCCACACAGAAAGGCCCTGGGCCCGGGATTCGAACCCGGTACCTTCTTGCTGTGAGGCGACAATGCTAACCACTACACCACCGTGCCGCCCTGCATGTAGCATCTAACCAAGAAAAGAATCTAGTATTGCCTTATCGAGAAAGTCGCCAAGTCAGTAGCAGTGAATGTCCCTCTAGGCCTCCCTCCAAAGCCACACCCCCAAAAGTATCGCAGTGGACATAGACAACACACGTGACTTTGCTAGTACTCACATCTGTCACGCTAGCAGCTTATTCAAGACTCTGGTGGTACGTATTGTGTGCTAGAGTGCACGCAGGTATGCCAGTCATTTGAAATGTTCATAGGAGGTCATTACGGTCCTTCGACAGCCAAGCATAACAGAATGTTTCCTTTTTTCATCAAAGCATCTGATGTACTAATTACTAATAATCGGGATGTAATGAGAAAACAAATGTAACAAAAACTGTTTAGGAGATTACCAACCCCCTTTCAGCCATTTGGTCACTAATGCTTATAAAAGTGACCCATTCTCTTCACCGCCATTTTGTTTTTCACTGGACTCTACTACTATTGAGAGCACAGCACTTGAACCTGCTGCTTAAAAATCTGCAATGTATCATTGCTCACTTTATGCTTTTTATGGCGTAATCACAATTTAGTGGTCCTTTTTTCAAATGTCTTTATAATAAACAGTTAAGGTGTTGCAGAACCATCGCGAGGAGATGTCAGCACTGTCAGTTTCTGTGATATGCAATCATCAATACAATATGTTTCTTTCTTTTTAGCACACCCACATGGCATTAGCTTTCAGTTGCTAGCATTTTAAGACAACTGTCTCTTTGAAGCAGTGTTCCTTTGGGAGGACCCATCATATTTGTATTACATTTTTAAATGACATAATAATTACAGTGTCACCAACGATAAATAGAGTGATTTCTTTGTTAAATTAATTTTAATTTGAATGTATCGTCTTTTTCTCTACATTCAGCTTCAGCAGAGAGTCCATCAAATCCTCAACCTAAGAGGAGGCTCTGTCAAAGTGGTGCGGCATATTATGAGAGGTAAGTAACTTTACTTTCTTTTAGTGTCCATTTCTTAAATAACATCAAGCTCTTGCAACAAACAGTGGTATTGCAAAATCATGCCATTATAGTTCCCTTAACTTCATATTTTTCATTCATTTTATTAATTGAAAGGTTGTACTATGCACAATTGTTGCTTAAAGTGTCTCTTTTTCACAGGAAAGCTTATGAATAAGTTTAAAATTACACTTTGCTTTTCCTCTGCCTATCTGCTGTATTTGTAAGAACTTTTATGAACAAATGAATGTAAATTATTACTGGGTGAATTACAATTGAAGGCATGTCACCCGCTGCCAGATACGGCATTTCATTAGAAAACAATGTAATTTTTTTTTGAGATTTTGTTGCTGACGCTTACTTTATATCCAGTTAGGACACAGTGGTACAAGAAGTGTTTTCAACCATGTAGAGACAACTCAAAATATTTTCACAACTCAGATATACTGAACTGCTTCAAGCGCTTTACAAAGCATTTCTTCCATCACATCTCTCTGGCAGCTACAGGACTGACCAATCCCAGCCATTCGATCTGTATGGTATGACCCAATTAGATGCCTTCATGTCTAATCCTGCTCACGCCCCTGTCTGTCTCGCATCACGTTTCACCGTTGCTGGAAATACTCAGCACACTCCTCTGCAGAAAAACCAAGTTAGCGGGAGAGGGTGTGGCTGTCTTGCTACACTCTCCAACATCACCAACTATAGCTTTAAGGCACGTTGTTTTAATATAACATAATTAGATAAGAAATGATCTTGCAGGAAATGACAACACACATTTTAATGATTTGACTATTTTACACACATTCAAGCTGAGGGAATAAATGATCAAGTTAGAGTAACCCAAGTGGTCGTGTCCGAGTAAAGTCTGACCTGGCCCAAAAACACAAACTCCTCACTTCCCAGTGAAATGGGTTGAAAAGAAAAAAACTATATGTATTTTGGCAGGGCATAAACAGACATAATACTGACAGTACCTGCTAAAACTATTTCTATTACTTTCTGAAATGCAAGACTAATGTAAATGTAAATCCTGTTTCTGGGTGATTCCTGTCCTGGCAAGGAAGCAAGATTTCAGGGGAAAATGTTGGTATAATCACTGCTGTTTGGCTGAGGTTGTTATTCGATAGTAAGCCCAAGCTGTTCGCCTGCCAATGTGGTTGTGTTGGAATGCAATGAAAAGCTCTCAATAATGTAATTTTTCCTTATTATTTTAAACAAAGGAAAAATATCTGAGCTGACGTTGAAACTGTGATGTCAAACTGTAACGCACCAATTGCTACTTTTCGGTTAGATCAATTTTTCAACAGTGGTAGCATGCTTGGTTTATGGATTGTGTAAATTGTGGTTCACACATCTTTGAACAAAATGTTTTACGAAACTGCTAAACCGCCACCAAACTTTTCACTGGGAAAGCTAGCGCACAGTACATACAGTCTGTTTGTGATCTGATGCAAAAGTTCACAATTTTCAACGTGGTCAAGGTAATTTACAGGCCAAAAAAGTAAAGGGAAGTTCCCATAAAATTAATTAAGTTATGGCTGACTTGCATACATACACAGAGCTGTGTGGAAACAAAACGTAAGTATACCTACTGGAGCAGAGTAATAATGTCATAATCCTGAAGGTCATAAGAAATGAAATACAGGTGGAAATTAAATTTGAAATTATGACAGCAATGAATATACGCAGTAAAAATCCATCATCTTAAATATACAGGTAGTAGTATGTATACAAGTGTTTATTGCTTTTTATTCATATTACATATGGTAAAACAATGAGAAAAAATGCATCCTGGCGTGGAAATATGAATCGTAATCTAATCACACTGTCATTGTGAGAGGAGCAGAGACTCCTGTCTGTCATTCAATCTTTATTGCCCTGTCCCAAAGATTTCTTGTCCTGCCGCATTTATTTTCTGTTAAAAGACCTTGCAGGTGTGTTATTTCCTTCCCGGCGCTACATCCATCCTCCCTGTATCATTGTCGGCTAAAGCTCGAGGACCAGCCTCCGCTCACACATCCCCTGGCTCTCGGTGGCATGTAGCAGTGTAGATAAAGCCATCCGTCACGCGTGGCGGTGCCAGCAAGCATGGCAATACTCCAGTCCTCACAAATTCTAGTGTGTGAATGTTAAATGTGTTGGTGTGTAGCTTTCGTTTTCATCTCTATATTTGCATACATGACTGCCTGGCTTGTCCAGGTAGTTTCCACAATATGTTTCTTTTTGCTTACTAACATGTTTTGTTTTTTGTTTATTTGTGTGTGTGCATGTCATATTTGCATGTCTGCATACTATTGTGGATGTACGCATACTTACTTTTAATTTTATTCATGTGTGCCCTTATATGTGAATACTTATATGCATACACATTAATTTGCATGTTGTTTGTGCACTTGCCCTTACATAATGTACCCTATTTGTCGTAAAGTGTGTGTTTGTGTAACTTGTATTGTGTGCCTTCACCCTTTACCATCGGGCTGAACTGTGGAGCCCTCTCCCTTTTTGAAGTACTCTGCTCGGTTAGTGTGAAACGACAGAAAAAGGTTAAGCACATGCAGAGTGTGCTGCCTTGACCTTAATGGCTTTCACTCTCCGACTCAGAAGCATCTATGCAGAAAGGGAGGCTTCGCACACTGGAAGGAAGAACAATTATTTCACTCATGTTATAAAACCTGCTGTGAGGTTCAGAAGCCCTGGGAAACCATGCGACAAGAATACGAAAAGAGGACATTCAGGTGATATGAAATATACTCTCTGTTGCAGTCCACAGCTCTGGGCAACAGCACAAGAATGGTATGGGGATCCGCTCTAGTGACAAGCTAGTTTTCTCCTTTGCCTTAGGGTGAGGCTACGCTCGATCAGAACTTGTTTGTATGCCATGTTGTCTGACCTCGTCGGGAGGAAAAAAAGTCATCATAGCTGTTCCAAGTGGCCACACTGGAATGCAAAGTGAAAAGCCAGCGAGGGCGGGAGACGTGACATCATTTAAAAACATGGATAAGGGCACACACTTTCAGACAGCCTGTCCTGAATGACATTCATAGCAGTGTTCACATGAAAGGACAGTTTGTAAGTGAGTTCAAAGCATGGCTGCTTTCTCAACTCCCTACAGCTGCCCAAACAGTGCATGAAGTGGATTTGGATGTTGGATTGCCAGTTTGGAAAGTGAGCGATATTGTCAGACATAGTGCCCCCAGTTCCATCATCAGAAAGGTGGGGGATGGGGGGTTACTGAAGCTATTCAACCATCCTAGGAGCACTTCTGATAAAATATATTGGCACTTGTACCCTCATTTTGGTTTTTATGAGCCACTCAAAATGGTCTGTTACTTGTGACCCTGTTGGGATCCATGTGTTAGCAGTGGACCTGCTTTGGAGTTAATGTACTGTATGTGTCCCTCAGACACTATTGAAGTATCACCGGCACTTCTGGTGCTCAGAATATAGGCATATATAAAGATATGTTAAATTATTTACTCTTTTTATAACCAATGAATTCCATGGAATTTTCATATAACAAGTTGATGTGTGTGTCATCACCTATTGGTTTGTGGATGGATGTTTTTTTAAGCTTGGCCATTGACGCTCAGCGTTGTTTGTACTCAGCACCACCATATTGGCCTTAGAAACCAAATGATGAAAAATCACTTTTAGGTCAAATGTCACAATTAACGATCTGAGAACATATGAAAGGGCTTAAGTCGTAAGACAAAACTCTACCCAGACCAGACCGGACAACGCTAAAGCGTACTCTGTTTTATTTTCTATTTTACTGTAAATGGGACCATGATTTACTAAATGAACATCTTGCTGTATTGCAGAATAGGGCTGAACAATTTTAGAAAAAGATGGAATTGTGATTTTTCTGACAGATAATGCGATTTCAGTTGATTCCCGATTTTCTTCAAATGAAGCTTCATCTAGTAATCCAGCTACTTTACTTGATTACTTGATTTTAAAAGTTTAAAGATTTAAAGTTTAAAGTTATTTTATTAGTTTAGGTTCTGGCAAAACTCACTTTATTGGAAATGCATTTTTAACAGTAACAACAATGTATCTTCTGCAATTTTAAGTTGAACTTAATGCCAATTATTTATGATTTCAACTCAATAGGTTTATTTTTGCTTTATCATGGTAGATATACTAGATGATAATCAACAGCCACAGGCTGCTAACTGTTATTCTTTAGGACCCTGGCGAGTGAGTGTATATCTTATGGCATGTTCACTAAAAGTCAGAACTTGGAGCTTAGCTCAACATAACCTCAAAGTTTAGTGCTCCCAGCTCTTCCAACCTTACAGACATACAAGAAAACATGTAGTTACCGTTTACGTCAGTAGCAGATAGCATCAATTCTGTGTCAGGTTGGTGAGATTAATCTGACTTTCTGAGTTTATTTACATTCTGACTTGGAGCTTGGAAAGTCTGACGTTATGGAATTCACCATTGGGCTAAACACGAATGTTGGGCTCCCAATGCTGCTGCAATGACATTGTTGCTGTTTTACTGGCGATGTTTGTCAGCTGTTTGTCAACTGAGGGAGGGATGTCCACCCGTCCCTAGTGTCATCTTAGCACATGAATCATTTCCCCCAGACTTTGTAAAAATTTGTTCTGTTTCCACTGGATGTTACAACTTTAGTGCGATAGGTCCTCAGACCCCAAATACTCCCAAATGGACGCCATACTAATTTTCTTGCAGATTAAATCACCTAACTCCACTTCTTATTGGTGATTTTGGCAGGATGGTGTAAATAGTTAACACAACAGATCCAGGGTCAGTCAGGAGCGCTGCAAAAAAAACGCAGGATTGCATTGTCTGAAATCGCAATTTTGATCAGAAAACGATAAATCGTTAAGCCCTTTTGCAGAAGACTTGAAAGTAGTGATTGAGACCATAAACGCGTTTACACCTGGGGTAACAAATTAACAAAGTGAGAAGTATGGTCAATTTGTCATAGACTTCTTTTTGCAAACATAAGATTTGCTCCCTGCCAGTTCTTAAGAAGAATGCAAGTTTAAGGCACTTGGTATTAGCTTCACTTTTGTCTAGACACGTTTACATGGGTTTGATAAAATTAGCAAAACGATATGAATGCTGATCAGCGTCAGAGCATGTGCCCAACACGGAACTGCAAACTACAATATCTTAATATGAAAAATGCATTTGAAGTAAGGAAGTACTGTATATTTAGCCTGGCAAGCCAGACTATAACATCAAATGTATAGTCTGGGGGCAGTCAATAGGCAGAGTTGAAGCCTGTGGGTGGGACCAACCGTTGTCGTTCAAACTGCCTCTGCACGTAATAGGCCAATCAGAGCAATGGACAATGTGACATATTCCTTTTAGCTAGTGGCAGAGCCAGCTGGTATATTATGGCGCTTTTTCACTACACAGTAACGGCACGTTACGGTACGGCCCAGTTTTGTTGCTTTTCCATTACAACTGAGTACCTTCTCGGCGTGGGCGGGGTTGTCATACGGTAGCGCGAAACTGCTGTAACTTCATTTTCATGTGACACAGAAAACCGGGAAGAAGAAGAAGAAGAAGAACAACAACAACACAAACAATGGAGGACAAGGAAGCGATCGTGTATTTGTTGCTCACTCTGTGACTTTTTGTCACGCACAAAGTGAAAGAAAAGAGACAGAGAAGACTCCAGGGAGTGTAAAAATAGCGAAGCAGTTGCCGGTTTTAAAAATGGCGGAGTCGAGTTGTTTTTGGCTTTTACGGTCCAAACGGAAGTCCCGCATCCAATGACGCTTCCAATGACGACACTTGTTGGCCAATCAGTGGAAGGCAGTCGGCTGACATAGTGTTTTAGTATCACTTCGGCTCGCTTGGAACCAGGGCGGAGGAGGTACGAAATAAGGACCTAGTACCAGGTACCAGGTACTAGTGGAAAAGTGCCACAACTTCTTTCTGCTCAACTTTCAAAGAAAAGCCCAAGTCTAACTCTTCCAAAATCGATGACAGAGCCGATTCAAACGACCGCTATTCGTTAGCCACAGCCATCTTCCTTGTTCTGCTATCTCCAGCGCCATGCAGCCCTGTCGTCATCGTTCTACGCCCACTGCAATGACTCGCTACGCAGATTGAGCATTGTGATTGGTCAGCCGGATTCTTGTCTGAGCCAGGATTATTTCCTGTGATGCGCCACTAGACCATCCTACTAGGCAAAAATATTTTTTGCTGCTAGGTTTAGTCTAGATTTGTAGGCTACTATATATCACCAGTACAACACATTACCCAGTGTGATAGCATGACTCTTTTAAATACTTGTTAATGCTTCCGTTTTCCTTGAAAGCAGGTACTTTCACTTAACAGCTGAGCAGATGGCCCACTAAATGTTGCCGTACAAATTAGCTGGTGATTTTTCACAAAGTGTGCTATTGATTGTTTGAAGATGTCTTTAGAGTAAACACTTTCAGACCGTGCACCTTGGTATTTGCCCCATTCCTTCTATCTTCACATATAGAAAATACAAAGAATCTTGCAGCTTAAGTAGCATAATACAGCATCACAGAACAAAAGAGGCTTTGATTTGTTCTTTGTCACTCTCCATGACACCTTCTGAAAGCGTTAAGGTGGTTACATTAATACACCACAGGAAGTTTCATAATAGTGTTCTGAAGGAGTCGTGGCATCCGAGCTGCAGCCATAATCACACTTAAGTCTGCAGTGTCTCCTCATCTTTGGCTGCTGCAGAGTCTGCTCCTGGAAATGATTCTCCTTGCACTCAAGGCAGATAAGTCTAAGTCACTGACCTGAGTAATGGCGATTCTCAGCACTGTATTGTCCTCTGCCGCGTTACCGTGGTGACAGAAGGAGGTAGAGTACCGACATGCCAAAGAAAAGGTTCTGCAGAGAGTTGAAGAGTCACAGACTCTCTGACCTTTCTGTCTGCGTGGTTGACTGCACCACCATTTATAGACATGAAGATGCACAGTCACAATGACAGGCTGGCAATGAGAGGGATGTTGGTTTTCATGTTTTTGTTGAGTCACTCTCCCCTTACCTGCTTTTCTCAGTCAACCTTAAAATTCTGCCATTTTTTTACTCCAATAACATCACAGCTCTCTGTGGATCAAATGCAAATCCCTGTTGCTGCCGCTCAAGGATGCTGTGGAAGCTGCATATCCCTCCCACGTACCACACGTCCAGACAGTGGTCCAGCCTCACTTTTTATGACTTTACTCCTGACTTTATGGCCTTTCTTAGTTCAGCTCTCCTCAGAATACCCAATGATGGAGTGACCTCTGCGCTCCAGAGTGGACGACTGTCACATTGTGTATCTTCTGACCTGAGCTGAAAACTTCCATCTCAAGAAACTATTCACGTACTGTACTGCTGTGTTATGCTCTGCCTTCCTTCCTTTCTTCATTCTTTCCTTCCTTCCTTGCAGCTCTGCTGATATCTGGTGCTGTTCTCGACTTATAGTCCTGATTTATTTCTTACTCTTCTATCATGTGGAAAGTGACTGAGTATTTTTACTCAAGTACTGTACTCACATGTAATTTTAAAATACTCGTGCTTGAGCATTTTATGATACTTTATACTCCTTCACTGCATTTATTCAACGTCCATAGTAGCTAGTAACTTTTCAGATTAATTATATTAAAAAATATAATAAGGCAGTCAATTAGGAATTTTGATATATTCCTGAAGTGCTTCCAAACGCACAATTCTTGGACAGCCATACATTCTAGCGATTGCACCATTTTCCAAGATCTCAGCAATCACAGTGGTGCATACAATGTAATTCTCTCACACAACTGATGGCCAAAGCATACAAAAAGACAATAGTTGTAATAAACCACAATCATATAAGTTGCTGTATGTTTTGTATGTTCTTCTAAAAATCATAGACAAGTAGTTGTATCTTCAGCAATATCTCAGTCCCGTTATGTCCGTCACTACTAATGAACATGAAAACATCCTGTCCTCCTCAAAAAAAAAGGACAAAATCTCTTCGATATCTTTGACAGGCATGTTCCGTCCTCCTAAACCCTGCGGGCACTTGTCAGGAAAAGCCTCCTTCATTCTCTTCTCTCAGCAGTGTCTCCCAGAGAAAACGAGCCTTTTTCATCTCTCAGTCTCGACATCCCCGGGTTTAACGTGTAATCCTTGCCTCAGAGGCTGGCTGGCTGAGAGACACAGCAAATGCCTGGACTCCACTGGGGCTGCGGCAGCTGCAACTTTCTCTTTCTGCACATTAGACTCACAAATCGACCGTTGGATGGTCTCGGAGGCCCATGTGTGGGAGGCAGACGCACAAAATGAAGAAAACTGTGAAACAACTCACAAGCACACAATGAAGTACGAGGGCTGTGCAGTACACCTGGACTAGTTACCGTTCACAGCCAGAGGACACAGGCTGGCTTTCAGTACAGCTGCAGACCTGGTGCCTCTACACTTGAAAAAGGAAAGATTTTCTAATATGACTTTTTGTTACAAAGTGTTGGACAGAACAGGCTATATTCAATGATAGTAGCATTTAATGAACTCTCTCAGCTTTGTCTTTATAGACAATGAATAGTGTAATTTCACATTTATTCACAAATCAATACAATGACATCTACTGAAAAGGTTCCATTCTTCCCCAAAGGCTCTTGACTTCTTATTTCAAAGTATTTAGTATTTTAAATAGGCAAAGGAAAGATCATTACCGTGGTGCACAACTGAGGAACAAGGGAACCAGTACAAAGACCATCATGTTCACTGTGCGGCCGTAAGTTTGTCATTTAATTGAAAATTTTGTTCGGTAAAATTTAGTGACCTTTTTTTTTTGAGGTCGATGCTGAGATCAGTATTTAGCAGGAAACATATCCCTGATAACTGATTAATCGGGTGATAACCCTTATAACAACGATATGAATTTAAGGCATAACAAACTTTTTCCAACCTTAATTTAACAACTTTCAAGAATACAGAAGTGAATTTTGCGTACAAAATAAAGTGCAAAATTGCAGTAAATCTCTGAAATAAATAAATGAGTTATGAGATGAATTAAATCTCTGAGCTCAGCAGCCCCTTGATGCCCTTAAATGTTAAATCACATTCTCTGCTCCTTCATTCTTTACCATTTTTTTTTTTTTCGTTTTGAATATAATGGTCACACAGTCTTATGATCAATATCAATTAATCCAGACACTACCAGTGAGCAACCAGTGTATTAAATTTGATCACAAAGTCAAATTAAAAGTGACATGACCTCTTGACAGTTACTGAAGAAGAATAAACGACAGTGACGTTATTCGTCATGGCTACACTGAGTAAAGGTGTGTTTACAGCGGACACAACTGTGTGAAACAAAAGTCAAAGTGTTGCAGCGCTAACTGCTACAGTTGGGCGTGTTGCTTGAAACGTTGAGCACTGGGGAGTGATTAGAGTCTGGCCGATGTTGATTTTTTTTTTGAAAAGGGATATAATTGATTGTCCAATTAATTGTTCGGGCTCCAGTAATTAGGTAATAACCATATATTATTAAAGGAACAGTATGTAGGATGGTGACCAAAACTGGCACTGCAATCACTTTCAAATTACTGCAGAGCGGTGTCTCCCCTCTCCCTCTCCCCTGATAGTTAGATAGATAGACGGTGAGAGTGGACGATCGGGAGTGCTACTGCCTGGCCGCTTTCAGCCATCTCCATCTTTCAAAGGCATCTCCTATACAAATCCTTGTTTTGTTTCGGACTTTGTCACAACGTATTTTGGATTCATAATGAGGTCTTATAGGTTTCGTAAAGTTAGACATTATTTATCCGACACGATCGGAGCTGCAGCTGTGGTAACTAGAGCAGAGCTGGCAACCCGGATGCTGACACACTGCTGACTTGGTGATTGGAAGATTAGGTGGAGGGTGGCGCATCAGACCAAAACACAACATGACAACATCAACATCAGTTGAGGGCTGCAACTTGTTTTTTTAAATGAGAATATCCTGACTGGATTACTGTTGTAAGTGAAATAAGTATTTGAAATGAACACGATTTCTCAATGTCTGGTGACATATCAGGGCCATTTTATAAATCATTTAATTTTTTTTTTTTTTTTTTTTTTTACATATAGTACCTTTAATATGTTATTTGAACATAGAGTTTGGTTGATTACAATTTCCATGCAAAAATGCCAAATATTTGCTGGTCTCAGAATGTCAGATTTTCTCTTATGTTTTTTTTTTTTATTTAAATTAATATTTACATATATATATATACAGTCATGGAAAAAATTATTAGACCACCCTTGTTTTCTTCAATTTCTTGTTAATTTTAATGCCTGGCTCAACTAAAGGTACATTTGTTTGGACAATTATAATGATAACAACAAAAATAGCTCATGAGAGTTTAATTTAAGAACTAAGGATTATTCATTTTCCATGGTTTTCTTGATAATAACCAAAATTACTTAAATTCTTACATCAATAGGTATGGCATTGTACCGCCAAAAACACTACTTTTAAGCATTCCATGTTTTCTTTTCTGTTTGCTTTAAACACATGATACACACAAGAGTTAATACTTGATTGCATAACCATTGTTTTTGATGACTGCAGCCATGCGTCTTGGCATGCTCTCCACCAGCTTCTGACATTGTTCTGCTGTCACAGCATCCCATTCCTGTTGGACAAATTCAAACAAATTTTCTTTGTTTTTGGGCTTGTGGTTCTCCATTTTGAGTTTGATGATTTTCCACAGGTTTTCAATTGGATTAAGATCTGGTGATTGAGCAGGCCAAGGCATGGTGCGAATGTTGTGGTTCTCCATCCAGGCTTTAACTGACCTTGCCGTGTGGCAAGGGGCATTGTCTTGTTGGAAAATCCAGTCATTCGAGGCAGGAAAGAGTTTTCCAGCTGATGGAAGAAGACTGTTTTCAAGGGTAGTCCTGTACTTGACCTGGTTCATTCGGCCTTCACACAATTGCATTTGCCCTGTTCCACTCAGACTGAAACAACCCCAGATCATGACTGATCCACCCCATGTTTTACTGTAGGGGCAAGACAGTCTGGGTTGTAAGCTTCTCCAGGCTTCCTCCTAACCAGTAAGTTGGCTGGAGTGGGCATCAATTCAAAATTGGATTCATCACTGAAGAGAACCTTAGCCCAATCATCAACAGTCCAATCCTTGTGGTCTCGAGCAAAGAGTAACCGGCCTTCCTATGCCTTTCATTGATGAAGGGCTTCTTGCGTGCTCTGTGTGACTTCAAACCAGCTTCAACAAGTCGGTTTCGAACTGTCCTTGCCGAGCAAGTCACATTTCTCGACAGTGCCCACTCATTTTTAAGGTCCCTGGAGGTCTGACGACGATTCCTGACACAGGAACGGATGAGTGCACGGTCATCTCGTGGGGTAGAAAGACGCTTTCCTGCCACGGCCAGGTAGCAATTTGGTAGTGCCATGTTCAGCTTGTTTTTTTTTGTTGTAATGAACGGCTGTCTTGGAGATCTTCAGTTTTTTCGCTACCTGTCTCTCACTCATGCCAATTTCCAGCAGTGCCAAGATGGCTGCCTTTGTTGCTTCACATAATTCTTTGTTTTAGGCATTATGTGAGAGCTGACAACTTCTGAGTTGTGCTACGGCTTGAATGTAAGCAGGAAACCACTCTAGGCCTTTGCATGTGCAGTGCTGCTTGTGACATGAAATGGCCTCTTATATACCCTGGGAATCAATTAAGCTTAAGAATGTCAAATAGGACATAAAGTATTATGTGACCAGCTGCATTTTTTTGTTGTGTTCATTGTATTATACGTTTAGTGGTACCAGATATTAGAATGAACAAGAAATTGAAGAAAACAAGGGTGGTCTAATAATTTTTTCCATGACTGTATATATATACACACGTATATATATATTTCTACATAATCTGTCTATGCTTTCAGGTATAGTGCAAGAACACAAAGGCACTCACCTTTTACTTCTTATTTCAGTGTGATCTAGTAACTGCTCAGGTCATACCCCTGACTTTGCCGCAACCTCAAAATGCCCACGCCCGTGCTGTCAAGTCAACTAATCCTCGGACTTGTTTTTGTCCTTTTGTCTTTCGCAGAGTACGCTGAGAGCATCGGTGATGGGAAGAGTGACGAGTTCAAAGAGGCTGAGCGGAAGAGGATCATGGACCTTGTAGACAACTTTTAATCTCACTTTCTGGCTTGCACTCACCCATGTTCACAAACACAAAAAATAGATTCTTACACTTGAGAACATTTAAACCCCGCTGGTCTGATCTGGGACTAATGGTGACCTTGAAGCAGTGAAGTTGTTTTTCCAAATTGTTTTTCTCAAGTGAAGTCACTTGGTGGGTTTACATGCACAGCAATACTACTACATTTGTTTCCATAGATCAAAGAAATGTTATTTTCATGGTTTACCTTCCTTGCATCTTTTAGCGTCCAATTTGGGGGGGAAAAATGCAAACTCAGATTTGTAATTGATTTGTATTTTTACTTAATTAAATCAATGAAATGTCATAAACACAATCTTTTGTGCCAGGGAATTGGTGAAAATGAAATATTTGCTGTGCATGTAAGGCTGCTCACTGCAGAAAAGATCGGAGTCAGGAAGCAGAAGGTGGCTCGACTGAAGCGCAGTCTAAGCTACAGCACTGTTTATTTTCTGTTCGACACTGTGGGATAATTACAGACAGACTTTGCACAGATCTGCAAACTTAATATCCATCCCTCGGCTCTCCCGCTTTACCTCGTTTGTTTGTTTTGGATTTATGTGTAAAATATTTTCTAATAAAAAGATTTGCTAATAAAATCCAGATTGCATGTTCGGTTTGTTTGATTAATGTCATGGTTTAGCGAGTGAGATTGGCACAGCTTGTTGATAACCGTCTGCATATGAATCTCATTATGCCTTTGCGTGGTTACTGTTGCACGGAGGCACAGATGGAGACAACAAACCTATATCTGCAGAGAGAGAGAGAGATAGAGAGAATCCTCACAGAAAGGCAGACCTGCTTCTTCTTCTTCTTCTTTATTTGTCTCAGCAGCCTCTCAGAGCTCTGAGCCCACTGCTGTTTCTCTTTGTGACGCTGTTCACACACAGCAGTGTGGAGGTGTATTATGGTAGAGCCATGTACACAAACAACCCTGCTGTATTATTCTTCCTCTCTGCACCATACATCACTGTATCTTTACGGTCTTTCTGCTTCAAGCAAATAAACATTCCCAATTAGTTGTGATTGTGTGAGAGAGAGCGCTGACCCGCTTACGCTCAATTATTTTTAGTCTGATATAAATCTTCTTGTCAATTCCATATCACATACATTTGTACATAATTTGTTCATCCCCTGCTACCCCCTGCAGACATTAGTGGAGCACTTAATTCTGATCTGTTGATTTTCTAACCTAGAAAGGAAAGAGTCTGTTTGCTACTGGAAATATCTACAATTTATATTACAGAACATTGCAATATTTTGTCTTGAACTAAAGTCCTAGTTTACATGTTTATAGACTGTCCAGTTCATCAGGAAAGGTAGCCTACTTCTGGAATGGCATTTAGGCTGATTGGCAATACAATTGATCATTGAGGAGTCAAATACTATGTGATGTATTTATGTAATCGAGCATTTTCAGAACAACTGACTAAACTGTGAATAAGAGTACCTGAAAGGGAAGTTACGTCAACTGCTCTTTGTTTCCAAGGTCAAGAATGAACCATCCAGCTGAGTGACTTGAGGTTGGAAAGACTTATTTGGTTGATTAGCCTCATTTGTTGGCTTTGTACTCTTACGAACTCTGTTGCGTTTATCTCATGTATTAGCATGGTAGCTATTGTTCCAGTTTGTGTTGCACCCTAACTGCGCAATGTCATGATCATCAAAAAAGGAACTACTTGAAAGAGTATGCGTTTGAAGCCATAAATTGTGGTATTGATCTTTAGCTGGTCTGTATTACAACAGGAGCAAGTACCTCCAGTATGTCCTGCATATATTAATGTCTTTTCTAAAAGAGAGTTCATGTAATAGTAATGTTTTGTGAGCAGGCAGCTCTTCACACTCTCCCACATGAAACTAAATGCAGCATCTGTTTGCATTAGTATCTTGTCTATTGTGTTTATCTGTATCATCAATCACTCACTCAGTGTACCACGCCCTCTCTGGATCCCTGACCATTATCCTGGCAGGAAGCAGCAGTGTCGAGAGGGATCGGGCGACTGTTCACTGACAGCTGCCGTATCTATTGCCTTTCCTAAGTGTCTTTAGGAACTCTAATATCACTCAGTAACAAGATGGGTAGAACGGCAGGGCGTCGTTTGCATATTGTATTGGCAGAGGAGCCCCGGCCCCATGCATCTCTTATCAGTGATTATGACTGTGGCGTGTTTAACAGCGGTTGTACAGCAATTTCACGGCCGAGGGGAAGGAGAATAATTGTATTTTCCGAATTACTGAGTGCAAACACTGTGCGCCGCTGTGCTTTTGGGCTTCTCTCTTTTAGCAGGGACTGAGAGGAGAAGGTACTCTGTCATTGAGAGCAAACGCAGGGATTGATTATGGGTGTAAAATGGGGCATTGCTACATTGGTCTGCACAGGCCTCCAGGACTTGAAGCTCAACAGTAACTTTGTTTTTTGTGCTCCCCAGATCGTGTTGTAGGTCTGAAATTTAGCTGTTTTGTAAGATGGTGTGCAAAAACGGGAGAAAAACCTCAGTGAGGTCAAATCACTGAGGAATCCCCCATCAGAACAGTAGTATTATGAGAAAGAGAAAGATACCCACCTGTGTCCACCACCAGGTGAGACCATTGAATGTGACAGGTGTTTGTGCTAAACCTAACCAGCATACTTTGAGTTGAAACTGATTCAAAATGTCCCTCTATTCCCCAACCTCATCAACCTTGTCCAAGTTCACATACATAAAGCTGTCATCCCTCAAACTCATGGGCTCAAAACCAAACTGTTAATTGCTGCTATAGTCCAACTGTCGGGCTGCAGCATGGTCAGCTCAGCTGCTGGATAGGTTATCCATGCTCAACTGGCTGCTCTCACTCGATACACGTTATTGAACGTTGCAAAAGCACATTTGTTTCCCATGATGGTTTTATAGGGGCATAGCAAAACATTACTAAGGCACATTCCCCAGTAAATGGGCCCTAATGACACCCCGGTGGTAAACTGGCCACCAGTTGGTGATCATCATGAAGGCATCACAGCCCACGATAGAAAGGAAATACCAAGTATATTGTTCCTTTTTCTACCATTTGTGTATTTTGTCTGTGTACCATCCACTGTAAAAAATTATTATTTTTAGTGTCTCGGACCAAAAAAGCACATGTACTTCTGGCATAATGGCTTTTATTAAAGAGGGCAGTTGGGTTATGGGTTGAATGGTTGATATGGGTTAAAGTTTCAAACATATGATCATAAACTAGGTATGCTCTTCAGCTAAGTATATATACATATATATATATGTGTGTATGTATATATACTAGCTGAAGAGCATACCTAGTTTATGATCATATGTTTGAAACTTTAACCCATATCAACCAAACCATTCAACCCAAAACCCAACTGCCCTCTTTGAATATATATATATATATATATATATATATATATATATATATATATATATATATATATATCGGAATGTGTGTATTCTCAAGACCACGTTTGAAATGACTGAAGCATTACATGCAGGAATCTGGTTTGTAAAAGTAATAATAAAGCTTCCTCTGAGTTGTGTCCTTATAAATAAATGGAACAGACATTATATAAATTTGCCTAACAATGTGGACTACCTGACTGGCTATGCTGCCCAGAGATCAATGAAGATTACACAAGCACTTACATACTGTTCCATAAAGACCAATGGCCCTTATCATAGTGCAGCTTGTCGCTGGAAATTTTATCTTCTGCTGTTCAATATATGACCAACACTGAGGCTGCATTTCAGCACCATGGACAGCAACGCACCGAAGCCACAGTAAGTTGTATTCCTCTAGCAGCGCAGCAGTAGTGCAATGTAGGTCCAGACCTGGGATGGAGTAAATATGAATATTATTATATTATATATTATGCAATTTTTGTTGTGGATTGCTGCTGATCCATTACAACTACAGTCTAAATGTATGGCAAATAAAATAACCACCCATAATAAGCTATATATATATATATATATATATATATATATATATATGTATATATGTATATAAAAGCAAAGACTAAGCTACTGTATGGTAGCTAAAGGGAATGGCTATTGTCAGTAGCCTATTAAGTTATCAGATTCAGATTCATATGCTGCTCAATCCTGATTGGTGCAGGGAATGACATCACATTATTATGACTGAAACCACCCTTGATTTTTGTAAACAGTAGCTACAGTAGTTTTGTTGTATGTCTGTAAGGCTAAAAGTGCTGGGAGCAGTCAACTTTAAGGCTACGTTGATCTGTCCTCCGAGTTCTGACCTCCAGTGAACACACCATAAGGCCAACTCTCACTCCTCAGGGTCCTAAAGAGGAACCATTTGCAGCCTGTGCCTATTGATCATCATCAGGCCCCCTGGTATGTCTATCGTGATAAAGCCCAAATTGATGATGACCATGATTAAAGCCCAAATTACATAAAAATAACTTACTGAATTGAAATCATAAAATACTACTACCACTACTACTGCTACTACTACTAATATTAATAATAATAGTAATAATAATAATCACAATAATACTAAATATTGATTGAGACCATGACCAAATTACACAAAAATAACTTACTGAGTTTGAATTATTTGCTGACAGTTGGGTCCCCCCAGTTCAAAAATCCTATCTGCGCCCCTGAGTAACATATGCTGTCAATGTGTGTGTGCTGCACTCTGATGTAGCTTTTGCTTAATCATGTTCCACTGTTTATTATTTTATCAAAATCAATAAGCCACAATAAAGATAACATGTTCGAGCTTGTGCGAAAAAAAACAAATAAAAAAACACCGCAATTAAAGTTTGAGCTGAATGAATGTCTTTCTAATATCACTCCTCTCATAACCGATATTCCCCATTGCATGCCGCGGCACTTGCCATTTGGGAGAAGTCCTTCCGCCGCATGTAGTGCCGACTGAACGGAAGCAGACTCTCAGTCAGTCAGTCTGCTGGCACACTGAGAGGTTGCGGTGGTTTCTCCTGTACCTCTGTACCTTCCTCGCCTGCACAACTTACCTGGATTTAAAAACAATAACAAAAAAAAACAAAACAAAACAAAGACGAAGAAAAAAAATCGACGTGCGCAACACCCGATGTGATAAAGACAGATACGGGGAAGCAGAGCAAATAAAACAGAAGAGAAATGGGGGCGTTCAGAGTGCTGCTGGGGAGTTTACATTACATGGGACTCTACATGCAACTTAGTGTCTCCACGAGGCACGCTGGACACGGCGAGGTGGAGAACCACATCTCTGGGAATGGTAAGTGATCCACTTAAGGTTCACCTTATTCATGTTGTTTTCTGAGAGTACTTTACGTGGGGAGGGCTGTGGAGAAGACGGCATAGGTGATGCCATCTGCTCATGTGCACAGGAGGAATTAAACAAAGAGCAACACGCATCCTGAGAGGCTAATGCTGACATTATGCCAACTACTACAAATGTGTGTGTTTCCTTTGGTTGTGTGTAAGTGCCCATAGAGCTTGTGGTTTCTTGCTGCCAGGCATTAAATGAAAAAGAGTTAAGGGCTGTATAATCAGTGGATCAACATGCCAGTCTTCCAGTGCATGACTATCCATCTTAATAGTGCAACAAGGTTTGTGGTGCTACTTAAATTTGGATGTTCGGGCCATTTGCTGTTATACATTTTGCTGAATGCTCATTTATCATTAATGAGTGTAAGGGCTTGGTGATGTATGGCAAGTCTGAACACATGACTGGCAGGGTTTCTGTCAGAGCTGCAGCTCTCCACCAGTGCTCCCCCCACACACACACACTCTCTGCTGTGGGTGATTCATCCAGATGGAGCAGAGGTGATGTCTACAGATTGATGGAAGTTAATATTCTCTTTTAGTATACCGATGAAATCTACCTGCTCTTCTCAGATCTCCCTCTTTCTCTCACTCTCTCACCAGGAGCTTCCCTAAATGGCCTCCAGTGCTTACAGTTTGTTACGTCATACAGGCTAACACACACTCATGCTCACAGTGTGTCATGGTTTGTTTCGGTAACTCTGAATCAGCCTGGCACATCCCCACAGGTGTCGCGTTGCCGGCTTGACAGTTCCATGTCTGCGTGGGTTGGAAAAGAAATGAAAGAGGTAGACAGAGAAGGAGAATGAGCTTTTCTTCAATGTCCTTGAGGCACAAGGACTTACAATAGATCCAACTTTTGCTAGTTCTGTGAATGTGCTTTATTATCAGATGCTTTGCAGCAGTTTAACCAGAGACACGGGTCACCCATCCCATCCTATTGCACAAAGCTGCACTATGCAATATTTGTATTACATCAGATCTCAAGGTATTGTTACAAAACCGATGACATTACTGTTCCCTGTAAATGAAACACTGATTTGCACAATACAAATTGATCTTGTGACAGTCACGGGAAAAGTGGGTAGTCGAATCTTGCAAAGATTGTGTCTAATTTGTATTGCAGCATCGGGTGAATGTATCATGCATATGAAGCAAAACTGAGAAATCCTTCATTTTTTTTTGTGAAAAACAGAAGGAAAAAAATGTGAAGCAGTACTCTCATTTCTCACTCAGTATTGGCCGATAGGATATCGATCCGCTATGAGATCAGCTGGCACGAATCATACATACATTTATTACTTATTTTGTTGTATGGAATGTTAGAAAATGTTTGATCAAGTGATTTTACTCAGAGAACAATTAGAAGACACTGAAAATCCCCATGCTGTTTTTTGTGATGCTGCTTCAAATGCGCAATGAGGTTGGTTAGAGCTGTACGATATGGACAAAATTGTGTATCCCGATATAGCCAATGTCATATTCCGATAACGATCTATATAATGTTGTATTTTTTTTTTTTCTGATATAACGTTACTTGTGACGTTATTTTCTCTTTCCATTGCACTCTCCTCTGTCTCTTCTGTGGTGTAATCAGTGTTGTATCCCCAATGTGCTTTTATTCGGAAGGTTTACTTTGAGAGAAACCAGAAGTCTGGCTATATTTGCGCTGTGCTTTTACTATGCAGTTTGGCTGGTAATAGAGATGTGTTTTAATAAATCATTAACATGCAACATGACATCCTCCATGCTGCTTTACCTCTGTTTACTCCTGAGCTACCGCTGCCGCAAACAAGTCCTTGCAGGTGATGTAAACATGCTACCACAAAGCAGTAGCGTTGCTGTGGTTACAGTAGCCTTCATACCATTTTGTCTATGCTTCATCCAGGGAACATATTTTGAATTCACACGATACATTTGGATTATCCAGTGGTCATTTTGACGTTGAGTTATACATGGCGTATCTAAACCACAACCGGAATAACGTTAAAGTTAGTGTAGCAACAGAGCTAACGAAGTAGCTAAGTGTTAAAATTACGATGTAAATAACAGAGGGTTATATCGTACGGTAGACATTTTTATACCGCACTACGGTATACACTATATTGCCAAAAGTATTCGCTCACCTGCCTTGAACTTAAGTGACATCCCATTCCTAATCCATAGGGTTCAGTATGACATCGGTCCACCCTTTGCAGCTATAACAGCTTCAACTCTTCTGGGAAGGCTGTCCACAAGGTTTAGGAGTGTGTTTATGGGAATTTTTGACCATTCTTCCAGAAGCGTATTTGTGAGGTCACACACAGTCTTCGCTCTAATTCATCCCAAAAGTGTTCTATCGAGTTGAGGTCAGGACTCTGTGCAGGCCAGTCAAGTTCATCCACAGCAGACTCTGTCATCCATGTCTTTATGGACCTTGCTTTGTGCACTGGTGCACAGTCATGCTGGAAGAGGAAGGGGCCAGCTCCAAACTGTTCCCACAAAGTCGGGAGCATGGAATTGTCCAAAATGTCTTGGTATGCTGAAGCATTCAGAGTTCCTTTCACTGGAACTAAGGGGCCAAGCCCAGCTCCTGAAAAACAACCCCACACCATAATCCCCCCTTCACCAAACTTTACACTTGGCACAACGCAGTCCGACAAGTGTTGTTCTCCTGGCAACCGCCAAACCCAGACTCGTCCATCAGATTACCAGATGGAGAACCGTGATTTGTCACTCCAGAGAACGCATCTCCACTGCTCTAGAGTCCACTGGCGACGTGCTTTACACCACTGCATCCGATGCTTTGCATTGCACTTGGTGATGTATGGCTTGGATGCAGCTGCTCGGCCATGGAAACCCATTCCATGAAGCTTGCTGTCCACTGCTCTTGAGCTAATCTGAAGGCCACATGAAGTTTTGAGATCTGTAGTGATTGATTCTGCAGAAAGTTGGCGACCTCTTCGCACTATGCGCCTCAGCATCCGCTGACCCCGCTCTGTCAGTTTACGTGGTCTACTACTTCGTGACTGAGTTTCTGTCATTCCCAAACACTTCCACATTCTTATAATACAGCTGACAGTTGACTGTGGAATATTTAGGAGCGAGGAAATTTCACGACTGGATTTGTTGCACAGGTGGCATCCTATCACAATTCCACGCTGGAATTCACTGAGCTCCTGAGAGCGACCCATTCTTTCACAAATGTTTGTAAAAGCAGTCTGCATGCCTAGGTGCTTGATTTTCTACACCTGTGGCCATGGAAGTGATGGGAACACCTGATTCTGATTATTTGGATGGGTGAGCGAATACTTTTGACTATATTGCTCAGCTCTATGGTTGGTTGGATTATACTTCCTCGGTTCTGTGCCACCACAGAACACAACGTCTTTTTCCGACTTAAACGATAAATACTGCCACATGGCTGACATCACTCCTATTCCTTGCTACTTTGCTAGCACCTTAGCACACACTGTTGATGTGATGCTGCTGTGTAGAAGAGCTGACGCAGAGTCTGGAATGGACTGCTTGTATTAGAGTGCTCATATAGGAGATCTTAGATGCAGGCCGATATAATCCGATACTCGTTTTTTTTTGTTTTTTTTTTTTTTTTTGCTGATATTGGACCGATATCAATATAGGGACACCCCTAATCTTAGCTGGTCATAAATGACTCGCTCCTGGTCATTGAACTTTTCGAGTCATCCCCAGGTGATGCTCTGACCTCTGTTTGCACTGTTCAGTCAGTCTCATGTCATTTTTGCTGCTTCATCCATGTAATTTTACTCAATGTTGTAATGTGATTTTATACACAACTCCAGTTGTGGGACTTGCTGAATGGTTTGTCTTAACTGTGCTGACTCTTTGTTTCTTGAAAACTCTTGCTGTCTAGATGTTATAACAGCGGCTACCATGTCCCATCCATTATATCATATCATCATTCATCCGTTAAAGCTTTTGTCTCTTTGCTGTCACTTATTATAAATCATAGTTTCTATACATGAGCACAACCAATGTCATGTGAAAGGCTTTCTCTGTGTTAATGTATAAAATATTTAGCATTTCTCCTTTTTTCCCCATTCACAACATTATGAGTAATATTTCATGGAAGGTTGGTGCATCCGTAACATTTCAAACTGAATAATGTGCTTGTGGGAAGAGATATTTTCAAACTGTGGGTGTGTGGAATTTTTATGGAAATGAGTGTGTGCAGATACACTTGTTTTTGTTTTGTCCCGAGGGTAGAATGAAAGAAAAGAGGAGGGCAGATTCATGTACTGTAATACCTAATTGAAATACGAAGAGGCCCTGCAATATAGTAATTAGTAAAATATTCAGAACACAGTGTATAACACATAAAGTTAAGTCTGCTAGGATTGTCAGATGATTTGCAGTTAGGTTGCATTTGCAGGGTGGGAGAGATGAGGTGTTCAGGGATAAAGATGATTATAAGCCCACCTGAACTCACTTTAACACATATTTGCACAGTAAATTTTTTTTTTTCATAGGCTGACATCCATAGTTATGAGGTGAGTTCATAGCGTGAGCAACGCCACAGTGAATAATATTTATGAATGGCAAGAGAACGAGGTCAAAGGAGCACCTTCATTTGCTTTTCTGGGAAAACTCTGGCTTTTATTGGTGGTTTCTGCATCCTGTGGGGGTCATAATTCATCCTCCTTTTCATGTACTGGCACTCCACCAGCTGGAAGAAAGAACAGTGAGGAAAAAGAAAAGGAAGAGTGAAATCTTTACTAGTTTTTTCATAATGTTCTGGTTTACGTACATGTGCCTTGACACTGCTGCTTTAGTTGATACTTTTCAATTAACTGCTAATTAGGGGATGGTTATCCAGAGAGGTGTTCATTCCAGCCAATCAATTGCCTTGATTGATCAGTGAAGGGTAAATGAGCCGTTAGACCAATAAGATGCTTAAACTTTACAAAGGGAAAACTATTGTAATGAGACAACAGGAGCAAACAGGCATTTGTTTGCATAATGGTTTTGTTTGCAGTGTCAGTCCAACAATACCAGATTGTTCCTTTTTTTTTGCCCACTTAAAAATATATATTTTTGTCTCTACTACTGGACTAAAAAGATATCTCTCTCTGTGAGCTGTCACTAAAGCCCAGTCTTATATCTTTACCCTGTTTTGACCTCCACCAGCAGAGGAACCAACCCCATTCTGGAGCCCATTATTAGATTGGATTTGAACCATTCTTTTCAGTTCAACAGGTGAATCATTTGCCATTCAGAAACGAAGACAGAATCCTTTATGATTGCTGCACCACCTTGAAAGGCCTCAAGCATGGCTGCATCTCCAGTATTTGAGCGGAATATACTGCATGGATGTACGGTATAAACTCCGGTCTGGCACCGATGCAATCACAGCCTGCGATGGTTAAGCCTCCTTTACAACCTCAGCTTTGCCACCTTAAATGCCCTTTTCTAATGATATGTGTAGTATAATAAAGGCAGTGAAGGGGAAATAAGTCTTCCACTAAAAGCAAACTGGAGCACAGAGGCAATGACATCACACCACTGTTAGACTATTAAAGATTTAACAGTGGCCGATGCAGTATCACTGGCAAACATTCAGCAGCAGCTTGTGGGGTTTACTCGAGTCTTCTGCAGAATTAGACACCAAATGTCCCCGTCTGCTCCTCACCTCCCTCTGACTCGCACTTCAGTTCTGATGGCGGTATATTGATAAGACAGTGGGATTCTAACCATGAGCACAGCAGTGAGTATAGAGGAACAACTGTTACGACAAAACTCAGTCTGATGCGTTGATAGTGAGTTTTTTGAGTCTTTCGTTACTATGAGGTATAAAGTACATACTGTTATCTACAGCTAATATGGGCAGAGATCCAATAGCATTAAGAAAAATGATAAGATGAATTGGTCAAAGGTCTGTGTCATCTCACTAAACACATTTTTGGCTGTAACTGAAGAATTTTTGTGCTAATTACAGTTTCACACAAATGTCTAATAGCATAAAAGTGATAACATTTTTTGGACAGACATGAATGTAAACTGCAACTGGAGTGGTTAATGGAGGCATACAACCAGACATACAGTGGTAACTGTGGTGTTCGCTAGGGCTGTGACATGAATTTTTTATCACCGCTGTGATGAAGCATCCAATCAATGCATTATGGTGGTTTACCGTGGTACCCCCCCCCCCCACACACACATATAGGAGATCTTAGATG
Organism: Synanceia verrucosa; assembly: GCA_029721515.1. Taxonomy (NCBI): domain Eukaryota; kingdom Metazoa; phylum Chordata; class Actinopteri; order Perciformes; family Synanceiidae; genus Synanceia; species Synanceia verrucosa. Next base: position 15,838,023 of record CM056561.1, on the reverse strand, counting down.
CAGGCCGATATAATCCGATACTCGTTTTTTTTTGTTTGTTTTTTTTTTTTTGCTGATATTGGACCGATATCAATATAGGGACACCCATAATCTTAGCTGGTCATAAATGACTCGCTCCTGGTCAAAGAACTTTTCGAGTCATCCCCAGGTGATGCTCTGACCTCTGTTTGCACTGTTCAGTCAGTCTCATGTCATCTTTCTTTCTAACTTTCACACACGTGTATATATACGTGTATATATATACACGTATATATACACGTGTGTGTGTGTGTGTGTGTGTGTGTATATACTGTACGCACGTCAACGCACACACAACGCAAGTCACACACAACGCAAGTCAGTGGTTTTACTTAGTCTGCCATTAAAAACAGTCTTAATGACTCCACAGTGCACCCAAGGCAAATCAGGTATAATGCCAGACTATCGATTTAAATGTCTGTGTTGATAGAATAATTTAGACATAAAACTAACCTTGCACCCAGTTTGCCATAATATTCTTTATATGAGAGGCAGCCTAATTTTATATCAGACTTAAAATGCTTTTTGCTCTTTTACGCGCTCTCTCTCTCTCTCTCTCTCTCTCACTCTCTCTGTATGTCTGCCGCTCTCTGTAAAAACAAAGACACATACAGCAATAGAAGAAGGAAGGTGTCAGAACAAACAGGAATAGTTAGGGTAGCCGAGGAGAGAGGGACAGGTTGACAGTTTAGGTAGAACCAATATATTTAGGTTCTGACCTCAGTATATACTCCTCACAGAGAAGACAAGTGCTACAGGGCAGCCTGGGATTAACTACAGAGAGGAGAGAAATTACTTCATGTGCTCCATATCTCCGCACATTGCACCTTACCTCCACACAGCTGTCTGTAGACTTAAAAATCAATCCTGTACTCACCTCCTGGCTTTTTCTGCATATCCCTTCATGAACAAAGTGTACTCAAAGTAATAATCCATGTACTTCAGGATTGCCAAATAAAATTATTTGGATTTAAATGGTGAGTCTATTCAGTCGTTACCGGAGGTCAAATGAATGAAAGTACAGAATTCCATGAAGCTTTGAAAGCGGGCTAAACCACATACATACAGTGGCTGTATTTGAAATTGCATATCAGCGTACTGCATGCTGAGTTACTTCAAGTTAATGTACTGTATACTATCATACTGCATACTACACACACCTTCTGCCTACTACATTAACAATTAAGTATGATTTTAAAAGCAGACTGTACACTGAAGAACAGTCAACTACCACGTCTTCTCTCATCACTTTACTGTGTTGCTCAAATAGTTGCCAGTCTTGAGCTATTGTTGACTGAAAATTGTTTAGCATAAGTCAACATTACAATACATCTTATGTTTTTGTTTCTGTGATTTTTTTAAAAATTTTACAAATATACAACATATAATAATATACACAAAAAAAGGCAAAACCTAACAAAATGAAATTCCCTGGCGGACTCCCACCCCACCACCCCTTTCCCTGGATCTAGGGGTGTCCCCGACAAAGAATTTACATAGTCGAATCTGATTTCACACATTATCTGCTCAAATTAAATGAAATAGGCTTAATTGCGCTGTCAGGTCCGTTGCGCAGAGCAACATCCATGCAAAAACAAACAAAGAAATAAATTAGAATAGAATAAGCCTTTTAGATAAATAAAAAAATAATATAATAATTACAGAAAATATTACAATAAAACGAAATAAAAGTCAGCACGATTAGGGGTCATTAGAAGGTGCATAACAAATGCCTTAAAATTTAGAATTAAATCCGAACACAAAAAGCCTTCCTAAATGAAAAAATAAATAAAATAATAACGAAATAAAATAAGTAAATAACGAAATAAAAGTGAGGAAACGTGGGCAGACCAGCAGCCCACTGCAGCATAATAATAAAAATTGGATTGTGCCACTCACCATGATGGTTCATTCACAAACACTAAATAGATAGACTATTGAATAAAAGCACAAGTTAAGTAAATTTCTCCACAGTTCGAACGAATCATCGAATCGTCAAATATTTGAGGACACCCCTACCTGGATCATTATAATATTGTACACAGTACAATATTATAATATTGTAAATGTAATTTCCCTCATTGAGGGATTAATGAAGGAATTCTTCTTCTTCTTCAAGAATTTGTGTGCATTACCCAAAAAGATAAAATATATACACCTGGATGAAATTGGTGATGACAACTAAAGCAGCTCCTTGAGTTTGTCTGCCATTCCAGACCATGCCAGAATAATATCTGGATTAGCGCTGTGCATTCTCGCTATTGACAGCTCCATATTGACAATATCAACACAGGTGTGGATCCACTGAGCCCTCGTAAACAATACATCTTATGTTCAATTTAGTTGCTGCCATGTGATTTGCGGAATTGTTATTTGCATTGACAAATGTGGTAGCATACGTCACCCCCAAGGAGTTGTTTGCAACAGTTGTGCCTCGGGAGTAAACAGACGTAAAGCATCATGGAGGATGCTTAAGGAATGATTCCTGCGGCAAGTTATTACCGCTCATCTTTATTACCAGCCAAACTGCATAGTACATAGTACAACGCAAACATAGCCAGACTTCCGGTCGCTCTCAAAGTAAGCCTTCAGAATAAAAGCATATTGGGGACAGAGGGCACAGAGGAGATGGAGGAGAGCACAATGGAAAGTGAAAATAATGTTACCATTAACGTTACATCACAAAAATCTCCATATATACTGTATATAATCAGCAAGCGGCCCCAAGAATGCTGTCTAGAGATCAAATTTATTCAAAAAAGGTGTATTTGGAGTTAACGGTAGACCAAAGTATGGCCTGCATGAGTGTAGGTCAGCCTCTCTGAGCCACACTGTTTGAGCACTGATACGAGGTTGGTGGTATCCAGGTGTTTCAGCAGCAGTAACGGTGGTGGGAAGTGTCCGGTCTCTGAGATGGCAAAGACGGAAATGGCGATCCATGTTGGTCGTCACACGTGGTCTGCCACTGCGTGGACGATCTCAAGTGCTGTTCGTCGCATGGAATCTGGTTCTGAGATGACTATTTGTTGATCCATGAACGTTCATTCCAATAGCTCATTCACGTTGGATTTGCGTCAGTCACGGCATCATTACAAAAGCACTTAGAGAAAAGATTTTTTCCCATTTTATGCAGGTTGGGTAGACAAACAAAAGTGCCGATCCCATTTTCATACACCAGTGCTCTAGTCGTGTGGGTCGACCACGCCTCCGTTAATCTGGCCATCGGTATACGCGTCACAACATGCACTTATTGCATGTTTGGCACGTTACCATTCATGCACGACCTTTTTTCCAAACAAGCATTTTCACATTGCTGCTGAGACAAACGGCAGCAACTAGAATTCACTTTATAAAACTTGTGTTTCTGTTGTTGTTGTTGTTGTTGAGTATATATATCTTGTTATCCATCCATACAGTATCTACCGCTTATCATCATAGGGTCGCGGGGGGCTGGAGCCTATCCCAGCTGTCTTAAGCCTGGTTTATGCTTCTGCGTCGCGGCGACGGTGGAGCTACGGCGTACACCCGACGCTGTGGTTGAGCATTCGAAGCTCTGCGTCGAGGGAACGCGTTGCTCTGCAATTCACCCCCAAGCTGCTAGGGGGGTGTGTCTGTGTCTTTGTGTGGCTTCTGGGGGCTCTTCCGACAGTAAACAATGACAACTGAGATGGAGCGGGTGTTTCTGGAGATGGAGCTCATAAAATTGAAAAAGAAGACAGAAGACGTTTGCGGAGGTGGTCTGTCCGACCATTCCGTACCACTCGTGCCGCTCCACTACTAGGGTTGTTGTTGAGCTGCTGACCGGAAAAGCAACCGCCGGAAATTATGTTCTGAGCGGACCAATCACAGTCCTTGCCGTTCGCGTCTCAACGCGTTGACGCGACGCATAGTCAGGATTGTTTGGAGGTGCACGTCAGGCTACAGCGTAGGGTCCGCGTAGGGGTCTGCGTCGATGCCGGAGCTACGCCGTCGCCACGACGCAGAAGCATAAACCAGGCTTTAGGGCGGAAGGCAGGGTACACCCTGGACAAGTCGCCACCTCATCGCAGGGCACATAGAGACAGATAACCACACCTACAGTCAATTTAAATTAGCCAATTAACCTAATCCCCATGCATGTTTTTGGATGGTGGGAGGAAGCCGGAGTACCCGGAGAGAACCCACACAGACACGGGAGAACATGCAAACTCCACAAACTCCGTGCCCGGGATTCGAACCCAGTACCTTCTTGCTGTGAGGCGAGAGTGCTAACCACTACACCACCGTGCCGCCCATATCTCGTTATCAGGATATACATTTTGTCCATATTGCACAGCTCTAGTTCGTACACACCCACACAGTCTTGAGTAGAGATCCAAACAGGCCCAAATCAATTGTTTGGTTGGCCAAAGGCTATTCAGTTTCTGGAGTGACTGAAATGGCAGGATTAGTTACTAACCACATCAGTTCATCATTTCAAATTAAAGACATGATTTAAAGTACACGCCGTGTTGAAGGCTGACCAAGAAGATAACACAGCAACACTGAGAATGATTATTTGCTACTTCTTGCAATTACTCCAACATGCATGTAAGCAAGGCAGAATTATTTACCAAGGACTGAATATTTACTTCAACAAACAGTACATGTATAAACTGGCATGGAATGGAGTTTTTGAGAAGCTCAAGGAAAAGATTGTCAAGGCAAAATCTACCCTGCCCAGCTGAAACTATTTTTGGAGTTGGGCACAAAAACAGTCAACACGCTGACAGATGCTGCTGCGTCGGTGCTCATGGAGATGGGGATTTACATTCAAGAGGGTGAGACAGAAACTTCAGAAAGCCCCAAAACAAGGCAACTGGAGCACTGTGATGGGGGACGAGTGAAAAGAGAGGGCTGCCAAAGATGAGTGACATACAGACTTTTCCAACTGATCGCATCCAAGTAAACTGCATGGTGAGCATATGAGCACACTAAAATCTTTTCTTGTTTTCAAACTGATAGACAGTTTATTTGAGCGCTAAAGATAATAAACAGAGGCTTGGGCTTAAATAGGGATTGGGTGAATAAAGTATGGTAAGAAAAGCAGTGTAGCCATATTAATTAATGTATCACATGCTATAGGGACATCTTTGACTATTCTCATCCAGCTCAGCATTGTTCTGGAATAAATATAAAGAAATATGAGGTTATGTCACAAATTAAACATGATGATATAGTTTTATTTGTAGAGACATTAATTGCGACCACAGTGTTTTTTTGTTATATTTTATAATTTATTATATGTACACTCCTGATCAAAATTTTAAATTTCATTTACATTTTGCACTGTTGGATCTCAGAAGGTTCTAAGTATTGCTTCAAAATACAAAAAGAAGAAATGGGAGTGATACAGAAAACACTTCCAACAGTGTAAAATGGAAATTCAGATACAGATACCTGTTTGCAAATGCAGAATCTGTAGGCAACAGTTTAAGATTTTGGTATCAGAAACTTTTTTTTTTGTAGTCTGACTAGTATTGATCAATCATGTTTCTCTGACCCCATCCCCGATCATTTGGTCATCATTTAGCTTTTTATGAGCTTTTTTTCATATTCATCAGCATTCACAGACAGAAATCTGTTAATAGAAATTAGCTCTAGATGCTCTCTATCAACTTCAACTCTATTCTTGTATCAGAACTTGCTAATTAGACTTAATAAAATAACCAGCACACAAAAGAGGAAGTCGTGGCCTGGAAATCAGGTATCTAATATCCAGATGTACATGCTAAACCACACCTTTAGAAATATTGTCCATTATTGTTGTCAGACTGATAGTAAATTGTCATCATGCTAATGCCGTACATTTCTTATTTCCATGCAGAAATAAAAGTATTCATTGTATTTTTTATTATGGTGGAAAAGGGTTTGCAGCTCAGGTTATACACCCTATTCAATAATATAACAGTTCTAAAGTACAGTAGCTCTGTAAATGAGTAATGAATCAACAGCAAAATAATAGTAATAATTGAACAGTGTAAAAGAATGAATAGAATATGTCAGTAGCATAAAATTCACTTCAGCTTTCAGTCATACTGTAACTTTGTGAGCGAGAAAACTGTATGAGTGGACAACACTGACTGGCCATATCTGATACTGCCAACCCATTTATCAGTCTAACCCCTTGAAATAACATAGCGGCAGTTCAGGTACTCATTGATTGACAATGTAGACCGAGGCCTTCGGTATCTACTATCATTGTTGGGTCCCTCTTCCTTCCTTCGCCTGTCACTGCTCTCTGCTTTTTGTGTAAAGTTAACTCCTCCTCTCCACTTTCTTCCTCTTCGATCAGAACGTTCTCTCCAGAATAGGCACAAACAAGCTGCAGGGTCAGCTGGCAGTCAAGGACTCCCTCTCTGTCTTTCTCCATAAGTGCCTTCTGCTGCGCTCATCCTTCACTCTTGCAAAGCACTAAACTGTAGTGTGTGTTTGCACGAGCGTGTGTTTGTGTGTGTGTGTGTGTGTGTGTGTGTGTGTGGAGGGATGTACTTTGGGGGAGAAATGATTACGGGCAGCTTTGAGCATGGTGATCCAAAGCTACACTTTCACACTGAGGTGTCCCTCCATGACTAAAACGTGTGTGTGTGTGTGTGATGATAAAGGCTGCTTTGAAACAGATGATCCAAATGTTCATTCTCATATTCTGTGTGTTTGTGTCTTTGCATGGGTGTAGTGTGTGTGCGTGTGTGCGTGCACACTCGAAGAGATGAGGGGCGAGGGAGTATTCCCACTATTGCACTCAGCATGATGATGTTGGGGGAAGTGCTTGGCTGTGAAGACTTGTCTGAGAGAGTGTTGCTTATCTTCCATTAGACACATTACTGCCAACGTTGCCATCAAAGTGGAAAGAGACATGCACACATGCACACCGACAGATTTAGAGAAAGACACGCACACTTCTCCTGGGGAGGCACTTGGCAGGATTCTTCTGTTGGCAGTCTCACTGAGGGAGGAAAGAGGAGGAGGAGGAAGGCAGGCGAAGAGGGGGACGTGATGTATCCGTGGTCTGGGATCAGTCATTTGCAGCCTGAAAGAGCTCCTCAGCCTCCATCAGGCCTCTACATAATTTAGTTAACTATCATTGTTCCCTGGAGAGTCTGATTTTTGTTAGACCTTTCTTCAGACTGTGCAACTGTATCTTAAGTTGAAGTATTTTGGTTTAATTATTCTTTTTTTCTACTTACCATTCCATTACATATCTGATCTGCATTTATTTGCCTAATAGAATTGTTTTTATTTTGCAGGATGGTGCTATCTCTATAATTTATATATAGTTTAATCTCAGGCCTCTACGGCTGTTCAGTATCACACAGTGCATCAGTATGAAGAGCGTGAATTAATCATGAATAAAAAAAGGAAAGCCACTACTTAATTGTTGCATTTTAAAATAATAACACATGCCGCAAAAGCTGCCTGAGTGCATTTTAAACACATTTAATGCAGCAATGCAATTACAAGGCTGCCTCGTCAGTCCATTGCAGTGGATCCGTCATGCACATACTGCTTATGAAAGTTATTAGCCCAGCCTATTGTTCACACAGTATATCATAAGTGACAATAAGTCTCCATATTACAAAGCTCCACTCATGTTTGGATAGAAAATAATATAACCGTGATATCCCTTATTAATGTATGGAAACGAGCCAGAAATATTAAAAGGACAATGAGAGGTTTATTGCTTTATTGTGACCTGAGTGTGTTCATTCATAGCATGGCATTTTAAAGTCTGCCTTTTATATATGTGATCTATTAACCATTTATTATCTCGTTCCACATTATTGCTCATCATACTCATAAGGAAGTATGTCTTCTATTTGCAGTCATATTATGGCCCTGCTTTTGAAATCAACCCATCACATAATCAGCAGGCGGCATCCCATGACTTCAAGCGTATGGGGGGGAAATCGACTTTAAAGATTGCTTTAATGTGTTTGCTTCTCACACTGCCTTTCATGCGGTTGATACGAAAGCAAACAGTAAAGCCCAAAACAAGCCCAGTTCCACACATTTATAGAGGATGCCAGCTCCTCTCCACTTGTAACCATCAATCAGTGGCATGTTGCATCGCACCAACTGAAATAATTTTCCAACGAAAAGAATGATTGATAATATTAGGGGTTGGAAAAATAATCGTAATAATTCTTTGCATCAAGATGCATCGATAGATCGCCAGAGGGCCACTGCTCATATCCCAAGTCTACACTGACCTCACATCAGGTGTTAGCCTTGTTAGCGTTGTTAGTTACTTGAGTCGGCAGGCAATCAAGTTAACATCAACACATAATCAATGTTATGTATAGCAGCACTCTGGGTACTCTTTTCATATAGTGGTGTTGGCATTTTTATCACGTTTCCAACCATGTTTAATGCCCAGACTGAATGTCCCCTATTCAATTTGTTCAGTTTGTGCATCTTTGTGACAATTTGTTGGTCTCGATTCTGGATATGAACCCAAGTCAACAGCAGCATTCTACCAGACTTTTCCAAAGCTCTTCCCATCACATGCAAGTCAAGTCAAGTCAGTTTTATTTCTATAGCCCAATATCGCAAATTACGAATTTGCCTCAGAGGGCTTTACAATCTGTACAGGATATGAAACCCTCTGTCCTTTACAAATGACCCTCACATGGACTAAGGAAAAACTCCCACAAGAAACCCTTTTAACAGGGAAAAAGAAATGGAAGAAACCTCAGGAACAGCAACAGAGGAGGGATCCCTCTTCCATGATGGTCAAATGTGCAATAGATGCCATGTGTACAGAGAAACAACAACATATCAACACACATTAACACTCCATATAAGAATAGTTAGATTTATAAACAGTTCTCTTTCATAATATTTCGCTCAATGTCTCACTGGGATGCACGCCCCCGGTGCAGCCCTCAGAAGCATTAATCACATTACGGCAATCCTGATTGGCTGATGGACGTATCCGTGCACCATGTTATTCAAACACCTCTTCTCACTCAGAGCATATTTCGTGCCCAGGGCTAGCTAGCTAAACTGTCCACAGATGCATCTTTTGGCTTCTGTTGTTTGTGTCACGTGGATGTTGAAGGACATATCTTGATCAAAAATGACCCCTAGATTCCCCACAGTGGTGCTCGAGGCCAGGGCAACGTCTAGAGTAAATACATCATTAGACCATACCACCATCAAATTAATCTAACACTACAATTTAAGAAATAGAAGAATATAAGAAATATAAAGAAATCTTTTTTTTTTAATTGGGAACCCATTGAATTTCCCAGGGACCCACTCAAGTCACCACCTGTAAGTCCCGGGGACTCACTACATTGAAAACCTATCAACATCACTGCACAGGATACAATACAATACACACAGAGCGATTAAGAAAATGCCTTGTTCTGCCTTATTAATCGGTGCTGCAGTAAAAATTAGTCCACTATCATCTCTTATGCACAAAGCAAATAAAATCTGTTTGATGAACCTTGAAGCCTTTGTGGAGATTCCTTCTCCTTGTGTTTATAAAAATGTTTTACCCAGAAGCAACAGAGGTGTTATTGATCCACGCCAACTGCACAGATGAAATTATGAATGTCCTTGATGCTTTACATACTATACTGGTTGTATCTTGTTGTATCTATCTATCTACAGTCATGGTCAAAGGTTTACATACATTTGTAAAGAACATAATGTCATGGCTCGCTTGAGTTTCCAGTTATTTCTACAACTCTGATTTTTCTCTGATAGAGTGATTGGAACAGATACTGAAGTTTGGTTCTTTTATGACTTTATTATGGGTCAACTGAAAATGTGACCATATCTATCTGTGTTTACTCCCTCTTCACTCTTCCTGCCTCTTTATTTGAATACATATTATAAATTATATGTGAAGGATGAATATCAGGGCTGGTGGTGCAATGGTTAGCGCTGTTGCCTCACAGCCTTTCTGTGTGGAGTTTGCATGTGTTCTGCGTGGGTTCTCTGGGTACTCCGGCTTCCCCCCACCATCGAAAAACATGCATGGGGATTAGGTTAACTGGCTAATTTCAATTGCTCATAGGTGTGAATGTGAGTGGTTGTCTGTCTCTATGTGCCCTGTGATGAACTGGCAACTTGTCCAGGGTGTACCCTGCCTCTCGCCCTAAGACGGCTGTCTATGAGGATAAGCGGTAGAAAATGGATGGATGGATGGATGGAAATATCAGGGCTCTCAGCACTAACACCTAATATAGTTTTAAATCTATTATGAAATCCAAAATAATTTTAAAAGGACTATAAAATGTGATTAATTAAAAAAAAAAAAAAAAGAATCGTTTGACACCCCTACTAAATATCTTAAAGTTAATGTGATATGTCTGACAGTGGTTTCACCCTCTAGCCACAGGGCTTCAAACTGCTGCTGCACACACAATCCATCAAGTGGAGAGGAAACAAAGCAAGCAGAAAGGTTTACCATTTTTGTACTCCTCCTTTGTGAAGCACACACATGCAAGCACACAGACACAGTGTGCTCAATTATGTGCACTGCCCCCGGCCATTTTCAGACAGGGTTATCCATTACAGCGTCTCTGCAGTGACCAGGCCTAATTACAGCACTGTGGAGAGCCTCTTTGCAAAACAGTGGGTGTGTTTATATGGACATTGTGTGTGTGTGTGTGTGTGTGTGTGTGTGTGTGTGTGTGTGTGTGTGTGTGCGTGTGTGTGTGTGTGTGTGTGTGCGCATTGGTAGCCTGTGAATGACTCTACGTCTTCTGGTTGGTTCTGCAATTACCCACACCCCAGTCAAACTAGCTGGCATATGCAGTCGTTCAAAGTATTGTTTGGGGTTCACACACACACACACACACACACACACACACACAGGCAGACTCACTTTGCTTGAATCCAATCATGCTCTTTCAATCCTTTGGCCGACTGCAAGTGAATCACATATTCTTTCATGTCCAACTAACAGGCTCTTGGCTATCTTTGAGGCCCTCCACGGTATTTACAAAGGTCTGCTGAATTGAACAGCTTTATACCTGTGGGCAGTCTAGAATGCAACATATAAACACACACAGACGCTAATAACCTCACACTCAGCTTGGTGCCGTAGAATAGCATAAAAAAAGTGGTATTTTCTGATTCGTCATGGTTGGTCTGCACTTTAGATGACAGCTGTTCCACAAAGTCCTCCTGCTGTTGTAATGTAATGTAAATGTATTTAATGAGTACCCTTTATTTTCAAGTGTTGGTCATTATCAGGGCTGTAATGCAATTTCCTTTTGTATGCATTTTGATTTAACTTCATTGAATAATCAAACATATTTTTATTTTAAATTAATCAGTCAATTGAATGGTGAAGTTGAATAGTGATAGTGGTGCTTTTTGAAGGTGGAAGTCTCAAATCTTATTTTATTATGTTACATATTCAAATTGCAGCAGATAAAGTAGTAGTAAATCTTAACATTTGAGAGGCTGGACTCACTGAATGACTGACATGTTTTTCAAAAATGTTGATTAAATTTTCCATCAATATCCTAATCATTCCAGCTCTTCATTGCTTGATCAAATCTTCTCAACCCAAAGAATCTGAAGTGGGGAAAAAAATTGGGTGTCTTTTAATTTTTTTCCCCCTATATATTTATATCCATTCAACTCTGCGTAACAATTTAACCATGTCTAATGGGAGAGCGTACAAATATTACAATATTCTGCATGTCAAGAGGCCAATAACAAAAACAACAACAAAGCTATGGTAACATCCACAGTTAGGTAGAAGCCCCAAAACCATTTATTTAGGTTTAGGAAAACATTGTGGTGCTTAAAATAAGTATGTAAACAAAGTAAAATTCATTCAGAAAGATAGTAACATGAGTATGAAAAACAAAACAAAAAAATTGTCACTTATAATTCAAAATACTGGTCACAAACGGCGGTCTTCTTGTTAATAGTTGTTTGTTGGACACATCCACCTTCCCTTCCAGCCATTGGTCTTACTCACTTTTTATTCTATGTCACTGGCTATAGAATATAGAATAGAATAGAATAGAAGATGCAGATATGTTTACGCTGCTTCAAGTATAGACATGGCCAAAACATGCATTCTTATTGCATGATAAATATCTTGTACACTATCATTATTCTTTTTATGAGAATGGGATGCATTTCAAATGAAATTAATATATAAATAAATTTATTTATATATATATATATATATATATATATATATATATATATATATATATATATACACACGTGTGTATATATATATATATATACACACGTGTATATATATATATATATTAATTTATTGATATATTAATTTCATATATACGTATATATCGTATATCGCATATGTATATATACGATCTGTGGCCAGATATCGTATATACAGATATGATATATATATACGTCTGGCAGATATCTGCCAGACATTATACATTATCGTCTGGCGTGTGATATATCACGTCTGGCGTGCGTATATACGCACGTCTGCACGATATCATACACGCAGCGTGTACGTATATACATGCGTATATATCGTATATACACATACGTGTGTGTGTGTGTATATATGTATATATATATATATATATATATATATACGTATATACACACGTATATACAGACAGTATATAAAATACTGTGTCTCTGTAGGACATACTGACAGTTAGCTCTTCAGAGAGTGAGCAGCAGCAAAGCACCTTAATGCAGGAAGGAGTCCCAATCCTTTCATAGCTGTGGTATGCTGAGGACATTCAATAGATAGGCGGTGGATGAGGCCGCTCGAAGCTGTGCTTAACTGTCCCCCGGGTGGATTTCTGCCTACAGCTGGCTCTGCTGCTTAGAGAGGCACAGTTTGGACTGAGAGGATGCCGCTCAATATTGGAGTTACATAGCCCTAAACCTACATGGTATCAGTGATGAGAGCATGCTGCGTATCCAGCTCAATTGCTACTAGAGGGATGCTTTAACCATGAAACTGCTTAGTGCTGAACTCCAGACTCCAGACAAGGGATGGATGATGACTATATGTTGCATATCAAATCATCTTTTGAAGATTTTACTCAGCACTCACACATTTCCTCGTGGTTTCTCCCAGGGTTTCGCCCAGCTTGTTTTCACTGAAGGTCTACAGCAGTGGCCATTTTGTTTTCTTTCCAATGCATTATCTGTAACATGTATTTCAGATCTCAAAACGGGGTAAGAACAAACAAACATGCTTGTGATAACAGAGTTAAAGAAAATATTGCATCATAGGCCAGAAATTTTAATATGTTCTCGTGATGCTGCCCCGGCATCATCCGCTACCAGCCTCTGTATCATCTGTAGAGCCATTGTGCATTCATGTTCAGTGCTTTATAAATTCATCAGACCACCTGCCCGATTTCTCTCTAAGACCATTCAGCATCATGAAGTGATGGGTTTGAACAGGAGTGAGGAATTTCAAACTGAATTCACATTTTTTTACCCAAATTTGAGCCAGAACACAGGACTTTTCTGGGAGTCAGAAATGAATTAAGAATAGTAAATTACAAAAAAAAAAATACTCTATCAAAAATTTTGTTATGCTTTTTGGTAAAACAGTAAATTTGAAAATTCATGTATAACAACAATTATATTTTGGCATCATTTTGATTAAAGAGCTTGCACATACTGTTGGATTAATTATTAAAGAAACAAAATATTTTGGTAATCAGCAATACTGTTAATTTAGAGCCAGTGGTGGTGGGTAACGCCTTACACTGGTGGTGGTTTAATAAATTTGTTAAGCACTGCATATATACAGTGTATTGACTATTAACAGCCTGTGGATTAGTTCCACAGGTGTAATTAACTGCAAAATGTGCACACCATCCTAGGATGCTAGGCTAAACAGTAAGTCATACCCACACATCTATCAAGTCTGCTGTTAAATGAAACAGATTTAATAAGCTAATAAGTGTTTTGAAAACAGGGCAAGATACACTGTCCCTCAAACGTCAGCTCAGCTGGCTCACAAAAGAGGGTATGCACAGCGTTACTAGTGCTTTTCAAGTCAAAATGTCTTTTGTCACATCTTGGGACCCTAATATGAAGTCATAAAGGGGAGAAAAACACATACCTGCATACAATACTATACAAAATTGTGAGTTTCTCTGTGCCCATGCCTTTAAGTGAACCCCCATGTTCCTAAATTACAAAAAAAAAATCAGTTTACGGACTTTGACCTATTTTGCTAACCACAGATGTACAGTATGTGTACAGTTTTGCTTTGCTTTAACTACCAACAATTCTCAACATACCCTCATACAATGGTTCATATAATATGAAAATTTAGTTATAATTTTTTGTGCAATCTCCTGCAATTGTTCAGCAACATATAACTCAATTTCTGCTCAATACATGCAAACAGTCTTTTCAAAATAAACTTCGGAGTTTAGTTCTTTTCTTTTCCAGTTCTGTTCAGTAGCTTCAGTTTTAGATCATCTGGCTGAACTCTTGGTTTGTTTACACTCTTATTATCTGACTGTTCACGTTGCTGGCCTTGTTAGTCTCGGCTATTGCCGTCCCATCATTTTATAAGATTACAGCAATCACTTTGACACTATAACTCCCGCCAGAGTTAAAAAGACAACTGTTTTACCTACTATACATCAGTACATAATGGTATCACTTACTCACTTGTTTGGAGGCTTTCTATCATATCACTTCAGTGCATTTAACTGTAGTTGCAGCATCCAACATTAATGATTGCCTACCCAAAAAAAGACCAGGGACCCTGCGCAGACATGACAGCACCAACTCAGATTTTTTTTTTTTTTTCCATGTATTTCCTCACCTATTTCTGTCCCTGGAGGGGCCAGTTGCAGGGTGGAGGCAGAGTTTTATGAACCTAGCCTGTTGCCATCTGTGTATTTATTAGTATGATAATTTGATTAGTTTTGGAGTGGCAGTGATTTACATGTACAGCTGGTGATGAATGGTTAAGAAGAGGTTCTATTGGGTAACTCAGTGTCTTATTTAAAAAATGTAACAAGTGAATGAGAAGTAGTTCATTTCATTTGTCCCCGATTTCACCGTTTTATGATTGGGGGGGGAAAAAATTGTTGCATGTTGACTAGAACAACGGTTATTACAGTATCTGGGTAGGAAGAAGAAATTGCCACTATAGCCTAACTGTTATTCATCTCAACACGTTCAAACTCGTTTTGTTGAGATGAATGTTTTTCTGCAGGTGTTAGTTTCCCGTAAAGTCCTAATTGACAGAATCAAAACAAGTTTTTTGTTGGAAATTTAGCAAATTCCCACAGTCATAACACTTTAATTGTGATTACATGCTTTGGTGCACGTCTCATTAGATATCTTGCACTGATGTAAGCAGCTCATTTGTCATGTCATTCCCTCTAGATTAAATATTATTGTGCACCCCTGATAAGCTCTGATGTCTCGCTGTTGTCCTGAGCTCTATGATATGTCAGACTCATTAGCTCAAACAAACAGTAGTTTCAGAAAGACAAACCCAGCTGAGCTCACGAATGAAATCTCTTACAAGCGAAGCTTAGCGTCACTGCTGCAAATAGATTACAACCGAGGAGTCGTATTCCCAACGTCGGCTCTGATTAGCGCCGCAAAGATGCCGCTTGTTCTGTTTTTAGAGAGAGTCGTTCCTGTGTGACAGCTCGCCGTCTCAGAGGAGGCTTGATGCGTCGTGTCCCTATTAGATGTGACACTTTTCGCGCCTGTTATTCTTTTTTTAATCTTCTGTGTCAAAGTTGTGCTCTCTCTTTGTTTCTCGTCTTTTCCTCAGTCTTTTTCGGCTGTGTGTTGCTCGTCTCTCGCTCTCCTTACTCTTCCTTTTTCCTTTCTTCCTCTCTTTCTACACGTGTTAATGTGGCCGACATGTCACCGGTGTGGCAGCTGTTGAGAAGATGAAAAGATCCAAAACTGATTCGGGGCAGACAAATTTTTTTATTTTTTTTTTTTTTACCTCTGATTAATGGAATGTGATTTACTTAAAAATTCTGTGTAAGTTTTTGAAAGTAGGCCAGGTGCCTCTTTTTTCCCTGTCAGCTCCTTGTGCTGCTGCCTGGAGTCCTAGGGCGCTTTTTGGATGAAATCTGCTGCACTGAACTGAGACTGCAGTTATTGGAAAATGATGCACCTCACTTCCCAATTTGTACGACTAGTTTACAATCGCACAACTTTTGTTTGAATCAAGGATTGTGTTAGGCTAAAAATATCATTTGGTACTTATATTGAATCAGCAGTTGTAGCTATGGATCTGTGTTTAGCTTTAGGCTACTTTTAGGATGTTGAATGTCTTCTGCTTTGCTTTGTTGCCTTTACTCACGGAGCAGCAATAAATTACAACCCTGCCAGACTACAAACAAGCTCCAGCGTTGCATTCATAGTCACAGCACATAAAGTCACTGTCCAAGACAGGATGTCACCTTGATTTTTATCTCCTGCCTGAGGATATTATGAGTTGGGAAGTGTGTGTGCGTGTCCGTACATCTGTCTGTCCACAGCTAATCTTGTGTACTAATGAGCCCATCAGCCTCATATTTTTGGTGCTCATTAATTAGGGATGCACGATAACTTTTTTTTTTTTTTTTAACCAATATGATATCCGATAACTTTCTGCATTCAAAGGCCGATAGCGATAACCGATAAAAACCTGGAGAAAAGAAAGACAAATGAGCAAAAGTGGATCTAAAATTTATCAATATACTTGACATCAATTAACAAAACATCTAACAAACTGCTTTAATACTTCAGACAGTGACTAGGACACATGCTGTGACCTAACATTGTACTGCATTCTCAACCCTTCTGGTTCCTTTAGTCCAGATGGCTTATTTAAGGCTGTCTTTATGTTGCGTCCATCTTTACTTGCTTGGAACATATATTACAAACAGCCAGCGAATTATCTTCCTTGGAAACTTTGGAAAAAAAGTCCCACACTACCGACACCATGTTGTATCTTTACAAAGGTTTGCAGGCTGTGCTACATTCACATGGTGCAGGAAGTTCCCCATTCCCATTTGCGAGTCATTTTCCTGATCTTTTTATACTCATATTTCTGTGGTTTATGTGCAACATACTGGGTAATGGGTAACGTACTGTCGATAAGAAGTTGATATTAAAGGAAGCAGCTGCTAAAATGATGACCAAGTTGTTTTCCCACATGAGGGAGTCTTCTTAATGAATTTTTCCATTCAGAGAGGTGATTATAGTGTTCGCTTGAATGCAGCACTCACTGCAGGCAGTCTCATGTAGGAGTAGGAGTGCCTGATTAAAATGACGACCCACACAGCAATGCTAACAAAAGTATATATTATGTATTATCTGGGGTATTTTTTATGATATCGGGCTTATCAGAATGATGTCATAATTTCCCGATACCATGCCAGTAATTATCTGACCGATAATTATCATGCACCCATATCACTGATGGTTGTATGCTCAAGGACCTGTAATTGCAGTGATTTACACAGTTTTTTAGGACTGCTTTACACCCCAAGTGCCTAGATGAAGACTCCAAAAAAAAATTAAAAAAAATTGGTCAAATAAGTTGAACTTTTTCCGCGACATCACCCACTGATGTCAACTGTCACTGTCAACCTGTCAGATTTGGTCGATGGAAAAACGTGTCATGTTCTGGCAGTCCTGGAGAATAACTCTTTCATCAGTGAGATGACAAAACACGATCCAAAAAGGTTTGAGTAAAACATCCATGACTTTAATGGCTTATCACTTTGCTGCACATTGGTTAAAAAATACTTTGAGATATTCCCCATAGAGCCAATATGGCCCCATTTATGGCTTATATTCCAGGTTGAAATAAATCTATAATTTCTTTTGATATAACAGAGATTTGGTCTTACTTACAGTAAGACAGCACTTTTATGTGGCATAGGTCTGCTACCTTTTTAACTCGTTTTGAGTTAACTTGAGTGTTTCTGCTGGCTTGACCCACTGCTGTTTTTTTATTTTTAATTCGTATAGGCCTTCTTATTTGATATTCTTATTATTTATTTATTCTTATGTTTCCTAAAGTAGTTTTCCTGTGACCTCTGCTACTGTGAACTGATATTTCTGACTTTCACTGACAAATCTAGCCACTTTTTAGTCCAACATTAATGCATTCCCTTGATGAATGTGGCCAGTGAATCGAGCTAGAAAAACTTACCTTCCACAGTGGCCTCTTTTCACTTTCATTTTTTGAAACATGATTCATGAGGCTTTTACAAAGAATTATGAACAATCGCTCAAACCCAAATTGGAGCCTGATCACACTGTTGCAGCTTGCAGCTATAATTTGTTTGTGCTTTTTCAAATGGTATTTCTTAAGAGTCGCTGCCTCACTCCAAAATATGTATGGCATTTCTTGTTTATTGGATGTTGTAGTGTGGAGAAGGAGAGCAGTGGCGGGACAGAATGAGCGATGGCATTTAGCAAAGGGCTGGACTTGAGGAGAGCGTATAATGAGCACACAGTACTGCATGAGTCCAAATTACTGTTAACTTCTTTTCGGGCATCTGTAATAAGCTTACATTTAAGATCTCTGAACACTTCAGTCTCTTCACAACACCAGCATCATTATGCCTTATTATTTATATTATCACATCACCCAAAGCTATATTTAAATATAGTTTAGTGGCTATACTATATCTTTACTGAGAAAAGAAATCAGTGTGTAACAAACAGTGTATAAAACAGCTCGTTTTCTTTTTTTTCTGATATTAAAGTAATTAGAGCTGCATTGCAAATAAATTATTCTCACCACTATAATAAGTTGATTTTCCAAAACTATGATAAGTCTGAGCTGTAGTATCTGCTTCCTTTTTATCTCACAGTTGACAATTTCAGCCCTGTTTTATATTATTCCACCATATCGAAACAAGAAAAACTTATTTTTTTTTTGTTAATTTTTGGGAATACCAGCAGTTTTTGTCTATTATTTCTTGACAGCTTGCCTCATTATATTTGTTTGACATTATATGATAAATACGTTAACATTACACAACACTATAGCAGCTTGTGCCCTATTTTGAGCATGGATTAATTCAGAACATAAGTCATAACTGCAGACAGTGCTGGATTTATGTATACACTATCTTTATGCTGAGCAGTTCAAGTATGTGGTTGTAGGTGTGTGAGTAATCTAAACAAAACTAATAAAGTAGACTAACGCTTACACTCAATTTGCTCAAAAAGCCAGCGTGGGTCCAACTTGAAATCACATTTGTGTAAAGATATGTTCAGAAATACATACATTTTTTTGTAGATAGAAAACATTTCAACATTTATTGCTGAAAGTTTATCTTTTGCACTATGACTAAAAATTCAACTTACATATTGTAGTTTTTCTGCTAGCTATGGTAAATTCACCAAAGCCTATAACAACATGACCGTGTATGACCAAGTTTTTTGCATGAGTGCAATTTTTTTCTCTTAGAAACTAAACCAAATTAGTCTGCAAATAGTCATTAAATATTTCCAAATTCATAAAAAAAAAATCCCTTTTGCAAAGCTGCATGAAGATGGCACGTCCTGTCTGTCCAGAGATGAATACTTTCCGAACAGGTCACAAAACTTACGCCAATTTTGTGTTTTGCTTATAGTCATCAAGTGTTCCTAGAATATAGCCAATTCAAACAAGTTCAGAGTCGGAAACCTCTGGATTTCAGCAGGGATGGAAGCAAACTTGCATGTTGTTAGTTGATAACATGCTTGTGCTAATAAGCATAAAAATTGGACCCAAAATGCATCACTTTGAGAATCTTTGGTCGGGTGGGACTGATTTCCTGCTCTGAGATGCTTTGATAAACACCAGCCAAAACCTTCAGCTGTTCCAGTAGAGCCACACAGACTCTTCTCTGTAATTCTGTCCAGTAGCCTACACAGGCTCTTATGCTGTCTGCTCTGTTGCCTCTCCTTCCTCCATCTTGTAGGGTGTAAAGTTCCCTCTGCGCTCTTTGTTTCTCCCTGTCTCTGTGTTTGATTACATTCATTCTGTGATGAAGCTAAACGGCAGTCTGTCCTGTAATCTCTGTCATTCATCAACGTCAGCCTTAATAGAGGCAGAGAAGGAAAGGGGTGTATGGGATTCCTGTTGGTAAACATCCTGTGACTGCCTATATGTCTGCTGGTGTGTCTCTGTGTGTGTGTGTGCAGATCTAACCTCTATAATGCTACCTCTCTAAAAGCCCATTTTGTCTCATGCGTGTACAGGAATACATGCTTCAGTTTAGTGAGTGTTGGTGTGTGAGTGTGTTTCTCTGTGCAAAAAGGTGCATGTACTTGCATCCAGCAAGCCAATTCACTTGTTCATCCGTGCTGTCAGCTCAACCCATGAGAGTCTTGCTTGCACAACAGTAACCTGCAGAGAAGGAGGAGGAAGAGCAGGAGAAAATCAGGAAAAAGAGGAGGAGGAGAGAAAAGAGGTGTGATTTGTGTGGAGGGGAATATCACCACTCCCCTGCCAGACAGAAAGGCTCCGTTCCAGCTATCTACCAACAAGCCACCCCCGCCACCTCCCCTCTTCTTCTCCCTGTTGCTGCCTGTACGCCTCCAGCATTGGACACAAAGGCTTTCTCGGCTCTGGCTTATAACAGTGTGAAGATAATGGGCGACTCTTTTGGCTCGCTGCAAACAGCTCCATAACTGCCGATGCCGCATTCTCAGTCAAAGCAAACAGAGCATCAATCATTTACCATGTCAAAGGAAGATGTAAAGCCCATCTGTGACACTACATCCCAATTCATCACATTGCAATAGCCATAAATGTCCCCTTTGCAGCCGGAGCTGAATATGGTGATTCAAGCTATAAATCTGTTTATGTTTGCAGTTCTAAACATTCACTGTCCCATAGCTCTTGGCTGGGATAAAAATAAAGAATAGGGCACTCGATGAAACGAGGTGTACTCAGATCTCAAAACTCCAATGCCTTTATGATTAGGATGAAAACTTTTTAATGTCATTCAGTCTTTCTTTTCTCCCTGATGTTTGCTTGCACAAGTGTCTTAAAAGTTAGATTCAGCAAATGCTCTGTGTTGAATCTTGTTTCACCCTGATGAATACCACCTTGCTCATGAGTAGGAGCACGTTTGATCATTAGTATTGATGCCTTTGCTCTAAAAGCCCACAGGTTCCACTTTGTTTATGCAGACGTTTCACTCACAAAAACCCAAGAGTTAAAAAAAAAAAAAAAACTGCAGATCTGTTACACCGCAGATCTTGTTGGAAGTCAGACAACAAAATTCAAATTCGGTTTGAACAGGCCTATCAGAGAAGGCCACATATAGAAAGTATTGATGCATCAGAAAAGAATTGTACTCGTCAAGCGTTTTATGTTCAGCCCAATATCAGAAATTACAAATAATATTTTTGTTATTATTATTTATTTATGAGTTCTTAATCTCATTGTTTTTAGTCCTATTTCATCTTCTAGATTATTATGAATTTCCCTACAATTAAGCCAAACATGTTTTTCTGTCATTCAGCAGTTTAGGACTATGTAAATGTTGTTCATATCTACAAGAAAAAAAACAAGTTCATTAAAGTCTATTTATTTATTTCCAATTTCCAATTTATTTCCTAACTTTTTTTTTTTTTTTTTAAAGTGTGTCATTTTCAACAAATTGGTAGAAAAAGGCCACATTTGTGGTACAGTTATTTTAGTTTCTTTAATTGGGTAGAATTTAATTTATTTTAGTAAATTAATATCCTTTATTTAAAACAAATTATTTATTCATCATTCATCCATTATCATTTATTGCATTGTTATCACTGCAAAATGTTACGCTTTTTTTTTTATCTATTTGCACATTTTACATAGACGTGATGTCAGGCATGGGCTATGGTTCACTCATTCATAATTTAGTTATGTCGTGATTAAAAAACATGTTCATATATAAATGAAGTGCCTGTATTTATTCTCTCGCTTGCAGTGTCTAGGCCTAATTATAAAAGCCCTGTCACAGCGTAGGTGTTAAAGTCTCCTTAGGAAGGACAGCAGGGGGCAATAAACGCTGCTACCACTGTGCACTGTGGTTGGCAGCTGTGGTTTTCAAGGTGACTTGAATCTTCCTCATTTGTTGTCTGGATATAACCCCTGCCCTTTGCACGTTACTGGAAGAATCCAGCAGAGATGTTGAAAATATTTTTAACAAGAGGAACAAAATTTCAACCTTTTTTTTTTTCGGTGCAAATTGTCATATGTTTGCTGACACCTTTGCTTTAGCAGTTGAATTAAGTGCACAAGAATGGCCTTGTCTCACCCAATTATCTGTGTTTTTGCACTTGTTCTGAATATTATAGTGTAAAGATTTATACAATCTTGCTAAGATTGGCATTGCTGTTATGTAGACCCATTGTTAAATCCCCAGGGAAATAAGCGATTGATAAATAAGATATTAAACAAACCCAGCTGATTCAGCTCTTTTTATAAGCCATCCTTCCTCCACCCGCCAACTTGCCCCCCTTCTGTTCTGAGTTAGGCCCAGCAGGGAAAGCTTACCTTTAGCTGTAAAGCTCGGGTGCTGGTTTCAGCCTGTGCAGCTGTCGACTCCTATCTGTCTGCCAATGTCGGTGCTGGCGAGGATACTCCAGGGTGCATTAGAGAGGGTAGGGAGATTAGATACTGAGTGCTGATATCTCTCCCGCTATGTCTCCTCTCTGTCGCCGATGCCTGGCCCAGGAGAATAAGGCTGGTGGAGGCAGCTATTAAAGACACAGAGGATGAAAGATTCTCAGGCCCTTGTCTTATATTCTGCCTCTTCTTCCATCTGACATCATCACCTTCTCTCCGGCATACTTCTCTGAAACTAGTTCTTTTACCCCGACTGCACTGCTGTAGAAAATCAAAAGACTGTACCAAAAGAAAAGAAATGAATATTAAATTTAAAGCATTTTTAGAAGCTTGTCTAGGTATTTTGCTTATTGTACTGTTGAACACATAGCTGTATATCTACACAGTGTGCAGCATTTTTTGTGTCTATATTGGGAGCAGCTATAGATTCACCTTGGAGATGGCTTTATTGATCGCTCTGTCTCTGGGGGTGAGCTTCAAATTCATTGAGTGAATGTTTGCTGTGTGTGTGCAAGTACACGGTAATGGTGGAAATGGGGGAACTGAGCCATTTGGGAGAAGCAGGTGTATGGGGGAAAATAATGCAGAGCTCATAGCAGTGGAGTCTTAAAAATCAACTTGTGGGTTTTAGTGATAATATTGGATGGATTGCAGTGAAATATAGTACATTAATACACAAAATTGGTTCCCCAGTGTTCTTAAACATCTGCAGTTCCAGAGTATTTTTATTTTTTCAGTACAAGTAGGTAGTAAAACATTATTTTCATATATGTTTATGTCGTCAGCCTGTTGGATTTTGTGACTATTGTATGTTTAATATTGCAGTTTTATAATATGTTTTGTCTGGCTGAGTGTCCCTATCTGTGGTACTGAAAGTGGGGGGGATTGAATTTGGGCATGTTAAATTAGCATTCAAGCTTTTGTTTTGTTCCACATTTTTGATTTTTATTAATGTTTTATCCCAGATATGTGTGCATTTTTTTTTCTATGACTTTAATTAATGACAAAATTAAATGCTTCAACATTTTGCTTTGTAAAATGAGCTTTAATTGTGGCTGTTATTTATTCTTTTTTTTTTGTTTTTTTTTTTGCATGCTTTTAGTCAGTTGTGTCACACTGAGACTTGGTATTGTTGACACATGTTGTGTTTAGTGCTAATTAGCAAATATTAGCAAGGCATTTAGTGTTTGTCACTTTGGTTAAAAAAAAAAGTCTTCTAAAAGAATAATTTAAATTTAGACTTTATAGTCAAACACATTGAGACTGGAAGTTTGTTCTTGATAGGAAAAATGTATGTGGCAAAATAAAATCAACATTCTCTGGCCTGCCACTGTGTTCTGTCTTTCAGTACAAGTCAATACTGGTCATTTAAAAAGCACATACTTGAATTTGTATTTTGTATTTTGCTCTTTCACAGAGTGTAAAGAAAGGTACCGGTCACATCACAGAAGCTTATGGTAAAATATTCAATCCTTGATAACCTTGAATGGTGTCTTTTATTAGGTTAGACACTCAGTATGCAAGCAGTGCACCTTTTACAAACCCTCATGAACGCTGAGGAACGGCTCATAAACACGGTGGCATTTACACATGGCAGTTTAAAACCTTCATATCATCCATCACTGTTTTATGGCTAGTTAGCTCAGCTCCTGCTGCACTGCCCATACACACCCCTCAGGGCGTTTTCACCGAGGCTTGTAAAAACCATTACACACCTCACCATGATGTGTGCATGTCCTTTTCAGTAATGGCTGAGTAACGAGCTGATTTTTGTTTTCCGATCAAATGTTGTCGTTACTTCATGTGAATTCTGAATTTGAGGACATATTTTGTTTTTAATGTGACGTATAAACTGAAAGAGATTCACGATGATCGATGGCAGGTATGAAAGAGGACCTATTATGCTTTTGTGCGTTTTTCCTCGTTTAGTGTGCTTTATAGTTTTATGCGCAGCTAAAATGCCTGTTTCAAAGCCCAAAAAGAGGTTGTCTCTCTGAAATGCTGCTCCTGAACTTCTCTCCGGGTACTCAGGCTTCCTCCCACCATCCAAAAACATGCATGGGGATTAGGTTAATTGGCTAATTTAAATTGACCGTAGGTGTGAATGTGAGTGTGAATGGTTGTCTGTCTCTATGTGCCCTGCGATGAGGTGGCGACTTTTCCAGGGTGTACCCTGCCTTCTGCCCTAAGATAGCTGGGATAGGCTCCAGCCCCCCCACGACCCTATGAGGATAAGCAGTAGAAAATGGATGGACGGGTAATGACTATATTCTCGTAAATAATGACTTTAATCTTGTAAATTAACAACTTTTTTTCTAGTAAATAATGACTTTATTCTCAGAAATAATTACTTTTTTTCTCTTAGTCTATAAAAAAATGTTCTCAATGTGGCCCTAATCCTCTGTCGACTGTTTTAGAAGGTAAAAAGAGGTGCTACAGCACAGCTGGAATGAGAAAAGTAAAATGTTTTTAAAACATTAAAGCATGTAAACATGTTGGGTCTAGTACAGACCCAAAATACAAGTATGCTCCCGAAATAAGTATAGTAGGTCCTCTTTTGTGTTACATTTGTACTGAGGTCATGTTTCAACACAGAAACAGGTTCATTCTTTCAAAAATGACAATGGATGTTCTATATTTCCACAGGAAGATCCCATGATCTTCCCAAATTTGTCACTCAAACCGATCAGATTATGTTCACCACTTGGGAAACCATGTTAAGTCCATGACAAATAGCATGATGGTTAGGCTTAAGTGCCTCCTGAAGTGTAAGTCTTATAAAGGCTAGGAAGTTGGCTTTGAATTATGTTTTGTTCTCTCAGTTCCCCAGCCCCCAAACTATTTCACATGTATTATGCTGTGGAAACACAATATTCTATTCTATTGTTTGGACTGCTGATTAAAGTTGTGAATTATTGTAGACCTATGAATAGGCAATATGCACAGTTAATTCCATCTCTGCCATTCTACATTGAATTAATTTGTGGCTTCTCATTAGCAACTCTTCAAAAAAAAAAAAAAAGCCAGACTTGTTTCAAAGAGATGAAACAATCTCGCAGATTCTGCTTGCTCAGGCTATTTTGTCATTGGGTTTGCTCGGGATGAAGGCTTCCGGCAGGTTCTCTGTGTGTAACTGATGGCAGCTGTTTACCACAGAACTGTGTAGAGGCTCATTATTAGAGCGTGAAGCTTGTTATGAGCCCTTGTGAGAGTCTTAGTCGCTAATTATTTCTGAGGAGCTGCGTGGTGAGTCTGGATCGAAATGAGCGTAGAGAGAAGCTGAGAGACAATGCAGTACAATAGGAAGATGGAGGATGGATGTAGCATTAAAGACAGAAGGATCAATGTATCAGAAATCACTACTGTGTGTCTTAACCTGCTTTCGAGTATGATGTGATATTAAATGACAATACATTAGTTGTTTTCAGACTGTATGTGAAGGGTCAGGACACCCAAACGGTATCTATGTGGTCCTTAAACTACTGCATTCTGCACGGTATTCTGCAGTTAGTTAGAACCTTTGTGCTCAAAACAGCTGCCTGCTGCAACATATATTCAGTTGCTCATGACATTTATTACACTCAGTACACACAGCTATACTGTAGCATACTGTGGCTGTAGTTAAAGGAAGCGGGGAGTGTGTGTGTTTATGTCCCAAGAGTTTCTCTCCATTTCCAGACTGCTGATGTTGTAGCCTACCATCATGCTGTCCTCAACGTATTAGCTCTCTAAATATCAGCTTCTCCACAATATCAGCTTTGACATGCTCTGAACTACTCCTTATATTTTCTCATATTCAGCGTATTATCTCAGCGTCAGCAAAGTATGTCTGCAGTGTATATTTAGGCCCATTAAGGTGTGTAAGAGCATTGTATCTACATTAGAGCTGTGTGATATTACGATATATATCGTAGTGTCTACCGTCGGATATAACCCTCTGTTGTTTATATTGTAATTTTAAAATGTAGGCGACTTGGTTAGATCTGTTGCTAGCATTACTCTGGTTGTGGTTTAGATATGTTGTGTAAAGGACAATTCAATGACGGAATGATGATTTGGATAATCCAAATGTATCATGCGGGATTAAAACATGTTCATTGTATGAAGCATAGACGTAATGATATAAGATAAGACAATCTTTTATTTGTCCCACGAGTGGGGAAATTTGCGTCGTTATAGCAGCAAAGTGGATAGAGCAGCATTACAAGACGGGACAATATAAAAAAATAAGGATAAGAACATCAATAGAAAACAACCAAGTGAAAAACCCAAGGCATCTGTTATACTACTTAAGTGAATAATCAGGGCATCATATATAATATAATATAATATAATATAAAGGCTAGCAGTGCTACTGCTTTGTGATAGCATTTTTACGTCACCTGCAAAAGACTCGTTTACGGCACTGGTTGCTAGGGAGTGAATAGAGGTAAAGCAGCGTGGAGATGGAGGGAGAGCAGAGTGGAGAGTGAAAATAACATGGCCAGTAATGTTACATCAGAAAAAATACTGTATCGCTGTATATATCGTTATCGGGATTTAAAGAAGAAGAGGGATCTTACTTTATATAATACTTATATGTGTAAAATTAGCTATAGCAAGATATAAAATTTTGTCCATTATCACACAGCACTAATCTACATGAGAATTAGCAATGATTTATAGGTATCTATTTTTCCTATTGAATATGTTCACAGTGGCGTTGCCAATGTTGGATGAGACAATATTTTAATAAACCCCATGGGAATTTAAGTTGTATCTCAGCAGAATGTATGCAGATAAACTCAAACTGAACAACATGTTAAGGGTAAGACAACAGATAAAGAGTTAAATGAGCCATATTTGTTTGCAGTGTTAGTCTGCACAGAAGCAACCACAGTCAATAATTGATGTGGATTTTTACCGCATTACTATTCATCTCCACTGGTTCATAATGATCATTTATATATAACAGAAGGTGGTCTGTTTCAAGCTGTTTGTCTCACTGTTCCCTATGAAGAAAGGAGACATTTTACAGCACCTCACAGACTGCATGTTTTTTATGCATAGCACAGAGGACAGAAATAGCCTCGGCTCAAGTCCTGCATTTCTTATTGTTCCAACCAGGAGCTCTGAGCCAGACAACTTGATGTGGTCCTACTGAGCAAAATAAGATGAGAAGCCGGGTTGATGTGCCTGTATTTTTGTTGATCATGATGGAGAGGAAAGAGCTGATATTACACTGCATAGAGAAATACTGCTTGTAGATATATAGTTCTGTGATTACAAATACAATAATTAGCTAATCCTGTATCCTAATCATGTTACTTTGTGTTATATGGGGTTAATCAGTGTGTTGATATTCAGGTATTGTTTCATAAATGATCAAGTGAGCTTCCCTCCTCTGCTAGATGTCTCTCTCAGATACGTGTGGTTAAACAAGAGATACCTAAAGCGCATTCACCTTAAACAACTTTGTACTACAAAGTCATCATTGTTATTCTGAACTCTCTGCACCCGTTGTGTTTCTGTTTGGAGGTAATCGTGCAGCATTGATGTGGTAATAATTTCTAGCGCAGAGGTGGCACCTTTTGTTGTGTTGAATTACAGAAAAAAAAAAACTGACTCGTCCTTGGTGTTCTGGCTGAACCCTCTGGCTCAGGGAGCCGTGTTCTCCTTTTAACCTTTTTCATTTGATTAACAGGGAAAACAGTGTTTGACCTGCGCTGTGGGGAGGCAGGCCGGCAGCTGGGATTTGGGCCAAAACAGCAGGAAAAGGAGCTCAAGTGGGGAAGCTGGCGAAGCCAAGGGTGGAGAAGTTCCACATATACATGTGCATGTGTTTGTGGATGCACAAAGACATACATAAGCAGGAAGCTATATGAATGCATGCAGGGATATACATGTGATATTGCTGCTGCAATGACACTCCTCTGTTTTACCAGCGATGTTTGTCTCCTTATGCTGGAAAAGTGTAGGGACAGATCGGTGTCAATATGAATCTGAAGGGGACATGTCCCCGGTCCCCAGTGACATCTGAGAGCATGGCTCACAGGCACTTAGGTATCGGAATTTGGCACTGAAAAATGATTCATTTTTTGATACCCGATAGGATTGGAGCTTTTTGGTTGGTGCTACAAAAGTATTGAAGTTTGGTACCCAACCCTATACACTATTGTATTTTTGTAGCGTATTCTTTTGCATTTATGGCTGCAAATATATTGTACAGGTCAGTTCCACCTCAGCAGCAGTTTTATGTGAAGTAGCTGCAACAAATCCAGTGTTCACTACTGTACCTGCTTTGGTTGAGAGGAAATGTCAATAGAATTACAATTACAGTTTGGCTTGACAATATTAGATTGATACACTGACATCAAGTACCAATCTTTTATTATTTAAACTTTTAACCTCTTAACAATCTGGCATATTTGTGTAGTGAGCTCAGTCTTAAAGCAAGTGTGAAGAAACTATTATCATTCCAATGCCGATGTACTATCAATGTACTATCAATGCCAATGCAAGGAATGACTGGCATGGTATCGCTATAAGATTGTATCATGATAATATCATATAGTGGGGCCTCTGATAATTGCTACCTCTGGTGAGTGGTTATCTGGTGAGCTAAGTCAAACATGGAGCAACTTTACCCAGGAATCGTTGAAGGAAACCTGACATTGCTGAGCCTAACCACTGACCTCCCAGAAGAGAAGAGCACGAGGAAAGTGAATTCCCTCATAAAATGTATGTGTTTTTTTTCTATAATGCAACACTGATCCCATCTGGGTCATTTCCCATGCCCTAGTTCTTCTTATGAAGACGCTATAAAGATTAATCTTCTGACACCATTGGTATTCCATCTTTTTCAAATGCATAATGTAACTACTATGCATCACATAATATATATATATTCAGATTCAGAGGCTGTTGCCACTGTTCCATTTTCCTTTTCAGCCATTTAGTAGACTTAGAAAAGATGCAAACACAATAGATTTTAGTTTGAGTGAAGCCATAAACACAACTGTATTTACATTCAAATATATAGAGGCTATCCATTAGGGAATATTAGCTAAATTAGCGTTGTAATGAAAATACAATTCCATTTAGCAAAAGTGTAATTGAACAACACAGCAATATATATGTTTCTCTTTCTCAGAGTGTAACAGAATGCCCATACATCAGCTTAATTAGCATTATAATAGCGAGTGAGTCACACCGTGATGGTGAATAGCTCTTCGGAGCACTGTATGCGGTGCGATGCACCACCATCTTACACACTGAGCAACATTGACATTCAGAGGGTGATGCCGCTGGCTGCACGGTCATGCAGCAGGCTTCATCTATTTTGCAACAAAATAACAAGTAGAAATAAGCATATATTCATTTCAACATTTCCCAATCTGGTTGTGGCAGTTTATATGTGGCTACATAATGTCATGGCCTCTGATCAATGTTCATGATAAGGCAAAGAAACAACATTTAAATAAGAGCAGTGGCGTGTCCAGACTATTTTTGCAGGGGTGGCCCAAGTGGGCACTAAGTTATGCAGGGGTGGCCCATCTGTATAACATCAGTTCAAAATTCAGATCTGCCACCCCTGGCTACCCCCTAGAAACGCCCCTGAATAAGAAGACTTTATAATCAGTTAGATTAGATAAATTTTTTTTGTGTCATGAATTTTTAATTTGTGTTTTTTTCATTGCATTTTCTTCCTTCCTGTCAACAACCACTGCTTCAACTGTTATCACAGTAAAGCAGCTGTGCAGAGGTAAAGTTTTATAAAGGTTATTTATCGACATCAAAATACAGGATAGACTCACAATGATGAAAGTTGCACACCCAGCCATAGGCGCTCTGAAACCTGTTATTTTCTTTTTGCCAGCCACAATTAGGAGGTGTTCTATTCCTATGGGACTTTCACATGTTATGCGTTATTCAGGGGTCA
This sequence comes from Synanceia verrucosa, assembly GCA_029721515.1. Taxonomy (NCBI): domain Eukaryota; kingdom Metazoa; phylum Chordata; class Actinopteri; order Perciformes; family Synanceiidae; genus Synanceia; species Synanceia verrucosa. Next base: position 15,807,535 of record CM056561.1, on the reverse strand, counting down.
CCTGTTTTGTTGGAAGTTGGGATGTTTTCTGTTTAATGATGTATGAAATATTCTGAATGGTTCTCAATCATATTGGCTTCCTAAAATGGCACACAGTCATCAAGAACCTCTGGAGGTTTTAGAGTTGTTTAAAGGGACACTATGTCATTTTTTACTTTATTACCTCATATCAATGTCTTCATTCATAAATAGATCCTCATTGGCATAAAATAACATATGCCAACAATCTGACTTCCTCCTGGGCAAAGAATCAGTTATCTGTCTTTACATAGAGCGAGTCGCTCATACGAGGGCTTCCATGTCTTTCCGGTCTATCAAAAACTACGAACTGCAAAGAGGGACATAAAGCACTACCTGCTACTACCCATAGGACAAAATGCATTTCCGCGTTTTGCGATTCATTTTTCGCAGAGAAACAAGGTGGAGATGTCGGTCTTACTTACCCGGCACTAAACTAAACCCTGGACTGCACTTTTGGTCATAATACAAGACCATACTTATGTCGCGCTTAATCGTCATCGCCAAAAAAGCGTAAAAGGGCCATAAAATGACCGCAGCGCCGGACCAGGGATCCGCGCTGAGTGGCCGCCCGGGAGCGGCTCATGCCCGGCCATGGCATGAAGGGCTGTGGATGTCCGGGGAAAAATGACTGTAGCGCCGGGCCTGGGGCTGGGGATCTGTGGTGATAGTGGCTGCCCGGGAGTTGACCCATTCCGCTTACCGTAGTTCCAACCATGTTGCAATGCATGCAAAGTCAAATTTAACCACTAGATGGGAGAAAAAAATGACATAGTGTCCGTTTAAAGGCACCATTGACGACAGCCCTGTCTTTGACCAATTATGCTGCTATACAACAAAATAGCAAGTACAATGTTTGTTTGTGAGGTAACACATACATCTGTGTCTACATACTGTGGAAGTTCGCCTACTAAAGGGCTCAGATGGTCGATGGGTCACGGACTTTCACCCAGCAGAGCGCTGTTATTATTCCAGATGAAACCAAGAAAAATAACAAACGTGGTAGATTAAAGCAACTCATAATATTTTTTTTACTAAATCTAAGTTGTTGTGTTCCTTTGTTTTGTTTGTTTATGTTAAAGGGGTAGTTCAAAATTTTGGAGATAGGACATCATTTTCAGGTGAGCCAGAGTGTTGGAGACGTGTGGAGACAGTTTTTAATAAAAAATTTAATTCCCTTTATTTTCCCTTATTCCCTTTAACTACTCAAAATTGTTGACACCTGCAACATAATCTGAGAGGTTTCCTCCTAAACGTCATTGAGAATACAGTTTAGTTGCATGGAAATGCAATATGTAGGAGACTCATTGTATGTGAGTAGTTGTAACGCACCAACACTGACTATCTTTTTGTTTGTTGTTTTGATGTTTGAATGCATTGTCAAATTACGGTGTATAGGAGCATGGTCTTTTTCCTCAATGCAGGAAAACCACAGTTGTATCTAATAATATTCAAAAATGTCCAGTTCCATTTAGGCTGGGACATCTAAATGGAATTCAGCCAATGTTAAAACTCAACAACTGACAAACACACAGCAATATGTGCAAAGTCATGTTCTAATTCTCTGTGGATTCACCACCAACCCATTTTTATTACACAGAATGATTTGATTGAGTGTTATAATAAAAATATTGATTCGCAGCGCTTTAAAGTTATTAGTTACACCAGTGTTTGACAAGGCACAATGTTTAGTCTATAATGCATTGATTTGTCAGTCTTGTGCCACAAATATTGCCCACCCTCTCATTAAACTAAACTTGTATACGCTGAGATTTTTATTTGAAATTGTGGCCTTCAATGTGAAACAGTGTCCTTCATTTCTTTCTGAAACATTGCCATTTAGGAGAAAGGAGCATCCAAAGGTTGACAGCTTTCTGTACTGAATGTCTAAACAAGCTATTAGATGGAGTAAGTGGGAGTTTAGGTAGGCTGGAGTAATACTATGCCACAAAGAAACATCTCCTGCCAGTTATATCACCGCTGTAATTACCACCTTCCATTTGTCAAAGACATAAACAAAAAGAGGCGTCCCCGCAGCACGCGCCTCCAGCTATCTGCTACCTCACACATTGTCGTCAGCCTTCATTCTCCTCTTCTGTTACTCTCTCTCTGTCACATGCACAGTCTCATATTAATCCCTCCCTTTATCCTTTACTATATATTAGTCTCTCACAAACACAGAGGCACTCTCTTATAAACACTGACCCGCTCATTAATTCAGTCTCTGATGCTGATTTATTTTCTCTTTCATTGCACAAACGCATACAGAGAATCTCTTTGTCAGTGAACACTCTTTCTCTCGTATTAATTTCTCCGTCCATCTCCACTTCCTCCCATGGTTAATGGGTTGATGCGGCTGGCTGCTATACCATAGCTCTCGAGCACTGATTTGCAGCAATTGCCTTCCACTGTTTGTCTTGGAGATAATGATAATGCTTCAGGGTGAGCAGACCCAACTTATTGGAGCCTTTTATGGTCTCAATAATGACAGTGTAGAGCTCAGAGATGACTATTACTAAGAGATAAAGCATTAGATAGCCACGTTTGAATCTTTGTCACACAAGAATGGATGACATAAAGAGATTCTGTACCCAAGAAGTCGAGGCCATCTGATCCAGCAGACGCATCTCATGTGATCAAGGTCCTGGAGAGACTGGTCTTAGCCCAGCTGAGGCCGTAGGTGAGGATGTTTCTGGACCCTTTACAATTTGCCTATCAGCCCCATTTAGGAGTTGATGATGCTGTCATCTACCTGCTGCAACGAGCTCAAATGCATCTGGATGGTGGGGGAGACACTGTGAGGATCACTTTCTTTGATTTCTCCAGTGCATTTAACACCATCCAGCCTCTGCTGCTGGGTAAGAAGCTGCAGGTAATGGGTGTCAATGGCTCTCCTGGAATTCTGATTACCTGACAGGCAGGGCACAGTTTGTCCATCTGGGCAGTGTTCTGTCTGATGTGGTGGTCAGTAGGGGTGGGAAAAAACATAACAAAACATAACAAAGCTGACATTTGGGGGCACTTTGGCTTTCAAATGAAAGAAGGGACTAATAAGCTGGACAAAGAGAATGGAGTTTGCAAATGATACACCATACTGACATAATAGCACAGCAGCCACCATCGAAACCTGTTGAAATAGAAACATAGTTTTTTAAATCCACTATTTAATCTAAGGGGCCTTTATGAGGCGTTCTTTTTTAGTCTCATGGGCCGCTATCGTTTCATTACATTCATTGAAATGTATTTCTCCTCTCCTCTGCAACGGTCAGGATTTTCCTCTCGTTTCCTCTCACAGCAAACACCGGCACAGACACGTCACCACACTCAGCGGAGGAGAGAGCGGTGCAAAAGGTTTTCTATTTCAGAACATTTAAGAATGTAATAATCATGCTCTCAGATGTCATTAGGCACAGGGGGACATGTCCGCTCACATTTATCCATCCTCCAACTTTCCCAGCATAAGGCGACAAACATCGCCGGTAAAACAGGATTTACTGCAACAGTATGGGGAGCCCGGCTTCTGCGTGATTCAGCTCATGGTGCATTCAAATGTACACAAATGTTGGAATTTCCATTTCAGAATTTAAATCAGAACCCCCATGAAGAAAAGGAAAGTTGGATTTATCTCACCAACCTGACATGGAATGGAATTTGTGTTATCTGCTACGTTAACAGTAGCTACATGTTTTGTTGTACGTCTGTAAGGCTGGGAAGTGCTGGGAGCACTAAACTTTGAGGTTATGTTGATTAGAACTCCATGTTCCAACTTCCAGTGAACACACCATAAGGCAAACTCTCACTCCCCAGGGTCCTAAAGGGGAACTGGTAGTAGCCTGTGCTTGATAATCATCATCAGACCATTGTCTCGTAAGTCTACCATGATAAAGCCCAAATTACACAAAAATAACTTATTGAGTTTAAATAATCATAAATTAATGACAATAATAATAAATATTGGTGATGAACATTATTAAAAGCCAAATTACACAAAATAACCCAGTTCTGTACCCAGCCCTACCGTAGACATCATCATCATTTAGCTTTTTCGCATGGTGCGGTATTAAAGAAAACCAAACAAAAAAATCGCAAAAATCGGGAATATTGAAGAATTGCAGTTTAAATCGAATCGGCACCCAAAAAATCGTGAAAGAATTGAATTGAGAGAAAAGCATATCGTCCCAGCCCTAGTGGTCAGTGATTATAGGAGCTCCACAGTGGACTCTTCACCTTATACACCACTGACTTTCAGAACAACTCTGAGTCGTGTCACCTGCTGAAGTTTTCTGATGACTCAGCTGTTGTTGGGTGTGTACAAGATGGAGAGGAGGGTGGACTGGTAGACATCTTTGTGGAGTGGACTGAACAACAGCTGAGGTCGAATGAGAGATGGTGATCGATCGACTTCAGGAAGAAGAGGATGCCTTCACAGCCACTACAGATCGGGGGGTGGTGGTGGAGGAGGTGGAGGACTACACAGAGGCTGTGTACAAGAAGGGGATGAGCTGACTATTTCCTGAGGAAGCTGAGTTCCTTCAACGTGTGCATCAAGAAGTTGGAGATCTTTTACCAGTCTGTTGTTGCCAGTGCCATCTTCTTTATTGGGGCAGCAGCATCAGAGCCAGAGACACCAGCAGATTTCCAGATCATCAAGAAGGCTGGCTCTGCGGTGGCATTAAAACTAGACTAATTTCAAACTGTGGTGGAGAGGAGGGCACTCAAAAAAAACTGCTCTCCATTAGGGACAATGAGGAGCATCCTCTCCACCTCACACTGGACAGACAGCAGGGCAGTTTTTCTAACAGACTGTTGCAGCGCCGCTGTCGAAGGGACAGATACAGGAAATCATTCCTGCCACACGCCATCACACTTTACAATAAGACTCTATCCTGATGCCATATCACAACATACTGTTCATCTCCAGTTCACTGCACCTTACTATTTATTTGCACAGTTAGGGTCATAATTATTATAACATATCATGCTGTTCACCTCTAGTTTTCTGCACCTTACTGTTTATTTGCAATGTTAATAGAGTCATAATTGCCATATCACAACTTACTGTTCATCTTCAGTTCACTGAACCTTACTGTTTATTTGCACTATTTATAGTCATAACTGTTATATCATTACCTACTGTTCATCTTTATTTCACTGCACCTGTTTTATTTGCACTGTGAATACCATGAGTCATAATTATTTATCTGTATATGCATTTTGTACTTTTAATATTGTGCTTCTGTTTTATACTTTAATTATAAAAAGTAATACTGTTCTGCTCTTTATATTGCTTTTTTATACTGTGATTGCATTTCTTGCTATTGCCACAATGTAATTTCCCAGTTTGGGATCAATAAAGTAATTCTATTCTATTCTGTTCTATTGTAATTACATTTAAGGTAGTTATCGTGACTGAGTTTCTTTTAATTTGTTCCAATTTTTACACTAAAAGCTGTAGTTCTTTTATTTTTGAATAGACAGACTGCCAGAGCAGCATTTGTTTATGTGGATTTTGTAAATTGCTCAGTGAATTTTCTCGCTTACATTATAATGGACCAGTGATGACTATCACAATTTCCTTGCATTCAAATGTGTGAAGTATTAGGTCAGAAACACGCTGTTGGCTTCACAGCTGTAAGTGGGAAAAGACAAATTATCATTGCTGAGAGCAACTTCAGGGGCTCTGTCTATTATACAGCAGTTTCTGCATTCCAACTTTGAATATTATCAACGAGAAAGGGGCTTTGGGCATCGTTGCTGGCTCTAGCTGCGTAATGTCAAATCAATACCTTGTGTGTCTCGGGTTTCACAAATGAAAAATACAAGCAGATTTGATCAATGTACAAGAGGGATGTATGACTTCAGGCTTGTACTGCTCTCATGGTACAAGACAGATCCATAGCGCAGCTCCGGTGCCAAGGTTAATCTATGAACGCCAATTCGTTTGTGCAGGTTTTACTTATTCTTATTGACTGAATAAGCCAGACAAATCTATGAGTAAGGACAAAGGTTAAGAACTTTCAAAGTTTGCTGAAGTACTCTCTTTTGAATAGCTGCATAATTTAAAAAAAATTTTCTTATGTCAGTAAAAAGCTCAGAATGGCAGATATTGTACACTTCAGTTACATATAATAGCTGTGGTGCTGATCTGCATTTGGAATTAAACTCTTCATCTGTTACAAAGGATTTCTTCCTGAGGGGAAAAAGGGATTTCCTAAGTGACAGATGGAAAAGAGATTCCCATTATTATCATGGTGATATTTGGAGCTTTCGTTGTTTCTTTGATTTCGCCCACCTTATAAGAGAGAGGTGTCTGAAGGCATTTGATTTCCCATTCCAATTCATTTATTCATTAATAATGCATCCTGTATTGTATGTGTTCAATTCAATTTCAATTTCAGATTTATTTGTGTAGCTCCATATCACAAATTACAAATTTGCCTCAGAGGGCTTTCTGTATCTGTACAGGATATGACACCCTCTGTCCTTCTGTCCTCTGACCCTCACATGGACTACTCCCCAAAAGACCCTTTTAACAGGGAAAAACAAATGGCAACACATCCTCCTCCCCACCACGCCAAACAGATGAAGCATTGCAGCATGTCCTCCTCTCCACCACACCCACCAAATCATCCTGGCTCCCTGTCTACTAACCTTAAAGGAAATTTAGTCTGGGTTTCAGTGAAGAGTTTTCCATCAAAGGAAAGCGAAAAGGGTTGACTTAAAATCTTAGTTTTCTTGTAATAGAATAGTAGATGTTACAACATTTCCTCCTGACCACTGAATGATTGTAGTAATTAGTCTTAAAGCAAATGATTTAGGAAAAATGAGCCTTTACTTTCCACTTTTTCAGCAAAAGTTAGTCTTGCGGCTCAGCTTTATCTTTGAGATGGTTGATAAGAAAAGGATGTTTCAGAATCATATAAAAAGGAATGTAAGTTTTATATGTTGGATGATTTTTCTGGTCCTGCAGAACTCATGGATCGGATTAACGGATTAATGAGTTGCCACATTTAGGGATTCCCAAAAAATTCATCATGCCCATGATAATGTAAGACCGACCGACCGACCATTTGATCACTGTCAGTCCAGTTGTACGCACTGAAACACCACTGTCACTCCAGATTATGTCCCAGTTAAAGGTGACACTTCCCCTCTAAAGGGACAATTTCACAAAGACCAAAAGTTGTGATTATTCACTTCACTTACACCTTACACCTTACTTATACCTTCCACAGCCTTTTAGTGGCCAAATTCTGATGAATATGTTGAATATGTATGCAGCAATCAAAGAAAGAGTGTTAAGTGTAAATTCACAACTTTGTTCTTTAATTTGTTTTTGTCTTTTTTTACTGGTGCAAAATGTACTTCCAGGTACATTTAAGTCTTAAATTTGGTTTTCTAAAGATTGCAGATAATTCTATCACCACTTCAAGTAAGACAAGGAAACTGATACAGAAAGAAAAATGCAGACCAATAAGTGACTTTCCTTCTATGTATATAAACTATGATTCTATGATTATAAACATTCATGAGTAAATGACCAAATTTTTCATACAGAGAATGTGGGTTTAGACTTAGCTCCTGCTGCACCTGAATATGTATACTTCACACTTTGTTCAGGTAGTGCACAATTATTATAATCTTTGTGATCTTACAGTAACAGAATGGAGAATACCATTATTAAATTAATTTAATGGGTTGGTGAATATGACGCTCTGTTTTTCAGGAACCCTTAGAGAACACTCCTTGAATCTTGAACATGCCACATATCATAAGAGGCAAAATTACAGCAGTTCCTCTGTCTTTAAAAACACACTTGATCCTAGGGAATCACAGTCAGACCCATCAATTGTAGTCTATGTTGTTAAGATGTAGAATAGAATTAATAAAAGTGGAATGAGGATTAACACACACATACTCTACCTCTCCTTTTCACAGTCTCACCATCACAGACATGTGACTTAATCTTGAGAAAGATTGCACCTTTTTTTCCATGATGGAGTTCAGTGTTAGGGTTGTTATTGTTACGTGGATTTTTTTGGCATAACATTTGTTCAAGTTAGAGGTACCATTTGTTAACTGTGTCTCCTTCTGTCTGTCCAGCCATGTTCACAGAGGTGCCACATGATATGACTGCTCAGAGAGGTCAGGACGTGGAGATGGCCTGCTCCTTCAGAGGGGCGGGAACGCCATCGTATTCACTGGAGATCCAGTGGTGGTACATCAGGAACCATCTTGACTGGACGGACAGACAGCCTTGGACAACCAATGAAGTAGGTTGATAACAGGAACTTCAGTGAACTCTCCAGCAACCAGCAGTCTGTATTACAGATTTCAACCAACTGAATACACCTCCAGCAAAACTTGGGTAACGCTGCTTACCTGTCAAAGAGGCAATCAGCCCGCTAACTTGCAGGTTAGATACATTTATTCAGGTGAAGAAAAGCGAATGTTAAAAGATTTCCCAAGTTGTCACTTATAAACATCCATCACAGTTTATAGACAGTCAAGTTTAACCTGAAGCACTTGGTGCAGCTGTTCTACATGAGGGATTATTACTGACATTTGGTGTGCTCACTTTTGGTTTATTTGGCACTTTGTCTAAAGTGTGGTGATATTTGCATATAGAGGTTGATGAGTGTAGGTCACACTGAACCATATACAGTAAATGCATGTAAAACTAAACTAGATGCCAAAAAAAAGCTGCTGCAAATAATTAAAGCACAATGTGGCCTTTGTCACATTATACATCCATTTAATCAATGTTAATTTAGAAGTAGTATTGATTAATGCAGTTATGAAAAAAAAGCTAAAAAGCAATCCTGAAAATTACGTTATGCTCAAAGAATACAAATGTAATTAGTGACATCCTCTATATTGCCTGCATGGATTAATGTGACTTTATCTATTCATTAACACTATTATTATTATCCTCATTTTATGTTTAACCCAATCTAACTGTAATAATGTATTATTTTTTTATTGTAGGTGGCTCCTGAGGATGAGGTGCCGAAGGATGCTACAAAGATAAGTGTAAGTTAACAAGCCTTGGTGTAATATCAACCCTCATGATTAGCAACATTAAAATGCCTTCTGTCAGCCTATGCTGTACATGCAAGGATTTGATCGGTGCATTAAAGGCTACATCAGCACGTTCACATCATCCTTGATTGATTTTGTAGAATCACATTGCCAGCCAAAGATCTGGGAGCACTGGGGCTGGTGGGTGGTAAAGTGTCCTCGTCATGGGGGCATGGCCTGCAGTGTATCATCTTCAAATTCTCATAAGCGCCCCTACATATTTATGATGCAACACTAGGATGACCATTTTTTGATTTCCAACAAAGAGGACACTCCCGAGATAGCCTGCTTAAATGACACTTGCAGTTTACTCAAAGATTCCTTATAATTTTAATATATACTGTATTGCCAAAAGTATTCGCTCACCTGCCTTGACTCGTATATGAACTTAAGTGACATCCCATTCCTAATCCATAGGGCCATGGAAGTGATTGGAACACCTGATTCTGATTATTTGGATGGGTGAGCGAATACTTTTGGAAATATAGTGTATGTACCAGCTTTGTACATGGTGTACTCAGCCTCCTATATATCCTGACCGGGTCAGTGAGCTATTTTTTTTTTTGCAGTTCACCTGTGAACGTGATTTTGTGCTTCAGCATCTTGAATGCTTCAGCTGCACCGCCTTGTTGTGAGTTTTGGAGATCCGCCCACAGGGCAGCCTCTTGATCAGGCTATGCAACACCAAATCCAAATAATAAACAGAGAAAGGGACAGACTGGGGAGTCAGCAGAACTTTTTATATCTCCTCTGGTATCTATACCTTAAGTTACTCACCCAGACAGTTTCCCACAATAAGCAGACAGGCCCTCCTACTGAGGCAGACATCACGACCATATAGATTTACTTTTTTCCTTCTAATTAACTGCAGAAGTGAAGAGAATGTAGGAAGAACTTGCTGCACGTTATTTCCATGTCAACATATTCTTCTCAATAAATATCGCTCCACCGACTTTACACTTGCAAAAATGAACAGCAATTACTGCTGGCAAATCATATATAATCTTATACATAATCAGTGATGTCGAGGTAAATAAAATTGGATGGGAAGTTAAAAAGATATCAGCTATGCAAAGAGAAACAAACAAAAAAAAAGACAAGAAGAGCCTCTCTCCTTCCTCCCACGAGGCTAGCTGCTGCTGCTGATTCACTATGATGAAAGCAACAGCTGTGGTTTGGATGTGTGTGTGTGTGTGTGTGTGTGCGTGTGCGTGTGTGTGTGTGTGTTTGTGTAGGTGGAGCCGAACACTGCAGGCTGTACAGATGGAAAATCATTATGGGCTTTCGGTATATACTGAATGTTGGGCCACATTCATAAACAGTAGTAGAGCAAAAACGTGGAGACAAACTGATGAATAGCACTACAAAACGTCACAGACAGGAAGGTGGGCGATAAACAGTCTTTATATCTTGGTGCATCACATGTTACAATGCCACTGTGCACTACGATCAACTCTACAGTGATTAACTATGCAGCAAGCGGTACCTATACCTGTGTGTGTGTGTGTGTGTGTGTGTGTGTGTGTGTGTGTGTGTGTGTGTGTTTTACAGGATTTTACAAGACAAATCTCATGAATCTCATGATGCATTACCCACAATAATAGGAGTTATGTCACTGTGTCATACACTGCAGTTGGTGAATGCACAGACAGAGTTGGACTCAGTTGCCTTTGTACCAGACATTTTTTGGGGTTTTTTTCCTCAACATTGTGGCATTTTTATGAGAATTTTGGACATACTGTCTTTTTAAGATAATTTTTGAACATAATAACATGAATGCATTCAACACATTATAATAAGGCTTTATGACGGCTTTTTGTGACATTTTTTCCTCTTCTTGACATACTGTACTATGACATTTTTATGATAATATTGCTCATGCTATGTCTGTTTAACATCCTTTTTGAACATATTATACGATGAATGTGAATTCAACACATTATAAAAAGGCTTTATGATGACTTTTTGTGTCATTTTACGATTTGTCATTTTTTAAAAACTTTTTTCCACATACTGTTCGATGACATTTTTAATGATAATTTTGGACATGCTATATTATGTCTTTTTAGCAACTGTTTAGAAAATAAGGCTTTTTGAGGACTTTTTTACATTTGAGGATTTTTTAATCTTACTATACAGTACACACAATTTTTATAATTTTTGACATTCTAAAATGTGTATTTCTAACATTTTTTTAAACGTATTATACCTTGAATGCTTTATGATCACTTCTTGTGTCATTTAACACTTTTTTTTTTTTTACTTTTTTTCCAACATACTGTACTTTGTGTCCAAATTTTTATGAGACATTTATACACAATCATTTAAACATCCTTTTTGAACATATTATACCATGAATGCATTCAACACACTATAATAAGGCTTTATGATAACTTTTTGTGACATTGTACAAAGTGACATTTTTGTAGTTTTTTCGACATACTGTACTATGACATTTTTTATGAGATTTTTGGACACGTCATACTACACTATGACATTGACATACTGGACTATCACATCCTATTCTATGACTTTTACAGAACTCATTATGACATCCTTATGCCTGTTTACAACTTATTATGTCAAAAGTCTTTAGAAAGGGCTGTACAGCTTACGACACCGTCTGACCCTTAAAGTATGACCCTCATATCGACTAAGGAAAAAGCTCCCCCCCCCAAAAAAAAAACCTTTTAACATGGAAAAAGAAATAGTAGAAATGTCTGGAAGAACAATGGAGGTGGAATCCCTCTTCCAGAATGAACAGACGTGCATAGACACTCTACAGTATATGACAACAATTAATACAGTACATGTGAAATTGTATGAGTAGATATGTAATAGAGAATATGTATAGGGGCATGAAGAGCAGCAACCAGCTGTCAGTATTCAGGGCAATCCAGGATTGAGAGCAACACGTTCTCCTCTCCACCATGCCTGACAGATGGGAAGCACATCCTCCTCTCTACCATGCTCTGACTTTTCAGACAATCTATTGTGACTTACTTATGATTTTATACTTTTGCTTTTTATTACTTTTTTGACAATGAACCCATGGATAACACATGCAACACATGGCTATGAAATGTGATAATGACAGATGGGCTAGGCACAGGCTGTGTTTTTTTTTTTTGTGTGTCTCCATAGACAGTAACGAGAAGCTTGTACTGATGGCTGGGAGTGAGCAAGCAGGCAGGAAATTAGAAATCCAGAACAGCAGATTGGCAGGTGGATGTTGATCTGAACACAAGGAAACTGAGATTAAACTCTCAAAGAAACAGGAATTAAATAAACCAACAACAGTAAGGCTCTAGAACTTAGCTACCACTGTAGGTGATAAAACAATCTGGCGAAGACTGGGAAAAAGGCAGAGTGGTGAGACTCAACAGACACAAAGGTAGATCACAGGAGACATGAATGTTGGGATCACAGAAAACACAAGGAAAGCCCTTTTTCAGCTTTCTTTAATGACACTGTATTTTTAACAATTTTATGACTTTGACTTTATGCTGGAGGTATTTTCTTCTACATGTTGAACAAAGGGCAAAGGTTATGAGGGACAAGCTGACAAAGATAAGCTGGAGACAAGAGACAGAGGGACATTGTGAAGAAAAGGCAGAAAGAAGAAATAAAATACAAATACAAAAAAATGACAGAGCAGCCTTCCTGAGAACACCATTAATGATGCTTTGTGCATTGTACGTTGTAAGGTACAAGCAACAACCCAACAACATTTAACTGTTAAACTAATTTAACAGTTGATGCCCCTATTTTTGCAAGATTTCAGATTACAGCAAGAGAACATTAACATTTTAAATATGAAATAAATATTAACCAATAACCCTTGCACAAGTTTGTACACTATGGGCTGGATCTACTAAGAGCCAAATTTGCATGGCAATTTTGGAAGGGAAATAAAAATTCTTCCCTGTAGAATTAGAGGTGTTGGTAGATGGAGCTAGCCTGGCTGTAGCCCTCCGTAATCTTCTGCTCAATTATCATTTCCCTACATATTATGTCTGGGTTTGCTCCCCTTGGACTCGATTTCTCAGGATGAATTCCAACCGCGCCAATCAGCGAATGTTGGGGAACAGGGGAGGCGGGTGTTAACGATGATGTTGAATGTGCAGCATTTGCGTTGGAGTCTAGCAGGTTGTAGTTTGGCAATGGTGGCAGAGACGGAAGTTAAGGAAGACATTCAATCAGTTTTGGCTAGGCTCCCAAATATTCAGCAATTGAAGTCAGAACAAGAGTACGATAGTACGAGGGTCTGGTAAGACCAGGCTAAGACGGAGCCAATAAACACTCAAATGAGCTACAGCAAAGAAGCCTGGTTTGGTCTCATTCAAGGTGTCCAAAGTGCACAAAAACATGATAAACCATCTGGCAAGACATGGCATTTAGGGCTTAAGAGAGAAGAACGGGTTTGGAGATCCCAGCTGATGCTACCATATGCTGGAATGGCCCAGATGCAAAAAATAAGTGAACTTGCAAGGAGTTTTGTCATTGCAGGTATTGTATAACTTCTTCTTGTGGCTCCAAATTTGTTCTGTGTTCGTCCACCAGCTCCAAAATGGCAAGGCTGGAAAGGCAACAGGTTTTTCATCATTCATTCCAAAAATGTTCACACAAGAGTGAAAAAAAATGTGTTATCTGCGTCGTCTTTCAGTGGTTGGATGTCTCCTTCTTGCACCAATAACCACAGTCATGTGTGCACAATTACACATACAAACCATTTGCACCTCCTTTTGAGGCGTTAAATATAGACGCAGGTTTGACAAATCACATTGCATGTGCCAAATTAATTATTTATATTTCTCCTCCCAGCACACACACAATTGAGTCTAAACGCCCTATATTTCATATTCATTGTGGTAAAAATACTAATTGGATGCAGACACATTGTTTTGCACCTTAGAAGGATGCAACCCTCGGTGCACACTGTTACTAAATCAGTTTGTAATTATTTTTTTTTTTTTTGCGTGTATAACGTTTGCACACATTTTTATACAAGCTAAACCTTTAGTAGATCCAGCCCTAAGGGTTTTTGCTGCCTTAGTAACACCTTTACTCTGATGTGACCAGTAACTTATGGTGGCTAATGTTAGCAAACTTTAGATGGATAGCCTATTGCTTTGTAACTGATATTGTCAGTTTAATTACTATACTTTTTTGTTACATTACATTTTAGCATTAAGCTAATCTTAAGCCTGTAATTGTCACTTGTCGCCACAGCATTGTTGGTTTTTCTCACTTTTGCCTTTTTATTTTGTATTTTGCCAGGTTGTGAAGGTTGTTGGAAGCAACATCTCCCATAAACTCCGCCTCTCCCGGGTCAAGTCGTCTGATGAGGGAACCTACGAATGCCGCGTTATTGACTTCAGCGATGATGCAGGTGCCCGCCACCACCGTGTCAGAGCCTACCTGCAGGTGGTACCAGAGAGCGACATCATTGGCAGTAACTACAACAACAACTTTGAGGCCCTAGACGATACCAAGGGAGGAGTGGCATTCGTCGACAGGAATGGCGCAGAGTCTCATGTTGGCACCAAAGAGCACGCTCATGGCCATCACCAGAATCATGGGCACCACCCGGAAAACGGCAAGCGGCCCTCGTCGCCAGCCCACCATGGCCACAGCCACAGTGGCAGCAGTCAGCAGCACAAGGCAGGCAGAGAGCTGAGGAAGAGGGACGTGGACAGTAACCACAGCCACAATGACTGCACCAATGAGCCAAGCTGCGCACTGTAGATGCCATCTTATTACACCTGAGTGAAAGATTACACGAGGATTGCATAACATGATGACACATGTGCCACAGCATAAAAAGCTATTCTTCCCACACAGTGCGAGTGTGTCCACAAATCCAGAATCCCTAGAAATGTACAGTGCGGCGTGTTCGGAGCACAGTGCTGTAAGCTGTGCTGGGGAATGTAGCTTTTTCTTGCTGTGCATGGAGACTGGGTTGGACTGCTCACTGTCTGTAAAGCGTGGCTTCACGGCATTCAGCAAACAGGGCTGTGCTCCACTGTTTCTGGCCTCAGCACCGATTTAAAAAAAAAAAAAAAAAAAAGACTTCTCTTACTATTATCCCATGCTTTGTTCCACTCTTGTACTTTAGATCTGTAAATGACACAACCCTGCTTTCAGGCTCATTCTTCTTCCACTGCCTTACTCTCACATTTGATACACCCTCAGAAGTATAATAGTATACCTTTGTAACTGGGTCCAAGCCTAGTAAAAGAACATGTTCCATTTATTCTGAGAGTGCAACGAATAAGCTGCCAGTAATTATTTCGTAGAAATGTTGTTGAGTAGGATTCCTTAGCTTTTTGCAGCACTAGCTTCATTGCATCATTTTGTGTGTTCACATAATGGACGTGAACATGGCGGGAAGTCTTTAGTCACCTGAAATTCAACAATTTATTCAGTGTTTACTTGCAGGGGGAAATAAACATGCTTTCTTCAGCAGAAACTCAACAAGGTCCCAGAGCAGCAGCATTCATCAAGGACAGCTATGGCCTCAATTCATTTGAGTTGGAGTAAAATACAGGAGCAGTGTAGGATTTTTTTGTGCACTATTTTGTGCAATTCAAACAAAGCACATCAAAGCCTGTATTTTCCTGTATTACAGTGATTTTGAGCATGTGAATTTGCCCAATATAAAAGATGTTTTTGTTCAGCCCCTTTGCTACAAGTTCAATCCATTCATGGATGTTCAAGCTGAGAGAAATCAATTGTGTCGCACCATGTGGACCACACCTGTTTGGAAAGCCGTGAAAAGATCCAAATCTGTGCCATTAAACCAAAAATAAATCTGTGACTTAAAATCAATGGTAGAAATGTGATCTTGATGGAAGATACTGTTTGAGAAGTGCAGTGTTGTATCCCTGTTCGATCCCCTATTCCAGTGTTCTGGTCCAGTGCCCAATCATTTAAAAAAGCCTCAATCCTCTCCACTACAAGCCTCTAATTCACTCTGTATATATGACTGTATAATATGAAAAAAAGTGAGTGCATGTTCAGTAATTTTCTTAAAAACTTTTTTCAACCAACCATACACAAAACAGTATGATAGATAAGGATATTTTTGTCATTTGTTTGGTTCAAAAAATGTCCATTTTGTTCAGAATCTTTTTTTTTTTCTACTTTGTCCTGTCAATATTTGTTTTCAAAGCACTTCCCATTGCTTTACCGCTCTCCAAAAGTGCTGTACAGACAGATGAATGACATATTTTCTTCATTGCTGCTCAAAAAGGGATTTCCCTCATGTATCTTAGTACTCAAGCAGTGTTTCTTTAACTACTGAACTATATGTGCAGGGCCGCAAACATGAGTGTTGCATTGTTTTAATGAGCTTGGACGTAGGCTTAATTTTGTGTAGTCTGGGACTTGATCTGAAAAGTTTTGAGAGGCCATATAACGTCTGCCAATTTTGTAACTCCATGATAATCTTGTATGATGCACGGGACAATTCTTTGCTCTGATGGGATCAAATGAAAATGACTGTCTCAAGGCCATGCAGGGCTTTACTGTATTATCCATCAGAGGAACAGCAGCGCTCCTGTTTTTGTCAACTTTCAACAAGTAACTTTGATTTGATGTTTTGTAGAAAAGACCTCACTGTTTAAAAAAAAAAGTGAAAATGTACATTTCTTCTAGAATGGTTGGTCTCATACTATGTGTATGGCTTTATCAAATGAAATAAATTGTATATGAAACAATGAATCTGTGGTTTTTTTTCCTCATTGATTTAGATATGTGAAAAAGTAAAAAAAAAGTCTAGATTTGATTTAGACTTTTTGGACAGTCACAACACATTTATATGTTAAGGGTTATGGTGGGTGTTTGTCCAGTTCCACATTCAGCTGTTAGACCCTGATCTGTGGGTGTGTGTTTGTGTGCATTAAGAAGAAATGGTATTAGGCAGTTGCCTGTGTGTAATAGGTGCTGCCAAAGCCCCACTCCCATTGCTGCTGATGACTAATGGTGCTATTGTCAGCACTGGCAGCAGGATAAATAGCAACAGCACAGTATGAGATAAAGAGGCAATGTGCCACACTCACTAGCATTAAGCCAGGCCAGCTAAATACAAAACACATGGTGATCTTGTTTCACACTAGAAGGCTCGTACATTCATTATGGAACAATGAGGTTGGGAGGCTTTGGGATCTTCCATCACAGAGGTGATGTGATAACAGAGGGGGTTTATGGAGTCCGATCAGTCAGTATAAATGAATGCACACAGAGTGATTCAATGATTTAAATATAAACAACTCTCCATAAAACTATTTTTCAATGCACCCAACAATATTTACTCTTGTATGTAAATGTCAATGTCAAAAATATGCAATAAAATAAATAAATAGTTTGCAGCTATGTAGTTTCTCCAGTAACAATGATATAGAAATATTGTTTCCCACTTGAAAGTGATATGCAATTGTCAGACTATCATACTAGTACCTCAGAGGGGATTTCTCTAAGACTGTAAGGGAAGCTCAGCTTCCCCCCAAAATGGCAAAAATTAAATGGTCAAATATGTACGGATGTATTAACATTTCACTGTCCACAAATGCATGCTAGATTTTTTTTTTTTTTTTGGTCCCCATTCCTGGGAGAATCTGAAATGGAAGAGACAGGCAACTTGGCCAGACTGACTTGGTCGCAAAATTTTGTGCAGCGTCAGGAAGTATGAGCGGGCCCAGGCTACTTTAATAATACGTGAAACAATTGCTATATACATAATCATTCCAGTTATCAGTAACATGGCCTTTAATTTGTCCCTAAACCTGCACACAAAATCCAGATGTGTGCACCATCCTCCTCACAAAGGAGCATTTCTATAGCTCCCTTTAACACAGACATTCTGCCGTAAAGATCATGATGGCTTTGCTTTTCACACTGTTCATGCTGAACCAAACAACAGTGGCATAATTACACCCTGGTTCGGGACTTTAGATTGCACCGGAGCTATGGTTAGTTTAAAATGTCACTGCCATCTGCCCGTTTTGCACCAATGTTTGCTGACTCTGCAGCAGAACAACTCTGCAGAAGGATGCTTAATCTCAAATCTCAAAAACTATGGAAAAACTGAAATATTAGCTATTAGAACAAATCATATTGAGTATCCATCCATCCATCCATTATCTACCGCTTATCCTCATAGGGTCGCGGGGGGCTGGAGGCTATCCCAGCTGTCTTAGGGCGGAAGGCAGGGTACACCCTGGACAAGTCGCCACCTCATCGCAGGGCACATAGAGACAGACAACCATTCACACTCACATTCACACCTACGGTCAATTTAAATTAGCCAATTAACCTAATCCCCATGCATGTTTTTGGATGGTGGGAGGAAGCCGGAGTACCCGGAGAGAAACCACGCAGACACGGGGAGAACATGCAAACTCCACACAGAAAGGCCCCGGGCCCGGGATTCAAACCCGGTTCTATATTGAATACCATCATTACAAAATATCAATCAAAAACAAAACACTCAACACCAACTAGTTTGTTTCAATTTCCTCTAAATAATTGATGATTAATTGTACAGCTTGGCCACACCGAAACTTTTTAAAGCGTGATTAACATGTTTTCTTTCCCTGACCCGCCACACATCCCCTGTAAGAAACTCTTGTGCACAGACTCTTTCACTCAAAAATATACTTGCATGAATCTGTTCTAATTATTAGAGGGTAATTTTAACACTGGAACAGGTCAAAACCATCCCCCAGACTAAAATATATTGTTTTCATTTTTTCCTCCACAACAATCTGGCAACCCTCAGGAGAACCACAACTCTAGACCAATGAGAGAAATTTTGTTGCATTTCAAATGTTATAATTTTGAGTTGTTATATTGTGTGTGTGTGGGAGGGTGTGTGTTACAGCACCTTGTGCTTGAGGATGGACTCCTGCTCAACATCAGCAGCATCCTGCAGCCACTACATTTTCCTGCCATGCGTCCAGGCCAGCCAGGCCCCGAATCCTAAGGTATATTATGCATTATTAAAATGTCTCATTATAATTTCTTGTTAAACCTTGTTCAGCTCAAATACTTGCAAGAACTCAATGACGAAGAGTGTATTGGAATGGATTTTAGCTGAGGATCAAATGGTGTCAGAGTAACCAAATTCAATTTGACATTCTGTTCAGTCAAATCATGCTTTTCAGTTTTTACAATACAGTTATTCAAGTTGAGCTCTTTGAATTGACCATGACCATGACTGACAATCTTCACAGACAGTAACAGACCAAACATGACATCACATGACAAGTCTTTGCAAACAAAAAGGCATAACATAAATCTAATGAAGATGAAAGGCAGTTTACCTGTAAATTAAGCTCCTTATTCGAGTTCTTTGGGGAAATTATAGAGTGGACATCTAGCCTATTTCAAAGAAGCAGATTCCTGTTAGCGTAACACACTGAAGTACCTGCGAAAAGACAAAGGGTAACATTTACACTGAGGCAATATTTCAACCAAAAGACACCACCTACAGTTACAACTTCAGTTGCACAGCTTAATTGGTTAGACTGTCCATCCATCCATCCATCTATTTTGTACCACGTATCCTCACATAGTGTCGCAGGGGGCTGGAGCCTATCCCAGACCCTGGCGAGAGGCAGGGTCACCCTGTACAAGTCGTCAGGTCATCGCAGGACACATAGACGACCACTCACACTCACATTCACACCTTAAATTAGCCAATTAACCTAATCCCCATGCATGTTTTTGGATGGTGGGAGGAAGCCGGAGTACCCGGAGAGAACCCACGCAGACACGGGGAGAACATCAACTCCTGGTTAGACTGTCATGTTACCATTTATATTGTTTAAAAAGGGAATTTACAAAATAATTACTGTGTGTAAAAGCTAGTCCTGGAACAAAGAGATCTCAGGACAGGCACAGATCTGTCACATTGGTGGTTTCTTCTGCATTCTGTAGCTTAAACACATACACATGCAAAGTTGCATCCAAGCAATCCAAAAAAGGGAAAATGTTCAATATAAGTAGCTAACATCTATAGTTCACAAAGGCAAAAAAGCTTGGAAATCACATACTGCCAGTCACAATACTGACCCATGAACTAAATCTATGTGATGATGTGTTAGATGACACACAGATAGCATTGTGTTGTGGTAATGTGCAACATTTGTTACTCACAAAACCAACCGTTTGATGATGGTCAACACGACAGGAAAGAAGGCACGACCTACAATCCCACCGGACACCTCTAACTGGTTGCTTTCCCGAAACACAGCATCTGCAGAAGTAACCTGATGTTCTTTATCCACATCAAAGGGTTGTAAACGCAACAGGGCCTTAATAAAAAGGAGAAAATGTATCAGACCATATAATGCCATCACATTAATTTAGGCCAAGCAACAAAAACATGAATGATCAATGTTGAACCAAAACTCAACCTTTGGAAGCTATTCAGGATTTTAGATTAAACTGCAATAGGTAGTTTATTTTAATTAAACTGAAAATTTGCCTGTCAATGATCCTCCCTTGAGTACGATTAAATAAATACCAAAGGAAGTCTGGCACTGGTTCCCTCAAACAATATATAACAAAGCTGCACAGCGAGAAAGGGGTACAATGGGCACACAGAGCCAACCATAAAACATGCAGACTGCAACAAACTGGGAGTTGGGGAGAGAAAATATAGCATTCTCAACTGTACCTTTAATCTTGGACAACAAAGACCCGGTACAACTATTTAATAAAAACAATAGGCACAATGTATTTTTTACAACGAAGGAGCTTGGCAGGAATGTGCAAAGATATATTCTAAGGGATGTGCAGCGTTCACAATATGGAGAATCAAAACAATATCGGTTATAGTCTACAGAGAAACAAAAAAGTGCACTCCATGCTTTGGTGACATTTCAATTTTTGTAAATATTTGTAACTAATGTTTATGTTAAAGGTGAAGTGCATTTTTTTTTTACAAATTGGACTTTATTTCCAAATGATTCCAAAGTGAAATGGGTGAGTAAATGGCAGTATTTTATCTCAGAAATAAGGTCCAATTTCTAAAAAAAAACAGCACTTCCCCTTTAATCTACAATTTTTTATAATCAAATGAAGACATATTTGATACTAAAAACAACATAACGTTTCAGTTGTTAATAGATTTTATAGATGAATGGATGAATGGATGGCGAGAGATGGAAATTTGTGTGTATGATAATAGTGTTTAAGTAGTTTGTGTTTGTACAAGGGATGTAACAAATCACAAAATTCATGATTCAGATTGTATCATGGTTTTGATAAAATAAATAAATAAAATAATAATTTTTTGTGCTGCAGATAGAGATTCCTGTTGTCAATAAACCAGTACCCATCTTTTGTTGTTGTTGTTTATAAATTAAAATCCATCTATACTGTATACTTCAATGTTACTCTCTTCAATTCAAACACAGATTTGTTGTTCACAATTTCATAGGCTCCTAGGATAGCATATTATTACCATTATAGCCCTAGTTTATAATAGTTTCACAGAACTTAAATTTGTAACAATGTCCCTTACCTCAACACCTGTTGCTACAGCTAAAACTTCATATTATTACGAAAAAAAAGTCTCATGGTTGATGAAATTTCAACCATATAATATCCACTGGCTATAGGAATTGTAAAAAATGTACACAGTGTGTCCCAGTATAAAAAGAATGTGTTATTCCCCTCATATTTATACACCTGTGAGCTTCATGTCATCATGGAAAGTAAAATTAAAAACAGCACTGTTCGCCTTTGAGTATTATCCCGTCGTATCCACGGCAATCTTCATTAAGACTCGTCCTGTACGCACTCTAAAGAACTCTAACTCTAACTAAAGAAAAAAAAATGTGAGCTAATGCTATAGATTTTGAAGCAGACATTTTCAAAAACTAATGTTACATATTTGAGAAATGAGGGAAATGTTGCAGTAGAAGCTTAAAGTCAGCTGCTATGCTTGACTGCCACATGTAATGCAGTTCCACCATGGCATTGTGGCAAAACCGTGCTGAATCAATTTAAAGGACCAGTATGTAGCAATTATGGGGCTCTATTGGCAGAAATGCAATACAGTACATAAGTATATGTTATTTAGTGCATGATCATTAAATAATAATAAACACAAGTTTCTGGTGTTTTCTTTAGCTTAGAATGAGACACATCAACATACCGAGTAGATCCTCTTCATGCAGCCCCTGTTAAATATAGTAGGTGTCAAAGATTTCACCTCAGTTGTTTCTAGATCTGTGAAAATTCAACGACATGCATATAGTAGGTAAAGACAAGGAGCAGAGGATGTGCTATTAGCAGTCTAATCAATACACTCATATACCGGTGTATAATACTACATTATATGCATCAACTTCTCCTCAAGGCCCAGCTTACCCCAACATCAGTATTGAGCGTTGTCTCTCATGCTAATAATTGCACAAGAGCCCAGTGTGTTACCTCGTTTTGAGGCTATAAACCCTGTCAAACAGTCAATTTTTGCCAACAGTAACTTCATTCTAAGAAACCAGCATTACATATCCAAGCAGAAGCACAATGTCAAATTAAAATGTTCTACTTGTCCCTGAAACTACAAAAGTAGTGCTTTGATCCGGAAATAGACCATATTGAGAAAAACAAACCGCTCCTCTTTTAGAAACTCAACCACCAGACACCACCAACAACAACACTAATGACAACAAAACAATAATATAACAAAATTGTTAAGAAAAGTCACTCACATTCAATACGTTTTCCACCACCATGCTAACCCCCATCAGACAAGAAGTGAGATTTAGACAATGTAACACGGAATTCACTTTTTTTTTTTCCAAGAAGGCAAATTTATTAACAGCTGGACTGTGTAATTGCTTTCACTTAAGCAAATTGGAGACTATTTACAGCCATGGATTGATTCTGCTGCTGAATATTTATGGTGGCATTTATGGCCACATGTGGGATTGCCCATGCTTATCATAATGAACATGACATAGTTTTAGTTTTTGGATAATACTGGAGCTATATGGCAGAGAGGAATAAATTATATCAGGCTTTAAATACACAGGGAATACTCATTAGTAGGGCCCAACCAATTAATTGGACAGTCGCTTTAAATCGGCCGATTATAAACCCTTTTCAAAATAATCAACATCGGGCAGAATTTTGCAGATTAAACACAGCGTATTTTCATAAAATAGTGCAGGCACCTAGCGGTTTTATCTAGTAGATGGAGCACATGAGAGCAGCTACGTTGTGTAATAAACAATGAAACATCTCCCGGTCCAGTTTAAGCATTCCATAAGTCATGACGACATGCTTCGTTGCATCGGTCAAGCTTTCCCATTTCTTAAATTGCATTGCTCAAGTTTTGTCAACCAAGTTAGTTACTACCAGCCTTACTACGTTATGTGACCGAGTAAATCGTTATCATTAACAGTACCAGTACGCGCTGCGACACTTATTTTCCTTTCACACAGTTGCGCCCGGTATAAATGCATTTTTTTACTCAGTGCAGCCATGAAACGTTAAAACGAATAATGTCACTGTTGTTAAATTCTTCTACAGTAACCACCATGAGGTCCTGCCTCTCTTCATTTGACTTTGTGAGCAATGTTGACATACTGGTTGCTCACTGGCAGTGTTTAGATTAACTGGTGTTGATGTGTCAGACTGTGTGTTAACCATTATGTGCAAAACAAAAAGGATGGTAACAAACGATGGAGAAGAGAAAATGTAAGAAATGAGACAATTGCTCATTTTTTTTATTGGCCGATTAATTGGTTGTCAGATTTTTTCCTGCTAAATATCGATATGAGCCTCAAAAAATTGGTCGGGCCCTACTCAGTACAGTCAATTCATGGGGTTTGTTGAAATAAAATGGAATATCACCAGCTTTATCCTTTAAGAGAAATACCAAACCCAAATGTGCTGAACTAGGTAAACAATATCTTGTCATCGTAGTTAGAACCTTTTCTAAAAATGCCTTTTTGGCAGACAACTCGTTAAAGGACAATGTGTTGGGTAGCAACCTGTCACGAGGCAGTCGAGCCCTAAAGCATCCATTTATTTTACTTTAAATGGAACCATATTTTATAAAGCGCACCCGGAGCTGTGCTGCAGATGACTTTAATCTAGGGAATAGGGTCATTTTCACATAGCCTTCTATAAAATCAGTCTCCAGATGGACATAAAAAATGCAAAGCACCTCTGCATTGAGACCACGGTTGCCACCTGGGTACACAGAGAAGGAGAAACACATATGCTTGTAGTGTAAATGTGGAAAATCGGTGGAGTTAAAAAATGATCATTACTCTAGCCAGACATTTGAGCTACAGACTTTTACGTTGGTACCAATAACATTTGAGATGATACCCATCCCTTTCTTCAAGGTCACGTTTCACTGCAACATGACACATAACAATTATTTTGAATTGTCAGAATATTTTGAACAGTCAAATAAATCTGTGTAAAAAAACACAATGTTGAAATTACAGAATAAGTAACTTAAACCAGTTCAAAAAAGGAATATTTGCTTTTTTATTATTATTTTTAAACATAAAATTTGGATCACTATATATACAAACATAATTCCTGTGACTCCAAATGTAGAAGACCAATCAGAGGTGCTTGTGGTTTCTACACCTGCAACACGAGAGGAAATAGCAGTGGCAATGCTTCGCTGATATTTTCCGTTTGTACCTAGCTGCTTATCAGAGCTGTGTAGAGCGTGAAGGTTATCACAACCATATCTGATGGCTGTTTTTTTTTTTGTCACAATTGTCAGATTTTCCTTTCAGCAAACTGCCTTGAAGGAGTTAGTGGTTCAATAAGCTGCCCGTGCGAGCGATGAGTCAATCACATCAATCACTAGCTCATTAGCCGACTGGCTGGTTTACTGTTTCAGCAACCGAGCCAAACTCCTCCATCAGCAGTTTCAGCACATTGTCCGAGTATTCGTCTCTCTGTCGACCCATTCCACTCAGTTGTACAGGCTGGAGGTCAGGGTGGGGTGGGATGTAGGTGGACAGGCAGTGCAGCTCATTTAAAGTCAACCAGATGGCATCTGGATCTACCTGGATTAAGTGTTGGAAAACACTGTGGAAAGGAATGAAAGATACACAGAAAGAGGATTAGTTTAGGGCTACATATTGCTGGATGCATCTATCTCTATTTAAAAAAAAAAAAAAAACAAAAAAAACACCTTCATCTGACCTAAAGAGACAGACTGAGCAAAACACAGTAGATTCACTTTACTTTAATGTGCACTCCAAACCATCAGGCTATATTTTTTACCTCCAACAACACCAGTGAAGGCCAGTATATTTAAGTATTTGATAAACTGAAACTAGTTCTTAGACCACATCAGAAAGTCAAAGTGTTAATAGTTCCAAACCGTTTGAAGATACACACACATTTTCAGACCATCTCTCCTTGAAAACATTCATAGTGCTGTACTCATTTATTCACATAAAAAAAATAATAATGGAGCTATCAAAGCAAAAGGGGTATGAATGTTGGAATGTCAGTTTCAGAGCGGGCACATTACCGAAACTTGTGACCATCTTCCAAGCAGTCTGACAAAGAATCCTGGCCCCTTAAATACACTTAATAAAACTGATTTAATGTTAGCTTATATGGCCAAATCTCCCAAAAGCATCTCAAGGTTAAGATGATCTTAAAATCCATCTTAAAAACCTGTGTCGCAATCGAGGACACTCTTAGAAATGATTGCCTAACTTCTTTTATTTCTATTTATGGTTTCCTCTGTTATTTCCCCACAGGCTTTACAATAGATCTAACAGCGAAATGATGACAGATTGACATTGCCAGTAGATGGTCTGCATATTCATAAACACAAACTGTGCTTTATCAATTCCAAGCAGAACATTTTTAGTGTCCTTCAAGACACAAAAACTCCCAGACAGCTAAGTCTAGACATCAAACATAATAAACACCTTGTGTAAAACAAAGTTTAACTGTCACTGAAGTACTTCAGGTTTGAGCTACCAACTACTAAGAATACAAGTGCACCTAATCAGATGGATGCTAATGGCACAGACATTATTATTATTATCTACAAGTTGGCAGAGACTTGTTGATGAAACTATAAGGAAGACGTTAACTACAGCGCTTGTCAAATGGGTGGCAGCCAGCGATGGCCCTCTGTATGATCAATAATCCCCTAAAAAGGCTAAATTGGGAGTGGTACGTTGAGTAACGCCATGTGTAGTTTTCACAGACAGCTTGCATATTATTCAATTATTCAAAGTGCTTGAATGATTTATTAAATCCCCATTTAGATTAAATTGGCTCACAGTTCAAAATAAAGTGATGACAAATAAACATGATTGATCAACATATTTTTAGTTATCACATGTGCAAGGTAAGATGTTACATATATTTAAAGAATGTAGCATTTTCAGCTTTACAGAGTTGCATATATGAACGTATTTATTGTATTACTTCTATTGTTATTGCTTAGTGTCCCATAAAAATAGTCCATTAATATTGCTATGATTTCTTGTTGTTTATGCTCATTCCCAGGAAATTACTCATGCAGCATCAATAAATGATGAAATCCGTACTACAGCAGATGCATATTCTGGCCAAACAGGCCAATAATTGGCCTGTTTTGTGAACATATGGTTGTGATTAACCTGCCCCAGTGATACCCTGAAGGCATCTTACCATGTTACCATGTGACTGTTTCCAGCCAATCGTAATTGGTTGAGCGTCAGATATGAGTGACGGTTTTCACAGAAAAACAAAAAAAGTAAACCTGCTGAGTCATTCCCTAACGCTAGGTGTTAGATGCTCATTAGTTCCCATTAGTGGTGCCATGAGTGGACACGGAGTGAAAATATTTGACCATCACACAACAGTAGGCTTGTTATTTTGGTTATGACACGTGTACAATAATTTCCCCCGAAATATTAGCATTTCAAGTCTCTGATACAATAATTCTACATTTTCCGCCTGACTGCAGACCAGTTAACATCATGGAAAACTCAGGATAACCCCTAATTTCCTGTGAATGCAGAAAGGTATAGACACACAGGTTTCCATTCAAATCAATGTGTCAAATTCCACTGAACTCTGAATGATGCCGACATGTTGACGCCTACCACAACAAACTGACAGAGCTCCTATTTTTGTCAGCGACGGAGCTTGGTGACAGAGTAGATCGGGTGGGACATCTGGTTTATTGTCAAAATAAAATAATCCGTGTTCAAAGCAGATTGTATAATCGTCGGGTAAAAGTTTTTCAATCATTTTAACACCATGGACAAGGAGATGCTGATTGTGGCGTTTCAGAATCATAATATAAACTATGATCTTGTTAGTCCTCGCAATTCCAGTTGCCCGTTGGAGCTGCAACAGAAGGCTTGGTTGTATTGACAGACGGGGATGAAGGACAGTGACAGATGACGGACAGTGATGGATGTCTGCATTGTTCCGTATTCAGAGGAAATAGAGATGTACTGGCTTGTTGTGAATTGCAATCATTGAACATACAATCATTGTTGATATGATCTTAAAAACTGTTGTGAAATGCAAAATAATAGCAGTTTTAACTTTAAACTCATTTAAAAAGTCTTATTAATCATGAATAGTTTGACAGCCCTAATTAATAGCAATGGAACGCAATGGAGTCTCACGCCTTGAGTCATGGTATCTATGTTACCTACGGCACTGTAAAAAGGTGACTTTATAACAATGTTTTTATGTAAATGAACTAAAGCAGTGTATTAACAGTGGTGAAATAAAAGGTGAAATATATAGCATGAATTTGAAGGACTCACCTTATGCTAGCCTCTTGCAGTCTGATTGGTTGTTTACAGCTCAAGTACGGCAAACAGGCCTCACAAACAGCATCCAGGTCTGCCTCACCTGAGAAAACACAGGGCATTCATTGCATTATGTACAGGGATTGGACAATGAAACTGAAACAACTGCTTTTAGACCACAACAATTCATCAGTATGGTGTAGGGCCTCCTTTTGCAGCCAATACAGCATCAGTTCGTCTTGGGAATAACAGATACAAGTCCTGCACAGTGGCCAGAGGGATTTTGAGCCATTCTTCTTGCAGAATAGTGGCCAGGTCACTACGTGATGCTGGGAGCAGTTTCTTGACTCGCTCCTCCAAAACACTCCAAAGTGGCTCAATAATATTTAGATCTGGTGACTGTGCAGGCCATGGGAGATGTTCAACTTTACTTTCATGTTCATCAAACCACTCTGTCACCAGTCTTGCTGTGTATTGGACTCTAATATATCACCCATAATGTTGTGTGCATTGCAATATTTTAAGCAAAACTGTGCTATTACTCTGCTAATTGAACCTTCACACTCTGCTCTTACTGGTGTAATGTGTAATCATTGAATTTTGGCCACCAGACTGGTCAAATTTAGCCACAAAACCTCCAACACTAAATTGGCCAGTGTTTCAGTTTCATTGTCCAACCCCTGTATATTTATTTGCCTTGGCAGAGACTATTACATAATTTCAATTCACGGAGGAATGTGTATTTAGAAAAGGTGCAGAATGCTCATAGCCTGTTTGAAAGAACAAATCTTGTATCAGAAAACAAGCAGGCAGTGTCAGCTTTCTATACTGCATCCTAAAATCCAAAAGATCAAACACTTAAAATATAATCTCAGTTCCCAGTATACAGTGTGGTTCAGTATGATGATACATTGGAAGAGGAGGAGTGTAAGATGAAAGAGAAGGGGGGAAAAAAAAGAAATAAAACTTGCTTGGACTTTACCTTTTTCTAACTCCTAATGAGCTGAGAGAAACTGCTGAGATAGCTGAGGAAAAATTTCACAGCAGGTTGTTTCCACATCTCAGGATTTCACACATCCATTCTTCCCCCTTTGAGGAGTGGATGTGTGTGAAAATAGCTACCCTTTCCTCTATCCTTCCCTTCATCTTTATTTCTTCACTTCCTGCAGTTTTACGTACACTGATCCACCTGCCTTCATTCTCTATCCCCCCTTCTTTATCTTAACCTTTCATAGCCTTGCCAGCTCCTGCTCCCTCCATCCACTTGACTCCTTTCCACTCTTTCATCTCCTCTACCTATCTCTCACATGCCTTCTCTCTCTTTCTCTCTTCATCCTCCCCAGCAGACATTTAGTGATTCCCTAAGCGGCTAACTGGGCTGCCTTTCAAGCCTCATTTCAAAATATGTCTCTCTCCCGCTCTGCTTGCTCTGTTTGCCAATTCAACCCACACTCGGCTTGAACCAGGCCTGCTCGCTGTGTGTCAAGAATAAAAGCAGCGGTGCACATTTCAGTTAAATGTGATTATTTAGCAAGTGCTTTCATCCCTTTTCTTCCTCTGCTTCTGGTGCTGCACTCATAGCCTGTAGTCTTTTGTGGAATCAAGGTGCTTGAAGGGAAGTGGAGAAGTGAGAAATACTAAAGAGGAGAGGGCCAGGTGCCGTTAGATCTCGTGGTAAATGAATAACGAGGTGGAATTGGAGCTGAAGCTAGGACTGTGGCTGAAACGTATTATTTGCTTCAGTCAATCTGTGTTTCTGTCTTTCTCTCTCTGTGACTGGGGCTCGGTAATTGGCTTGCTGCAGGTGTCCCAGTGGTAAGCTGTAGCCAAATCGGTATTCACATGAGTAAGGCTGCAGCCGCAGACTATTTCTCTATTGCTCTTTCACATTCAATCCTTTTCCAACTCAAAATCTTTTCCCTTATGACATGGAGGACAACATCGAGTGGCAGTAAGAAAAAAACATGCACAAGGACTCTTTCCTTTAATGTCACAGAAAATACTTGTTTTTTTTTCTTGATTACATTCCAGTCATATGAGGTTTGTAACTAAAATATTATGGATGGATGGATGGATGGATGCATCCTCCTCATTGTTTAGGATAAAACAGGTCTATCTGCCAAAAGCAGACTTGTAAGAATACAAGAATATCCCTTGATGATCGTTGCACAAGACAAGCATGTAAATACATACACAGAGTATTTATTAATCTGCCAATCGTGTGGTAGCAACTCAATGCATAAAGGCATGGAGACATCAGTCAAGACATTCAGATGTTGAAATTAAAGCAGCACTTTGGGATGTGGTGGAACAGGAGATTTGCTGCATGAATGTAGCTGACAAATCTAGAGCATGGTGTCAAGACACTCTATGGAAAGATTCCAGCACAGAATCTAAGCTGTTCTACGATTTAAAGGTGGCCAAACAGCCACTCCTCAAACAACTATATACTAGTAACCATGCATCCATTTTCTATGGCTTATCCTCACATAGGGTCACGGGGTGCTGGTGCCTATCCCAGCTATCTTAGGGTGAAAGGCAGGGTACACCCTGGACAGGTCGCCAGTTCATCACAGGGCACATAGAGACAGACAACCACTCACATTCACATTCACACCTACGGTCAATTTAAATTAGCCAATTAACCTAATATCCATGCATGTTTTTGGATGGCGGGAGGAAGCCGGAGTACCTGGAGAGAACCCACGCAGACACAGGGAGAAAATGCACAACTCCACACAGAAAGGCCCCGGGAATTGAACCCAATACCTTCTTGCTGTGAGGCGACAGTGCTAACCGCTACACCACCGTTTCACAAATTAAGTCCTTTAATCACACTTGCATTAAATGGGGACATCTCGACTAACAAACTCACCGTGTCAATGTTTGTGTGCATACATTTAGTTATCAGGAGTGCCTACTACCCACGAACTGTGAGGCATTTAAGACAGAAGAGTGTTTAAGACAGAAGGTGAATACAGGTAGAATATAAAGATGGACAAAAATATCTAGGAATTTCTCAAAAGACACATATCGAATACACTAACACATTATTTTCAGTTAATTGATTGTGGTAATTTGTCCTAATGAGACTTTACCGAGCAACTAATAAACCAATGAAACAGATGGAATCTGAAATGTCTTTTTGTTCTGCCTTGTCACTGTTCCAAAAGCATGTAACACAGTGGGAGGTTGCTGAGTCACCCCTTTGCTATTTTTGCTTTGGAAGTTACTGTAACACTGCAATATGCTAGTCTTACCTGGAAGTCAATATTAAAACCCACAGCTACAGTATAACAGTTCCTGTTCCACAAACATGTTCTGCTGTTTTTTTTTCCTCTTTTGTTTGTTTTGCACTGAATATGTTATATTGCGTGAATCAGGAAAAAAAAATATCGAGAAAATACATTATATTTCTCAGCAATATGCAAACATATGGTTATT
The DNA here is from genome assembly GCA_029721515.1 of Synanceia verrucosa. Lineage (NCBI taxonomy): Eukaryota > Metazoa > Chordata > Actinopteri > Perciformes > Synanceiidae > Synanceia > Synanceia verrucosa. The sequence goes on along the minus strand of CM056561.1, from coordinate 15,776,219 downwards.
TTATTGATATTTTGTTTACAGTACTGTGTTAATATCAAAGCGAGAACCCAGTATGGCATATCAAACCAAACTGTGAGCTGAATGTATCATTACACCTCTTAATAGAGTAGCTGTGGCTGCAGAGCGAGATATATTTCTTCTCTGTAGTGGGAACCTGGGAGAAAAGAACTGGCAAACAAGGGTACCAAGACCCAGAGCTGCTGTTTTCACCAAACTGATAGAGACTGAAGGGGTATTATATGAGCCCATGGAATATTGTTCTGTAAGAAGGGTCAACCTTATGCGTTACAATACACTGTATATATGTTACTACAGTCCCGCTTTCAAAACTATTGGAACAGTGAGGACAATTTTTGAATATATTTGGGTTTGACATCAAATGATGAATATGAGACAACAGATCAGCCCAAGTTCTTCTTGTGCAATTCTTGTGCAATCAAGTTGACAGCAAAAACAACAGAACTGGCCTCGCTGATCCAATAGTTTTGGGGGGGGGGACTGTTCAATGTGACAACATGCACTTTTTTAAATTGAAAGGTAAGTGCTAACATGTCTAATACAGGTGGGCTTGTGAGAGATCTCCTTCTTTACAAAATAATCTGGGCAACTAAGAATAAGTCTTTGATTGAAACACTGCTGAGCTTGTCATGGTCACACTACTTTTAGGTAACTGTGCATACTCAGAAAAGCAATGTTTAAATTAAGATTGACGTTTCTGAACAAAACAAATATCAGCACCAAACTGTGCTTGCATAAACTCAATTGTTGTGAAAAAGATTAGTCAGGCTTAAGCAACAAAACTACTTAGTTAATCATGATCATGGTTTGATCTAATAATTATGTTTTAACTACATAATAATGTAGCTACGTAACAACCAAAACAACAAAAAAAACACTATAATAAAGGAAAGAGCTACATGGTTGGACTTAAATGTGCTATATGGGACAAAAACAGTTGATTGTAACAGCTGGGACACGAATAGAGGTTTCCTTGGACCCATCCACCTCCCCTCCCAGCCTGGAGTCTCTTTTTCTTTTTAAAACTACATCACATGCTCTAACCAGATGCAAAACAGCCACTGCTCAACATATCTCTCGCACCTCACTTAGGAACTCAAGTAAAGGCACTGACACCGACTTAAGAGCACTGTATATTGAGTGGATGGAGTGCAAGGGCTTACCGCAGCCTTTTCAGCCTACCTACATGAGCATCTATCCCAGAGAATATCCTCTGCCACCGATGCCAGTGTGCAACAACAACAACAACCATTAGTCGGCTCCTGGTTAAACCAGCACTGTGTCACCAACCCACTGTGAACACAAACCACACACAAATTGCTGAACATTACAGGACTTTACTTTACACGTGACATGATATGCATGCAAGTAATTTGGGGACTATTGCTGAATGCAGTGTATGATTTTTTTTCTGTCTATTTCTATATACAGAGTTGTTTTTGCTGTATTTGAGAAAGATTCTTTGACAATGTATATTAAAAAAAATAAATAAAAAAAAATTAAATTGAATTGAATTGAATGTTTTCCCTATTCATGCCTATTCATCCATTCCCAATGCACTGCAGTGCTGTCACTACTATCACTCCTGCTGACCTAGGGAGCGTTGCGTAGCCCTGCCACCTCTATGACATATGGTGTCACCAGCTGCTAACTTGTCAGTGATGAGCTTCAGCAGGAAGAGGAAGAGTGTGAAACATGACTTCCATACCTCGTTGCGAGGATGACCACACTGGAGATACCGCTACTCAAAATAAAACTGCAGATCTTTACAATGGTGGACAGAAATTTAAAGAGGATATATCATAAACACTTTTTCAGTGCTCGTGCATGTACTGTATATTTGGGTATCAGGAGTGCCAACCAACCCAAAAATAAACAACCCAGTCAGCATTTTCATAGCTGATCATAGCAGACTGGGCTTTTCGGAAGACAAAATAAAACAGAGCATTTCAGACAGAAGGTAAACACGAGTATATTCAGACAGACAGTATGAGAAAAATAATTTCTGAACATTACAGCATGTAAACATGATCTTGTAGAAACCCAAAATAAAAGAAAATTTACATGACATGCCCGGTCTAACCGCCATCCCACCACCTTAACCCTCATCCTATTGAGGTCCCTAGAAACCTATCACAGCAAAATATTCTTCTCAAAACATTATTAGTTAAGTGGTTAAAGTCATCTGAAGAAAAAAAAAACAAAATAAGTTACAGTTAATTTGTATATTGTGAACTATAGGACAAAACACAAGGAAATGTGTACCATGTGTCATAGGCTACTTTAGATAAGGACCCCCAGCAAACACTTGATCTATTTATGCTATTTTGAATATCTTAACTGCATATAATGTATTTGTGATTCTGACACACTGGTCCTTTTACAAAGCACTAGGTGAAACAAGGATACGAAGACATTAAGAACAAATTGATTGACAAAGTCCCGCAAAATTGGAGTGACAGGACATAGAACCCGTGAGACATCGACCTTAGGGGTCTGAGGTGACCCCAGTTAGTAAGATGAGGGTTAATATTAGTACCAGCCCTGTAAAATCATAAAATTCATTTTCTTACTGAGATTCTTGCGTTTTCTTCAAAAATACATCCATTTCTTACTAAGACGTAAAGAGCCCTATGAATCGACTCAATTAAAGCTGTGATTCATCACTCCTACAAACCCACCACTTCTTACATATTCACTGTCCTTGGGAAATAGAAGTGATTATGATTATCCTACTTAATGAGTGGCAGGACCATTTTCAATGTAAGTTCTTATCACTGATTGCAACCATCACTTAAGTAACATAAGTGGAGACACATAAATAGAAGTGCATTAGTGATGCATTAAGATGCTCTTAGTTCCACTGTAAATACCACGTTTCCTCTTGAGAATTCAGCACTGTTGGAAAAGTGGAGCCCAGTATGACTGTGACTGGGACAATGCTTCATGAACAGCGTGATTGATGAAAGATTAGACAAGTAGCTCATAATTATATCATCGGTAACACACTGGGACTGAGTCCCCAGGCCACTTTGGATGAACATTTTCAGATATTATACTTAAGCTATGCCAAACACAAAATGCACTACTGTAAACAAAAAAAAAAACCATGAAATAATGACATGTCGTCCTTCCCTGTAGCTTCTTGATTTGGTGATTGCTGTGCAGATTTAACAGTATTTTTTGCTTAATTGTGGTGAAATGGAGCTTGATGGAGAACAGTTGCCAGCAGCAGTTAGCATGAGTGCAACTAAAGACTCAGCAACATCCTGTTGGCTATGTTATGTATGTTCAAAATCATGTTTAATTCAAACACTGCCACAGCCTTGAGGCTTTTTAGTCATGAAATTCACTGCGTAGTGTGTGATCTTCTGTATGAGTGGAAAAGGCATGCATAATTGTCGCACACTGTAATGCGTGGCAGTGCTATCAAAAAAGGAAGGATAATAAAACAGTACTAATTTAAGATGTGAATGGTACATCTGACAGTGTGTTGATTGCTGTGCAAACCATTTGCCTGCTTCTGGATACAAGTAATCTCAATCACATTTTTAAAATGCACTGGATCACGTCTTCAAATTGAGATAAACCGACTGCTGCTATGATGCCGCCTGCCAGGTTTTCATTGTTATACAAGACTGACATCTGGTGGTAAAACAAGTCACTGTGAGGCTCTATCTGATATTGTTTGGATGCAGAAAAGCTTTTACGTCAAAAAAATAAGTCAACAAAACCAAGGCTACATTTTAAAGGAATAACCCATGCATAAAACAGTAAGGTTGCCAGATGCCTGCACTGAAAGGCCTGACAGGCAAAAATAACTACTACTCTCAAAATCTCAAATTGTCATCTTTAAATTTATGTTCATGCATGGGTTAAACAAAGTAAACCGCAGCAGTCAAGTAAACAAATACTTGACTGCTTCAGATGTGTTGGTACTGTAGGCAAGAGTGAAGCAAATATATATATACATGATGCACAAACACAAATTTAGCATTGATCTTCTCATATCAATCTCAGAAACAAAGCAAATATATTTCTAAAATTTAGAGCTATGCCTTGGATACAGTGTAGAATTGATGTAATTTCCATTTTTTTTCCTTCTTTTTATATTTAGAAGATTTGCACCAACCTTAATGCATGTAAATTACTGTCTGTATGTCAGTTGCTGAATTGAGTACAATTTTAACAACATACAACAGAATAACAACATACAGTTTTTCGCACCATTTATTCCTGCATTATGTTTATACGTTTATGTGTTCATATGTCATGCACCACAACACCAAGTTGAATAACTTGTATGTGCTTACTTACTTGGCAATAAACTTGTTTCTGTGCTCTGATTATACTACTATATATTCCATAAAAATGCAATGTTGCTTGAAAAGGCATAATTGGTTGGTTGCACCAACCTTCATTAAAAATATAACATATGAAACTTTAGTGATTAGAACTGTTAAATGTGTTGTTGAGTGCTTACATTGTTGCTATAAGGTTACGGTCCGTTTCATTTAGCCATATCACCCTTTGCACACGCTTCAGTGCTGCGGTCTACCAAATGCTGCCGTAAAACGTTTTACCTAACTTAAACCACACTTTTATGATATGCTACATATTTTATCCACATGAGGAATTTTAGTCATTTAACATCTTGTTGTCAGAGAAACAAGCTGAAAAAATACAGAGTCTGCTGAACAGTTTCATACTGATTTTCATTCATTCGTTGGCGACAGCTTGGCTGAAAGGTGAAGCATAAATTTTTGACATGAAATCATTGTATTCACTGATTTTACTAGTTTAAAATCACCAGGTCTGTTTGTTAGCGAGAAGGATGAACAGTGAAGGAATCCTATAATAACAATAATAATAATAATAATAATAATAATAATCCATGCTACTTCATGACTTCACCAAACTCCATAAAATTATAGTGTGTTTAAGAAAACTGCCCATTCTAGGGCTCAGATTAATCATGATCTATGAGTTACACTGTGGATCATACTATGTGCAATGACAGGGTGATACTGTACTGTTGTGTGTCTTAGGCAACCTGTATTTGTGTGCTATGTGTTTCTATTCACTTACCCAGTTCCAGCCTCTGGCACAGAGAGCCCAGTCCCTGTAGAACAGCCAGCTGCAGTTTGTAGGCCAGGGTGTGTGAGTAGATGGGTCCGGCCTTGGTGCTGATTGGAGCCTGCCGTACCAGTGAGGAGCTTAGCTTGGGCAAAACCTCTTTAGATACTCTCCTCCTCAGGAAGTCACCGCATTTTTCACCCAGTGTGCACAGCACCTGATAAGGAGACTCAGCATGTCAAATACGTATGCAGCAAGGTTTTAAAAAGAATTAAAATGTCCCCATAGTGTGTCCTTCGTTACAAAATCTCAAAAATGACACCAGAATATTCCCTTAATGGACTGTATTTATTTATTAATTTCACTGATGAGTGACTAAATGACAATTTACGAGCCAGTTATGTCTGATTTGTCAATTCATCAGGGATGATAGGACAGAAAGATACACAAACAGTCCAACAATAGACAGGTTTTGACATGCAGACTAATTTGCAGTGACAGTAGAATGAAGACACCTGTCCTTTAGAAATGATCACAAATAAGTGTGATCTTTATTCACCAAGGAACAAGATAGAGGGGCCTTTTCATTCTCTGTAGTTCTCTGAAACTGAAAAGCCAGCTCTGGCAAAAAGAATCCACAAACAATTTTCCCATCTTGTTAGTTCACAGTGATTTGAAAAATGGTCAGGATTACAACAATGAAATGGCTCCCAAATGTAACATTCATAGGTATTCTATAATGAATTTAGACTACACTTTTATCAAAGCCACAACTTTTGATTGACTCAATATGGGCACATTTCAATATACATATTAGTTTAACACAAAATAATTTAATTTCAATTAAACAACGTAGCCAGGCATGTTCAGCTGCTGCATAGAATGTATATACTATACAAAATATGCTAATGATAATGTAATACATTAATGTTATCTAATAAACATTCTGTGTGCTCAGTGCTGTTATTAAATGATCCACCGACACATTACATTAGCAATCTCCAGGAAAAGGCTATTACAACACTTACTACTACAACTAACTAAGCAAAAAGACAATCTTGCTTTACGTACCCTGAAGGCTCTGAGGACTGCTAAAGGGTCATCAGCCGTGAGTCTCTGTAGGAGTGCAGGCCAGCAGCGATGGGCCATAGGCAGCAATTCATTTTCTTTTTCACTGAGTACACACACACACAGCTCCAGCACGTCCAGTACCTGAGGAGTAAGACATATAGTACAGCCATTAATATATATTTACACGACTCACAATAAGTTAGGGATATTGTGACGTCCTCAGTGGACTTCATACATAAGGTGTTTGTTTCACTTCAGTGAATTTTGGGATAGGGAGGCATCTGTATTTGGGTGATAGACAAACCTCACTTAGTGTTTCCACGTGGACTCACTGTGTACAGTGCACCTTACATATTGGGGCCAATACGAAAAAAACACAAAAAGTATTAGTAAGTCGTTCCCAGTTCATCATTCAAGCAGCCATGAACATACAACGTCACTTAACAGACGAGCAGCACCACCTGGCCCTAGGGCCACCTTCAGGTCAGTAGCAGGCAGTCAGATGTTGCTCGTGAACTTGGTGTGTCTCAAAGTGTCATCAATAGACTTACAGCAAGACACAGAACTAGTGGCAGTGTTCATGACAGACCCAGGAGTGGAGCCCCACAAGTGAGGGACCGCAATGATCACTAGTACCTAAGGACCTATGCACTCAGCCTGCTTCAAGAAGTGATGGGTACTAGGGTTTACAGCCAAACCATTCGCAAACGACTCCACCGCTTTGGCTTGAATGCCAGATGACCGTTGCAGGTGACTCCACTGACACCAAGACACCGCCGTGATCATTTGCAGTGGGCACAAGTCCGTGTGACCTGGACAATGCAGCAGTGGTCTACTGTCCTGTTCACTGATGGGTGTCGGGTCACCTTGCACAGAAATAATGGTCGTCAGCATTGCTGGAGAGGGCAAGGTGAGCAATACACCTAGGAACCCATCATTATCCCCCAGTTGACAGACAAGCTGTCACTGCGGCAAATGGTGGAAACACCTGCTATTGACAATTTTAGTTATTTGGGGCTATCGGCTAATCAGCTTTGCTATTTTTTTCCTTTAAAACTGTAAATCTGAAAATGGATAGCAACAATAATTACATTTCAGAATATATATATATGGTATAATTTTGATTGAAGAGCTACTCTGGTGAAGTGGATCTAAGAATGGCAATATCAGCCTGCATCAGTATTTGTATGGATTGCTAGGAAATTTGTTTGAACTAAACACCCTCTGAGATCCCTTGCTGCTGCCATACACATCCCCTTCAGCTTTAGCTGCATTTACTGCCAACATGCTAAGCTACAATGGTGAACATACCTGCTAAAAAAGAAAAAGAAGCTTACACTGCAGCTAGTAAAGTGCCATGGAGTATTATACTCCATTTCTGCAATTAAAGCTCCTGAAATGTTACTTATTGGTTCTTTGCTGCTGTAAAATGGTGAACAATCCACACTAGGATTCTGCTCATTAAAAATACAACAAAAAAAAAACAATGCTTCACTTAGACAGTACACACTACAGACAGTACCTTAAGTCGGAGTCGGAGGCTAGGGTCAGACAGCAGATGAATGCAGCGCTCCATAACATCTTTAGTGATGCTGAGATAGGTGGGAAGCTCCTCTTTCACATCAGGAACATCAAAATCTTCAACATCTTCACACTCCATGGGAGGAGGGACTTCTGGAGATACAGTTTTGGTCAGATTTATGACTGGTTGAAAATCCAAGTCTTATATTTCATACTTTGTTCGCTCCTGGTCTAATATAATCTCTACAACAACATGAAACCTATACTAAAATTAAATATAATTTCCTGTTTTGTCCCCACACAGAGAACATTGTAAATTACCAAGGTCCTCAATGTCATCGTCTTCCTCTATTCCAATCCCCTCCGCCAGCTCTTTTTGTTTGCGGTGATCCAGCAGGAACTGACGGATGTCAAAGACGTCTTCCTTGAGAAGAGAGGTCTGCTTGGGTCTGGCAGACTCACTGGTTCTACTACAAGTGGATGGAAACCATCTTGCTATTGGAAAAAGAACAAGAGCAGATTAGGTTAGCGACACAGTGATGTGTGATGCAAAATTATTTTGTCATGCACTTCACCTGCAGATTATACTTCAATTGTTTCATGCTAGAGTGCAGAATAGGCACACGCAATATACTCAAATTGTCCCTTATCCTTTTCCCAACCTCACCACATGTGATAAAATGAGTTGACATCACTTTTGGAATCTTACCCAGTGCCTTCATGAGTGCGTGCAGGACAGAGCAGAAAAGAGCAGCTGTGTGATCGTAGCTGAGATCCAGAGCCATCAGCACATCCTGAACAATGTCCCCGAGCAGAGGCAGCAAGCTGCAGTCAGAGTGGGTCAACATCACTGTCAACACCCGTGGAGCCTGGGTAACAAGACAGGAATATGATAAAATACATTTTTGGGGCCCAGCAAATCCATGGAGACACATTCAGAGTATTGACCTGAATGATAAACTAGAACTGTGGACTCTTCCTTTAGCCTTTTGACTCAAAACACAACAATAACTCTGGGCCTCAAAGGCAAAACATGACATTTACTTGTGACTTGAAAAACATTGCATGACTGTGGGTTCACTGTGTTTAATGCTAAAATCTATTATCTCATTGTAATTATATGTAGTATTGGAGGGATTAGTTGATAATCAACATAAAAGAATTCTGATATTTGACTAATTGTTTGCTTCATTTATCAAGCAAAAATAATAAAAAAATTAAAAAAACTATACTATCTAAATGACAAACCCCCCCTTTTCCTATTATATTTCAAATTCTTGTTATATATCTACTTTAAAATGATACTGAGATCTTACTGCCACAAATAACTAAATGTTTCTTCTTGCCTCTTCATACTGCTTTCATTCTTAAATTTACCACAAATGTTGTCTCTATCCCTCCTTTTCTGGTTTGCATTCTAACAACATTCCAGACTATATCAGTGTTACCTGTGGATGCAGGCTGAGCCTCTGCAGGTTAAGTGATATGTCATTGAGCAGATAGTCAGAGTTGTCATTGATCAGCTCCTTTAGGGAGGGGTAGCCACAGGCCTTACTAATGTCCCACATACAGGCCAGCGCTGCCTGGCTGACCAGTAGTGTCTCCTCCCCAGCTTTCTCCAGCACAGCATACAGTGATGTCATTAAAATGGGACAAAAATCACGCCCCAGTGCCTGAGCAAAGCAGGCAATGCCCTCCAGTTGGATACACAACTGCCAGATGTTGCTGTTGAGCTGGTGGATTGTGGAAGTTGAAGACGTGGAAGACGAGGTGCCAAGTGAGGAAGGAATTACTTGGAGAGTGTTTGCTGTAGTGTTGCCGACATAAGTGTTGGATATCGAGAGGAGTCTGGATGGGCTCAGCAGCTAGAGAAAGGCAGAAGACAAATGGCATTATCATGCATCATACAGCTTCTCATGTATAATATAACATAAAGATTGTATTTCAGTTTAAAGAGATAAAACTAGAAATATAAAAATGATAGGTTTACATTATAAAGCATGAGCAGACAGCAGCAAAGGATGTACAGGGTGCATTTTGTCACAGCTGAAGAGAGGGGGAAGAGCTGCTGCAAATAAGCCTCCATCAGGTAAGACTAACTTCAATGAACCCTTCCTGATGAAAGTTTACTGACTGAAACACAGGACCATGTCAATGCTTTTTTTTTACAAATTAAATTTGGTTTAGATTATATTGTTTGTTTGATTGTTTTTTTTTTTGTTGGTAGCAAAGCCAAAGACAGTTTCCTGTATCTGTATGTCTCATGAGTTTCGTCACTGTCCTTTGAGAGACTAGCGACATGTCCTGAGTCTATTAAGTCCAATGGGACAAGTAACCGTGAAAACAGATGGGGACTGATAGTCACCAAAGTAAATATCGAACCCATTTATTCACAAGCCACGTATCCTCTGAAAATTCTGACTCTAAAATGGCATTTTTCAGATAACCAAATCAGGAGGAAAATTAACTTATTTCTTTCCCTGTCTCTGCAGCAGTCTTGTGAGTCACCCAAGCAAATGAATTTTTGAAACGTTAAATATCTAATACATTATAAATACATTATGCAAATATAACTCAATCTCCTTTCATCCATCCACAGACAAACATTACCATTTAGGAGATAGGATGTCGAAACTATTTCAATCCATTGGCAGAGCTTGTAATGCATCATTTTTTGATTGGTAAAGTGTTTAGACAGACAAGAAGTAGAAAAGCTTGCCATCTGGTGTCATACCGCTCGACTGTGGAGAAGACAGTGGACTTCAGCAAAAAAAAAAACAAAAAAAACCCTTATCATCCTCATCAACACTGTCAACTGTGGACTCCTTCAGATTCCTGGGTTCAACCATCTCCCAGGGCCTGAAATGGACTCTCCACATAGACTTCATCAGGAAAAAGGCACAACAGAGGTTGAACTTGAAGTTCAACCTTTCCTGGGAACTGCGGACCACTTTCTACACCGCCATAATTGACTCTATAACGACTGCAGAGAAGATCACTGGAGCCAACACACACACACACACACACACACACACACAATACATACAAAGATGTATACATGTATATGTATATGTATATATATATACACACACACACACATATTATATATGTATATATACACATATATACATATACATATATACATGTATATATATGTGTGTGTACACACACACACACACACACACACACACACACAGAGTGGAATCCACAACGTAAATCTATAGTAGCCAAACCTTCCCTCTAGCTACAGTATATTTCTCTGTTTAGAATCCTTTTGGTGGTGTACCTCGAGGTACACATTTTAGCAGACTGCAAGTTTAGCTAAAAACTAACCCAGTACTGTCAATGTTTTCAGATCTCGGTTGGTCGAACGCCCTGCAATATTTTCCGTGCTTGTCAGCTCAACAATCCAGCCTTGAAAGTTTGGAGCAGTTACTTGAACTCTTGGAATGCTATGTTCAGTCCGAAGAGCACACAGCAGTCAGTCCAAGGCCGTATTATGAGCAAAGTGTGGATACCCTTCTTTGTCTGGTGTGATCTGGTCATGATCAAATTTGCAGAAAAATTCCAATACTGGCTGAGCATGAGAGGCCTGATTCAAAAATGTTCACAGACTACGAAATGAAATGCAAAATTTTAAAATCAAACAGCAAAGCATCACTTGAATACATAAAGAGTGGGGTCATTTATTACTGGGATTATTACTTAAGTAAAGATAAGTAATTTGAACTGAAATGCAACCGAATAAATGGTCAACTGTAGCAAAGCAATTCTGAATCAGAATAAAATATCAATGCTGTCGGGCTACTATACTCACCTGCTGGTCCTGTCGGTCTCCATCTGTCTCCTCACTGACAGTAATCAAGTGCCAGTTGTTCAGACTCGTGTATACTTCCATGACAGACACCACTGCCACTTTCAGGTCTTCCTGGGTGGCAGAGTTTCCCCGAACTTGACTTTCTAACACTTGACCTTCCGTTGTCATGGCGATGCCTGCTGCACCCCTGACAATCTCATTTAGCACCATGGCAGCCTGCTTCCTGTATGCTGAAGACTGTTGGTACAAATCTAGGAAGTGATCCGTCAGCAGGAAAATGTTGCTGTAGTAACCTAAAGATTAACAGAGAATTATGTTAAGTTTTTATGATGAGAACTGTAAAACAAAATGTCAAATGTAGCCAAAAATGTAGCCGACTTTAATCCATTATGCAGCACCATCAGCCAACTGACATTGGTCCAAGTTCTTCATATCCCTTTGAAATAAATTTTACATAAAATTGCGTTATGCATGCAGGGGGGATAAGAAATGCATCGTACATACCTAATGTTCGACAGATCTCCATGAGCACAGAGAAGACCTTCTCATCTGTGAAGTAGAGAAAATGCTTCTTCTGTTTGGGAGCAGTGTAGGAATCATGGGAGCCTGAGCTTGTCTCCATGGTAGCAGCGTAACTCCTTTCCTCCACAATACGAACATCCATCACATCCAGCTCCAGCACCTGTAAAAGGCACACATGTGTTTGTTGTGCTTTTAATAATTTGTGATTTAAGATGAATAGACTGTGGTTTAAGCTTGCTACCATGAGACTAAGTCCGAGACCATTCACACTGAGTATCCCTATACTGACTACTACTGTCAACTATTCAATTAAACACCAACTATTTTGATAACAATTTAATGGATTAGAGTAATTAATTATCCTTACTTTTGTTTTAGATTATTTTTTAGAGATTTTTGCCATTATTTGATGGTCAGGACACCAAACTCTGGATGCAGTAACCGCTCTACCAGGTGAGCTAGCAGATTTTTATTTTTTTTTTCAAAAAAAATAAAAAAAAAAAGAACACATTTCTGATGTCTTTACTCTTCTATAACCGTAAACTGAATATGGGCATCTGAGAAGCACTGATTGACATTTTTCACCATTTTTTATATCCAGAAAATAATCAACATAAACAACTATTAGTGGAAGTCAGATGGAGTATATGTATATATTGTTAATAATATATTCCTTTCCTGTTAATTGATCCCCTGAGCTGAAAATGAAGGGTTAAACATTTATGAACTGATGATACTGGTCTCTAGAATGAAAGTGTTATAATTGCAGTAACGGTGGTGTGGTACACATTGTCAGGCTGGTACTAAACTGATTACAAACAAATATCATAGGAATGTTTTATTAAATTATTATGTTGACATTAGAATGAAAGTACTCTTATGTCTGGTTCATTGTAATTACTAAACACTGTTAGATGTGTCTTAAGTCACTGGAAGAATACCACAAGTTTCTGCATTGTTAGTGTTTTGAATCACATACTACTTTCGATGTTTACACACCTGTTGTCTTCATGAGAAGATTTTGCATAATCAATAAAACTTTACCTTTAAGTTTTTTTTTTCATATTTATCTACACTGTAATAGAATTGATTCCAGAATCTATTAAATGAAATGAGGGCTAAGATTTGTGATGGACATATTGCCACATTATTTTCAGATAGTGAATAGAACAGCATTTTTGGGGTTTCTGTCAGAGGCTGGAGTAAACATTTCTTTGTCTTGAGGCAAATGGTTGTCAGTGGTGCATTAAAAGTACTTTTGCAAAAGGTGAGTCTTATTTTACTTATAATACAGAGCATTTCTTAAAATTGGTGAATACAGGTATATTCAGACAATATGAGAAATATGCGATTTTTGAACACTAAAGCAAAGAGAACCCCAAAATTTAAGTATGAAGAGCATGATATGTCAATCAACAACAATCAAAAGGAATATGAAGTGTAACCAGACACAATGGCAGCTAATGTTACCTGCATCAAGGCTTTGGAAATCCTTTCCAGGTGTGCAGCTGAGTTTAGTACAACAGAGACCAGTGGCCCCAGGAGTTTTAAATAACCCAAAAACACGTTGAGGACAAACAGCTTCTTCTGGTCATCAGAGGTCCTCATCAGTCTGGGCAGGGACGTGGCCAGAGAGTGGAGATTCTCTGACAGGATGTCAGTGAAGGTCTGAGGGGTGCTGCTGTTTTTACTGGCAATATCACTGCTGCTACAGCTCTGATTCCTCTCTGACACCTCCCTGAGAACAACTTCACACCTAGAGGACAGGAGAGAAGAGACATTTCATTCAACATCTTGTTGTCCAGGTAGTCTGGGCTTTAATGTATTTTTCTTGAAAAATGTCGATCAAATCAAACCTCTCTCTGACTCTGGGCTCCTCATCATTGACTGCTCCCACCAGTGCTTCCAGCAGGGGCCCAACACTGTCTCCAAGTGACTGGCTACACCTGGCCAGCAGGTGGTCATCCAGCTCCACCATCTCTAGTCTAACCCTCCAGTGCTGGTGGGCAGAGGTGCAGGAGATGATCTTCTTCAAAAGCACAGACAGTTTCCCCGCTGTGCTCTTCACCCAGTCTTGTGTCCGACGGATCATCAGCTGTGCGATTCTCCCCAGGTCTGCAGAGGGACTCTTCCAGGGCTCACTGCGCTGAAGCTGGGAGTCTTCCATGACAAGCCCCACAGTCCTCGACCAAACCTGAATGACAATAAGAGTGAAATGAGATGACTGTGTGTTGGGCAGAATCTGGTGATACAATATGTGTCAGGATAGTGGGGTAAAGACAGATATAACTCTATTTTAAATCATTCAGAGAGCTGGTAGGTGGGCTAGTGTCAATCTAGTTGTTTTCATGTTCCCAGTTTTCATGCTAAGCAGTTTGCTTGCGGTAGCTTCATATTTAGGCTAGTGTACTGACACATGTCAATCGTTTCAGCTAATGAACTTGACCTTTAAATGGTAATACAATGAATTTGTTTGATGGTGGTGGTTTTCAACCACTTTGCACCCCCTCATTTGTACCCCAGCCATCAATACAACATTCAATGTGCAATACATCACTGTTACTGCTGGTGGTCTATTAAACACCCTTTGCAATATATATTTTTTATTGTGTACATAGTCAAACATCTGATGCAATACATTTGTACATTTCCTGTTTATATTTTGAGTATTTATCCTTGTTGTACATTCATATTTGTATATAAGGCAATTTTTATACTGATTTTTGTTGTTACATTTTAAGATTTATATACTTCTTTTTCATACTTATTTCTTATTTTTATACCACATGCTTATTTTTATACAACACACATTTTATTCTTTTACACTGAAAAGGGAAAAGCTCTGACAATAAAGGGCATTCTACTCTATTCTAGTGCAGTTCTAAAACATAGCCTTAATAATATATATAATGGCAGTTTTGAGATAAATAATGAGATAATTAATATCGAGAACTGAATACAAACCTGAGAGACATCCACAGCTAAACAATGAATAGTTTGCAGCACACGTAGCGCTTAAAATATTTAAGTACGACTTTACTGTACTGTGTCATCTCATTCGTAAATATAAATGAACACACAGATAAGGTACCTTGATAGCCCTGACTGTGACTGCATGGCCTTGCCTCACATCACCTGTGATGATCCGGGCTACAGCCACAGTGATTCCAGGTAAGAATGATGCCATGGTGCTCCCTATAGCACATCTCTCCTCTGAGGATGGGACTACATGTTCTTGAGTGCAGTCACATTGCAGAGTCAATGCCTGGAGGCACTTCAATGCTGCTGATTGTACATCTCGAGATTTCTCCTTCTCCGCTAAAGCCAGCAGCAGTGATATGGCAGCTCCCAGTCCGGGCAACATAGTGGGTTCGAAGAGTTTGAAGACTATATCACCATAGGCAGCATGAAGCAGTGCGTCCAGGCACCTGAGCACAGCTGATTTCAGCTCTTCTGATGTATCTGCAGGTTTTCCTGGATCTGTTGGAGAACACAGGCAGAGGCAAAGCTCTGAGAGAAGGTCACTGAGGGTTTCCCAGCTCTGGACACAAGTGTTCTCCAGGATGTGGCTCATGGCCTCAACCACAGTCTGCACCAATTGGTCCTTCTTGGGCCCAGGGACTTTGAGGACAAAGCGAAGAGGGAAGAGGACATATTCCTGGAGTTGCTGCAATGTGGCATCTTCGACCTCTTTCAACTGGGCGCTTAGTGTCTCCACGTTAGTCACAGTGGGCGCTCGGGTGAGGAGAACACAGGCCGGGCGCAAGTAGGCAAATGCAATCTTTGGATCGCTGATCTGAGCCATGATTGGAGGCATAACAGTAGACCAGGGTTCACTTTAGAGAGGGTATAGAGCAAGAATTAAGAGATGAAACAAAGACTACTACTGTGAAAGCAACTAAAATTAATATATTTCTACAGCTAAACAGTCTGTGTTGTTTTGTCTAATGCATTGACATAACAATGTTTCACTTAACACTTGCAGTGAAAATATCCTTGTGACCTTGCTGCCCCACATGGCATGTTTACTGAAAACTTGTATTTCCACAAAACTGGTAAAAATAAACTGCATCATCATTGCTGTACTTTGTATCTCTCTCTACTATATGATCATAATTTATGATTGTGATCATGATGAATTGTCACGCTGCCCTGACATGCTTGATTTAATTTGTTTTACCAACCAGGTGAGTTAGCTTACTTACTGTATGTCCAATGATGTTTTTAAGACGTATTATTGATATTAACCACATAATAGCTTTATGTTTCTGATTTCTATAAAACCGGTCTGCGTGTAGCCAATAAATCCTAAAGGTAATGCTGAAATGAAGTCCTTTGCTCAGTGAGCAGTAACAGTAGAGCAGCATCAATGTTCAATGCTAGTTAACTAACAACATTCAGCATGCTGCTGACGCTGCACTATGGTAACTTACTAGCGTAAACAAACCGGTAGCTTACCTTCACATCGGTGTAGTTACTGCGCGGGGCAAAGATGTTTTATCCAAAATAGTAAAACTATACATTACACTCGAGGATGAAGTTCCCTAACTCTCACTCATAGCTCTCAGCTCTGCCTCTCAGCTTAACTTTACGTCATTACTCTGCGTCTACGACGCTCGTTTGACGTAGTTCATACAGACTTCCGTTTTTTTTTCAATATAAAAAAACAAACATTTTTTACTTTGAAAATGAATACAATTAGAAACCGTAAGAAACCTTGGAAACATCGTAGAGATGTGTCATTTCAATGAATCATTGTCGAAATTAATCCACCAAGTTATTGGTTATTAATATTAAATTATTAAACTGCAATCCCACTTACAAAATTATTATTATTATTGTAGATAATAGAGAAGTTCTTGAAAAAAAAGAATTCTCTGGCATACCTTTACAGCAGTTAAGCATTTCTAACCCTGTACCATCCAATATCTGAAGACATTCGTTTTATTTTGAAGGAACACAATTCACGACGTAAACCACGGCGTTCATTCTCCTCTGGCAGCTTGATACCGGTCTGGTACTGTGCTGTCCCGCTTTGAAAATTTAGCTATTTGAATCATTTAATTTTAAATATTTCACATCTTTCCATGGCTGTCACTTTTCTCGTTTGTGCTGTGGATATTATACAGCAAGGCTAATTACGAAGGTAATGCTAGCGTTATTATATTTTCTTGTTAAATTTAGCTTAAAGACGGCTAACATTTAGCTGAAACTAGCTCCTTTACAAAGCTGGCTCAGCGATTCAGAGTTACGTTAAATGTTAGCGTAAAATCGATAGTTTCAGAAATGAGAGCTTTATAATCTTACGAAAAAGCTTCATACATCAGTAAATACATGAAGTGACGTTAGTTGTTATTACAGTAAAGCTTATGACGTTAACGTTGGTTCAGTGGTGACGTTGTTTGAATCTTTAACAGTGTCATCTTCTTTATTTACTGTGTCCTTCCAAACGCTCAATTTACTGCCTCATTGTTTTAAATAGATTGAAATAATTTAAAAAAAAAAGCTAAAACACCTTTTATTCTGGTATGATGAGAAAGAATAATATGAGTTTACAGGAGTGCAGCTTCCATCTACTCATTCTGCTGAGGTCTCTTTATTTGATTTCTCTTTAATAAATCATCATCTTATTCCTCAGGTTGTCTTGGGGACTTGATGTTGTCCATTTCTGCCCTGCCCTGTGCCAACTGTTAGCATGGATGAAGAAACACTTGAGGCAGCCATCAGTACCTATGGGGCCCAGCTGCAGCAGGTGGAGGCAGCCCTGTCAGCTGGCCTGGACCCTTCTCAGCAGTCAGACCTGCTCAGGCTGAAAGACGACCTCCGTCAGCTGATTGAGCTCACAGAGTCCAGCCTGGTGTCTGTTAAAAAGAGTCAGCTTCTGGCCAGCCTCGAGGATGGCCATGGACTTCAGCCAAGCACCTCAGAGGCAGCAGCTGGCACAAACGGTGCAAACGTCAGTTTGGAAGACGAGTTCACTGCTTTCTACGCTAAACTCGGAGAGCCCTCGGGTGGTAGATCTGATACTAGAGAGAAGGACAATGAGGAGGGAGGTGGGGTAGAATATGGTGAAGAGGAGGAGGATGAGGAGGAAGATGCACTCAGTGGAACAAAAGTCAGAGCACCTTACAGGACAACATGGGGGACACTAGAGTATCACAATGCAATGGTGGTGGGAGCAGAGCCACCGGACGGAGAAGAGACACAAGTAAGAGTGCTCTACGTCTACCCTACCCAGAAGTCTATGAAACCCTGTCCATTCTACCTTGAGGACAAATGTCGCTTCCCAGATAACTGCAGGTAGTATCATTGTTTTTTATGTACACTTAACACCTGCAAATGTTGTATTAATTAACTTGGCCATACCTGCCTTCTTTGTAATAGCAGATGGCATCCAGCAAGTGTCACCCATTGTCCACATGATGCAGGATGATAATAGCTACAGAACTGAAATGTTGTTTTCTTTTCATTTTGTTTCATTTAAAATATATAATTGCCCTCCCGTGTCACAGTATTGATCTGCTAATTTTTTGGTGACTGTCTGAATGTTGATAAGAATACAAATAGGATGTATTTTCCAGTGCAGTATGAGCTTCAATAGGCCATATTATTTAAATCCTCAATTATGTACTGTACAATCCACCTAAATCTAATCTGTGTTTCCCTTTTATGTAAGGTTTTCTCACGGAGAAGTGGTATATGTGTCGGAGCTAAGAGAATTCCTCGAGTTTGATCTCAGTAATCTTGAAGAAGGCTCTTCCTGTTTGGCTCGACACGAGGACGGCATCTGGTACCCAGCCAAAATCAAAGGTAATCCAATGATGGGACCAGTTTTTGATGATGTGCTGTATTTTAAAGTGAACTCTGACAGTCTTAGCAGTTCACACAAAACAATGTTAGTTTGAAAGTTTTACTGACTCGTAAATTTCTTCCCAAATGTAGAAATTGACAGTGGTTTCTACACTGTGAAGTTTGACTCAGCACTGCTGAAAGATGTTGTGGTCGAGGCAGACTGCATCATCCCACCTTTGAGAGAAGATGACCCACTCTCCTCAGACTCTGACCTGGAAGACACTGGAGATGGAGATGTTGTGGCTTATGCAAAAGGTGTCTATGGATATGTTTTGTCGACATAATCTTAGAAGTCTCAGTTGGATGTATCTTCATAAAACTGCAGAGATAAATTATTAGCCTCCTTCAGTAAATAGACTTGAATTCCATTTAATATGCCAGTAAAAATGATTGAAAGTTGTAACTGACTGTTCCTATTTTGATTTTCACTTGTTACCCAACAGTTATGGACTCCGCAGAAATGACAAACAGTTCAAATTTTGGTGGTTGGGAGGCACATACCAGAGGCATCGGATCCAGGCTTATGCTCAAAATGGGCTACGAATATGGGAAAGGTAAGGGTTTGTCTTAACATAAGACAAGTCATCACTGCACAACATTGAGAGTTTAGATTTTCCTTGTAATATGCATGCTACAGCTCTACAACCAACATAGTACCTCAGTTGTATTTCCATCCCCTGCCTCAAACACATAGATCCAAGACTTACAAAGCGTTTGCCTCCCCTTTTGACCAAAGCATTGGTCTCTGAATTTGAGGTTGTCCCTGGGCTCTGTGCTATGGCTGCCAGCTGCACCTAAATGACAAATAAATCAATAATATCGCAATACAAGAAGTTCCCACACACTGGAATCACAGCACCCTTTAGTTGAGTGACATCATAATCATCTAATGACCTCCATAAATGCCTGGACGTCTTCATGACAAGGCAAATAATACAAAGAAGATTAATATGGATAGATATATAGGTGTCAAACACAAATCAATGGATTGTGAAACATACAATGTCATAGGTTGATTAGGCACCGGAGGATAACAAGAGTCATTCAAAAAGCATAACATAAATTATAAAATACTATAGCTTGTTTGAATCTACTCTGTATGGTGCTCCCATTCTCAGGCATTTGTTTGTGTAATTTACTTTTGCACTGCTTTGAGCCTCTTTCTGACTCAGTCACAATCACTGTTTTTTTGCAGGCTTAGGAAAGATGCAGGAGGGTAGAGTCGAGCCAGTCATGGCAGTGGTCCTACCCAAAGGTAAATCTCTGGACCAGTGTGCCGAGCTCACACAAAGACGCACCCAGAGCAAGGTTGCCAAAGATGGCACACAAACAGGCCGCCCAAAGAAACGCAGAAAGCCTCGGGATGCCGCCAGAGGGCGCCAAACCATCTTTGACTTTCTCAATCATAAGCTTGGAGGCAAGAGCACTGATCCTGCTGAGGGTGGTGCTGCTGCTGCGCCGTTAGCAGCGACTGGGGTGGAGGCTTACAGGGGGGGCAAAAACACCAAGAGGACTCTGAATGTGAAGCTCTTTCAAGCTGCTGAGAGGGTGTCCCAGACTGAGAGGGAGATCCAGAAACTCACTGAGTCCCTCAGCAGACAAACAGGGAGGTCAGTACCGGCTCCTGTGTTGTTTCTTATTTTTCTTACACATTTCTATAGGTCTATAAATCTAACTTCTGTGAAGACTGTGAGCATCACTAGGACAAAGAAACCATCCATGTGTGCAGTACAGACAATCACATGCATACATATATGTTCATAAATTCGCTGTAACACATCAGGACACTAGTTGCTATGGCGCTCCTATCGAGATGGCTTGTGGGAGTGTAAAAATGTAAATAAGGTGTAAAGATTCAAGGATTGACACTTCAAGACAAGCTTATTCTGGAAAGTGCAGCTAAAACCAAACTGTCTCCTCGTCTCTCCACTTTCCAATGTATTTGTTATTTATGTGTGCATAGGGATGCCTCCAGAGTGAAGCAGCTGGAAGAGAAACTGTCAGCGGCCCAGCGGCTGCTGGCCCAGCAGAAAGCCCAGGAGCTGTCCATCCAGAAAGAGCACAAGAAGGCTGACACACACAAGAAGATGACTGAGTTTTAACATCGGTTCTCGCAAAGACTTTTAGGAGAAAGGAAACACTGCCTGTCTGAAATGAACTTTTGTCCCCTGCCTGTTGTCAGTTACAGTTACACTGTTTTTTCCATTACTTCTCACCAGCATTGTGGATTCCAGCTGCCAGTGATGTCCTTTTTTATACAGCATTTGCTGAAGATTAATTCTGCTTCTTTACTTTATTTTTGACGACTGAGCGGTTTATTTTCTGTTAAGAGTTAGAATTCTGCAGCTCACAATAACTAAATTTTATTTGTGATGAGCATTGTGCCACCGTATGATTTTCTTCTAAAAAAAAAAATCCTACCTACTCAGATTTTTTTTCTTCATTTTATATCCATATGCCTTTACCAAACTAAACTCCAGTGTAAAAAATGTTTTCTCCACCACTGAATGTTTAATGTGTTCTTTTGTTATACTTTTCTGAAAGGTTTCAATAATTCTGGCCAGTGGCTGCTCCAGTGGTTACTGCAGTATACCCTTACTTGGATTTCTGGCTGACTTTTAAATCACATCCTTGGGAGTTGGGAGACCTTTACACAGTTTTGAAGTGAAGCCCCTCCATTCACCCACATCTCTTACTGGCTCATATACAGCATCTTTGAAGCTACAACCATAACCTCTCTGTTAAATAATGAATTTGGGGAGCAGCTTGTCTGCTCGTTGATTGTCGACGCACATTGTCTGTAGGCAGAGGGCAGTTCAGGTAGTGGGTGACTATGTCTCCCTTGCTGCCTTCCACACTCTGAAGTAAAGGTTAAGGTCATTTTGGGTAGCTGTACATGAGAGCTTCATCCTTTGTTATGTTATAGACTATTTCTAATGTGATAGAACATAATGACAAGGCAAAATAAAACTCCAAGTGAAATTTGCTGTAAGTTATAATAAGTTTACTTTGACTCTGAGTCAATTGAAAGACAGCTAGAAAAATGTTGACCATCAGCAAGTCACAGTGATGGTGTTGTCCCTAAGGGGAAAGAGATAGTAAACTCCTAATGTTAAAATAATCAGCAATCAGCTGTCACTTGGTGGACTCTGGCTGAGCAAAGGGCATCTGCACATGCAGACTCCATGAACCCTCCACAAGGTATCCTGAGGGAAAGCCCTGTTCGTGCTCTGATCTGATGAGTGGCAGCACTTTTAGATTGCTGGTGACTGGAGGGATCACGCTGAAATTGCTGATCATTGGGGGGAAAAGGCGAAATGCAGTGTGTGTGTGTTGAATTAATGGGATCCCTGAGGTTCTGTGCTTCACGCTTTACCCCATTTATGAGCCTCTGGTCCCTGAGGGTATCCCTGCCAACGGCAACCAACAGCAAATTTAGTATGTGTGTGTTCAGGTCTAGGTGTGTTGTCTACATCCTGGCCCTTCTGTATGCACTGCACACTCCTGTAGACGTCTGTCTTGTGTATGGATTCCCACTGGCCTATTAGGAGAGCTTTTGCTGCTAATTGGCACTTATCAGAGCCAGGATTATGTGATTAAGGAGATGTGATGGGAAAATTGATTGGAAGGCCACCTTGACAGATGTTATACTCAGGAATTCAGGCTAAGCTGTCCAGCAGAGGGTTGCCAGGTTACAGGGAATGACCTATTAATGAGTAGCTTTTTAGCTTTATTCCATCTAGCACTCTGTAGTACGAATTTGTTAGACACAGATTTTTTAAAAAGTTGTATGCATTTGTACTAATTACCATTTTTTTAATTTTTTTTTTTATCAGATGCATTGCCATACAATTTGTTGCACACATTCATAACCCCCTCTAGATGGTATGGTAAAATGTTCGGTGATCCCTTAACCTTTCATTAATAGGTTCATCAATTTGTCCAGTAGGCTACTTTGGATTATGATCAATGCAGTAACTGCAAAACTAATCGATAATTATTGTTTTCCATTGAGATGGTGAACATGGTTAGTATTTTACGTGCTTCACATCGGCATGTCAGCTTTGTCAGTATAAGGATTTTAAGATGCTAATGTAAACATTTAGGTTAAAGCACTGCTGTGCCTAATTACAGACAAATTCATTCTCAACCTTGAAATCATTTGATAAAACTATCTAAAACTTCAGGTCCACTTAGTAATTTTGTTCATGGGGCTGTCATCCTTATTAGACCTAATTTTACTGAATCACAGATATGATCACTGATGATAATTGTGTTATATGATTCAAACCAAAGGATCCAAGTCTGTCTAGTTCTAATAATATACTATAAAATGACAGCTGACTATTCAGGCAGATATCCGAATAGTTTATCAGGAAGCAGCTAGCAGCAGTACCCTCAGGTTCATCATGTGCCGTGCATCTATTAAATCAAAGCACGTCCCCTTGTCTAAATTCATTATCAATGTCCTGGCATATGTATCTGCAAAGACAACCACTTAATTGAAATTAGCAATGAAGGTCAATTTTTCATCTAGGTAAATGTAATAATATGACATTTAGTTGTAATTAATAACTTGGTGTACTTACATGACATTTTGCAATGCCTCCTTGGTACAGCCAATACAGAGGACCTCTATAGACCGTCTCATGTACACATTTGTAATTTGCCTTTGTACAAGTATAACACAGATAATGCTGAAATTATGCATATGAAATCCCAGCTGAAAAGCCATGTCTTATCATTTGACGGAAATTAGCTTGTAGTTTCATTAAAAAAAAAAATCCTCATTTAAATTCAAAATTCAATTGACAATATATTGTGGTATTGTATTTCCAGTCAAACCGAGGGACAAATTAATATCCGTTCATATGAACCTTTGTGTATAGACAAAAGCTTTAACTTAAGCTCATCTTTTTGATAAGGCTGCACTTTTAACTCATTTGGAGTTGCAAAAACAGCTACTTTGCATTTTATCCAGCCTTTCTTCTGCAAATGATGTGCTTGAATTGATGAATAGTACACAGTACTGCAGGTATTCACCTTGTTCAAAGTGCTGTCGTTCTCAACCATAAGCTTGGAGCTTAATTGCAATTTTCTCCTGTCTGTGTTTTTACATAATGATCAATGGTTGGTCTTCTGCTGAGCCAGTGGAAATACAATCGTTTGTTGGCTGAGGTCAAAATGTAGGACATCACTTTGAGCATTCAGGTGTAACGTTACATGCTTTTAAATCTAATCAAATTGGAGATTTTACTGAGGGAGCGCAGCAGTTTGCAGATATATGAGATTAAAGTGGAAAAGAGATGACTTGTTTTCATTTTTTCAAACTATAGTGAAAACTGCAAATTAAAACACTTAATTATAACCCCATTATAGAAGAATTTGTTTGTAAGGTCATGCTGCAGCATAAGAATACTGATGTATACTGATACCGTATGCAAAAGTTAACATACAACTTTACTGAGTCTGAAATCACTTACTACTTATGTAGTTCACCATTTTATACTGATGTTCTAAACTAGGCCTATAGGAAGGATTATTATACCCTAGTGCTGAAAGTATCCACACAATTTATTGTGGAAAGTCACATAGATGGTTACTAACCAGGCACTAGCGACATGAACCATGGTGGTCCACTGCAAGGGGAGGGGAGGACTCAAGTAAAAGTACAAGTGAAAAACCTTACTTAAATAAAAGTTAAAAAAGTGGGTCAGTTAAATGTACACATTATTGCATGACATCACACCACAGAGCCTAAATAAAATAAAACATCTCCTACTCACCTCTCTTTGAGTCTTGAACATCACAAAACCATCCCCAATGTTCAACCTCCCTTCTTGTGCATCAGTCCACTCAGTTTCCTGGTTCCAAGTGCCTCAAATCCTAAACATGTTGGGCTGAGTGAGGCTCTGCAGTCACAATGGTAGGAATTATTGTCAAAAATAATTCAACAACTATCTGACTTTTTTTTATTTGTCATGAAATTTGTTGCCCCCGCGACCATATGTGAGGATAAGCGGTAGAAAATGGATGGATGGCTGGATGAAATTTGTTGCATGAATTTCAATCTTTCCCATAACTTACTTTGGAATATGATTAATGCAGTACCTGCAAAACTAATGCCGTCCTCGACAGCCTGATCTATGTTTTGGATTTATCAATGTTTAGCAAATGTTAACATGTTGTTCTAACATGCTTTAACAACTGAACATGATCAAAATTTTACCTGCTTCACATCAGCACGATAGCATGCACTGTATATGTAATTTGCTACTTTGGTCTAATGATTGGTGAGTTTTACATTTTGTGAAGTGTAGCAATTACAGACAATGAAAAGATTCAAAGCAGCAAAAGTTAGACAATATACAAGTTAACAGAATGTGATGTTACCACTGGCATCATGACCTCATCATCAGCCTTTCACTCCCTCCACTATAGTATCTGCCTGAGCTATGAAAGCCATTCGATTTCCTGTCAGATCTGATCACATACTACAAAGTGTAAGATAGTGTGTATATCAAGATAATACAAATGTCTCCAATAAGGTGGCAGTTATTTATTCACATTCATCTTTAACCTTAGATACTAATGCCTGAAATAAATTAATATGGGCTTGAAAATCATGCAAAGAAAAAAAAAAAAAAAGAAAATCAGGCCAATCATTCCACTCCTATGCTACTCATTTATCAAGCAATTAAAATCATTAAAATGTGCCTTTACTGTTTTAGGTGGCTGGGGTTGAGAGGAGGAAGATATATGCATGACTTTAAATCAGTCCCTGTAAAACCAAAGTGCAGTGGTACTAACAAAAGGAATATTGAGTAGTTGTGTTTATTGAGCAGCTATTAGAAAGTCACAGAGCTTTATGTGTGCTGACGTAAGCAGTGACCACACACACACACACACACACACACACACACACACACACTCAGAAATTCAATCAGGTTGCAATTAAACCCAAATATTTTATGAATATTATCAGGGTACCAACATTGTCATTGTATTTGTAGTGTTTAACACTGAGATTAAATCCAAACATTATACAGTCTTATAAACAACTTCTCAAAAAACATCTTTTCCTGAGTCTTGGTTCTTCCATTTGTTTTCAAATTGTGTTCTCTGTTTTTCATGAAGGTGACAGCATGAGTTATATACATCTCAATGTCAAAATGGAGTGGTGTGAAAGGATATTTTTGCTGCTGGCCTTTTGCCCTCATAAAGAATTTATATGCCCACTGGAATCAATGAGAGCTATTTCATCTTGTTTCTTCGTGAGTAACCTTTTGATAACCTAGGACAAAGACCTAGGTGTGACTTCCTTTGAAAAAAAAGTCAAAATAAAAAAGAGAAATGATAAACCATTTTTCTCTTTTTCTTGTACAAGATACAATAGTGTGTCCTCCAGTCAGTGTTTGTAGACTCCCTTTCATTCAGTGGTGAGATTCTAGATCATTCCAGCCAGCCAAGGAGGAAGAAAGAGTCCCACAGATCCCAGTATACACACCAGTACAAACATCCAGAGGAATATCCTGTCAATGACCATGGCCACATACTTCCAGTCCTCTTTCACCTAGTAGAGAAAAGACACAGCAGAGAGGGACATTTCAAATTTCACACCACACCACCTTTCTTTTTACCAGCTGTCAGTTTTCACCCTTGATTGATTTCTCTCGAATGACTGATTTTTTCATTATGAGGCAGCTATCGCCTAAATGTCAGTCAATTCTTGCTTGTCTGTCTTATGAAAAATTCAAGGTCAAATTACAGAGGCCTCATTGTTGCAAAGGCAGGCCTTTTCTGTCCAGAGAAAGAAAATGCAATGTAGTGTTGACAATGCCTTGTGTCAATGAATGAAATAACCTTTTTTTTGACATTTTAGAATAATTGTACACATTTTCAAACTTATCCTGTCATTCCGCAAAGACAGGCTTTCATTTTTTTTGCCAGCGACTCAGTAATTAACAATGAATCAGTACATAAAAAAGTTTTTTGCTGCTTGGCAGTTCTCCGATTGAAATGTATTTTCACTGACGCATTTCAAAGTTATAAGGACAAGTTATGTAATATTTTACACTGTCAAAACTAAAGACCAGTATGACACAACAGGCAACAAAGGTGGGGTAAAGTCTGTGAAAATTGTCACTTGTCTGATGAGCACATACTCTGAGGAACTGCATTATGTAATGTAAGTAAGTTTTAGCACAATTCTGCAAACCAACAGCGTGGGAACACACAGCCTATTGTGCATATACACTGAGAATTAGGAAATTAAGCCACATGGAGTTATTTTTCCAAATGTGAGCTCTACAATAATTAACTAACAAACTTACAAACTATTAAGGCATCACCAAGGTTTCAATGATCATTTAACCAAAGATAATTTCAACTCACTGAAAAATCAGCATCCTCTGCCTTGAGATGATCGGCAACGTACTGAACTCCCTCTATGGCTCGTTGCATAGCTGGGGAAATAGTTGGAACCATGGTGTCCTGTTGGGTACTTGCGTCTTTGGTAGACTCAACATTGGGAGTTTCTGCTAGATGATCTGTAGGGGCTTGTTTCTTTACCCATCCTGCAATTGCTAGGAGCCCAGGCCCATCATCTTGCAAACAGCAGCACTGGAAGCTGCGAGAGCGACACCGATGCCCAACTCTCTGAGAAAGCTCCTTCTGTCGGTCACACATTTGCTCAACGCTGTGGGAGCGACCATTTGGGGCCAGTGTATTAGGTCCTTCCGTGGATAGGCTGCGAAGTGGACCCAGTGCCAAAGTTGGGGGCAAGGACAATTGGGAAGAAGATGAGGCTGCAGAATTGTGTCCACGTGGGGATTGTTTCTCTGAGAGAAGTGAATACTGTCCGGATGGGGACTGGCAGAAAATGTTGGCCTTCACTGGGTGATCTTCCTCGTTGTGGTTCTTAAGAGGGGAGGAGGGTGGAGAAGGCGAGCACACAAGGATGCTTGGACTGTTGGATCGAGTCTTT
Source organism: Synanceia verrucosa (assembly GCA_029721515.1). Taxonomy (NCBI): domain Eukaryota; kingdom Metazoa; phylum Chordata; class Actinopteri; order Perciformes; family Synanceiidae; genus Synanceia; species Synanceia verrucosa. Next base: position 15,748,356 of record CM056561.1, on the reverse strand, counting down.
GGGAGTGTATTCTCTATTTGGCCCATTTGTCTCAACCCTGTTTCCAAACCTGTCCAATAGGCTAGCGAGTTGCCTGTTGCAGATATGGTAGTAGGACGGTGCATCATCTCGATGAGCTTCTTGCAGTGCTGCTTGGCTGTGCCTGGCGGACGCTTCATAAAAAGCACTCGAGGCACCATATCCAAGAATACTCTCCGAACCCAGTGAGGCATGCCATGGGTTTGTGGTGATCGGTGATGTACGTTTAATACGAAGACAGTAATTATGATGGAGAGAGTGACAAAGACCATAGTGAACAGCAGATATTCACCAATCAGTGGGATCACCAGTGATGTGGACGGTATAATCTCTGTGATCAGCAGGAGGAACACTGTTAAGGAAAGTAGCACTGAGATACACAAGGTGATCTTCTCTCCACATTGCGATGGCAAATAAAACACCAGCACAGTCAAACAGGAGATGAGAAGACAGGGGATGATAAGGTTAATGGTGTAGAACAACGGGAGCCTCCGGATGATGAAGTAATAAGTGATGTCTGCGTAAATCTCTGTGCAGCATTCATACTTTTTGGTATTGTACTTGCCCACTGCATTGACAATAACCCACTCGCCGCTCTCCCAGTAGTCCATCTGGTCCACGTCGCTGTCCATGCTAATCAGGTCGATCTTAGCGCGGTCATAGGTCCATGAGCCAAATTTCATCTTGCAGCTTTGCTGGTCAAAAGGGAAGAAGGTGACATCTATGCTGCATGAAGACTTGTAAATGGCTGGTGGCATCCACTTTATCTGACCATCATGGAACAGATGCGCCTTTGTGAGGTGAGTCACTGCGAAGTCGCCATCAGCGCTGCATATAAAAGTAAGAAATAAAATTCAAAATGTACATATTTTACATCATCAAGCATTGCATTACGTAACTGAAGTGGACCTTGAAGGTGAACTCATTGATTTCCAACACATCATGATACAATGATTCAATGATTCAATTCATGACATCATGACGGAAAAGTGTACAAACTACTACCTTTTATGTCACTCATGTTCTTAAAAAAGCCAGTGGAACCATCACTGGAGAATTATTTACTATGATTCAAATGCAGCCTCTGCATGCTTATATTAGCTTAAATAGCTCAAATTTACCAAAGACAGAATATTTGTGAATATATGTATACCCACATGGCTGGTTCACCAAGCAAAAATATTTTACATTCAATATCTTTATTTTATCTTAGCTTGCTTTTTTTTTTGAACATTTACTGAGCATGAATAATCCACAGTTTGGTGTTTAGCATTTTTAGGCCACTAATTTTATCTTTTACATGTGTTCTTATTGTTTTTCAAGTTTTAAATTCCATCTTAATATTCTGTAGATGTTTGCATTTGTGATTAGTCACTCCTATCTATACTGTCTTCTTTCTTCTCCATTTAAAATGTGTTTTAAGCATCTGCCTGCCTTAACTCTCTGGAATAATTTCTTCTTGCAGACTGTAAACTTGTATTTTGGCCAAGTCAAGACATTGATAGGTCTTTAGTCTGGCCCAAACTTAACCAATGTCAGCTATTTTGGTATAGTCATAGATCATCATAGATTATGTCTGTTGAGACAATAATGAAAGCCTTTCACCAACACAATAATATAGTAATTATTAGAGAGTTTATGGCAAAATCTCTAGTCTATATCTCCAGGGGTATTCAGCAATTAGACATTTAGAACTCAATCTGCACGCTGTTTCTCAAGTCTCTACAAAGGCAAAGAAAACTAAGCTAACAATCTTTTCTTTTTCTCTTTAAATGTAATTTTTACTCATAATGTCATTGTTGTCAAGTCAAGTCAGTTTCATTTGTGTAGCCCGACATCACAAATTACGAATTTGCCTCAGAGGGCTTTACAATCTGTTGCGCCATGACTAAGCCTGACATATTTCCTTACAAGAAAGCAGAATCATATTTATGTAATGACATAAATTTGACAGTTTTCTTTCTAATTATATCATGCCAGTTTCTGATACAGGTTTTAATTGGTTGACCTTTCTTGTTTAGAGTGAAAACATACATGTACACTGGATGCATTTTATCTGAGGCACAACCAATTACATTTCATATGCTAATTCCCAGACTAATGTATTGCTTTGTACGACGTACAGAGCTGTGTTTGTATCCACATCCATTAAGGCTGACCTTGTCAACATTTAGCTCAGCCAAATTACTTTACAACATTGGCATGGGACAAAGTGTTTGGGACAACAGAATCTTCAGGCGTTCCCTCCAGTCATACCATTGGGTGGAACTGAACTGAAATGTGAACATTACTTGCAAGTGGATTATTTTTGCCTTGAATGCGAAAACAAGATCCCATACAATTTCTACACATAAAAAACAAGATAATGACACAGATCCTCACTTGTTGTAGAGCACAATATCGGGCCTCCAGATGATCTCTGAGGGAATACGGATGGAAGTGACATTCTCATAGTCCTCCGGGTTCCAGCGGAGTTTGTAATCGTTCCATTCCTGACAGAAAAGATTGATCATATTTATATACTCCAGCTTTATAATGGTCTCCATCTTTTGCATACTTTATCTCCCATTATTACATACTTGCTTGACCCAGACGTTTGTGGTCATCATCTGATTCTTCTCATCCTTATTTCATGTAAATGAACGAGAAACAAATTAATGTGACATTAATTTAGCATGAACTGTATGTGAATTTCATTTGTTTTCCTGTCATTTCTTACTACAAATACTGCTGCATGCACTCAAGAATCATTCACATAACAAATCAAATCCCATACCCCCTATTTATAATAAAGGTTGGTTACACCAAGAAGAAAAGTATTAGGCAGACTTTGTGCAAAAAAACACCCTCATTGTACTCTCTGCTGCTTTGCTGCCACTTGGAAAGCTGCTATCTCCAGCTCTTTCCCAGCAACATCTAAGACACAGCAGTCAGTGAAAACACACTGTAGGAGAAGACAACTTCACCAATAACTGATTCGTACTGCCAGGCATGAGAAGCAAGCACTGTCACCTAATTGTATGTCAAAAACCTGGAGAAGCATCCCACGTAGCAATGCAGGCTGCACATATTCAATCTTGAAGCTGCACTGCTGGGCAGATTTGCATTGCTCCAAATGGTAGTTAAAGTAATTATAAAACAGTTTCACCTTAGTCAACAGAAATGCTGCAACATACAGTAGTTTGTGTCTGTAATGCAAAGATAAGACAAGAGGGAAAGTAGATACGTTGTTGGGGAGACCAGCTGTGTCTGGATTTGAATATGTATTGCCAGTGTTGGCATACTTGACAAGTAAATCTAATTTGGGGAAAATAATTCAATCTCTTCCGTTGTGGTTTCATTTCCGCTGATAAGTGATCTTAGATTTATCTCTATTTCCTGGTGTAACAATGAGCTGGTTGCTAGTAGAGTATCTTCAATTTAAAATGTATCATTTACACAAATGCATTGCAATAACACCATCATAACATTCATAATAAATCAACTTTGCAATGGGCCACACCGGCAGGTAGGTAGTGAGGCAGGTATGCTTTTAAATGTGCTGCAGTGTATCAGTTTATTAGCTATCTAGCCCACAAACTGGCATTAACAGTGAACTTTTCCCTGTCGAATGTTTGTTTAGTGGCTCATTCAACAAGCTGAGGTGCAGGATAAGACATGTTCATGTTTGCAGATGTCCTCACCAAAAGTTAACACTGACTTAAGCTTGCTATTTAACATTGTTAACAATTATTGCATAATATTACAAAAGAAAGACTGCTAAGGGCATTTGTTACTTATCTACGCCAGTTACATTTTCACAGAACTATTTTACCACAACACTTTTTTCTAACCACAACCAAGTACTTATGTTGCCTCAACCTAACCATTAACGTTAACCATGTGTCACTGTGTGAGAGTGATAACAGGTTGACATGAAACTTACTTATGAAAGGTATTTTTTATTCATAAATGTCCACATTCAACAGATCTGGGATTTTTTTCCACTTTCTGGCTCATGATTTTGTGAATCACAGACCAGAGAAGATATATAATGTAGCATTAAAAATAAAAAGCTATTTAATTTCAGTTTGGACTGCAATAGTGATATTCAGAGTTGGCTATTGGTAAAACTTAGCAATGCTTCGAGGTTTCTCTCACCACATCAATGAGCTGGGCAATAGAGAGCCCAAAATGGACTAGCACAGTGTCTGAAGTGTTTTCCACAGGCCGGGAAAGCTTATTGTAATGTGCAAACAGATCCTGGAGCAGCCTCTCTTCAGCGTGGGCACGAGGTCCTATTTGGAAACAAACTGAGAGAAGAGAAAAAGAGATTAGACACATAAGGAAAGCAAACCCCAACATTACATGCCATTTAATACCTTAAATGATAATATTTTATAACAAAACCTTTGCTTAGAACCTCACATTGATGCATGTACATGAGTTCATATTGCTCCTCCTTCAGGACCAATATGAAATGGTTCTCTTTGTGCACATGTATATTTGAAATAGAAACCATGATTTCAAGTGCATAATATTAATACTGATTATTTTTTTCTTCCATCTACAATTCATTCATCTATAATGGATTTAACTGATCTGTGCCACTGAAAAGAATCCACAGTACAGAGTGTAATCTAAAGGGAGGGTGACCTCTATTATACAGGTGGCGTATGGTTACATGGGACTGTATCCGAGTGATAAGGGGGGGGAGAAGATGAGAGAGGGGAAACGCGGAAGAATGAATCTGAGTCTGCGGACATCCGTTGCGTCTCTGAACAGACGTGCTGATGGAGCGATCTGTTGGGACGTCGCATCCCTTCCTCTGCCCTCTCTCACCCTCTGCCTCACAGTATCTCTGCCATGGCCACTCTGATGGAGCAACTCAACCCCCTCCTACCACACTGAGGATGACCTAACAAGGTCTCAGAACAATTAAGGAGACGAGGATGGTCCCAAGACTTGTATGGCACAATGTCCTTTGTATTCCAATCCTATTTTCCTATTCCAATTGTGCATTGGTGCCGGTAATTCAACAGCACAGCAATTCATCATAGGCTGGGATTTAGTTTCACTAGCCTCGCTGATATTTCATTATGCTGGGCACTATGGCATATTTCAATGCCTCCCTTATGTGTGTGTGGAGCATTGCATTGTGTATATTTTTAATCACTCAATAAATAAAATATTAATTGTAGAAGTGTGGGGCATATGATTATATATATAAGTCATGGAACACTATCTATCTATCTAGTTCGAACTTGTATTTTTACAACAGGGACAGGTGTTGTTGTCATGCTGCTGGCCTTCCTCTCGGGTTCTCCTACCCACTCAGTCAAAGCTGATGGGCTGTCCTTCAGTTGCCTGAAAACTGTCATCCTCAGTTTGTAAAGGCTTCAGATCAATATCTTATTAAATGGATATAGTTTATTTTGTTCCCTCTACGTCTTCACTTCCTTTTCCTATCTGAATGTGTCTGACATTTGTCCAGACATTCAACAACCTTGAAATGTCTCTACATTTTATTTCAGATGAAAGAAACTGACACGGGAACCTTTGTTTCATTACTGCAGATTGAGCTCACAGGTTGGCAGAATTTTGACAATGTGCTGGTTGGAGCAGTAATGTGTGCAGTATAAAGAAAGCAACTGTTGAGTAAGCTTACTTCAGTACAATGGGCTTATAATACACTATGAATAGCACCAGTACAGCCCATGGTGCTACCATTCACAGAATGGAGAGACCTGAACTTTTTCATTCCAACCAGTGGGCAACACCGGTGTCTGTTCAATGAAGCCCATAGGGAAGTAACTTAACTTGCATTATTTCTAACAGCCAGTAGGGGGCGATACCTGTGGTTTCAAAAAGAAGTCTGTTCGTCTGTTAGTCTGTCATTTATACCCTGTTAATATACTAAGAGGCATTAAAAACGCAACAAAGTCAATGTAAAATAAAATTGGATACAACTACTTTGTATACAAAAGAATGTTTTGTTTACTACCACTCGTGGCTATTGAAACTATGGAGCCACATTTTTCAGCTCAAACAATGAATTAACGTGGCAGGCGGTACCAATCCCTGTTTTTGCATGTGTGATTCGTTAGGACATTGTTTGAAAGCTTTCAATGAGTTCTTTTGGTGATTTGAGCTCAACTGGTCAAGGCTTTAAAAACCCGGACTAAAAATGCAAGCTGTCACAGACGGTCACCATGCCACGCTTGAGCAAACATGAGGGAGCAGGCCATTGGTATGCTGAGATCCAGAATGACCGAAGCGAGGGTAGCCAGGCATTTTGGCGTCCACAGATGCACTATCTCACGCCTGCAGGCACGTTATGCACAGACATAATGTGCAGGTTATGGACTGGCCGCCTTATTCCCCGGATATGAATCCGATTGAACACCTTTGGGACAATCTGGATCGTCGTGTACGGTGTCGTATTCCACTGCCGGTGACGGTTGCTGATCTCCGTACTGCACTCTTGGAAGAGTGGGAAGCGATTCCAGTGGCCGAAATCAACGCGCTCATCATGTCTATGCCACGACGATCACACAAGATACTGACATTTGTAGTCGATTAATTTTTCTATTGTTGCTTTTGTTCATTCATGTTCAGTATCATACCAAGTGAAGTCGCCCAATAAATTATGAAAATTCAAATTAATATTGAAAAAAATACAATGTTGCATTTTTAATGCCTCTTAGTGTACATCAGGGTGTGTATTTACTGAATTATGGTCAAATATATGATGAAAATAACACATAAAGCTTTGGGGTGTGGCTACCATGTGATTGACAGGTCTCTGCTGTTATTACATCCTGAAGAGTAGCAGCACTGATGGTCTGAGCTCTCAGCTCATGTTTCCTTCATCTGAGGAGACACTGGCACTGCTTACCAGTAAGTAATGTTATGCTGAGTCACAATTAACATTCCAATTAATATCACTGTTCATGTAAACGAACACCATGATGTATGATAACATTATTTCAACTAACCACTGAGACCAAAAACTCATATTTATAGTGTTTACAGAGGTAATACAGCAGGAGAGAAAATGATCATTTTCCCATAGAATTCAATGCAAACGGACTTCTAAACCATGGTTGAGCCCCCTGCTGGCTGGTGGAGAGAATGTAAGTTTAGTTACTTACATTTGGGCTCATTGCCATTCACAAAAAGGGGCAGCACGGTGGTGTAGTGCTTAGCACTGTTGCCTCACAGCAAGAAGGTACGGGGTTCGAATCCCGGGCCCGGGGCCTTTCTGTGTGGAGTTTGCATGTTCTCCCCGTGTTTGCGTGAGTTCTTTCCGGGTACTCCGGAAATAACTAACCGAGTACTCTGGCTTCCTCCCACCATCCAAACACATACATGGGGCTTAGCTTAATTGGCTAATTTAAATTGACCGTAGGTGTGAGAATGAGTGGTTGTCTGTCTCTATGTGCCCTCCGATGAGGTGGCGACTTGTCCAGGGTGTCCCCTGCCTTCTGCCCTGAGACAGCTGGGATAGGCTCCAGCCCCCCCGTGACCCTATGAAGATAAGCAGTAGATAATGGATGGATGGATGCTGTTCACAAACCAACGGGTGAAGTCACGATCCATCCACTCTTTAAATACAGCTAACTCTCATATAATATAACTGCTCAACTTTCGTTTTTGCATTTTGTGGGAACATCTAGTTCCTACTTTGAAACATGCTTACTGGATGTTTCTTCCAAACCAAATATAATTTCTGTTAAGTAAATATTTATTTGTGGATATTTTCAGCTTTGCATAACAAGCCAACCAGTTACATCCTGCTTCATTAGCAAGATGATGTGTGAGAGCTACTAGACCCAGTTATGTCCTCATTTGATCAATGTTCTTTCATAACCCAATAATGCATGAGCAGCAAATATGAGTTCCTATACAAGTGAGTCCTGCTCAGACAAAGCTACCAGGTCACTAAGCAACAGCAACAGTGTTTACCCTCCTTGACCAATGTAAACTACAGAAAACAAAAAAGTTTTTGTGTCTTGAAGGCTGTGTGTCCGTGATTATGTTTGCCATCTTTTCAGATTGGCCTTCATAAGAAATGTCTTTCTAATGCGATACTGGGACTGGAGCTTCATTAGGGACTGTACATAAATGATAGGATAGGGAGGGGCTGAATCTCATTTTTTTATTTAATAAAAAAAGCAAAACCTGCAGCTGCTTTTAAAAGAAAAAAAAAACTCTTATCATGACCTACTGCAATACCTTCGCTTTATCATTTCCAAATAACACATTCAGTATTACAATATATACAATATAATACATTCAGATTTTAAAATCAAATATTGATAAGAGTTTAATAATAAAAACATGATAATAGCCTACATTAATATCCTTACATTATGCCTTATACCCTACTATTATACCATACCCACTATTTTGAGTGTAATTAATTCACCATAAAAGAGGAAAAAAAGCAAAGTTAAAGATGAACTGGATGATTGAGATATTGCAATAATATTGTTAACATACGATAATCATGTAGTGAAATCTGATATTGTGACAGCCCTACATGGCATCAGCGAAACTCGACAAAATTTTGCTAAGTACAAGTTGAAACCCCTTTTCTTTCTTACCCAATAAACATAGACCAGTCTCCCTTGAGCAAATATTTAAAATGCACAACCCTCCCCCTCTTTTCTGATACCTAATCATTTCTGTCCCCCTTATAATGTTCACATAGTCCCTTATGTTGACAAAGATCTTGAGAAGTGAACCTGGCAGGAAGAGAAATCATTTACCTTGTGCAGGAAGAGAGACGAAAAGTATGCTCAAACATTTGTATATATCCATAGTGAACTCCCTGGCAAACTTCTGCTGGATCTCAGTCCTGATTGTCAGTCACCCGTGCTGTAACAGGCTTCAAGAGGTTCAGATTAGGTTAAACAGCCGGAGAGAGAAGTCATGCCAGTCTGTTTCAGCCCCGGGCCTGGCGTTCCTCCTGGGTCCATCTGTCTGTCTCTTCAGTTACTCGTCTGTCCAGTTCAAGTGCCTTTATGAAAGACCACCGATGTGTAGTTCAGATTCCCTGACACAACACTTGAAAGTCCTTCCTCACTCCCCTGGAGTCCTTCATCCAAATGTGGCTTATCCTTCTCTTCTCCACCCTCCCTGTCTACATCACTTGCCTCTCATCTCTCCGCCTCCTCACCTCATCTCTCCCTCCCTCTCCCTCCCTCTCTCTCTCTCGCTCTCTCTCTCTCTCTCTCTCTCTCACACACACGCACACACACACACACACACACACACACACCTTATTTCTGTTTTTGCGTTCTCTTTTCCTCCCACTTCTTTGCTTTTCTCCCTGTTCCAGTTTTCTGACTGTCTTTCACTTTTTTCCATAACTGTGAACTTTTTTGTGTAAAGGAAAAAGAGAATATCTGTTGATGTTTTCTTACCTATATATGCAGTACACATACACACAGCAGCATTGTGTGTGTCTTTGCATGTGAGACAGCTGTGTTACTGTGTGTGTACAACCAAAGTCCAATGTGGCCGAAGTGCCTGTGAGTCCTAGAACCTCTGCTCCTCAATCTCCTCTCCACCCTGTTTCCCAGGATCATATAGTATCCTATCCCGCTCTCCCATTATTTTACTCCACTTCTTTCTCTTCAAAACACACCTGACTCTCAACTGCTGTCGGACGAGGAATTCTTTTTCTCTGCAACACCCCTTGCTTCACTGCCAGCCTGCTTCACAGTTTTTATACATCAGCAGAGCTTAGTACCATGGTGGGCCATCCATTGAGACAGTTGCACTTACTTGAGGTTGTGTTTACTGTTATTGTACATCTTTCCCCCACCAACCCGCCAACATGTGATCTTTTGATAACACAAAGAAAGAGAAAATATCTGGAGACTCTTAAATAAAACCTTGACTCAAGAGTCATGTTTACCTGAGATTGGCTGACTGTGAAGACAGATTTTTACTATATTACATGATAGAGTACAGCAAAAGAGGTCCAGGTGGAGATATATTTTGCTCCTGTGGATGTCTTTGTCAGATATGCTTCTTTTCAATACACTATGAGCCCACAGAGAAAAGCCCCCGCAGAGTACACATTGATTTTTTCTAATCAAAGACACGGCTCTCTTGATCCGGTGATGACTAACAGTGACTTGACAGATGAAGAGATCCCTCTCACTGGTGTGCTGCCACAGCACAGATGTACGTTCTTACCATCAGAGATTTGATAGCCGATTATTTAGTTGGAGTGCTGACAGGAGTCCAGTAGGAATTTGTAAGTGGGACAACGCAGCAGCAGGGGAGGAAGAGGAAATTTCACTTTCAGTAAAGGGCAAGGTGCACAAACAGGCCAATTACAGTCTGGTAGTTGACACATACATCAGTTTATTGCACACCCACATATGGACATATATAACTCCCACTGAGGCACCCTCAGCTGCTGAGAAGGACCATCTGTGCACTCCTCCAATTGTAAGGTTAATGGTTTATTGCATTTATATAGCACTGTACTAGGCTTAGGGACCACTCTTTGTGGTTAGGTATCTAGCCTAAGGACACTCCATGACTCTAGAATCAAGGAATCAAACCAGCAACCTTCTGATTGGAGGACGCCCATTTTATCTCCTGAGCCTAAGCCACCACTGTAAGGGAGGATAAGGAGTGGTGATATCCACTTCTTGCAGCAGTTCTTTAATAATTCAACTTTCTGTGACATTGGAAAATATTTTGTGATCCCAAAGCACATATTTTGACTTCTGCTTCAGATGGTCACAACCCAAACATGTTTGTTGACCTTCTATGGCTGTGTTTGTAGCAGCTGAGGTGGGTCACTGATACCTATAAATTCCTGATTTTCCAAAGTTGAACAAAAGTTGCACAGTTTTGTTTGATAGACCTTCAAACTCAGCTGGTTTGTTTGGAAGCATGCATATGTGGGTGCATACATTTTACAATTACATACATTCCTGGGTGTAGATGGTAAAGTTGGTCTACCACTTTGGTCCAGACTGAAATATGAACTATTGAACTGACTGTTATGGAAATTTTGGGCACGTGTTACAGTCTACAGGAAGAGGTCTTTTCTGATTTTATCCACTGGAATGATTGCCACATAATTTTCCAAAGACAGATGCACTGACTTTTCCACATGTTATGATGTGCTTAATAACTGAGATGATGAACAAAGAGACCTGCTCATAATGTGCGTCCAGGTCAGAGAAAATGAAGTTTACTTTTTGTTGTTACCACGTGTCAAATTGTACTTACAGTATAGAAAAAGTGTTCGACATCTATAATCTAAAAACACTCCCACACTGACATAGAAACCCTTTGCATTGCTTTGTTGTAGTGTTATTTGTAGTCTTGTGGCTATAACATAACTCTTCAGTTTTGATTCTCAATGGTCATTCAGATTTGAGACACATTTGACTTTTCAAATCAATTATAAGAACTGTGGAACTCCATTTTCACTTAAAAACCAGCATCTAAAAACTTGACTTAGGCTTGAAATAAATGATAACCTGCCAAACAAAGATTAATAAATGTGATAAAGTGTTTCTACGTGTCACTCTCTCACAAGCCAAGAGAGTTTTGAGAGACGAGAGAGGGAAAAAAACACAATGTACCCACCCCCAAGAAATACTATGCTCTGGAATATAATGTCACTGCTGAGTCAGTCTGTGCATGTTATCTTATATGCAAAAACTAGACTGGTACAAATGAAACAGGGTCTGCCTGGCTGTTTCAGGCTGTTCTCATTCCCTGGAAATCAAACACCGAAATTTTGTCAGGGCAATCTGTATTTGACCCAGACACACAAGGCACCCTTTATTGGCAGAAAGAAACACACTGGGCTTTATAATAACTACATTATGAGCCCATCTGCATTAATATTAAATGCTTAAGAAAGTGCTATTGTGACATATTAAAGAGTGAAAAAGACACACAGGCTGGCAAGATGGAAGGTGAATGGGCACAACTGTTTGTGTCCCACGCATCATATTACAATCAGTCGTTTAATCCACATAACATACTATGTATATTGCCTGAACCTAACCAAGTGTTTATGTTTCATTTTAGCATTAAGTATGTGTTTACTGAACATGTTGCCTGTTTGGATCCAGTATTATTATCAATATTAATTTAGTGTTAAAATGTAAAGTGGTATTCAATTTGGTAATATTGATATTTTGCATAATTGACTCATCAGATTTTGGGACTTGAACACTTGACACAGGACTTGAGACTTTACGATGATATTGCCCCACATGAGCTTTATTGATGTAGCTTCAGTTAGTGTTTCTTCAAGTTAAACACATGCGTCAAGATGAATCACAGCGTTGTGACCAGAGTTCTAATTATAATCTGAGCTTTGTGGTGGTCTCTAAAATTACTGATGTTATGAGGGAGAAAAATAATAGTGTACCTGGTGCTTTTTGGCACAAAATACAGATCCATTCCAAATTTAAAAAGGGTTTTCTTTACTCCATGTCATGTGTTTCCCATTCATGAGAATCAGTTTTCTATGGTGACAAACTGACAAACAACCCAACTGAACCAAAAACATAACCTCCCTGGCTGAAGTAATGTGACAGTGTCTATCCACAGTATTAGGCCTAATGCCTTTTTTCCCCTGAATAACTGATTAGCTTACTATACTTACTTGCTTTAAGAAATACTTCTAGCACTAAGCAATGGTTCCCTGGGATTCCAAATTCCAATTTAATTTACTTTTACAATGACTTCTATAGATTTACGCCCCTGCTAATCTCCATTCCACTCTGTTTTCTATGGAGTCACCTCTCACCTCAACAATTTTAAGCATGGTGATCCAGCTTTTCAACTTATTATGAATGAATCAGGAGTTTCTCAAAGAGCAACATTTAGCCAAAACTGCCAGTACTGTGTCCATTATTTGAGTTGCTCTAACAACAAGCAAGCAAGCTCCCAGTTATTGTCCTTGGCCTCACCTTCATACATCACAGCACATCAGCACATTAAACATCATCAATGATAACAAGAGAGATGTTCAACATCAACATGGCCCTCTTAGCAGGGACACATGCATATGAAAACAAATATAGTGGGAGGGTGTGCCATAGATTTAATGTTAATCAGAGAGCTATCGGTAGCCATAAGGGGATAAAATCATGTGTGGGAATAGTGGCATTATTGATGAAAACAGTGAGGCATCTGTAGTATTGACAGATCATAGAGAGTGTTCCCTCTGAAGCGAGCCTCTGTGAAGAGAGCTCACTGCAACAGCCCCAGGATCTGAGATCACTGGGTCAGCTAGCATTCAACAACGCATGCTTTGTCTGAGTGATTCATACTGTACATCTCTCTTTATTACACTCACAAAAACATGCATCCACAGAAAAAAAAACCCACACCGAGGGACACAGCGACTCAGCCCATGCATGCATAAACGCCTAGCCTACTAAGGTTGCCAAGTTCACCAGTCAATCATGGCTGCTGCTTCTTTAGAAGGAGAGACAAAACTTTTCTTAGTTTATTTCTGTGAAATTGTTTCACATTTACTTCTCTGTGAATGCCTTGTAGGGATACAGCAGTACGTTTTGGGATTAAATAATAATAATATTGCAGCTGTTGCCTTCTTTTTGTCAATTTTGCTTTTAGGATTTAGTCAAATTGGATGGAATCGTCACCCTGAGGCGACGAATGGATGCTGAAGCCATCCTGAATGATGTGGGCAAAGGGAAATATTGACATATTCCGATGCCAACCTTGAACCCACCTGCAACAGCCCAGGGGCAAACTGAGATGGCCAGTGAGCAGACACCAGCAAAGATGGGGCAACTGTGACATCTGTGAGGTCAACGCCATCTGTTAGCCACATACACACAAAAAACACACAACCATCTCTGCTGATTTCTTTGGAAAGGGTCACATTAAATAGCTTCCTTTTTTCTTGAAACACATGGACGATTTTTATTATTCAGAATTATTATTATTGTGTTTAATGGAATACTTTCACACTGGCAGATGTCAGGTGCGATTTGAGATCAATATTATTTTGATGATGATAAAAATCAATAGGCACATATACCATTACACCAAATGATACTGTGTCCAGGGACGTTTGTCTGCCTGTCCACTGACAATTGGTTGTACATATATTGATCATCAACATGATAACACAGACCCATTCATGGATATCAAAAGATGTAAATGTAATAATAGCTGCTACACCTATAGCAGAATATCATCATTTCTTTATCACACAAACAACAGCAATTCCTTGTCTGTTGCCAAGCAGTAATGGACAAATAGAATAAATTAAATGAAACACCTTGACAGAGAGAATTTCTTTTGTAATACTGCCTTCACCATTTTCACTAAACATCACAACTGTGCCTTTTATACCTGACAGCTAAAATTTATAAAAGCACTGGTGTTCGCCAAGGCCAAAAGGATATCTAACATGATTGGAGTCAATGAATAGAATATTATTTTTACAAAGTGTTTTTCATTCAAAATGGCACCTTTTGAAAATGGAAACACAAGTTTGCTAAATCTACGTAATTTTGTAACACTGTTTCAGCAGGGTGTGGACACAAAATATGTAACATTTTATTTTATTTTCACCTGAATTTAGACATTACAATACTTTTTTACACTTTTTTTTTCTTTTTTTCATTTTCATTTTTTGTTATATTAGTCTCTAAAATACAGTGGTATGTCCTTGCCCTTCAAAAGAGTTATTCTCCATGAACCAATTCAAACATGCATGACTGAAGAATGAATGCCGCCTTGTTGCTCTCCATACTGAAAAGAGCCCAGGGAAGAAAATCTTCAGGTAAAAACAAAACTACAATATTCAATGGAGCACATCTTCTGAAGGCTTATGCCATTGGTTCTGAGAACAAAATCACATTACCTATAATTATTGACAAAGTTGTTGCGTTTCCGTAGCATTGTTATTATAACTAGGCTTTCGGTGGTGCTGTTGAGATGCAATATCCATATTGGACTTAATTAACTCAACAGCCACCTGAGGTTTCAGCTAATACAGTAAAATATGTTGGTACACAGTGGGCGCAGCAAAATTCAATTACAGTTTAATTACCATACAGAAAAGATACAAGCCCTACAATCCTCTGCTGCTGACTCAGTATTTCCTATGCAAGGGCATGTATGTGCTGTTAATTTCTGTTGAACTGCACACAGAGGGCCACCATGTGTAAAAGAGAAAGCTACACAGACTAATTCAGCGACATTGTTGGTTAACTTTCCACGTCTAAAACGAGATTGAATATCCAGCTGCTACTACCTTTTTGTTTCATTTTGTTAACCCAGTCACCAGAAACAAATGTGAGCATTTGATGGATACCATGGATACTTTGATGTCAAGCATTTCTGCACCAAAAATTTGTTTCATGAATCTCTATGTGGGTTCTCAGTAGGTTTGTTGCAGACGAGTTCATTTGCCGATAATAGTCAGCGACGTCATCGCTTGTGTTTTTCCTGCTGGATACGAACATGAGAGAGTCATTGCGACCACAAGAAAAAAATGCTGTGGTCACTGCAACAACAGCACAAGATAAAAAAGTCTGGGAACATTTCACCCTGAACACATCAAAGACAGCTAACATGCTCTACATGCAGCACGTCTGTGATGAGCAGCAGCATTTACAGTAAAGTGGAGGCATGTCATCTGAAGGGTGCAGCTTCTAAATACCAATTTCTTTTTGAAGAAGCTTGACAGCTTTGGGTTGTTTTGTTGTTTGTTTTTATTGCTGCTATTTTGATTGCCCTGGTTTCCATAAAAAATAGACTTTATTTTTATCAGCACTTTGCCTCTCCTTTCTGCAAAATGGACAAAAGTTTAACAGTTATTTGTACTTTTGTAGCAGCTTAATGAGCGGCACAGTCCATAAATATTTCTTAATGATAGTAGTCATCTTTATTGTTATTTTATTGCCTTTTATTGTTATTTTATTGTATTTTATTTATTGTTACCTCAAGCTAAATTTAAAAGTGGATGGCTAAATGAGAGCCACTGAAAAGGTGTACGCTTCATTATTCGATTAGTCGACCAATCGTTAAGATAGTCAATTGATTAGTTGACTATCAAAATAAAAGTTAGTTGCAGCCCTAGTTCTCAGTCATCCAGGTAAAGGTAAATCAAAAGAACAAAAAAAACTGGACTCGCTTGAAGTTTGTTGGTGAAACGTCTTCAACAAATGTAAAGCAGGTCCAGTTGACTCTTTTTTGCTCTTTTCAAGTTTCATGAATACACTATCAGCCTCATTTCACGCTTGTAGAAACTTAATGCCACAAGATGTGGTTAATACTGTGAAACGATTGGTTAGGCTTCGGCAACAGTAACAATGGAACAAAACTACTATAGTTGGGTTTAAGAGAGAACAATATTATTGGGCTTTAACTATGACATTTGTAGAGTGAAAGTGACACAGTGTTGTAGACATTGACATGAACGAATGGACAGCTGATTGTAATGTGCATGAATAGTGGTGCCCTTGTGTTTTTTTGGACCTTCCTGCCCACCTCTCTTTCCGCTCTTTAAACTATGTCCCTTGCTCTTATTGAATGCAAAAAATTGACATTAAATGTATCCCTGGTTTGCTGAAATGATCAATGCCCACCAAAAAAAATGCTGGCTGGTTAATTGCATATTTAAAATTCCAAGGTTAATCTGGTAGAAAATGTTTCCCTCAAAAAATAATTATAGTGAGTATTTGAGCACTAAAGGCACAGTACAATTGCAAATGGGAAATAAGGATAAACTAAGTGTGCTATGTTGTTTTATCCCAGAGGTACACATTAATCTGCCTTGGTAGAAGAACACACACTACAATGCTGATTTGCCTTTAGCTCCTTGATTGAGGGAGCCATCCGGCTCCACTCAGCAACACAATGTCTCTAAGTGGGAACTCATAGTACACTCCCTTGTCTTACCTTACCTCAGTGTCTGTTAGCTGTCTGAAGTGGATTTAAAGCATGGGAAATATTGTGTCTTCAAAAGATGGAACTTGGCACTTGTAACCACTTGATGTTATCTAGTTTCTGCAAGGCTTTGATGGCAGGTGCTGGTCCTCATTCTTTAACAACAACAATAAAGCAGTTTATACTGATTAATCATTTTCAAAGGAATGTTTCTGTGGAAATGTGCAAATAAAAATTAAATAAAGGTAAAAATGGAATAGGGACTACCATATCTGTTGTTTACTAGTGCAAGAAATACTATGTGGGTGAAGCTTCCATATATTTCTTACACTAACATTAGTCAAAAATGTAGCCATAAATCAACCTCATGATGTTTAGGCAGTAGCAATGACAGATATTTGCTCCATGCATCATCTCAATGATATGGCAGCAAAATATGATATATCTTGAGGATGTGTTTTGAGGGTAGTGTTAGTATGTGGGGGAGTATGGTGTGAAGTCCCCAGTGTGTCAGCAACATATCTGTAGAAACAGCTGAGGAAGCTCCTCTGGGACACAGTGCAGGGGCACAAATTCACATTTTTTGAGGCAGGAATTCAATTATTATTTTTTTCATTTTACAGTATTTGGCACAGTGCAGTGGAAATACCTTTTTACTAGACAGTATAAAATTTCACACAATAAACCTTATTTACAACTAATATTTGACTTTAAGTTTTAAATAAACAATGGAGGCAGACTGGACAATAATGTTATTATTATTCTGATGTGATTTTCTGAAGCTAATATCTTCATATCTTCATTCATACAATAACTACACAAAGATATTGAGTACATATTATGGAAACATGTTCTTAAACACAAACAATAAACAATAAAACTGCCAAGATTGACTATGACAAGGAGGCAAGTAGAAAACAATGTTCCATGGAAACAACATGATAAAGGCAAGTTTGGATCGTTCATCATCTTCATCTGCCAATATTTTTCATCAATTTTGCATGCATTGTTGACCATTCATATGTAGGATACATTGCATACATGTCTTAATCCACCACTTGCTATATTGTTATGGAGAATATTTTGTTCTAGTATTATATGATTAGATTAGCAACATATTCAGCTTTAAATGTCTTCCATGGTCCAGAGAATATGAAATCAGTAATAATAAGCCTATGGTAATATTATAAGACTATGACAATGCCAAATATTATCAAACGTATAGGCTAAGTAAGAAGCTACAGATAAACAGATTATGTTGTGGTGTTTGCAGTCCAGACAATGACTGAGGATTACACGCTTTGCAAAAAAAAATATATTTATGTAAACTGAGATATTCTTAACTAAGCTTCACCATATATAAATCGCATTATTTTCTACATTTGCACTGAACGTCCCTGCCAAGCACAAATTGGTATTGCAGGATTGTTGGATGAATGTAATTTATAGGAGAAGGGGTGGAATTAACAAGACATCTCTAAAATGTCAAGTGTATTAGGGGAAATCTCCAATGCATATTAAGAGTCATTTATCTTGGCCGAGGTGAGCAGCCCACATGGTGACACCAGGATCCCGAACATCCTTGGCATGTTGCATTATGGCTCCATCATCCATCACGAGTCAACATCACACAATGTGCCTGGCTATCTTCTGTGACTTTTAGCCTCTGATCCCTCCTTGACCATCCTACTGTGTTTCCCAGTGAGTCATACTTGAAATGGTGATCCATCAATGACATCATTGTACATGTAACATCTCACTATGCTGACACTCCAGTTGTGCACACCTCAAAATCATAAATGGATTTGCATTTTTTTTCCAGACAGTTTTAATAGAATTGCATTGCTAGGCAACAGCTTAAGTCCATGTTTATCTTCTATCAAAAATACAGTCAGAGTATAAAGCATGAAAAATTAAAGTGCCCCACCCCCTGACCGGGGAGGTTTAATAACTTTAATAAACATTAAATATTCTGGAATTTATTACTTTGTTGCTCCACCACAACCTCACCTCCTTCTCCACTGAAACATGAAATAAGAATATTCAGCAGTGCTCTTATTACCAGACATGTAGCTCAAGTAGGTTCCCACCAGCTGGAGCAACAATAAACATAACGGAGCCGATCTCATTTTCTCGTCCTCTGTAATAATGGAGGAGGAAGACGCTGTCTGACTCCAGGCAGCAATTCTCCTCAGAGATTGACAAGGAAGTCGTTTGCGCTGTTGAGCTTTTTGGGGTGTCAACAGCCAGAGGGCTTGTTGTCTTCAGTTTCTATATCCACTTCATTCAACAGCTGAAGACAATGTTGGAAGTTCAGCAAAGCATTTAAACAACCTCATCTTTGTACTCTTGAAAAAGAAAATATTGAACACATATTAGCAAGATGATTTTCCCCCTTGCATTACATGCATAAAAAGCTGTTAGTCATTCATCAAAGTGAATAGTCTGAATAGTTGTTTTTGTCTTAATAAAATACTTCAAACATTGAGGCCTTGAACTGTACTGGTAAGCCATTTAGAAATGCTGCAATATCTCTTGGCTCCAACTTTCATACAGATAACTTCTACAACAACCACTGAAACAAAATTGACTCAAAATGCAGAGAAAATATGGCTACCTACAGACGCAGCCTAATATGAAGATGTCCTGTTGAAAAGGTCTCCCACAAAATTACATTGCCATAGTTGACCAATCCACCACCCAGACTTCCTCCATGTCACTGCAAAAATATCATTCACGGTACACCTGTACAGTGTGGACCAGGATGCCTTCCCTTTTCTGCCTCTACTTTTTGCCTCAGATTTTTGTCCCAACTTTTTCCCCCACTTCTTCCTTCCCACTCTCTCTTCCCTTTATTATATGTCCCTCATTGGGTCACTATCTATCTCAATCTGTCTCACCAAATCCACCTGCTGTCATCTCTTCAGTGTTAAGAGAGTCAGGGGAGTATGTGCACACACGTGTGCGTGACACCTGCTTTTAACAACATATCGATGTTGACAACATCATCCACTGTAGAAACCAGCCAGTAGTGTGTGTTGGAAATATGTGTTTCAGAATTTATTATGATGGTAACAACAACAATGCAGTACACATGTATGGTTTATATTCTTGGAAGAATCTGTAGCAGCCATTTTCAGCAAGCACAGCGATGACACATACCTGCATTTGGGAGCAAGATTGAGTCACTGCCGCTCATTATAAAAGACTGTTTTCATCGCAACTACTGCAAAATCATGACGCCTCTTTGTCCTTCACCTTAGTGGTCTCTTGCTTTAAACATTAAATCAAAACAAGTATTCAATTTTTTTTTCCTAATAACCCACAATGTCAAACATGCATAAAAGGAGAAATTTGTTGTAGACGAAGCTAAGATGAGATATGAAATACTCCACTAACAGCCCCAGTAGACCAGAATGCAGCATAGTTCCATGACGTTATAGCTCTTTCGTCTACTGAAGCTGTTGTTATTGTTGCACTCTCTACTTTGCTGTTGTAACAATGTCAATTTCCCCATTGCTGGGACAAATAAAGGTTTAAATAATATTATCTTATGACATATTGGTAGACAAAAGCTTAAACTTAAGCCAGCATTCAGTTGTATTATAGACTCCAGAAAGGAGGCAGCACAGTGAGAGTTGTTTTAAACTTTTTAGTATCTGTGTCACATCACCATTGCCCTGGGCCTTTAGGAAACTTATGGTAAGTTTATTAATGCCAGTGGGAGAAGTGCATGTGGAAATAGATTATGACCGATTCTTTGGCCCCATATTCAGCAAAGTATATAGTGGACTCATTTCCACAACCAACTTACCTTCTACACATTCAGAGACTAAAAATAGCACTTCAGACAAACAAATCAGATCAAAATTAACTTTGTTGGATGGATGGATGGATGCACCTTACAGGAAGTGTCCGGTCTCTGAGATGGCAAAGACAGATATGGCGATCCTGAATGTTGGTAGTCACACGTAGTCTGCCGCTGCATGGACGATCTGAAGTGCTGTTCGTGGCATGGAATCTGGTTCTGAGATGACTAATTGTTGATTCATGAATGTTCAGTGCCCTTGCAACACCTCGCACACTCATGCCGACACTCAGCATTCCAACGTATATATAAGTGTCATAGCCTCCTCCTGGCTGTATTCCATTTCCTCCATCATTGCATCCTCATTTCCAGTGACTTTGCCAGATTTACAAAAGCTTCAGATGTAACATACTGCCCTAATTATGTGGAGTCTTTATTGAGCAGACAAAATCACTTAAACTTTAATTTTAGTCCAGTTTATAATTAATCTCCTCTGGATTGTAATTAAATATTATTGCATGTTTTAAAAAATAGTTTTTAAAACATGCAACCATTTTTAAGTTACGAGGAAAGGATTTTATAAAGGTTTGAGAGCATTGCTCACACACTGCTAAAAAGTGCTAATGGCGGTCACATTTCCCAGTGTTTGCCAAATGAGTATTGCAGATATATTTGTCTTACAGGAATGACTGTAAGCATGGTGTTTTGATTAGTAAAATGTGTCAAAATGAGTGAGAAGAAAATCATCATGTGCTGCAAATTGCAGCATGCATGTTGAAAACAGTCCCAGTTTCCAGTGTTGCCATGATGACCAACCACAGCACCACACTGCAAGGGGACTAAGTTGTCCACAGCCTGGTGTCTTAGGTATTCCTTTCCACAGTCCCTAATATGTAATGTTGGAGACGGAGACATATTCTAGATGTGTGTAGGTGTTTTTTTTGTTTCCTTGTGATCTTTTATTTATAAGTATAAACCTCTCTGGAATTATGTTACTCCTGTCCATTGTGTGTGAAACCACTGACCAAAAAAAAGAAAAAAAAATAACAAATAAAAAATGTCAGTGTGTCCAGCTTCAGAATATGACCTAAGTGCTGTAAATCCCTGTGGAGTGCCAAGCCAAGTTAAGAGGATGCTGCTGGTGGTGGTGTTATATGTTAGTGTTCTTGCTACACTCAGCATAACAGATAATTGAAATCCTTTTTTTTTAACTTTCATTATTGCGATTATGTTATTCAAATGTTGTTAATGCTTAGAGTTTTAGCAATTCTATTTCTTCTCACTATTGAGAAAACCAACACACTATTGGACCCAGTTGTAAAGCTGGATTTTCCTTTTACATTTTTACTTACTTACTTATTAAATTCATACCATTTCATAAAAAAATCTAATGTAGATAAATGAAAGCACTCACCATTATTATTATACATGCATATCATCATACTTTCATGTGGAAAAGATACAGTACATTAAATACCATCCATATGTAGTGTGGGGTACAGAATGATGGAAGCCACTATCCAGTGTTATACATTTTTACAACAGTCACAAGCAAAACCGTTTAAAGTTTTTCCTGTTTTTCAAACCGTCCTGCTTGCTTGTTGTACCGTTGCTAAGCAACATCCCTCTCTCGCGCTTGGTACCCTAACTGACTCAGCGCGAGACTCACGATGCATAAACTATCCTGAACACATACATTCTCTCTCAATAACAGGTATGAAACAGTTGAACATCAATAAACACTTCTGAATATTAATATATCTATAACACAGCATAAGTGTAAACATTATGCTATGTACTGTTAAAGGCTGATTGTCACACACACAATTTTGAAATCAATATACAACCTGTAAATGGCATCATGGTTGTCATATTGCTGTGACATATATTTAGAAACAGATTAAAAAATATTCATACAACTTAATGCTAATATTTTATCTTGGAAAAAAAAATAATATTATGTTCTTCATAAAGCAAATGATTAAACATTACATTATCTGAACTAAACTGCTTAATGATTCATCTTTCACTTGTCTATTGTTATGGGTCATTCACTAATGCATACAGATTGCAGAGTTTAAAGAGCACCCCACTTTGATGGCTTTAATTAAATGTGGAATACTTAAGTGCAGTCTGAGTGGCTAATGCTGCTCCCCTGATGTTTAGGTCACCATTTAACGTCCAGTGGGGGTGAGATCTTGTCAATATTCCAACATGTTTTCAATAATGTGCAAGCTTTTGCTCTCATGAGACACAGAAACATCATGCAATGATAAAATGCCAAGTGCATTCAACAATTTCAACCTATCCTAGCTTCTTTGCCTCGCAAGTTTAACTCTAACAACAGTCTATTTTCAGTCATGCAAAGTTACTCTGCAATCCAGTTCATTCCAAGTGCTGTTTAGCCAAAGCTCTCTGCCTTTATATATACCTCTTAATTCATTTGATGAGTTTTGGGCACTCATGCCTTCAGGCTCTTATCCAGTGGCTCTTAATTTAATGGAAGTTGTTTCAACAGAAAGCAAATTGACAGGCCAACTGTTTCATACCTGTCTTACTCCCAAAGGAATCATCTCACCAATCTCAAAGGATTATAACAAATGTTTCATCTTTGGTGTAGAAAGTACAGTAGGAAACAATTAAGAATGATTTCTCTACTTTCACGTCAACATGCTGCCAAAACTTTGACATTGGCAGACTAGGACAAACAGTACTGGACAGACACTCACTACCCAAAACTGTCTGGTTGACGTTTGTTGGGTTGGTGTGTCAGGAAGTAATTGGACCCTGTGTGCTCTAATTAATTTGCTATGCAGTTCAATGAAAACTCTACTTTTGACAGACATGTTTATTTGCATATAGAGCAGGAGAGTGAGTGGTGGTCACATGAGATGTATGTGTGTGATTGGACCAAGACATATGTTAATGTCCAGGTCTGGACAAGGATTGAGGTGTAGGGACACAACCAGTTATCTTCTCCAGCATTGCAACCAATTCAAACAGACATGTTCACCAATGTGACAGTAGTGAGGGTTCGTGTCCTTGCCTCTGCAGTAGCACCAAGAGCATCCTCATAAACTAGTCAAATTTATGCTCTTCCATTAAGTTGTCCCCAACAAAGGTGCCCCCATTTACAACTGAATTTATAGACAGTGGATTCTCACTTGTTGATATTCGTCCTATTGCATCACCAGAAGTGCACGGCATAAATGATCAGAACAAGCATTCAATATATGACTGAAGTGATCATGTTTTTATTCCCTTTCATTCCACCATTGGAAGCAGTTGAAGCAAAGACAAAGTTGTCACTAGAAATATATTTACCATATAGAAAATTTAAAAAATAATAATATTATAATATTGAAAAGAACAAGATTGCTCAGACTTCACAAATGTTCCACGAGGTCTTTACTACCAACAACCTCTACTGGCATCAGACGCAATGAAAGAGAGAAACACAAGCGGCCCAAGGTGAGCAGTCACCATGTGGTCTCTACAGCTTCTCTGGTACCTCTTGTATAGCGGCTAAATTTTTGATAGAAGCCTGCATCTATAAATTTCACAACAGACAAATGTTCATAAATTGTTTGGCTTATTAGCTAAATATTTAACAAAATAACAATGTTAGTGTACCTTAAAACTAGCATTGGTTGTATGCCTCTGCCATCCATTCAAGTTACTATCCTATTAGGCTTTGTGTGAAGTTATTAGCATATGCATTGTTGATGCATTATGGTCAGTGACATTTGCCCAGCAGAATCAAATCAGTTACTCCTTGAGTCTAAATGGACATTTGTGCCTACTTTTAAGAAATTTCCTTCAAGCATTCCTGAGACATTCCTGATCAGAAGCGTTTATACACGTTTTCTGGAGGCTTCACTCTGAGTAATGTAGAAAAAACACAGAGAGAGGCCCTCAAAAACCAGGTAAAGTATGTTCTCACAACTCTTGAGCTCCCACATTTACTAAGAAACAACTACAGAACATTACACACTGGTTTTGGAAAATTGTGCAATTGTGTTAGTACTCATAATCACCACTGACACACATATTCTTGCAACCTCTAATTCGCCAACATCTATGAAATGCAATAAACAACATAGTCTATATCCGATATTTCTTTCCATTTTTTTGTCCACTTAAGTCATTTATGGAGGGCATAATATCCAATTTGTCCTTTTGAATGCCAGCTGTGATAATAATTGCAAGGAGAATACCATTCTGTCAGTGGAGATGGAGAAGATGGATGAGATATTAAAGATGGATGAGCGATAATTGTGTTGCAGAGCTTGACAAGACTTCCTGGGGTTGCCCATCAT
Organism: Synanceia verrucosa; assembly: GCA_029721515.1. NCBI lineage: Eukaryota > Metazoa > Chordata > Actinopteri > Perciformes > Synanceiidae > Synanceia > Synanceia verrucosa. The sequence goes on along the minus strand of CM056561.1, from coordinate 15,723,303 downwards.
GTAGTCCCACACCACCCACTGTGGTTTGAAGCACACTTCACAACTCTGCCATCATCTGCCTGGTGCAATGTGGTATAGTTGATAAAGTTGTGTTATGTATTATTTGTTTTAGACCATATTTAACTGGAGTGTCTAATATTTGAACCATATATTAACCAATCTACTTGATCAATTTAATGTTATAGCAGACAGGTTCCAATTTAAAATGGTTGAGAGGTTGACGTTCTCTAATTTGGGCTCATTTTGTGCCTTCACTGAATATTTTGCTTTGCACGTCCTTGATTTGGCTCTTTGAGTTGATAGTCCATAATATATCCCAAAAAGGCTTGTGATAAGACAGCGACACAGCAATTACTTTGGAACACGTTAGTGCTTTTTAATATGCCTTTCCAAGATGACAAATTGCCATAAATATACAGTGGTGCAACTCACTCCACCTTAAACCTCAAACATTTTATATTGCACTGTAACTCACAGCTATCCCAAACCACGATAATGACTAAGAGGTTGGCGAACATCTCACTAGTTTTCACTGAGAGTGTTGTAAATCATTTCCAATTCAAAAGTGATGACTAAAGTCTAGAAATTGCAAAGAGGCTGAGAAGAAACTTGCAGATGTAAATAGTTCCAACCATCCTATATATTATCAATGACATATGAAAGCATAACTTTAAAAGATATCCATCCCCAATGTATAAGACTGTTTTGGTTTTTAATACTACCCAGTTCTATCAAGGCATATTTTGTGCATATTGTCCTTTTTGATTGTGAGCCAGAAGTTTGGAACAGCTCCACTGGAATCAGTCCAGACCTTGAAGACATAAGGGACATGTTGACTATTCTTTTTCTGATCATGCAGGCAATCACAAAATAACCAATAAAACCCACAGACTGCAATATATCACTCCCCAAAGGCACCAGTCAACCCAAGCTGAAATCATCATGTCAACATACAGCCTGGCCTCTTTCTCCAGAAGCCAAATCTAAACACAGAGTGGATGAGAACTCACTGGACTATAGGGTCCACTTTAAGTACACTGCTGGCTGAGCTTGTGGCAGGGGAGGGAGCACCTTTAAAGCTTTTCCTGATTGAATCACTGGTCACTGGTTAGAAATTACACCTACACAGGTCAGAGAAGTCACTCATTACTCAGAACTTAATGGTATAACCTTTGTGAAACAAGATTGCCATGATGAATGGTAAAATATTTAATGGTCGCTTTAAGTCAGTCATTAAAAACATAGCAGGGCAAGATCAATATTTTGACCATCCTAACTATGTTGTGCACAGTAGCCCAGTACCAGCCTGGCCTTCATTAGCTTAGAGGTCTGTCGACTCCCACAGAGGTTGTGTACAGTGCAAAAAAAAGAGTAAAAGAGTCAGCAACACTTTTCACCCAAAAGTCAGAGCAGTCCCTCTGGAGCAAACTTTCCAAAGTCCAAAACCAGAGTGATGTCTTCAGTTAGAGTATTCAAGGCTTTGGAGCTTGACCCACAGAGGTCATGATATCTCAACACCCAAACTTTATGACAATAACACAATACTAAATCACTCTTTAAAACTCTGCGCCACATCTACTCCACTGGTGAGTATGTTGATAATCAACCCCCAAGACACTGTACGTATGAATACCACAAACACGTAATGTGCAGTATATATGTCTTACACCAGACCAAAACTGCAAACATTAATTTATAGAGCATCTTTCATAGACTCAAGGTTGCTTGACAACAAGTAGCAGTAACAAAAACTGAGGTGGAGGGGGTTTAAAAATTAAAAGCCATTTCGAACAGTTGTGTTTTGAGGTTGGATATATAAATGTCCCAAAGAGTTCTGCAAAGCTGAGGGTCCAATTCCCAAAGGAGTGGAGAATTTGTGGATTGTTGAATTGAATTTGACCTGGAGCCAGTGGAGGTGAATGAGGATAGGGGTGATATGCTGCCAGGGCTCGGTACGAGTGAGGACCCTGGTCGCTGAATATTGCACGTACTGGAGCCTGTCCAGGGTTTTGTGGGGAACATCGAAGAGGACACCGTTGCAATAGTCCAAGTGTGAGGAGATGAAGAAGTGGGTCAGATTTTCTGGCATTCAATTGGTGAGTGATGGAGTCTGGTGATGTAGGTAACCATTCACATCTGATACTGAAGATCATCTTTGAACAGAGAACAGGTTACAATCTTCCTCCCATACGACCCCTTGTTATTACCTGATCAAGGTTCCAGACCTTTATGAGAAATGTATATTCCTGACAAAGCCTGAAATTGAAAGCCTTGGAAAATGCTTGTAAGTGGACCAAAGATTTTTTTAAAATGTATTGCACAACTGAATAATTATTACCATACTAGCAGTGGTATGTCTACAAAAGACTGTGTAAAGTGTCTGAAAAACATGTCAGAAAATACATATCAAGTGCCCAGTTTGGAATCCACACAATTCTTAGTACATGAGGCCCCTGAATGTTAAAGTTCAGGAGGAGGGACCCAGATGTACAATCCTGACAATTGCATCATTATCTAATTTGGATTTAAATGAAAAAGGTTGGGCCTTGATTTGCATGTAGTCTGATATTTTTTTTTCCACACACTTTACACAGTCTTTTGTTCACATCATAACTACTGTGTCAATAATTATTCACTTGTGCAGTACATTTAAAAAATACTCAGCAGTCATACGCAACGGTCCACTTACTGTACAAGCATTTTCCAAGGCTTTCAAGCTCAGGTTTTGTCATGAATATAGATTTCCCATAAGGGTCTGGAACCTTGATCAGGTAATAACAAGAGGTTGTACATATGGGGGAAGATCGTAACCTTTTCTCTGTTCAAGGATGGTCTTCAGTATCAGATGTGAATGGTTACCTACATCACCAGACTTCGAGGAGAAACTTCAGGGCTTCAGGCCACGGTCACCTGAGTTAAAAGCACAGTATTACAGTAGAGGTCACATGCTGCACTTGATGGATTGCACCAACGATGTTGGTCAGATGCATTTGCGCATCGCAAATAATCTGCACATTGATAGAGTGGAAACATTTATTGTTGACGTCCTGAGATGGTGCTTTTATTGAAACATGAGTGCAGTCGATAGCTCCGATTACATTAGGGGATCCGGCTATCGCTTTAAATTGTGCTTTAATGTTGGCATATTCAACTGCATTGTATGGGAATTTTATATGCCTGGCTGACATGCGGATGATCCCATTAAATGCAGGTGGTATGAACCAGCTTTGGGTCGACTGGCTTACCCCTGAATGGTCGGCCAGCTCCCACTGGAATGTGCCAGTGGCCAAGAAGCCCAGTGTGGTCAGCACCTGTGTGGAGACTGGCAGTGCCCAGCTCCTTGCTGTGGTGCTCCAAGGCTGGTCGCAGCTTCGCACTCAGCTGTTTACCAACTATCAACAGTTTCCCAGCATCCCCTCTAAGTGTCGCCAATGGACCAAAAGCATCAGGACCAGGAGTACATAAGCTATGAATGGTGCCAGTTTCGTTGATACATCTGAACATGAGCGTGGATGCTGGTATAAGTTAAAGTGGGCACTCATTCTCAGGTTCATGCTTGCATTTTGGGTTTCTACTTGAACAAGTTTGTATGCTTTGATCTCAAAAAATAACATTATTTTATATGTGAATATACCTGTATTCACCCTAGTTCTCAAGCTGTGGGAAGTATTTCTGATGAGGCTGCATGGGATAGGAAGGGGAACCAAATCTAAATGGCTTGTTTAATCATGTTTTCTCATCTAGACAGCCCACAGAAAAAGTCACTCATTCCTCAGAACTTAATGGCAAAGCTTGTACCTTGGTGATACAAGATTGCTATGATGAATGGTAGAAGACTTAATGGTAGGTTTAAGTCAGTCATTAAAACCTTAGCAGGGCAGGATCAATATTTTGATTGGGTTTACTTATTTCACAATTTGTTGTACTTCAGATACCCACAGGTAAAAACTGAAAACTTAAAGTGTTTCAGGATATGATCCCTTCACACCTTTGCCTCCCATCCATTCAGCTGAAATTAGCTTTAACTCTGCACTCAAATCATTCACATACCTATTGTTCATGATATTAGCTTTTGTTCATTCTCTTGATGATGACATTGTCCCAGACAAGTTTCCGTGACCAAAAGCCACAATGCCATCTGTGTTCATTTATGCCAACTTGGTCACTCAGCTGGCATTCAGTTCTCCGTCTGTCAGATTTGAAAAACATGCAGGACAGATGGATCTCCTCTACATGGTCTTCCCTCTAAACATACAACACTCTCCTCTTCTTCTTCATCAGTGCTTACCTTTGCACAAATACAGTAAATGGTAATCCTTTTTTCCGTACACTTAGGCAACATCATAATTCAAGCTTCTTTTGTCTCATTCACCATGGGTACTGGGTACTGCCGATGTGCCCTTGAGCAAATCCACAACCAGTGAATGACCCTAATTTTATACAATGTCTTTCAATTGACTATGCAATTACTCTGCTTCTAAAATTCAGCCTGATGGTGAACTCCAGGGTTCGATTTACACAGTGGCTTTCAGGAGAGCCCCATTTTACAGTGCGCACCACGGTTTTCCAATTCACACTCATGCTCAACACTCAACTGTCTCAGTCACCGCTCATTAATGAGGAGTACAGGTGGTGATGGAGATCTCGTAATTCTAATCTAGAGCCCCCACAGCCACTGCAGGAAACACACAATTGTGTTAATCAATTAAGACTAATGTTTAGAAAAAAATGAACATTAACGCTTAATAAGCCATGACATGTTTATTTTTTTCCAGTACCTCATTGTGAGGAAAATAGAATACAGTTTAATATGGAGAATGTTTAGAGCTCCCCCTAAAAGTCTCAGAGCACCCTTGAAGCCCTCCCAGGAGAACCGAACTCCCCTTAGCTCCACTGTAATTCCAACACTTTCATTGAAAGAGAACAAATCCCAGAACATCACCTCCACCACTCTTGTCGCTGTGGCCGTTAATGTTCACAAGCTACTACTGAACATTGCGTAAAGGTGCACAATGCCCTTTCTTCAACTACTGATAGTTGTGCCACGTAGTACTTGGTGTTTTGTTTGCAGTTGTAGCCCAATCCATGAAACCAGGGAAATAGGAAGAAAAGGATTCCAAACATTACAATCTCAGTCTCCACAGACATGTACTGTCTGCAGGTAAAAACTAAACTTACTGGCATTTCTTTTCTTATCAGTTTTTCACCAAACCTTGTGGAAGCCATGCCCATTTCACCCCCACTTTTACCACACCCTTTTTCTGTATCTGGCTGGGCCCACCTAGCCTGGAATGCCACAGTGCCCCACAAAGAACTTTGCTCATATCCCACAGAAAATGAACGGGGCAAACCTTGCATTGAATCGAGCTGTGCTCACTGAGTCGTCCCGATCAAACTTTATTAGCAGCCTCTTTGTAACCTTGCATTCCTCCACAACGGTGTTCCTCAGACATGTGTTTCCTGCCTGGCAGTATGGAATTGCTCCAAGACCTTCAAATGACCTTTACATTACTTCTGTCATGAGCTTCATCTCATATACCCAAACCTATTCCCCTTTTGAGCTTCATACTTTCACATTTATCTCAGTGGCACAATTGTCTCATGCTGACTGGTTCTTTCTGACCTTCAGCTTCCCATTTCCATACAAATCAAGGAATCAAGTAATGAAAAAAAGAACATCCACTTCCACCCAAGAGCTTATGTTTCTTACTATAGACCCTCACTGGCCACTTTTCGAACAATGTCACCAACCATGAATGCTTTTGTGAGCTTTGCAGCTCAATTTGAACTCATCTCAACTCAAGATGCACCAGTCCTGCATCTCACCAGGATCCTTTTCTAACAGCAAAAACAGACCAGGTCACCACTCACATGTCTGCCAAGTTGTTAATTAGAGCTGGAATATCGCCCAAGTAATAACCAAGGCATCAATAAATTATCAAATTATTTCCTATTCAAATGTGTTGAGGAACCATGTCACTCGCCATTATCACACTGCTATATTTATGTTGCTCAGTTTTTCTAGTTTCCTGTCTTGTCTCTTCTTTCTCTTTCTCCTTTTCCACAAGGACTGTGCATTAAGATTCCAAAGGTCATACAAAGGCTTTATGACCAGTTTTTTATTTGTAGACTCCATACAGACCATGACAATCTGCTTTCTTAATTCAAGAATCAATCATTTTAAATGCTGAGGTGATTCCTAATGCATTTAATGGTAAATAACATGCAATGCCCAATCATTTGTTTTGGATTTAAGAAAAGAGAACTACCCCAAACAGCATCCTTTAGCATTTGCACGTCAGACAGATAGTGCCAGTCATTCCTACACAGAAGCACTACAACACTACAAAGACCATCAGTAAAACTTCACCCAAGGCTCTCAGATCAGCCATGCTACTCCAGCTGAATACTAATGAATGTGAAAAGCAGCCACACTGACAGCAGTATAATCACCAGCACCAGAGTTCTGCTCTGTAGCCAACTTTGTGCTCCATGTGGAGAGGGCAAATAAACTGATGTGAAATGATGTGCATCCCAACATTTTCAACATTTTTCCCTATACACACTGTACACAGTTTACAGGCTCTGTAAATACAGTATATATATATACGTATACGTATATATATATATATATATATATATATATATATATATATACATATATATATATACAGTCATGGAAAAAATTATTAGACCACCCTTGTTTTCTTCAATTTCTTGTTCATTCTAATATCTGGTACCACTAAACGTATAATACAATGAACACAACAAAAATGCAGCTGGTCACATAATACTTTATGTCCTATTTGACATTCTTAAGCTTAATTGATTCCCAGGGTATATAAGAGGCCATTTCATGTCACAAGCAGCACTGCACATGCAAAGGCCTAGAGTGGTTTCCTGCTTACATTCAAGCCGTAGCACAACTCAGAAGTTGTCAGCTCTCACATAATGCCTAAAACAAAAGAATTATGTGAAGCAACAAAGGCAGCCATCTTGGCACTGCTGGAAATTGGCATGAGTGAGAGACAGGTAGCGAAAAAACTGAAGATCTCCAAGACAGCCGTTCATTTCAACAAAAAAAAACAAGCTGAACATGGCACTACCAAATTGCTACCTGGCCGTGGCAGGAAACGTCTTTCTACCCCACGAGATGACCATGCACTCATCCGTTCCTGTGTCAGGAATCGTCGTCAGACCTCCAGGGACCTTAAAAATGAGTGGGCACTGTCGAGAAATGTGACTTGCTCGGCAAGGACAGTTCGAAACCGACTTGTTGAAGCTGGTTTGAAGTCACACAGAGCACGCAAGAAGCCCAATGAAAGGCAGAGGAAGGCCCGGTTACTCTTTGCTCGAGACCACAAGGATTGGACTGTTGATGATTGGGCTAAGGTTCTCTTCAGTGATGAATCCAATTTTGAATTGATGCCCACTCCAGCCAACTTACTGGTTAGGAGGAAGCCTGGAGAAGCTTACAACCCAGACTGTCTTGCCCCTACAGTAAAACATGGGGGTGGATCAGTCATGATCTGGGGTTGTTTCAGTCTGAGTGGAACAGGGCAAATGCAATTGTGTGAAGGCCGAATGAACCAGGTCAAGTACAGGACTACCCTTGAAAACAGTCTTCTTCCATCAGCTGGAAAACTCTTTCCTGCCTCGAATGACTGGATTTTCCAACAAGACAATGCCCCTTGCCACACGGCAAGGTCAGTTAAAGCCTGGATGGAGAACCACAACATTCGCACCATGCCTTGGCCTGCTCAATCACCAGATCTTAATCCAATTGAAAACCTGTGGAAAATCATCAAACTCAAAATGGAGAACCACAAGCCCAAAAACAAAGAAAATTTGTTTGAATTTGTCCAACAGGAATGGGCTGCTGTGACAGCAGAACAATGTCAGAAGCTGGTGGAGAGCATGCCAAGACGCATGGCTGCAGTCATCAAAAACAATGGTTATGCAATCAAGTATTAACTATTGTGTGTATCATGTGTTTAAAGCAAACAGAAAAGAAAACATGGAATGCTTAAAAGTAGTGTTTTTGGCGGTACAATGCCATAGCTATTGATGTAAGAATTTAAGTAATTTTGGTTATTATCAAGAAAACCATGGAAAATGAATAATCCTTAGTTCTTAAATTAAACTCTCATGAGCTATTTTTGTTGTTATCATTATAATTGTCCAAACAAATGTACCTTTAGTTGAGCCAGGCATTAAAATTAACAAGAAATTGAAGAAAACAAGGGTGGTCTAATAATTTTTTCCATGACTGTATATATATATATATCAATGTGTAATACCATTGTTATTATTCATTTATACCAATCCACTGTGTTCATAGGCCCTTCTTGTAATGTCACTTTGATTTCAACTACAAACTAATGTTTTGTGACACAAAATCTGTCTACAGACAGGCAGGCCGAATATAAACACCTGACATAGCACCAAAAACCTGCTTCTATGGCAGTTCCCACTATGGGTCTTCAGGATCACAATTTGCCATGATGACACAGACAGACTCATGAGGTGAAAACAATAGCCACATGCTGTCGCAGTAATCACAGAGCAGTGTGAGGTCAAACTGATGAGACACAGTATCAGTGCATTATATCCTTGACTAATCTCCAATTCATTGAAGAAATTACAAAATAATCATGATTGGCATCAAACATAATTCCTCTAAAACTATGAAATGAAGATCTGTCAGCTTCAATTAGGTTTTCTTAATCTTAAAAAGGTAAAAAACCAATGACCATTTTAGTCAAGTGGTCCTCGTATAGCATGACCTTAAGTATGAAGATATGTCTTTTTTAATGTTGAAGGTTAAAACAGCTGTACTGCTCATTTGATCTGCCAATTTTGCGTGTGAAAAATTCACTTTCACTAGACACAAGACAAAAATCTATTAAAAAAATCTGGCTGACTACTGATACATGAAGAGGGATTCTTCAGTACCATGAACTCTATACATTACAAATAAATGTGACAGTGACCATACTAAACAAAATGTGACATTGTATATTGGATGCAAATATTAATCTCCCTCTGATATCTGAGACAGTAATTTGTATTTTCATCTTACAGAGATTTCAGTTATTCAACATTGGAAGGAATTCTTTTTCAAAAGTTAGAGCTGATGTGTTTCCTTGAAATCAGTAAATGGCTTGAAAGGAATAGATAATCTCTGACGAAACATCACATGAATGGTCTTGCTTCACCATAGATCATAGGCGAGGTTATCTTACCTTCTCTAAACCCTTTAGCACTTCTCTGCTGAATGCATTTCCTGAATTAAAAAGAAATCTGTCAAGGACCATTTATTTATTTAACAAACTCTATACTTTACATCACTTCCAACCACCTTCCTTTTATTTGTGCTGCTCTAGATTGATTTGAACTTTAACAAAGCTGCCAGTTTGCTGTTATATAGCATACCTTCCAGAGTGCACTACAGACATGAGTATACTTTCTCACCTCGCACTTAAGTTTTGTGTTTCAATAACTTACTGTAACTGTGACACATACTAGTGTACCGTATTTACATGAGCATGTATAAAAGTTTAAAATTCACAAATACAATACAAGCTCAGCTCTTACAGAGCATTCAAAAAAAATGTATTTCTTTTTTTGCATTGGGATTAGAAAGGTGCTAATATAATTTTTATTGTCTTGATGTGTGCCTACATTACAATTTAAAAACTGCTCTAATCAGTATTTTTGTATGGGTCGGATAGCTGTGTAATGTCAAAGGGGTAAATCACACAACCGGATTATAAAGTAAAGCTAAGCTGCATGAAGCTTTATAACGTAAACTTGTTGTTTGGGTTTTATGGCTCACAATTGTACTGTTATGGCTCAGTCACTAGCATAATTTCCAATGGATGTTTTCTGGTGAAAGCCAAGGATGCAGCATTGAGGTCTGGAGGCACAGAGGCACTCAGAGCAGCTAGGAGGGACCTGACTGCATGCATAGAGAGAGCTAAAGAGGCACATGCCCAGAAAATACATGGTCACTTCTCTAGCAATGACCCCAGGGACATGTGGAGGGGCATTAAGTGCATCACCGACCACAACGACCAGAGGTGCACAATGCCCCCGGGACCCCTCTTTGCCTGTTGCCTTCAACAGATTCTACACCCACTTTGACGACTCCAACACCACTTCCAGCACCAGACGCAGTACACCACCAGGAGAAGAGACCCTCAGTGGGACCTCAGCAGAAATGAGGAGAATCCTGCAAAGGATGAACCCTTGCAAAGCTGCACTGAAAAAAATATTTGTTGAATGAACATAAAAAAATCATGGAAAGGATTTCCATGTGATTAAATGGCTTTGGTTTAGCATTTTGCAATTCTGTTCTTCAAGCTAAATGTACTTGTGTTGGGTCAATTTAAATGACAAAGGTTGATTCAACTTGTTCCACATTATTAAATAGTGTTAGTCAAACGAATTTTGCAAGATGTTAGTCCAATTTATTTACTGCATTTCCAGCTAACTTAATTTAGTGATCCAACTAGTACATTAGTTGGTTCAACGCATGTGAATTATGTTAGCTAAACAGTACTTAATAATCCTAAACCAAACCACTGTTCAACAAGTTCAATCAACCTCATGCTGCTATGTTATGGTTAGCTTATAATGCTGCTATGATTAGTAACCATACTACGAAAACAAAATGGTGACGAAATTAATCGTTCAAAATTATAGAGCGGACAATAACAACTTATGTGACATTTCTGTACAGTAGTTTATTTTTAAGTCAAAGTTATTTTAGCTTACCGCCTTCCACGACAAACATTGCAGACTTTCAGCATGTGTTTTGAACTGTGTGCTGGACTTCCTGTAGTAAAGTTTCTAAAACTCCTGGCTCATACACTACTGCCACCTTCTGCTCTGGAGTTGTACATTCCTTGTACATTCACTTCCATGGCCACAGGTGTATAGAATCAACCACCTAGGCATGCAGACTGCTTTTACAAACATTTGTGAAAGAATGGGTCGCTCTCAGGATCGCAGTGAATTCCAGCATGGAACTGTGATAGGATGCCACCTGTGCAACAAATCCAGTCATTTAATTTCCTCACTCCTAAATATTCCACAGTCAACTGTCAGCTGTATTATAAGAACGTGGAAGTGTTTGGGCACGACAGCAACTCAGAGTGGTAGGCCACGTAAACTGATGGAGCGGGGTCATCGGATGCTGAGGGGCATAGTGCGAAGAGGTCGCTAACTTTCTGCAGAGTCAATCACTACAGACCTCCAAACTTCATGTGGCCTTCAGATAGCTCAAGAACAGTGCACAGAGAGCTTCATGGAATGGGTTTCCATGGCCGAGCAGCTGCATCCGAGCCATACATCACCAAGTGCAATGCAAAGTGTTGAATGCAGTGGCATAAAGCACGCCACCACTGGACTCTAGAGCAGTGGAGATCTCTGTAGTGACGAATCACACTTCTCCATCTGGCAATCTGATGGATGAGTCTGGGTTTGGTGGTTGCCAGGAGAACAATACTTGTCGGACTGCATTATGCCAAGTGTAAAGTTTGGTGGAGGGGGGATTATGGTGTGGGGTTGTTTTTCAGGAGCTGGGCTTGGCCCCTTAGTTCCAGTGAAAGGATCTCTGAATGCTTCAGCATACCAAGACATTTTGAACAATTCCATGCTCCCAACTTTGTGGGAACAGTTTGGAGCTGTCCCCTTCCTCTTCTAACATGACTGTGCACCAGTGCATAAAGCAAGGTCCATAAAGACATGGATGACAGAGTCTGGTGTGAATGAACTTGACTGGCCTGCACAGAGTCCTGACCTCAACCCGATAGAACACCTTTGGGATGAATTAGAGTGGAGAGTCAGGCCTTCTCGTCCAACATCAGTGTGTGATCTCACAAATACGCTTCTGGAAGAATGGTCAAAAATTCCCATAAACACACTCCTAAATCTTGTGGACAGCCTTCCCAGAAGAGTTGAAGCTGTTATAGCTGCAAAGGGTGGACTGACGTCATATTGAACCCTATGGATTAGGAATGGGATGCCACTTAATTTCATATGTGAGTCAAGGCAGGTGAGCGAATACTTTTGGCAATATAGTGTATGTAGAAGCTACATGTTACACTTAGATTAATGTAGCAGACACCTAATTTGGACTTTTTGAGTGTACTGGTCCAGGGATGGACATCTACAACAACTCACTGTCACAGGCAGCTGTTCCATGAAGACGGCCGCCATTATCCCCATCCCCAAAAACTCCACAGTGACAGGCCTGAATGATTATCGGCAGGTGGCCGTCCAATAGTCATTAAGTGCATCAAGAGGATGGTCATGGCCCATATAAAGAACTGTGTTGACATCACTGTGGACCCACATCAGTACGACTACCACAAGAACAGATCCACGGACAATGCCATCTCTTCTGTGGAGCAGGGACTCTTATGGCCGGCTACTTTTCGTGGACTTCACCTGTGTGTTTAATACTATAATACCACAGACTCTGGTGGCAAAAACTGCAGACGCTTGGACTGAGCACCTCCATCTACAACTGGGTCCTGGACTTTTCAACAGACAGACCACAATCTGTTTAAGTCCACAGCACCTCCTCCCCCACCATTTCCCTCAGCCCTGGCTCAGCCCAGGGCTGTGTACTATTGCCGCGTTTGTGTTGCATCGGAAGTCGGGAGTCGGAACTGGGAATGACGTCACACCCGAGTTTACGGCGTTCAAGTAAACAAGTTGGAAAACAAAGATAGACGCCTCCAATGAAAAGTTTGTTGTGCTTGCTCTGTCAGAATGCAGAAAGCTAATGCAGCAATATGAGGTCCTCAAACACAATTGATAGGCACAAAGATGACGTGGAGGCTGTGTTTGTTCTCCTGCATAATTCTGTGTGGGAAAAATGTTTGACTCTACTGTAGGCTGTAACGTATAAAGCTACATGGCGCTAATCCAGGGCGCTGCCATCTTGGATTATGACATTGTAGTAAATCAAGGGGTTTGTGAGGTTTATCCAACTTTACGAGCCGGAAATCTGACTTCGGAGCGCGTCCCAGTTAAAAATTTACAACTCGGAGCTAGGAAATTACAACTTCTGTGTACATCACAAACAGCATAAGCCCCTTCCTGTACACACTGCTGATATATGGCTGCACGGCAAATCACCCCAGCTGTCATGTGGTGAAGTTTGCAGATGACACAACAGTGGTGGGATGCATGAGCAAAGATGACGATTCGGCTACAAGCAGGAGGTGGAACATCTGGAGGGTTGGTGCAGGGACAATCACCTCTGCATCAACAGGAGATGGTTGTGGACTTCAGGAGCGGAAGACACATCCCCTCTCCTCTGCCCATCGGTGGAACGGCTGTTGTGATGGTTTCTAGTGTCAGGTACCATGGTATACACCTCACCAACGACTTGACATGGAGCAACATCACCTGGTTAGGAAGGCCCACCAGCGCCTCTACTTTTTCAGGAAGCTGAGGCGTGCTGGACTTGGGGACTCAGTCCTGACCTCTTTTTACAGATGTGCAGTGGAAAGTGTTCTCTGCTCTTGCATCACAGTGTGGTACAGCAGCTGTTTGTTTGCAGAGAAGAAGTTTCTGCACCAGATGGTGAAAACTGCACAGAGCATATTGAGAGACAGCCAGTCCACCACCACAGACATTTACTTAACCAAATACAGAAAAAGGGCCACCTGCATCGTAATGTTGTTGTAATGACAATAAAGTTCCTTGAATCCTTGAATAACATGTATTATACATAGATATCTCTCACTAAATGTGTTCATATGCAAGCACAGTTAAAAATGATGTTCCTGCTAAACAACTACAATAGCAAGCTAACCAGTAAAGTCAGGTTAATCACTTCAATGTGTTTGCCATAGCCTTCCTCTGAACTCACTCACTCAAGGGAATTAAGATCAATCCCATTCTGTAATTGTCACATGACAAATGACAAGCTGTGTGTACTCAATTAAGTTTAGTCTGAGTTACAAGAACAAATATCTGGATTCCCTACTCTTTTCTTGTTGACCCAAAAATGCAATATTATAATTTTGAAAAAAAAAATAAAATACAGAAATCATATTCCCATTTAAGGTACACGCTGACTCTTTACACATGATGAGAGTAATTACTGTATGTAACATCTTGTCATGTTACACCACACACATATATTTACATCAATTATAGAGCTATCTTTCTTTCATATTACGTGTCTGTTCTCAATATGATTATGTTTTATTACGTGTATACATTTATGCTTTCACTCATGCATATCTTAATACTGTAAGAGCCACGCTTTTTCATTTGGGTTATTACAATGACAGTCATTTGCAGTTATGAAACAGTAAAGCAATACTGTGAGCGTCCTTGTCGGAGATCATGCAGCTAATACGTAATGAACCTAAATTGTGATATATGTTGGCCAACATCATTTATACAACCGTTAATCCCACCCCAGTCGTCATTATGGACCTGAATGTCTTTCTTTGTGTGTGTGTGTGTGTGTGTGTGTGTGTGTGTGTGTGTGTGTGTGTATTTGTTACATAGAGGCAAATGAAGGTCACCTGTGTCTGCCCTTGTTGGAAATTGATGGCATTTTGCTTATGTTGACTAACACTACACAGATATAAAATGTTTACCGCTGGACCTATACACAACCACAGCTGACGCCAAGGGCACCGAGTTGCTTCTGCCTCTCAGTTGTAAATGTAGAAAGTAATTTCTTGCAAATTATCGTTCTACAATTGATCTGAGGTCATTTAAAGAAGCAGCATGTGAGCACATTTAGCCATACATTTGAAGCACTATCAGTGTCATGTTTTTCTTATTAACAGCTGGAAAGGAAAGGCTGAGGAGTAGTTAAAGAAGCTACTGGTTGAGTTGCAGTTTATTGCATTCCTGTCAGTGCACTCAGTAGTGAAACATTTCAGCAGACATACAGTACCATTACCAAAATGCATACTGTCCATCTATTTTGGCCCCTTGCCTGACAGGTCTCTCATAAGAGCTGGGTCACTAATGGTTTCATTGATTGTTGGGTCTTATCATTCATCACCAAAGGGGTCAATGTCCTAACTCTACACTCAAAAAAATCATTTGTTGGGTTAACATAAAAAAAATATGGAAAGTATTTCCACCCAATTATAATATGCTTATTTAGTAAGACATTGTTTTGTTGAGTAAAATTAATATAAATATGTCGAATCAGCATAAGGTGTTGGCGTTACTATTACTTAGTTACGAGGAGTAAATCCAACATAATAATTACTGGTTGGGTGAATATAAAAAAAAATTATGGAAAGTATTTTGACCCAATTATAATACGCTATTTTAACAAGAAACAGTTTTGTTGAATGAAATTAATGTAAATATGTTGAATCAGCATAATGTGTTGGCATTACTATTACTCAGTTATGAAGGGGTAAATCCAACCTAATAATAATTTGTTCGTTGAACACACAAAAAAATTGGAAAGTTATTTCCACCAAATTATGGTACGCTCATTTAGCAAGCAATGCATATGCTAAGTAGCTAAGTATAGCAACTAATGCTGCTATGGTTAGCTTTTGAACTGTGTGCCGAACTTCCTGTAGTAAAGTTTCTAAAACTCCCGGCTTGCACACTACTGCCACCTTCTGCTCTGGATTGTACACGCAATTCGCTAACTTACCCAAAATGCATTATGTACTGTCAACATAAATTAATTTACACAATGTTAAGTTATTGCACATCATGCTAAAATAACATTACTTAATGATGTTGAACCACAAAACATGACTATATATGCTAGAAGCTACATGTTACACTACACACAGATTAATGTAGCAAACACACAATTTGGCTTTTTTGAGTCTAATCTAATGACCCCTAAACTTAAATCTTTCATCTTTGACGAAACGTCTGATGCAGATGGGCTCCAAGACACTGACTGGCATGACTGACCAAATGTTCAAAAAGTGAGGAGTTTCATTTGTACTAAATAAAGAGGATATATTATGTAATTCAAAAAACACTTAATTTTTCTTATACCGGTTGTGCTGCACTTTCTGTCTGATCACTCTGTTTGAGTGAGGATGTGAGGAAAGGGGGCATAAAAATACAATAAGTCCCTTTTCATTTTGGTTAATTTTACTTAAACAATGTCACACAAAGTATATCCTTAATATGTGGTTGTGGTCCATTCTGGTTATAGCATGATATATTCACATATTCACTGCCTTATTGATTTCAGATGCTTGCCTCTGCCGATTGTTTGTCCTCTGGTCTGGGCTTTGGGTGGTCAATTCCCCAGGTGCTGCAAAAAGTAAATACGCCTTAGGTGCTGTGTCACCATCATCTGACTTTTATTAATGAGCAAATCAATTCCTATTTATATCACCCTTTCAATTTAAATCACCGCCTCACAACACTTAGCAGATTAGCTGACCTGGGGCTGAACATGTGGCATGAAAACTCTCTAGTTTCACTGACATCAGCTAATTGTTGTTAAATAGGTTGTTAAATAAAACCTGTCAGGCGATAGCAGTGAATAAATCAACATTTTGCCAACGCATACTACGCACCAATAGAGAGTAGCAGTGGCTTAATTTACACTATATGGCCTAGTGTATGTAGAAATACTCCATGCATTTGTCTACCTTCAGTGTGGGACCAATTTGTTGCAGTTTAGGAAAATGTGACTGTTGCACCATAAAACATCACTGTAGACCAACAGAGTGCTTCAGGGTTTGTGGCAACAATTAAGGGACAGCACTTTCGAAAGCAAGAAATAGTTTTTCAAATTTGGTGTGCAGGGACAGAACACTTTTGGGATGAACACAGAATATAGACTAAACAACAGGCCTCATTGCCCATTATCAGTGTCTGACCAAACGGGAAAAATCCTTCCAGTCAGGTTCCAAAATATTGTGGAAAGTTTTCTGATAAGCCAGCCTGAAAAAGGGTGCAAATTGTAACTAATGGTCTTATTATTGGTTAAGGTATCCTTTATGAACACTTTAGAGATGAGTTTGACAGCCCAAACCAGCAAACCCAGCCCAGCATTGCCAAAACTTCTCCAATAAAAGTAACTCAGAGCACTAGAATTAAAAGTTTGTAAACCAAGTCAGCAACACTGACAGTCCGTCCCCTCAGGCTTCCCTCCAACGTTACTCCTGCCAAATTATCATTATGAACACAAACATTGAACACAGCTATTGTTAGTACTCACAGCTATCAAGCAAGCAGCTTGAGGAAGACAAGCAGCTTGGTGACACACAGATGGGCAGGCAGTTAGGCCAAATTAAATGATTGGACAGGCTTATTACATCCATGCAGAATACAGTCCTTTTTTAATTTCTCTCTTGATGTAAAGATAATTTTAATAAACAGACAAAAACATATTCTAAAATACAGTATATTACCCACCCAAACTTTAATAGGAATTGTTTAGGTTTCCCAAAGGTTATGACAAAGACCCTTGGTATATGGTGTTTATCCTTTCTATTTATTAATAGTGATCTATCTATCAATTTTCCTCATGATCTCTAACATATGTCTTAACAAGGACACACTCAACTGAAGCTCTTGATTGCCATCTACTGATGCGTGGTCACTGTTACACCATATGGCTGCATTGATAGATTTCATTCAACACAGCAAAACATGTCACAGTATTGCTTCTTTGACACAGATCATAAAAGCAAGAGACCAGAGAGACAATTTCAGTGATGTAAAAAGTTTTAGTATTGAAGAAGAAAAAGGTGCAGAATGATGGTGTTGAACTAAGAGCTACAGTATCATCAAAGCCTACAGATCCATCCTTTGGGTTGTAGAAAACATGCCAGCAGGTTTGTTTTTTCTTTTATGAAAAAAAAAAATGTGTGAACAGGGTCTCCTAAATTAAATGTTCGGAATTTGCTATGACTTGGATTGGTTTTACGGTAATAAGAACTGTTCATGCTTCTGATTCCCCAATCCCATGCTTTTAGTATTATCAGTGACAGAAATTTTAACAGACTAACTGCTCTCAGGCAACAGAACCATAAATATAACACTTGGCAATGCACCTGCACTACATTTATGAAGTTTTCCGAATGTAATTTCTGATTTATTAACTTATAAAATCATGAATTTGGGTGTGAAAAAAATAAAGCCATGTTAATATTGGTTCTTGATGGTGTTCAGTCCAGCTTCAAAACTGCATGTTGTGTGAGAACAGTGCAAAATACATGAGTATGTCCATTTGAGTCCATATGTTGCATTAAACATCTCCCTTTGTTTTTAATGTATGCATAATTCAAGGATGTTTGCCCAGAAAAGAAGAGCCATTGAAATCATCAAGCTCAGGCTGCATTTACATGATTGGAACTCAAGTAAAGCCTAATAACAAAACAAACATTTTAACTTGAAATCAGTCATGCATGCACATTTGCATGTTTTATTCACCTATCTGTTTGTCTGTATATAAGAGAAACACTCAAGGAAATTGTCTGCTAACTTTTTTTCTGGTGTTGTACCCTGTTTAAAGCAGTCCTTAAGTCAACCATTTCATAGGCCATGCAGCAGGTTCACTGGTTTATTGGTGGGGGAGTATCTGCAATACTTTAAAGGGAGTTTTTCTGTAGTATTCAACAAACACCTGGCTGAATTAATGATGCTGAAAAGCAAGCATATTTCTTTTTTCATTTTGCAAGACTCTAATTGATTATCATAGCTAAGGTTCTGACATCGTAACACTTCAAGTCATTCAAAGGTATAGAATGTATCAAGACACTATGCTAACAATGTGATAACAGGGAAACAACCTTGTATTACTAACTCCCATTATGATTTGTAAGTTAAAGTGATCAGTAACAGAGGCTGTGCTGAAATGCACTAACTACTAATAAATGAAATCAGGTTTCATACAAATCAATGTCCAGTATAAATTCAAAATGGAAATGAAATGCTATAATTCACACTTTTGCACCTCTAAACTCTCATGTGCCTTTCAACACTAATAAATTCAACATAAATGCCCCCAACTAAGTTAAAAAAAAAGTTCCCAACCCCAAACAGCTATTTTTCTATTTAACCAAGATCATGACAGATACAATGCAACTAGCATTGCTTGTGTCATATAGTGTTACATCATAAATGAAAATTGTGAGCATTTTTTTGTTTCAGTAATAAACTGCTAATTGTAACCATTCATTTAACCTGAAATAGTCTGTAATAGCATCAGCAGCAGAAATGGTCAGTCAGTTGGCTACACTGTTTCATGTCTCCTGATGGCCAGGACTGACCTACTTCAGTCCTGGCAGTGCCCTTTCTCCACACAGAACCTCTCCGGTGAAGGACAGAGGTGAGGGAGCGTAGAGGTCAGAGTCTGTGTCTGATTCTCCCTCTGCAATGAAGGGTCTGACCCTGGCACACAGTGAATGTCCACCTGCAGCATCAGTCGCTGCTCCAGCTCCCCCTCCTGAGCCTATAAAGAAAGAAGGCCCAAAGAAGTCCTCCTTGGCCTGGGAGATGCTGAAGCCACTGAAGGACCGCTCCAGCTCCTCGTGGTCAACAGATGGGATGGATAGAGAAGTGTCGCTCTCTGCAGCGGTGGCCTCTTGCTGACACCTCCGCCTCCTGTGGCGCCTCCTGCTCTGGGAGCTCTGTGTGCCACTGCCAGAAGAGGAACGGTCGTGAACTGGAGCAGGTGGAGGTGGGAGACGGAACAGGGAGGGCGAATGATCGCCACTGCCACCGACTGGTGATGGGGTGTTGGCTACACTGCTGTTCCAGGCAGGTTGGCTGAGGGGGTTCTGCAGCTGATGCTGCCAGGAGGTAGAGGGGCGGCTGTGGCTGCCAGAGGGAGTACCCACCGACCTCTCCACAGATCGACCCAGTAAAGGATCTTTCTTTTCTATAGACCCATCAGAGCATGGGACATCTGCAGGTGAACATGTCTTCAGCTCCTTCTCCTCTTTCACCTCCTCTTCACCATCCTTCTCATGCTTGCTCTCCTCGAGGCTGTGATAAGGCGGGGCTGGATACGGCTCTTTGGAGTTGAAAAAGGCCTCTGTTTCCGAATGAGGGATGCCCATACGCTGCACATACACATTGACCAGGAAATCAAGTTTCCTGTCCATGCAGACCACCTGCATAATAAAGGATAAAAGAAAATCACACAATGTTGAAAAGGTGTTTTTTTTTCCCCCATGTGTCCTCAAAATAATTCCATGGTTCAATATTATCCCCATGTTGGTTCATGGTAAAAGAAAAAAAACATAGGTCATATACTGTTATGATGCTAGAAATAGTTTATTTATTACGATATTAGCAAGCAGTTGTAGTAGTAATAGTATTAGTATTATTTCCATGAATTTATTCTAGATATTTACCATGTTTATGCTGGAAAACAATGTTAGAAATGGTGAGGATCATATTGGTATGATTTATTCATGATTTATAATTTAGAATTAAAAATATTATTTTCTTTTCATAAAATAAAAAAATATGTAATGGAATTTTACTGGTTATGTACAGTATATAAATTAACAAACTAAATTAACAATTAATTGCACATTTATAAGCTTAGTCTGAGTCATTTAACTACTAATGGATAATTCAACCATTTTTAGACAGTCAAAAAAAAAATCATAAAATTATTTCTGCCTATATATCAATAAAGTACTTTTAAATGCACCATACTAACAATAATGAATTATCCATATTTTTGTTATTTAATAGGAAATAGATCATTTCAATTACATCATTAGCTTTACTACATTTACCATAAAAGGACAATTGAACCGTTACTGAGTTACTGACTGCAAAGGCCAGTCTGCCATTTAAAGACACAGTGACATCTAGAGGACATGTTTCAGCATAACACACTTAAACATTGGTTGAGGTGGCTCAATCAGATTAAGCTCAGTACATTTTTCAGGAACATCCAGCACATCAGAAAAACATCAGTAATGTCACTAAACTACACAATAATATCGTTTCCACACACAGTAATGTCACTAAACTTAAGTAGTACTTTCACACAGCTAAAAAAAAACATCTTCATACCTGCTTCTCCACTTTGACCAGACGTCCCATCATGCTCTGGTCATCTGCAGCCTCTCCTTCAGCTTTAGCATCTTTACCAACTATTTGGTCAACTCTAGCATTTGAGAAAAGTCATAACTGAGATTTAAAAAAAAAACAAAAAAAAAAAAACACTCTATTCTGCCACATGAGTTTAAATTTAAGAAGTTCAAGATGACATCATGTGAATTATTGTTACATGGAAATTGGGTAAAGAAAGAATTTATGTTGAAGATACTCAACAAGCTACAAATATCTATGAAGTCAATGAATGATGGCCTAACACATAAGGGTTTCCTGATAAACAAACTGATTTCAGATGCATGATGTGGATGCATGCATTATGAGATCAGGCGATCATTAATGAAACAAAGTGTGATTTTGCCTAAGGGCCAAAATGCATAATTTGGCATGCTTTGGTTGTGCTTCATGCTTCATTTCCATTGCATCCTGCTGTGGGAGCTCTCCTTCTGTCTCTCCAATATGAGAACAAGCATCTAGCACTGTCAAACCCCTGTTGAGTGAGACCATATGACATGGCTCTTAACATTCAGTTTGAAAAGCAGTGTCACTTTTTCTTGTCATTGCCTCTTCTTGACAGTAGCTGATATACTGTAACATAAGAGCAAAAGCAACTGTGCGGCGCAACATCCTAAAAGTCAAGCTGTTTAACAAAATCTATTGCTTAATTCTATTTGATATGAGATGTTTACCGTTGCTTCATCTCAGCATGAAGGCAGGTCAAGTGGCTTCAACTCAAAAGGGGTTCTATTAATCAAAAATAATAAGGTAACTGCTAAAATACTTGGACAATGGTATGAGAAGCATAATGCTAGTAACATGGTCATTCTTTAGGTACAATCTATTAATCTAACCTAGGGCCTTCAGTGGACTTCTTATGCCGAGGGGTTGTTGGGGGAGGGGGCCCCACAATCATATCTATCCTGGTAAGGCACACAGAGACGATATGAGTGCAATGCAAAATGAAGCAACGTGTGAAACTCATCGGCTATGGAGAACAAGTTTCAATATATCCCACACACACAAGACATACTGACTTGCTTCGTGGATGAAGAGTGCAAGGGTTTCATTGTCGGAATATGTTTTTCTACAAGTCCGACCTTTTGGGGATCACAATGTGAGAAACTCGTTTGTAGGAGGTAAAAGAAGGTGAATTATACATCAATGTTGCATCTAAAATGAATTTGTGACACATTCAGAGGATCTGAATACATCACATGTTGTAAATGAAACAAGCAAATCAATGACTTGTGTGCCACGTCATGAGTGTATCCAGTGACACCACAAACACTGTGTTACTATCTTACTGTTATACTGAATCGAAAATATTAAAATGCTTTCATGTATGTATTTGGGCTCATAGTGAGAGACAACCTTGGAAATGAGTGTTGGCCAGATTTAAACTGTAATATACTATATATTGAATGTTTACTTACCTGGATTGCAGGTTCTTAATGCGGGACAGCATGTCCAGGTGACCTGCCGAGTACTGCTCGATCACATCCATGACATCATAAGGCCGCAAGCTTTCTTTGAACCTCCTTTTTGACACCAGAAACTTCATGATGCTGAAGGTGGACGTTTTTTTTCAGTATATGAGGACAGCAGGTACACAATTTGAAAAACACAGGCATTAATGAATACATTAATGACAGTGAAGGTCTATTCAAGTGTCCCAATAAGGCACGACAGTGTCAACGGTATAATGCCAGGGTTCTGAATGAAGCAATTGCAAAGCCTATTATGCAAAAGCCTATTATAACAATTTGATTCCATAGATGTGCAAAACTTTTCCTTCTTATTGAGGAATTCATTAAGCAAAGCAGATGGCTCACCTGTCAGGTATAGGCAACTCTATGAAAACTGGGCAAATTCCATTAGCTGATGAAAATTCTTAGATCTTGTGTAACGCTCAGGGAAAAACAGGTTATTTTTGTTAAACTATCCTGTTGAAGGTCAAGAATGAACCTCCATGCACATATTAGCCAGCCTTACTGCTGGTTACAACAACATTAAACTCACCAAATTGCTGAGATCTAAGAAAACTAGCAAATATTCAAAAGCAAAAACCAAAGGTTCTTGGAGGGTGAATGGATAAACCATCTGTCAGTCAAGACTTGCCAAGGCCAACTACCTGTTGCTGTCAGTAGCTACTCACAGAAAGCTGATTGGCTCACACGCTTGCTGTCTACAAAAACTACTTGAAGCCTGGATTGTTGTGTGATATACAGTATGTAAGACCTCCATCAGCCTTTTTTTTAGCTATCATGTCATCACATTCCCAGGACTCAGCAATTAGCTTAAGCACAATGTAAATATTACTTATGACTGATGGTCAAAAATAATAAAACAGTAGCTTAGCATATAATGACCACAAAGGAAAAGTCATAAACACAAATGTTGGGTTCATTTTAATTGGGTATTAAAGCGATCCTTACCAGATCGCCCTTATTGTGACCCTCAAGCCTGGTGGTAAATCTTGAGTGAGAAACTCACAGTGACAGCTCTTATCATCGCCAATTTCCTCTCCTGGGAGGCTCGCCTCTACAGAGCAAAGACAAGGACATACTTAAAGAACATTTAATCTGCCTCCACATGCCCAGCATCCACAGCAGAAGCAAAGCAGGGCTGTTCCTTTTAGCTTTAAAATGTGCAAAATTCAATTATCAAGTTGGTTTCAAGCCAGTTAGCCAGTTTGTGAGCGTTGTGAGCGGCCTTTGTGGAACAACAGGAAAATGAACTTGGTGCAGAATTGAAGGATAGTGCTGATGGAATAAAAGCCTTACTGAAACCTTTAATGACAGGTACTCTCTTTCTTCCCACCACCAATTACTGTCTAGATTAGCATTGTGATCTATGAATTTTGAAAAGTATTGCATACAGGCAAAGGTTTCAATGCCTAATCACAGTTCATTGGAAATTAGGTGATGTTCTGGTAGGGAAAGTGAGGTCTCTTCATGCAACTTTAAGCGTGGTTTTTGGGCATTTTGTCTCTGGGTCAATTTGGATTATCTTGGCAACACTTGACTTGAACCCACGTTTAATGATTAATGAGCCTATAACATTCATGTAAATGCAGAACATACTATAAACATCTGTAAGGAGTTCTTAGAATCCTGATAAATACATGCTTGTTCTATGTTACTACCAGGCTTCAGTCTTTAGTCATTGTTGAGATGAGAAGGAAAACTTCATGAGAAAAAAATCTAAATTAAAAGGGTTCATGTCAAGTGAACAAATGTCAGCAGATTTCAACATGCAGGTTTCTCAGACCACATCAGAAGTTGACTTTTGATTATCTCCCCCATAAAAGCCAACCAACAAAATGTCCCAATATCTTACTTATTAAACCTTCAATTGCTGCAAAGAGAAAGAGGAAAAACATGGGGAAAGATTTGTTATGGGCTTGAGTATGGTGACAATGGCAGATAAATCAATTCCAAACATGGGAATCCACTGAATGATTTCTGGCTCATGTTTGAAAAGGCTGGTCTCTTTTCTCTTACATTTGCACATACCACTGTATAAACTGCTATGATAGAATATATATAGCTTAACATTACATAGTGTGTCACAGTCTAAAGTGAAGACATGTCATGATGACTTGTCTAACCTGGAGTACTCTTCAGTCGAAAAGAGTCTTCATTCTGCATTTCAGTCAGCACTTAAACATGCCATGAAGCGGAGGAGGAAAAAAAACTAATGAGAATTGGTTCAAATTGATTACCAAAAAGCCAAAGACATGGAGAAGGAGAGAAATATATTTGCTGATAGTGACACGGTGGCCTGGATGACATAGATGGAGCAAATCTGTTTGTCTAGCAACAAATGATAGCTGGACACCACCAGAAATGGATTCCTAGTGTGTTTGAATATGTTAGAGATATAGCAACATTACCTGCATGAGAAGTTAATACACAATGTGAGCAATGACATGTTAAAATCATCCGTCTGGAGAGCCGACAGTGTGAACAAGAGTCAAGTACGCCACTATAGGTGCTTTAATTAAAGGACCAGCATGTAGTATTTAGGGAGATTGATTGGCATAAACATACAGTACAATCACCTGAAACTAAATTGTGTTGCCATTAGCTTAAAATCAGTCCCTCATGTCTAGATAGGGAGCAGGGCCCCTTCACAGACATGTTGCCCCTCACCGTTCTCCAGTAGCTCAGAATGGAAAAACCAAACACTGGCTCTAAAGAGAACCTTTCACCTTTACATATAACCTTAAGGACACCGTAGGTTAAAGGCGGACAACTTGTGCGTTATGAAGAGAAACCAGAGCAAGCACAATTTTCAAGGTATATACAGTCAGATAGAGAAGGATTTTGAGCGTTGGTCAAATTTTCCAAATTCACCTCAAGCCTGAACATCAGTAGTTAAAATGGATATACTCCTTCATGTCAATTTTTACTTTTCTATGATACCACTTGCTCCCCCATTAGGCTATTGGGACAAACTTCTAAATTCATATAGAAGGGAAAAAGACCACACCTAAAACTCACAACTCTCCAGCGAGACAAGAGACAAGGGGGGCTAGGTCTTCCAGATTTTAAAATCTACTTCTGGTCTTATGTGCTATGCCTTCTATCTACATGGTTCAATCCTAGTTCCTCTCTTTCTTGGAGCCCAATTGAGAAGAATCTTGCACTACCTCACGGGTTGCAAGATCTGGTATATGCTAATATTCCATTGAAAAAAGCTAAATTACGTCTAGGCCCTATTATTTCATTCTTACATGCATTCTACCATACTGTAATGAAATATTGTGGTGCAGATTGTAAATGGCATTATCACACACCAATTTTCAACAATTTCTCACTTCTTATGGACAATATACCCTTTTCATCTCTGCATTGGAAGAATAGGAAAGTGAATATATCCATCCATCCATTATCTACCGCTTATCCTCATAGGGTCGCGGGGGGGCTGGAGCCTATCCCAGCTGTCTTAGGGCGGAAGGCAGGGTACACCCTGGGTACACCAGGGTACACCCTGGATAAGTCGCCACCTCATCACAGGGCACATAGAGACAGACAACCATTCACACTCACATTCACACCTACGGTCAATTTAAATTAGCCAAGTAACCTAATCCCCATGTATGTTTTTGGATGGTGGGAGGAAGCCGGAGTACCCGGAGAGAACCCACGCAGACACGGGGAGAACATGCAAACTCCACACAGAAAGGCCCCGGGCCCAGGATTCAAACCCGGTACCTTCTTGCTGTGAGGCGACAGTGCTAACCACTACACCACCGTGCCGCCGAAAGTGAATATATTAAAAGATATGTATAGTCTCTATGGCTTGCAAGCTTTCAACGACTTGCAGGCTGGTTTTAGTCTTTCAGGTTCATCCTTTTTCCTCTATTTGCAGTTGAGGTCAGCTATGCAGGCATATGGTGTTCCGTGGGGAGTAGCTCTCCCCACACAACCTTTACGTAAGCTATTCATCTCAGAAGGTCCCAGATGGGGGTTAGTTTCCAAACTTTACAAGTTCATCTCTGGACGTTTTAAAACATAACCAGTAGAGGGTATTTGTAATAAAAATCTAAAAGACATATATAATCGAGAAATTTGCTGGGACACACTGTGAAAAAATCTTAATGACACATCTCAAAACCCCAATCATGAGTATGTTCATACAGTAGGATGTACCTCACCCCTAGAAGATGTTATTCCATGAAGATCACCACATCCCCAAATTGCGATCTTTGCCCACTTAATGTCCACGGGTCATTCATGCATGTTTATTGGGAGTGCCCTGTTATGGTTAGATTCTGGAAGGAATTGTCTCTCACTTTAAGTGATATTCTTAAGGTCAGGATCCCAGTCTCCCCAACATTATTTCTACTTAATGACGTCTCTTCTTTACCGTGCAGTCTTACTGCAGCCAAAAAGAGGCTGGCTCTCAGGTGGCAACCTCCACATTCCTTGGCTTGGCGGCAGTGAGCCAACTCATTTCTTGACATAATTTTGATGAAATGGTTTGTGGCCCGTATACATGGGGCGAGCTATAAAACTGCAGGCCTGGGAGGCAACGCAATGGGGTTTATAGATAAGAGAGAACCTGGGTGGGGGAATACAGCCTCTAGTATTGCTTTTAATGTACAGATAACTTTTTTGTCTTTTTTATATCTGTTAAGAAGGAAAGCATTGTATGTGATGTAAGATATATATTTTTTGACATTTTTCTCAATAAAAAAATTGATCACAAAAAAGGACACCATGGGTTCTCAACACACTTGGAAAGGAAGATGCGACCGGAAGGGTATTCATTTGGTTGCAACCTCACTGCTAGGTGCCATTACAGTAAATCCTACACACTTCTCCTTTAGTAAGAAGTAACTTGTGATCTAAGCTTAGATAAATCTATTTTCTCAAATAATGGACATACTGTATATTTTCCTTTCAGGATGGCTTGTTGTGTGTGTTACAACATATAATGGATAGAAGTAATAATATTCTTTCTGACCACAGAGACCACAATATTCTTTTCTTTTTCATTAGTTTTTTTTTGTATACAAACTTCTGATTAGGAACATGATAAAAGAGCTCAGAGTTTTTCCTAAAAAAAAAACACAGAAGCAGCTCATATTGGCTGAAAGAAACAGCTCCATATTTCGGGGATGGTACTTATTTGCTAACTGTCAGTCAAGTCAAGTCAGATTTTTTTGGGTATAAAATATATTTAGTATTGTTTGTATGAAATGATTGACTTTGCATCTACTCTCTCATCTATCTGCCTTCCCAGTTCACACTAGCAACATCCACAAATGCAGCCAACAGAGGCTCTCCACCATCCAGAAACTCAAACTCTTCACATAAAATCACACCAAATGCCTCTAATCTTCTTCATGGACTCACTACATAACAAACTGGACGCAGTGGACTAATGTTGTTAAATGTACACTGTGTAATTTTTTCTCCCATCTAGTGGTTAAATTTGATTTTTTCAATTGCTGTCTAGCACCACACGTTTTTAACTGTGCATTGCAATATGGTTGGAACTACAGGTAGGCGAAATGGGTTGGCCCCCAGGCGGCCACTCTCGACGTGGATCCCCGGCCTGCAGCTCCGGTCATTTTACCCCCACCCTCCACAGTCCTCCACCGGTCTGGAGGACCCCCGGCAGGCCCCGGCCGGCCGTGGACGGGCATGGGGTGCTCCCGCGCGGCCACTCTCACTGCGGATCCCTGGCCCCCAGTCCAGAGCTCCAGTCATTTTATGGTCCTTTTACGCTTTTTCGGCGATGAGGATTCTTTCTCCTTCGGCGTGGCATAAGTATGGTCTTGCAAGATGACCAAAAGTGCAGTGCAGGATTTAGTTCAGTGCCAGGTAAGTAAGACCGTCATCTCCACGCTGCTTCTCCATGAAATGTAAATTGCGAATCGCGAAAACACATTTTGTCCTATCGGTACTAGCAGGTAGTGCTTTATGTCCCTCTCGGTTTTTTTATAGACGGAAAGACATGGAACCCTCCGCATTAGTGTCCCTTTCTATGTAAAGATAGATAACTGATTCTTCGCCCAAGAGGATAAGTAGTCGGATTAGTAGTCAGATTGTTGGCATAGGTTATTTTACACCAATGAGGATCTATTTGTGAATGAAGACATTGATTTGAGGTAATAAAATACTTAAAACCTTACACAGTGTACCTTTAAACAACTGTGAACTATGAACTGCTTCATGAAAGCTGACATGCCGTTTTCCCACCTTAACATTAACACAATTATATATCAAGTACAGTCATTATTTTACTATGAACAATTAGCTATTCACCATTCCTAAAACAAAAGCAGTAGCAGTGGGTCTGTCTAACACTCATTATTGTGTGCTGTGTGGATTTCCCTCACCCTCAGAGTTTTGGCGCGAAGTGCTACCCCGGACTTTAAGGGAGTGCTTTGGCCCTCGATTCTTCTCAGTGAAGCTCCAGCTCTTGGCCACTTTTCCGGGACTCGCCTCTGCCCCGTCCTCTGTCCCTGGAGACTGGGCTTTCCCTTTGGAAGGAGTGGGGAACACCTTGTCCTTCAGACTGTCCTTCCGACTACCAAAAGCAAGTAATGAGAGGGGAAATGTAACCAACTTGGTTTGTTTGTCTTACAGCATCATTATTTCAAAGCACAACTAGCTGTGACCAAACATCTTAATCCTACTGCTTTCCTGTTTTAAGTGTAATTTTGGGAATCTTGTGATGAGAAATCTTACCTCAGATTAAACGCAAAATGGGAAATGTCCTACAGCAGAAGGAGCCACGGCCACATATGAGCATTCAGTGGGTCAGGCAAGCAGCAGGAAGCTACAAGCAAGCATGCATGGAAAGCAAAGTGACACTGCACATCTCATAAAGGAAGAGCTGTGGTCTCACTGTATGCAAAAAAGTGAACACAAATCATGCAAAATAATTCACCATAATACTGTATGATCCGCCTGATATTGTATACACAGGAATCATTGTTAGGTGCTCAGCAAGACGCACCTTGCCTGCTGAACAGAAGTGCTGATTAGAAAAAAAGGCAGCAAGCAAATAAACTGCATAAAAACATTACTAACAGAAACCATAAATTAACTGTGACAGGGCAGTAGACAAGGATATCTATATATCTGCATTTGTTTGTTGTTGTATTTTTTTTTTTTTTCAGAGAAAAAAAGTAAAAGGTGTGGACAGGGTAGCTCTTGTAGACATGTAGACATCTTTGACAGAACTGTACAAAAATACAGAAAGAAAAGTCAAATAGTCACTATATGGCATTAGCTTTGAAAAAAATGTAATTCTATGATTCTTCTTCATAGGAACAGAGGTAGGAATGGAAGGAGGCACACAGACTTGCAGTGCAGACTTGTTAGTGTATCTATTCAGCAACTATACCTAACAGTTCTCGGACAGCACCCGCAAAGTCTGTCTTTGTGTGAATTTTCATAACTGGAGTGGCTGGCAGTAGAGGAGACACAAAAAGATAAAGTGGCAGTGGGTACAGTCTCAAAAAACAGCAGTGTGTGTGCCATACTGTGATGCCGGTAACACTTTATTGTAACTGAAATTTTAAATTCTCAACTTGTTTTCATATTACATCACAAATTAACACTTCTTATCCTATTTTATGTTACATGGAATGAATTTGAATGCCTAGGGATGATTTTTTTTCATATCATAGTTTAAAGAAAATGGATTATATAGTCAGAATAAAGTGTTACCACATTGTCAGTAATTATATTGGTTTCTTGTGTCAAAAACAATGTGATCAGATTCAAGCAAGGCACATAAAGTGTTCAAAATCACTTTTTCCTGAGGCAGTACTGAAAGCTAGCGTATAAAGAACAGTCTATTGGTGAATATTTAAGAATGTGGGAGAGAGGCCAAAGTGCGCTGATCTGTGAGCAAATGAGCAGCATGACCATTCTTGAAGGAGGCATTTAACACACAACCACATCCATGTCTGACACACAAGACTTACAATATCACCCAACACACACACACACACACACACACACATACAGTACATACACTCCTCCAAGAAAAGTGCCTCAGCAGCAGCTAAGAGCAGAATTGAAGAGAAGCCAAAGGGGTGTGAACAGAGATTACAAAAAAAACTTCAGACCACAGACCTGGGAGAAATTTCTGTTTGAGACTCCTTCCTGTGAGAAGAGAAGACACCAATTGTAACATGGGGGTCATATGTTATACTCAAGATTGCTCCATGTTGTTGGGATTGAGCTGGACATGAAAAAAAATGTCATACCTGCTCAAACTGTCACTATATCTTGTTAGTAATACAAATTATGTTCCGCTGCCACTTTCAGTGTTCTTAATGATAGATTTCACTATGCCTCCACCGCACCCCACTGAACAACGCTCACTGAACATTTTCATATTTTTATATTATATATCATATTTGGTGAATGGCAAACTGAACAGATCAGTTTTCAAATAATGAGCTAGAACCAGAGTGGCGCTCACTCTCACTAGAATGAGTGGCACACATCGTTCATGTTCATTTGAAAATTTTTACGAAAGAAAGCAGTTTTCAGGTTTTTACGACACTGTTTATGGCAAACACTACGACGGTCACTGTGACGGGCCAGCATGGCTAGTGCCAAAGCCAGTTTTGCAGAGCACTAGACAGAGTTTTATGAACCTAGGCCGCGGAACCAGCCCAGTGCTGAGGAGCTCGGTGCCGTCTGTGATTCTTCATTGATACAATAATGTGATTAGTTTAGTAAGTTTAGTAAGTAAATGTTTTTCACTATTATTATTTTTTCTTTTTTTGCAATAGTTATATAGTCTAGAAAATTATTTCGTTTTTTTGAAGGACGCTCCCCAAATTTTAATTCAAGATTGTTATTTAATAGTGGAATTATGGCAACATTGGGTGATTGTGGTAGTCAAAATGCCCCGCTTGAGCCCTGTTGCAGCCCTATGTGAAAGAAAAGTTACATGTACACATTCTACTTATGAGCTTTATTTTTGGGACACAAATATAAGTATATAAGAAACTACAATCACTTTGATATACATATAAGGATTTCGAGCCACCCTCGACATTGCAAGCAAAGATATCTGTTTTAGAGCGCAGGACTGTATGAAATTCCTGTGCATGTTGTGCACAACAGGTGGCTCAAGAGTAAATGGCCAATTTAATTATTCATTCATAGCCAAAGCAGAGGTTGAGGATGCTTGGAGACGGAGGGGAGATACTTGCATCGTCCTGGCACAGGTGCAAATGTTCAGGAATGTGATGTGTTTTTCTGTCGTGGGGGGTTCCATGTATTTCTTCTAAGATGATGATTAAACAACACAATAGGTTGTCCGACAGTATTGTGTTTATGTGTAAATGGATTATAATGTAATCCATATCCCCACTACTATCTTCTCATGCACTTTTGCTACCTAACATACATATGTGGCACCCCATACATATCCCATTTCAGAATGACTCCAGCCTAGCCACCCTACTTACAGTGTTGTGCCAATTATCCAAGATGGAGAGAGCGATATGGACTTTTGCGTCACTGATGCTTGTGACGAGTCAAAAAAAGATGCCCATTGACAAGCGGACAACAAAATTGACAACCCACTGATGTCCGAACCTACCAAACAGATATTGCTGGCACAAAAAAATTACGTTATCAGTCCCAATACTAATTTTTCTGATCCAGCTATCACAGAAGATGTTATTTCCCTCCACACACCGCTGGAATACTTCAGGAAACTTGTGACAAAAGAGACATAAAGAGATCAAAGCAGGAAGTGGAGACGATCACAATTAGAGAGCAAAACAAGTGGAATCTGGACAAAAAGAGGTGATTCTGCCTCTACTCTCCTCCAGAAAAAAACAAGAATGGAACAAGGTAAAACACTGTTTTTTTCATGATGAAATAGAGAGTCTCTTCTTTCACTTGCGCTACTCTGTGAGTCATAGTACAAAATATTCTGTGGGTCTTAAAAATGACTCAAAATGGCCAAAAATGTTGGCACAAGGCACTTTCGGTTTTATAAAAGGGCTGACACTCAATGAGTTAATAGGACAGAAAAAGAGATGTGGAACAGATAGCATCCTCTCTCATTCTGGTAAGAAAGTATTTCTGCTATTTGCAATTCGTCATGTCTTTTTAGAACATTCCACTGTTTGAAATATTGTTATTTCTATCATCATGTATTTTACATATTACACAGGAAGTGGAGAAGCGCATCTCTTATTTCATTTGAGCTATTCAGTGTTTTCAGAGACATGGTGCAAAATCTTCTGGGGGTCTAGAAATATGACTCAAAATGTGGAAAAAAAAACGCTGGCACAAGGCACTTTCGATTTTAAAAAACAGTCGCCACTCAAGAAGTTAACTAATTCTGTTCTAAACAGATGGACACTCCAAAAACATGCAGTAGACATTGCATATACCACCATATAGTGCAGGAAATGTAATGTCCGCCTTAGTTTCAATGAGGAGAAAGATTGCTTTTGGAACTATCATGTTTGAGCTATGTGCATGAATATCAAAATTTTTGTTTTGTAAGAAAAACTGTATTATACACTGTTCTGGGGCTAAACACACACAACCAACCTACCAAGTGAACCCTTAGTTGTGATATATTGTTGTTGAGGCAATGAGCACAAATACAAATGGCAACATTTTTATAAAACCTTACTAAAACTTATTATTATTCATTTCCATGCCCAAAAGTCTCCGTATGAAAGATTGTCAGTAATATACAAAACATCAGAACTGTGTTTTGAGAGTAAACCGAAGGAGTAAACACACAGGAGATCTCAAGTTGTTTGTGTTTTGATTGGTTGTCTGTTAATAATTAATTATCATCAGTTGAAAGTGACAAATACTCTCATTATCATGTTTGTACCTGAATGACTTGCCCTTCAGATTCCTCAGCAGGTCCAGCTGATTCAGAGGTGGAATAAGTCTGGAAAAAGGCAAAGGGCATTACTGTCAAGCCATTTTCACTCACTCAGTGTTAGAAGGTTAAAGCATGCCGTCGGGCACTTTAAATCTAATTCCATTTAGTTTGGCAGTTATCTGTTAGGTTCGTCATCACCTTTTCATCTCAAATTACTACTGCAATGAAAACAAACATGAAGCCATTTCTAAATAGAAGAGACAAGCACTGATCTTCCACTCCTGGATGCAAAAGGCAGAAATCAGCTCTGCGAAAGTTAAGCATGGCCATTTTTTATTTGCTGACTCATATAGTCAGACAGCAAAATAAGTGGAACTAATTTTACAAAGTAGTCACTGGCAGTGTTTGTCTTTTGAGCAGCATTTTAAATAGGTGCTGGTGTCACTGCCAAAGACGCCAGTCTACCCCACAGTATGATCCTAATGAAAGCAAAAAGTGAAAAGTCACACCAGTGTGTGATTCTTCACAACAGACATTCAACAATGAGACAAGGGAACTCTGTAGGTTCAGCTTCCCAATTTTGAGAGAGATGGCAGAATGTGATACAGGGAAAACAGTTGTATTGTTTGAAAATGCTGAATAATGTGCAGCACTATTCAGGCAGCTTATTAATTTACCTGTACATCGGGATGGCTACATTCTGCTCGTAAAAATCCCAAGTGTACAACAGATCTGTGCGGGAAAGGTTGGTAGCATAAAACCTCCAAGCTGCCTGGATGAAAAAATACAAAGGTAGTCTTAAATTTTTCATCAGGAGGAAAAAAGTTTAATAAAAACACATGGTGTCATCATATGTTTGTTGTACCTGGAGGAGGCCTGCTGCGGGGTTACGTCTCTTCTCAAAATGTTTCTGTCTGTGTTGCTCTTGGACTTTGAGGGCAAAACCAGAACCCAGGATGCCCTGGGCACATTTGGTGTAACACAGAGATCGCATCAGATTAGATACCTATATTGAACTCCTTCAACACCTTGTAGTATTTTTCCATAACACAGATCAGTGAGCAAAGCCAACAAAAAGACCAAGTAAATACAATACAAGTTTTGACAGGTCTGCAAAGCCTTAAGGTAATAGGAATGTGAGAAAATGTTGGCAAAAGTGGCACAAATAGTGACTGTGAGTGTTGATACAGCAATCCAGTTTTGTTTTATGTGTGTGGGTCTTAGCTGTGTCCTCAAAGCTTGCTGCTGAGGCTGACACCTTCAAATCTCAGGTGAAATGCTAAAAATTGAATGGCAGTCACATAATTATATCACCATGAGTTGAGATCTTTCAGAATGCAAGTGAGCAGATATTTTGTAGTTAACTTCTGCAGTGCCACTTTAATGTAATGTGGCATACTGGCTCACTGAGTGCTTATCTGTGTGACTATAGACTGAAAATGTAGGTATGTGGCTAAGGTGCACATTAGCATATACAATACTGCACATACTTTTCTAATATATCACAGCTGACATTTCATGAAAAGGGATGCAAAAAAGTAACTGAACCATGACCATTTGTGTTATTGGTTTCAGACAAACCAAAATGTCTGCTGTGAAAAACGTGCATTACTGCCATACTTAAAAGCAGCGTTCATTAATGTTTTTGCCACTTGGTGACAATGCAGCAAGCCGTGAACACACCACTGACATATGAGCTAATAAAGGTGATAACATGCTAACCAAACAGCTCCGTATTTATATACATCCAGTAGATATGTAGCACATTAGCATTAAGAGTTGTGTTTTTGGGGTCCTGATGACCGGGTGCTAAATATCATCATAGATAAAGACAAAATGAACTTTAAGATTATTCTTACGCCAATGGCATTGGTTTGAAAAATACTAGTATATACTTACAGCAGGAAGTGCAAAGAAGGCCACCCCAATCATGCTGAATGTGGCTGCCAGCAAGCGTCCATTCCAGGTCTTGGGAACCTTATCACCATAACCAATGGTGGTGAGAGTGATCTGGTGAAAAGAACAATTACGGTAAATTTAATTTGAGTGTGTTATTTTGAGTATAAATACCACAGTCCCTTGTTGCATTACATTGATTTCGTCTTACCAGTCCCCACCAAAGAGCATCAGCATAGGTCTCAAACTCCT
Source organism: Synanceia verrucosa (assembly GCA_029721515.1). Classification (NCBI taxonomy): domain Eukaryota; kingdom Metazoa; phylum Chordata; class Actinopteri; order Perciformes; family Synanceiidae; genus Synanceia; species Synanceia verrucosa. Next base: position 15,687,741 of record CM056561.1, on the reverse strand, counting down.
CATTTGTCTCCTTTTCAACTGAGTAGACCAGGAATGAGGCCAAGATGAGACACAGGAAGCCTATGTACCACGCTGTGATGAGCTCCTAAAGGAAATAACAATAAAATGACCATGAGGGAATCTAAAGCAATAACTTGCCACTGAGTGCTCATGTTACCCTTGTAAATTGTTCTTTAAAGCCTTTCCTTAATAACATTGGGCATGATTATATGAGTTACATGCCCCCTGGCGAACTAAGTATTTCATAAATGTCTTTATTTCCCTCCACACATGCTACACAAATGGCTTCTCTCCTTCTCACTACATAACACAAACACACACACACAGTTGCACAAGTTCCACAGTTAATTAATGCAAGTTAATTATTATATTTCAAATCTCACTGCAATAACTGAGAGAGAAATATGTCCCCTCTTCGTGACAGAATTACTTGGAAGAGACACGACTGGAAACCATGTGTCACTGACGTAGAATAACGCAATTTCGATTTCAGCTGCCATGGTTTAAAGCCCCCATGTGATGCTGTTGTCTAAAAACTTGCTACCCTAAATTTGTACTTGAATATCCCATAACAACTAAAGTCTTCATGTGGCCAAAGGATATCAAGATGAAGAAACACTACACAGTGGCTATTACTACTAACCCTCTGATGACAAAACTGAGACAGTTGCTGTCACCTCCTTCTGATCCTCTACAGAAAAACAATGACATGATGTCACCTTGCTGTGGGCGTAAACCACAGATCCGAGCAGCTTCCAGGTGCCTCCACGGCGGTCTATACGCAGCATGCGCAGGATCTGCAGGAATCTCAGACTCCTGATGGCAGAGGTGGCAAAAACATTGCCCTGTGATCCAGCTGCCAGTACAGATACTGATGCTATGAGCACCATGATGTCTGGAGATAGAGCAAAAAACAATCACAGAACTCTGTGCACATTGGGAAGGCAGAGATAGCATATCCTTGATCAAATCAGACTGAAACACCAGCGTTTGAAAAGGGAAGGAATTGAATAACACAGTAAAGTATGTGTTCGATTCTGAGGGGGCAAACTGAGAAAAAATATCAGCCAACAAAACTCAAGCAGACCCCATTTCCTCACCTATGACACAGAAAGGCTTTCTGGCAAATTTGAGTCTCCCTCTCCATCCTCTGTATCGACAGCAGCAGCCAGCAGCCCATATCCTTACAATGTACTCCACTCCAAACACCACAATGGTTACAATTTCCTGTGGAACAAACCAAAATTATGGAGTTAACCCTGCAACATGAGGAGGGCATACATGTTTACAGCAAATGAAATAATACCTACCAGGATGTACAAGGCACTCTCTGAGCTGTTTTTGAACTCTCTGATGGTGGCAAAGACTGAAAGTATGAGACAGGAAAACACCAAGAAGAATCTGGAGGAGACACAAGGCAGAAAAAAACATTTACAGTAGGTTACTGTTACATTTCTCAAATCCTGTTTTAGATACAGTGATTTCAACAGTGAAACAGACTGGATGGATATAGAATCTGTGAAAGGTTTCCGAGGGGCTCCGTATACTGTCATGCTTGTTAGTTAAGCCACAAAATCCAGATTTCAGTCACTAGGTGTGTCAAGCAGTCAAACAAAAACAACCATAGACATATGCTTTATAATTCATGAATGGAACAATTACATAAAAATTACCTTAAACTGCACATTAGAAAAAAATTAAATTAAATTAAAATTAGAAAATTAGACTAACAGATTGTGTAATATCTTTAAAAATAAAAGCACTGATTTTAAAAATCTTAAAAGGTCAGTAAGCCCAAAAGGAGACCTATTTTCTGACTGACAGTTAGTGTCTATACAGTATATGTAAAATTTAGTTAAATATGGTATGTTTTTTTCTGATTCTCAAACAAATACAATGATCACTGTATATAATGTAATTTCACAAACTGAATAGGATCGTGGGTGGCACGGTGGTTAGCACTGTAGCCTCACAGCAAGAAGGTATCGGGTTCGAATCCCAGCCCGGGGCTTTTCTGTGTGGAGTTTGCATGTTCTCCTCATGTCTGCGTGGGTTCTCTCCGGGTACTCCGGCTTCCTCACACCAGCCCAAAACATGCATGGGGATTAGGTTAACTGGCTAATTTAAATTGACCGTAGGTGTGAATCTGAGTGTGAATGGTTGTCTGTCTCTATGTGCCCTGTGATGAGGTGGCGACTTGTCCAGGGTGTACCCTGCCTTCCGCCCTAAGACAGCTGGGATAAGCTCCAGTGCCCCGGCGACGCTATGTGAGGATAAGCAGTAGAAAATGGATGGATGGATGGATGAATAGGATCGTGTCTTTCAAAAACATTTTCCACTTCAACTGGATAAACCACTGACCTCTGTCAATAGCTAGTATTGGGGTAATTTTTATGATTTGAAGAAAAGTAGTAGATCTGGCATAAAAGCAAAACTTACTGCATTGATACCATTAGAAGTCAACCACCCATTTTACCCACAGTAGATTTAATATTCAGCAGTGGTGAATAATGGCTGCAATAATATTCCAAGACTGACTGCCGTCTGCTAATCAATTTCTAAAGCTTAACAGTTGGGACTGAATGAATAATTAGAGCTGCAGACCCTGCCTTCATTAATGGAAATAATAAATAATAAATAACTGCTTAAACAGCTGAAGCCCAGGAAAAATGATTAAATAAGTGTATTAGGGCATAAATAAGAAAGAAAACCTGAAAGAACTGAAGACAGACAAGCAGATACATTTAGGTAACACATTTTGTTCTTGAATGAATACAAATAGTTGGCATCTAATCCATACTGTGATTGTAGAACAAAATCAGCTGAATCTGTCATCAACCTGCCTGTCTGTGCCAGCTCCTTTTGGATGTGAGAGTGAGTTTATTGTCAGACGGTAGCTTTTGTGGAGTGAAAAAATGTGATTTTCTTCCTAACAACATGGGAGTCACAGGTGAATAAACTTGTCTTTGTTAAGCCTAGGATAGCATTTCCCGAAACAGGTAGAAATGTGTTCAAAGACCAATAAAACAATAATTCTTTTAGACGAAATAGAAACCTGATGGTAGATGGTTTCAAGTAGACTGATGTGATATGGAAGAAAATCAATTGTGCAGCCACACCTCCAGAGGAATGGCTGAGAGCATGTGGCAAGCGTTTTATTGGATGGAAGATAACTTGTGATTTGAAGAGGAAGAGGCACGGCAGAGCCCGACCTAAGGGACTTCCTTTAGGAAAGATCTGGAAGGAATCCAAAGTAGAGATAATGGAGAGTGCTTGGTGAAACACAATACTTGAAGAATGGAGGATCTGAGAAGATGCAATGAACATTAATCATACTAAAGATACTGTGGAATGTCAAGTATCTTCAACGGGCACATGACGGGGTGTTACATGGTACAGCCAAGCTCGCGCTAGTGCTCGATCCTGGATCCAGAGGAATACTAGGGTACAGCGTGGCAGCTACAAATAGTGCAAGATGTACACATTTCATTATTTGTTTATCTGAAAAACATGGACAATGAAGAAAAAGAGGCTGGAGATGAAGATAAAGATGACAGACAACAACCACTTGTACCGAAGAGAGGAGCCATTTGTTGTTTTTTTCAGATTTCGGACAAATTTTTGACCAAAGGAACATTGAAAATGCTTTTTAGGTAAAGTCATTGCCCTTGGAGATAGCAATTTATTCATCCACTTCTACAGAAAATAACTATTAAAATACCAAGAAAGTATGGAAATACAATCAGCTTTGACAATATAAAGCAATGCTGGTGAAATAGAGAAACCAAAGCCGAGACAGGCATTGTTTTTGTTCAACACTGCAACCTTTTATCTGGCCTGAGGCATGGTTCCACTATGTACAGTTGAAAAAAGATTTCAGGTCGATGGTCCAAACCCTGGATCCCAGGTATGTGTTGCCATTTCCGAAATACTCCAGCCAAAATGTTCAGTTTCAGTTTCAGAGTGCTCAGTACAATGCTCAATTGTTAGCATGTGTTTTGCAAAGTTTGCACAATAAAAAACCCGGTTTACATTTTGCACTAGTTTCATGCATTCCGATTTCTTTACCGTACAAGACTCATGAGCACCAGCACATGGCAAAAATCATCATTTTGCGGGGGCCAAGCAAACCCATATAACATTAAAATATTTTTCTATACATGTAATCCTGACAGTAGAAGACATTATGAACCTCCTCAATAATTCTGGAAACAAAAAAATGCTCATACATGTGCCCAATCACGGGAACCATAAAACCAGTAAAATTTGGAAAGATAATACCTGAGATGTTACACTGAACAAGATACACATGAATTTGAGTGTGCTATTGGACGAAGCTTCAACCAATCAGACCACTCTTTCCTCTGACGTATGCGTTAGCGATGGAAAATGCTTGATCCAAAGAACTGGTGCGTCACTGCCTTAAACACGCCTCAATCGAGCCGTTTGAAATGCTAGATTTTCATTGGTCCCCATTCCTGGAGGAATCTGAAATCGAAAAGATAGGCAACTTGGCCAGACTGACTTGGTCACAAAATGTTGTGCAGCGTCACAGGAAGTATGGGTGGGCCCAGGCTACAGTTCACCAGCTTCCAGGCCAAAAACACTACATATAATGTCATAAAAGAGGTAAAAACACTGCAGAATTGAGAGCTGCCTGTGGATTCATCACTACCAGTGGCACCTTCTCATTACAATTAGCTATTCATTTCAATTATGATTAATGTGATAACAATGTAATATTGATAGTGTAGCTTTAAAAGTGTAGTGGGGGTGTCGGTATGGCAAAATTCCACAGGCTTGGAAAGAGATCAGCCCTGACAAACACACATGCACACGCACACACACACACACACACACACACAGGTTATAGCTTTAATTAATTGGGCTTCATATGATGAACAAATGTTTTGCTGTAACAATGATCTGTTTATCAGTTCAGAAGCAAGAGGCAAAAGTTTAACCCTGACACTACAATGCATTTCTTACATGTCTTAACCTTGATATATTATATATTCATGTATATTATATATTTACTGTGGGCCCATTGGCTGTATCTGAACCTTCCCATCAAGGAAGCTTTTAACAAATCTCTCACTGCCTGAGTAAATTGAGAGCAAATCTGGCTACATATATGTTTTTTTTTCACATGATCTAACCCGACAAGCAAGTTGATCTAAGCTTTTTCTCTGTGACATGCTTCATCTAGAACTCATCCATCCTCATCAAGGATCCTCATCAATCCTCCCTGGATGCTCTAACTGTGACTCCAGCTCACCTGATTTCCCATTTCCTCCTGCTGCAGTTGCAATTTGGTTTGGTCATATCACACTCTTGGCAGTGGTTACAGGCAGCCAGCCAATCAGAATGAAGCAGAAGCAGAGGTCAATGCTATGTGCCGATGGTAAAGTGCATAGATGAGCTTAAAGATGAGCTGAGGCATAAAGACATTCCCACAAAAACCTAAATGAACTGTTTGCACATTCAGCTCAAGCTGCACAAGTTCTGTACATTTTATAGGTCAGATTGAGGTCATTTTCTTGTACATCTACAGTACATGTGTGTCTTTGGCATCCCATGCATCATTGATGGCTACGGCAGTCAATGCTTGCTTGATAAATGTGAGCTCCTCATGCACAGAGGAAACTTTTATCACATTCTGCCTTATACTGCAGCTCATCTTTGTAGTTTTGATTATTAAATCTATGTGAACTGTTTAAAGGTCTGGTATATTGGTTTTACAGTCAGTATTGATTTTGCCAGTTTAAATGAACACCGTTGTGTTATTCATACCAAGGTTTAGTTCTCTTCTATTCAAGGTCACTCACTTTTGCAGTCTTTTTCTGACAGGGTTGGTATTATTCCAGTGGTTGACAAATAATCTATATTTACAAGGAATGGCAAAACCACAAATTTCTTTCTTCCTCTTTTTAGCACTCATTTGATGCCCTAATGATAACCATCATAGGACTTCTTGTTTGGAAGTCTACATTACTCACATAAATACATCAACAAGGTGATTGATATCATGTAGTTTTCTGTTGCTTACAAATCTAAATAATGCACTAAGAGACTGCACTGACTAAGTTTTACATACTTTCACTGACGTGGGAATTGGATTATTCTTTCAGTAATTATCCCCATGTCGTAATAAAAACAATAAATTGCTCCTACTTAAATTGCAGATATCTTGTATTTCTTTAAAACATATTACCACTGAAATTAAATATTTTGGACAAAGAAGCTGGTTCAATCCAAGTCCAATTAGACATCAGTTTATGCAACTTTCCTGACTTGACATTGCCAAGCTCATCAGCACCTAATAATGAGGACACTTGTCGACAAAGGAGAGGGGCAGAACCTGCCCCCTTAAGCAATGGAACAATTAGCTTGTACAACTATGCAGAATGAAGCCTCTACATATTCATTCATACGTCTCTGTTGTATTTGTGCAAAGCAGTTCATGGTTATGAGAAAGGTAGGGCGGGAGACATGCCCCTCTGCCTGCCTCTGCCCCTAATAAAAAATAAAACACTGAGAGAGAAAATCTCATCCTCTCTTGTAGTTGACAAACAGCCATGGGCAGCTACACACACATTCACTTGCTGCCAGAGGTCCAGACGACATGACTGAGAACATGGCTATCGATCAGTCAACCTGAGGGGGCTGTTGTTGGAAGCAAGAAAAGCCTGCATTTCCTCCTGAGCTGCAGAGAAAGAAACATTGATTTGCCCCGCTCAGCACAACATTGCCTACCCAGACATACTCATCACGCTAAATTTAGACTGCAACAAACTGGAAGAGAGCAAACAAGCAAAGAGGGATTTTTTTCACCAAGCAAATAGTGCCTGTAAGAAGACCATGTGCTGGGACTGTGGTGCCCTCTGTGGGCTTTCTCAAGGGATGGTTGAGGACTTTCTGGGGCACACGTCTTCTGTAAATACATGCACTAATGTAAGCCTACTATTTGCTGTCATTGTGTTTCCTCATGAGGCACGGGGGTACCTTGCGGCTTGACTTCACCAGAGGTGCAAGATACAACATCAAGATTCAGATAAGGGAAATGTCCCCATAGAAGCCTTTAAAGGAACAGTGTGTAAGATCTGGCAGTATCTTTAGCAGTGAGGTTGCAGATTGTAACCAACTAAAGCCTCTATTATGTGGTAAGCAAGAGAAAGAAAGTGGCAACGAAGGCAGTGAGAATGTGATCGACTCTGACCAAGGCCAGAAAAGTTAACAGTGTTTGGTTGGTCTATTCTGGGCGACTGCAGAAATAGCTGACTCAGTCATTCTTGTTTTCAGGTGACAAAGCAATCAAATAAAACATACCAGTAATATTATACAGCCAGTAGACCCCCCCCCCCCCAATTGCTACACATAAGAATCAGAAACAAGTTGATTGCCAAGTAAAGGCAGCACGGTGGTGTAGTGGTTAGCACTGTCGCCTCATATAGCAAGAATAGCATAGCAAGAAGGTACTGGGTTCGATTCCCAGCCCGGGGCCTTTCTGTGTGGAGTTTGCATGTTCTCCCTGTGTCTGTGTGGGTTCTCTCCGGGTACTCTGGTACTCCCAAAAACATGCATGGGGATTAGGTTAATTGGTTAATTTAGGTGTGAATGTGAGTGTGAGTGGTTGTCTGTCTCTGTGTGCCCTGCGATGAGGTGGCGACTTGTCCAGGGTGTACCCTGCCTTCCGCCCTAAGACAGCTGGGATAGGCTAGGATAAGCAGTAGAAAGGATGGATGGATGATTGCCAAGTAAGTTTGCACATACAACAATTTAACTTGGTATCTTATATGGTACATGACATGACATAAACATATAAAGATAGTGCAGAAGAGTTTGGGAATAAAAAAAACAAGATGCATTAAAAAGCAACAACACACCGAGGCAGCCATCCTGCAGTGCCATCTCTAGTTTGTTCCTTTCATAAAGAAAAGGGGACAAAGCAGCAGATTTATTCCTCTTCAAGGATGTATATCAATAGATATGCACTATGCTAATTTTTATTATTACAATTTTATGATATATCTTAGACTGGTCACGTGTTTGTGTTTTGGCATGGTACATCCTAGGTAACACCTTAGAAGCCTGTAGCTGATAATGCTCCACTATGTTCAGCAGCTAGTCTCTCACTATGTATTTGGAGCTGGGCAGAAAACATGCTGTGGCTTCAACAGGATGATGATAAAAGCTGAAACCCAGTCAGCAAAGTGACTTTTACTCCCTCCATATACTGATCATTACAGACCTGGGCTGTGATCAATTAGTTAAAAAAGACACCGTTATTACCTTTTCTTGACCTTGATGGAGAATATCATGAGATCAAGGAAAGATGTGAAGGAAAAATCAAAAGGGCTTAGTAAAAAACAACCGTGGTGCTAAGAGAACCTTACTACTTATACGTGACTGTAATAATGCAACTGACTGGACCAGCTGTGGCTGCTACTTCTGGGTCATTCAGGAATCTTCCTCAGAAAAAAGGACTATTGGACGGCAGCCGAAGTAAGGCCATAGCAGTAAAACCTCTTTGTTGCTTGTTGAGCTGAGCAATGGCGCATTCTCATGGTCAACATCACGGAAGACAGCATAAAAGATGTCTTACAATTTTCTGTGGATTTTCATCAGTGATAGCAGTGAGAGAATATATTCCTAAGCATAACCCTCAACATTCAATCTCCTCTCCTAAAACAGACCACTTGATCACATTCCAGTTGCTTGGCAGCCAACGATTGTCTGCAAACTGTTACCTTGCCTTATTTCTTGCCCTGTTTGTCTGGCCAGCACAGCAGAATAGTGAATAACTGGAATCCTCGATTCGTCTGTCTCGATCAGCTATCTCGCTTTAACTGATTGATCGTTTGCTGAACTTCAACTTCAGGGCTGACAGTGGTAGCCCCTTGTTCCACTTTGGTGAAGAACAAAATTTGTAATTTTACCGCTGCCTTTCAATTTCCTCATACAGCTGGCGCTTCCTGTGAGAGGACACACGGTAATGAGACTCCTGAAGCTAAATCAGTGAAGATTCCATTGCTTGGATAGATTCATATATGATGCCGATGCCATTGGAGCTAAACACAGGAACCTGACAAATTAAAAGCCTTATTCCTCCTTACAAGAATCTGTGTGAACAAAGACACGCTGCAACGCTGTTCTGACATGCTGTTGAAAGAGGCCTGTGCTGCAAAAGGCTTTTCACTTTCAGAATGCTGCTGTGACAGGGTTTGAGCAGGGTCTGCTTTGGATCCACAGAAATATCCTTCACTGTGGACTGTGTCTCCCCTTTAACTCACACAACACAAGAAGAAGGGCAGCCTTAGTCTCAGATAGCTGCATAAATGGAGGGAGAAAGAAAGAGAGGCAGCATGACGAGAGCACTCTGGATACGCACCTATCAATCATTTATACATGCACTACAAATGAGGCTGATGCACAAAACGCCCTAGCCTAACATTTCGGGAGGACACCCAAAAGAAATGGCCGGTATGAGGATGCAAACATGTTTTTGCAATGCTCTTTATCTGCTCAAGAAAGCAGTGTCATTTTGTTTGCCAAACGCTGTCTCATGGTGCAGAGACAAGTCGAAGATTGAATGAGGAAATGGGGAAAGATACAGCACATGACAGTTTTATAAATCAGCTGCCTGCAAGTAAAAACAGTTGGGAGCTTAAATGAAGAGTAGTGACTATGAATAACGTATAGAACAGACAAATGGAACAGAAACAGAACTGTGGTTACTCTACTTCTGCAGACTGGATGGCAAGTGAACTTTGTGTTGGACAATTTTATTTGTACACAAGATTCGGATTTTAGGCAACATACATGCAACTGACCCTGTTGTAACTAGTTAGTTAATGTTAGTTAATGTATTTGGCTCTAAATGCTATATTATATTATCCTACTAAGAGCAACACTGATCAAAGAAAATACACACATGCAGAAGGAGTTCTCGGTGGCTGTTATAGTAATCACTTAATGTTGCAAAAGAATCCAGAGGGTGTGTGTGTGTGTGTGGTTTCACATTAAAGCACAGGATTACTTCTGGGTATCCAGTCGTCTCTAGGGAATCGATATGCTGTGCACAGTGAATTCCTTAATGCTGTGGTGCTTCAGCTCCTCACTACCAAGCATGCAGTATAATAAATAGGAAGGATGCAGGCAAATACCAACAACAGCACCTTTTCATTTGAAGAATACAGCTGAACATCTTAATCACTTGTACAAAGCACATAAATGTGAGTTGACTAGCAACTGGGATCTTTCACACAGTTAAATGGGGCTGGGTATTGGTAAGGACTTCACAATATGATATGTATCACAATACTTGAGTCACGATACAATACATTATTGCAATATTGTGATATTTGCGATATATTCTATATAGTTCACCGCGTTAACACAGTAACTTTGATAGCCCTAATGCACACATAATCTACACATACACCTGCATATATACTGTGCATAGACATTGGACCTGCATAAACAGTTAATGCTGATTTGTGTTTAGTGTTTTAATTTTAGCAATGGAATATTTTTCATACAATATGTCCATAATGTTTGGGGCAGGGGCACAGATGGGATTTTTAAACTGGGTTATTTTGTGTAATTTGGCCTTTAATAGTGTTCATCATCAATATTTATTATTATTATTATTAATATTGTTAATCTATGATTATTTAAACTCAATAAGATATTTTTGAGTAATTTGGGCTTTATCATGGTAGAGATACTAGACAATGGTGTGATGGCACAGGCTGTACCAGTACCTCTTTAAGACCCTGGGGAGTGAGAGTTTGCCATATGGTGTGTTCACTGGAAGTCGGAACTTAGAGCTCTAATCAACATAACCTCAAAATTTAGTGCTCCCAGCAATTCCCAGCCTTACAGATGTACAACAAAACATGCGTAGCTACTGTTTACATAAGCAGATAGCATGAATTGTTGGGTTGGTGAGATAAATCTGACTCCCCCCTTAATGCCTTCTGTGGTTCTGGAGGAGCTTCATCAACTCTGAGATACTTAAAATTAGCAGACTTTAGCGATTTTTTAACTCTGCTTTTCAGACAAAGACATGGGCAATTATGAGGCAGGAAGGGTTTATATTGGTTGCATTATGAGAAATGTGGATATTTTGGCCATTGCTGCACCAATTCTGACGTCTCACTAAATTTGCTGCAATACCGTTTAAACATATAAGAATTAAGAAATGTTTTTCAACAAACATCTTTTTTCTATCACCACTCGCATAAATGCTAGCAAGTCACCAGAGGTAACAGATCCCGTTATTATTTATGATGGATGCTTGTGCCCATCCACCACGTGCAGCTGGTGCCTTTTTTTGCGCCCCTGCCCATCAGACAGCTTTAATCCGCCACTGCTGGAGTCTGACAAGGTTTGACTTCAGCCCAGACCTCACACAGACAAAGGAAAAACATCCTGATGTAAGGAGAAGAGGCTCACAGAGCATTTCCACTGCCTGCACACATATAGGCCTGCTGTCTGTGCTGTGTGTTGTAGAGTCCACGTCACTGTGCAGAGAATGCTGATCTGCAACGTTAATTAGTGAAAGTAGTGCCGAGGCGCGGAGCTGTCCACAGAGCGCGGTGCTGAAACACACACTCCTGCTGCAACACATGACAACACCAATCAATGAGAAACACTAGTGTGTGAAATGAATGCAGACGTATGCATATCATAAACCTTAACAAACCCATTATCACGAAAGACAACAGAGTTGTTAAGAGTTTAAGCAGGAGTTATGCAGGTGAAGTGATAGCCCTCCTTTAGCCAGGCTGCAGAAAGCTTGGCAACATGACAACTCTTAACCCTTTAATGCGCCATTTGATCATCATCAATACAAAACGAGAACCCTAAAATCCGCAAATCACATTAACATCTGCCCCAAAAAAATCATGACACAGTGAACTGCCATGGTGGCACAATCAACATGCTTGGCTGAACATCACTTACACATAAGCATGGTAGACGAACGCCCATCCCCGCGGTCTCTCCAGCGCATTATAGAGAAAATTCTGTAGTTTCCGATAGCTGGCATTTTTCTTAGACGGTCTGGGTCTCCCGGCGGAGATGCTGGACCTTGGTCTGCAGAGGATGCTGTTCCGCTTGGTGCTCTCCGAGCCCGCAATTAGCAGCGCCCCATCCCTGCTGGATTCAGGAGCACCTGGGTCCAATCCGACAAACCCGACTTTGTGCTTCTTCTCTCCGGCATGAGTTGGGTAAACCCCGCCGTTGAGAGATTTCTGCACCATTCTAAAGTCGAGACGACTCTGATGAGGAGTTGTACGTGCCCTTGCCAAGGGGACGCATCACCGGTGCTGAGGGGTGTGTGCTGGTGAGGTGAATGCAGTCGGCGTCGGTTCCCCCTAGAAAACCAGTTGCAATAGCCATGCGAAACTGCACAGTGTATGCTTTTCCCTTAGCTCCTTCCGGCCACTTGACATACACATCCAGGGAGGATATGCACATGATGTCTAATTACGTTGGCCATCAGTAATTCAGATGCTATCTGCAATCATAGGAATGACTTAACATGCACTGCATGACTTCTTCTAATGCATCTGGTGTGTCAGTTTGGGAGAAAAATTATAACAGTTACTAAAGATTGAACATGCCTTTGTTTCTAAAAATATGTCCTGAGATAACCTTCCATCAGCATCACTTTAGTCCAGCCCCAGAGAAAAGCTGCTGCATGTTCATGCAATATTGATATGTGCAACTGACTTCAGTGTAATGGACACCTAAAGCTATGTTTTTAAGGTTTGGATTCTCTGGTCGAGTAATGGTAAAGGACATACAGCACTTGCTGACACTTGATAGGGTCTGTCAGAATGCAGACATAACAGTCAGAACATAGCTGGGCAGGGAAAATGATGGCAATCATTTAGCATCAGGCTAAGGTATGGCAGTATGAGTGAATTCAATTTCCCCATGACACCCATCATGTTAGCTAGACAGTAAGAGGTGATCCAAATTCTTGTGTGATGTAAAGCTTTTTAAAAATTATGAGCAAGAGGACAGGAAAAAGAAACTACTTCAGTCAGAGGTCGTATTCCAGTAGTGCTTAGTCACAGCTTGCTGATAAAGAGATGGAATCATCCTCTCCCTTTGAGTGATTGAAATGAAACTATACAGAAAATCACAGAAAAGCAACACAAACAGGATACGATAAATTGTTAAATCGTCCCGATGAGAAGTAGCCACTTTAACCGTTCACACATTGGAAATCACATCCACCGTTGGATCACCACTTGACAACATTGCTGCTTCACTGAAACACATTATTTATCACACTGTGAACATTTTATTTACTAGCTTGTTAAGATTGCATTTACAATTATAATTTTAGAAAGATTCACTTTTGTACAGTTATTTTCAAGCAACATAAATTGCAAATAAAGTATATACAAAAAACATTAGAATAATGTAAATAAATGTGTAATCAGTGACATATTTGTTTGTCCAACTACACCAACATGCTGCTGTCATTAGCTAAATTGTGACCCTAGCTTAAAACTACATTAGGGTAACTAATGCTGCAATCTGAGTTCAGTTTGATGAGAAAAATGATAGGAACACAAATATACAGTGAGTTTTATGTTTCATAGAGGGATTTAAATTTACAGTGTCCATGTGCATGCCAAAGGATTTGACTTCCAACATGCTCATTTGGAACCAGACTGCTTTTAAATAAATAAAAAGGACTAAGTGTTCTGCCTAATGAATGCAGCATGTTGAGACAGATTCATGAAATGCTCATGGAACCTTTTTAACAGTCAAAAACAAGTTGTCAGTGAGGTTACGTTCAGCAAAAAGAGTCATGAATACAAAACCTTTTATATACTATATTAGCTCCATAAAAATAATCAAATTTAATTTATAGCATTACTCAGACATATCCTATTTTTTCTCTGACATTGTTATAGTTTGTATGTACAAGAAATTGGAAATCTTCAGTAAAATAATGTTACTGTAATTCACTCCTGAAACAATCCCTTTGTTTACCTCATCTACAAACAGCATACAGTACTTTTTGCTAACACTGCCACTTGAATGGACCAATCGTTGTGCTTATTTTAATACCTACAGTAAATACATGAGTTCCAAGACAATGTAAAAACAATTTTAAAACTCTAAATGTCTTAGTTAACAGAAGGCAATCCTTCCACTAGTACATTTCAATTAATATATTAATAACTTAACAACCTGTTGACTTGGCTGCTTATTGACAAGCAGCCGTGTATGGTTTGCTTTAGCTTCCTTTGTCCTGATTCTGATTAGCTCCTACTCATCTTACCTCCCTTTTCTTTCCCTGAAGATCAATGCAACTCTTCCTGATGTGATCAAAGTCCATACATATAAATAAAAAAACACAAGCAGTTACGTCTAAAAAGAATGGCATGCCATTGGTCCTTTAAATACTGTTCAATGTGTAGGCTGGAATGCTTTTAGATTTTTTTTAATACCTGATATAGTATAAGTAAGGAATAAAAATGCTCCTTCCGGACACAATAAATAATTATCCTTCATATAGTGCAGTAATACAGTACTCTCACTAAACCTACAGTAATTGCACATGCAAAGGGCTGAAGAAAGAGTAGCCCCCCTCATTTGTCTTTTTATCTGTCCCTCAATCCCTACTTGCATCTCTCTGTCTATTCTTTGACTTTCTGCATCTATTCAGCCAGCCAACATACATGAACACCAAAGTATTCAAGTATTCTGCTTCAATGGGGGTCCCAACATTGAGCTGTGGAGAACACCGGCCCAAATGGAGGAAGAGACAGCTCTCTGCAGTCGCAGTCCAAGGCAAAGCGGATAACGCCTGCTTTTAGGATGACAGTCACCTCTAGGTAGTTTGGTTAATCCAGTTAATAATAAGAGCTCAGCTAGAAGCATAAGCACTGTGGATGTCTTCTGTGAGGCCTCGAACTGGCGTCTCCCTTTCACTTGTAATGTGAACATTTTGCACCAGTTGTTAAGTCTGACAGCCAAAGCAATAATACTTCTATTTGGTTGGCTTCCCAGTGTAACAGTCCAGGGCTAGTCTTGAGCTTCAGGTTCCATATGTTTCACTGTAGTTGATCCCTGGTAACTGCCATTAATCATTTGTGCAGTCTATATTTTGCACTGAAGACTCTAGTGGTATCCATGGTGGAATTATCCCTGTGTAACTGGGGCTGTGGAGAGGTGGCATGGGCCTTTCCATTGGGAGTGTCTCTTGGAAAGAAAGCGGAGGGACTTGCATTCTTTTGTCATCATCAGATGTCATCATATCTTACTATTTCACATTCACCCTTTCTCTTACAAGTTCTCTGACACATGATGGTTCCCTTAGAGGTCTCCATCTGAGGGTGGCAAACACAACTTGAAGAGCCTGTTGAAAAAGAAAAACTTGAGGAGAATCCGATTTGACTAAGACCATAAATTGTATCATGTATCGCAAGGGAAGAGGTGCCGGGAAGTGTTTTAATACAGTACCTTGGGAATGATGCAGGCATCTGGTCCATTACCTTAAGATTTTTAGCAGAGAGTTCCACTCTTGCCCCCTGGTAAAGGAGCAAAAAATATGTTATAAGCTGTACAATGACCATTTTAGCGTTGGTAATCACAAAGTTTTGCTGTCCAAATATACAACTCCAAACAATGTCCATGCCCATGTCATGGAACTGACATCAAACACACATAAACGTTCTATTTTGTGATATATGTTGATATCAGAGGAGAAGAACACACTATTGTAATACTGATTTCAACTATAATGCCAAGTCTTAGCTCTTATTAAAGTAATTTTTAGTGAACGAAATATAAGTGCAAAGAAACCACACTAGTAGGGAAGTCATAGAACCCCTGAGGAAGTCTGAGCTTTACCTGTTTGCGCATTATATCCATGGTCTGCATTATGCAGCGTGGCATGAGACCGTGGTTCCTGGCTAAGATCATTGCCTGCTCCAGTGTCACATTTAGGGTACATCTGCAAAGAACAAAAAGGTCAGCACTGTGTGCACCTTAGTAAAAAAAAATGGATACCTTGCAGTGGAAATTATTTGAAAACAGCTAGATGGTGAATGTCCATCCACTCTTTATTCCAGCTGACAGTCTAGTGGTACAACATAAGCAGTACAATAATGCTAGTGTGGTGCCAGGCTGACCTCTGCATGCCTGTACCACACATGGTGATGTGGCAGGCTCCCAGGCGGTTACACAGCTCAGAGGACACACACAGCAGGCTAACACCTGACGGGTGGCCTTGGGCGCTCGTACGCACGTTGACATATGACTGCATTAGTCGACAAAGGTCGTCCAGTGTGTTGAGGGGTCGCAGTAGCTGTGGGGAGATAGTGGAGGTCGGAGAGGGTCAGTTGTTAGATGGACTTCTAACAAGAATTTATCATGCTGTATGGCAAAAGTGCCCATCTTACCAAGTCATTTAGACTACTATTAACATTAACATCTATAAAAACCAACTTCTTTCAGTACCAGCAATTTTCTGTGACACTATATTATTAAAAAACTGCAGAATAATAGAGTAAAATCAATTAAAGTACAGAGAAATAAAAAAAGTTAAAAGGGTTGTTCTGAAACCAGTGAAATGATCTCATACCACTTGATCATTTTTAATAGTCAATAGTAGACTGAGTAGGTTAAGGGACTTGTTAAGATGATGCACCAGCAGAAACAACAATGGCAACAGTAATATTAACACATTAAAAATTACACAAAGAGGTTCAACTCTGTGTAGTGTTTCTTTTGAAAGGCAACAACATCCTGAGAATAAGGCTCTAGATATTTAATCTATGTTCTATTCAGATTTAATCACTGGAATCTAGCTACAGTCAGTTTGGGACACTAGAAATTTCTTTCTAATCTAATTGTCATTGAAGTTCAAATGGAAGCAGTTTATAATGTTGAAGTACTGAGGTTAGTTGGAGTTAATCTAGAGCTACAGAGGGAGTGGGGGTGGGATTCCAATGGAGGAAACAGGACACCAGTTCATCTTACTTTTGAAATGCTTGGTTGGAGATCTCTAACTTCAAGGCCCAGTATCTGTGCTTGCATTTATATTCAGTCACAACATATACGTATATATAAAATAGACTTGAAATGTTTCAAGAACAGGGTATAAGTCACATGATAAAAGAAAACAAAGCGTATAATGTATCAATAATCAATCACATGTGGGCATGTAGCAGAATAAGTGTATATTTACCTGGTCTATCTTCATTGCCGTGGTGTTTGAGTCTGTCGGAAGATTGGACTTCTCCAAATAGAAAGCCCTGTTGGAGAAAAAAAAAAAAAAACTACTTCAGATTTATAAACTCTCCATATTGTTTGGAAATCTACATCTACATGGCTGAGTCATTAGTCATTAATTATGTTTATTTTTCGTCAGTGTATTTTGAACTGTGAGCCAAATTAATCTAAATTGTGATTTAATAAATCATTCAAGCACTTTGCAGGAATAATATGTAAGCTGTCTGTGAAAACTACACATGCTGATTTTACTAAAGGAGCCACTCCCATACAGTAGCTGACAAAAGCCTGCTAGTGGATGTGGCACAGGTCTATATTAATGATACAGTTCTCACCTTGAACAATTCCAGACCTTGAAAATAGTTATAACAGCAATCCAAGCGTAGTTTCTGCTTGCTTATGCAACACTACAGGGTGAACTCTCCCTTTAAGGAATCCAGAGTGCCAGTGTGGGTACGCCACTGGAGGGCTGTGATGCAGTGAAGCAAAGCGTACCTGAGTCTGCGGTAGTAGGCCTTGACCTTCTCTAGTGAAACAGCGTTGGTGCGCTGCTGGAACTCCTCCATGGCTGCATAGTCCTGTTGGGACACTCCCTCTGGACGCTCCAGTGCTGGATGAAACAGGACACCCAGGAGACACACTTAAAGGATCATGATATTTCCATTCCCTCCAACATTAACCCTCACATCTTCAAACCTCATCACTATCCTTATTTAAATTGACACAAATGGTCATTGTGAGCATCACACATTTTTATGAACTCCAACCAGTCAAAATCATAATCCTAAGCACGCCTTTAAAATAACAATATAAAATTAAAGATTGTCCAAAATCTCCAGTTTTAGAGGATTCATCCATATGATGACATATGGTGCTGACAGATAGGCCACAAATTTCAGCATCTGCAATATCATAACTCTTTACCCCAACATGCAGCAAAGACTGTTCCCCAGTAGGTGGCAATGTTCATCCACAGCTTGGCACACTACTAAATGGATCTGAAGGTGTTCCTTGTTTCAGTTCATTAATACAGGACAGGCAAGATGCATAATGCTATCCATTCATACTAGACCTGATGAAAGCCATGGAGAACTGGAATGCAAAGGGGGAGAGCATCTTAAATGGCTAATGAAAGGTTTCAATCTAACTTAAAAACTTTTAGGAAACGTGCATGTATGAGAGGCAACATAATACATTGACTGTGTTTTTGAATAATGCACACTATAGTGTATAT
This sequence comes from Synanceia verrucosa, assembly GCA_029721515.1. Lineage (NCBI taxonomy): Eukaryota > Metazoa > Chordata > Actinopteri > Perciformes > Synanceiidae > Synanceia > Synanceia verrucosa. The sequence goes on along the minus strand of CM056561.1, from coordinate 15,669,236 downwards.
AAGTGCGTTCATGTCCTCTGTTTTCAATAACCCTCCCTAACTTCTTTTGTGTGCCGCTTTTTAAATAAGATAATGGATAATTTAAACAATCATTTTGTACAGAATATTAGTAGATTTCTTGCTGAAAATAAAATGATGTAAAACGATACGATTGTATTTCAAGGAAACAACACCCAAGTCCTACATTTCCCATTTTGCATCATGCCAGATTTATTTATTCTCTGTCCCAGTCCACCCAGTCTCACCCTTGGTGAAGAGAACAGTGTGGAGCTTGAGGCTGCCTCCATTCTGCAGCCGAGTGGGCAGCTCATTGAAGTGACAGCTGTCCAGGTACAGGGTGATCCTCAGGGCCTGGCGACTGCCCTCCACCTGGTAACACACTGGTGTGTCTGCAATACATAGACACAGACCAGAGAGATGTTTAAAGAACACAACACTATTATCATTTTGGCGGTCTAAGCGACACAACAAATGAAAATGTGAGACTGTTAATTGGCTATAAGATTAGAGACAGTACCCTCAGACGTAAAATACAGCATTAACAACAGAGTATGTAATAGTGTAATGAAACCAGATATTGTGCTCCATCGCTATGAGTGTGTATCGATGTCATTATTTGCCACAGTTCAGGTTTTGAGATACCATTAAATGGACACTGACATATTGCTGCATTCGTGATTCTGATCAATCTCAATTTCAAGTAGCATTTATATGTTTGTACTAATGCAGGATTTCATAAAAACACAATCCCTGCAGTCATATCAGATAATGGGGAAAACATCGTCTCAAGCGTTGCCTTAACTTTGCTTTGACACTGCCACAGACTGCACAGTAATATTTAAAAGTCCATTTAAATAGAACAGCAGTAATTACGATACCTGTGTCTTGGTCATGTTGAAGAAATGTGGGCTTACTGTTACGTCTTTTTGTGAGAACAAATGGACAGATATTGATCCCCATCATGGCAATGACATGTATTTATCGATGTTCTTCACGTTATTTTCTATTTACTTTTTCCACCTAAAGCAACTGTGGCCCAAACAAATGTGCCATTACTGTATCACTTTCACGCAAACCAGTAATATTTTCTAATTCTACAAACAATGACGACATCTTGCAACTGTTTCTGACTGAGACACGTGGGCAGTTCTTAGAAAATGGAAAATATGACCTTTACTGAGCAACCTCTAGGGTCAGTGCTCTTTGCTGGACAACCCATCAAGTCATAATCCTGTGGAATTGGCTGTGATGCTTCGAGCTGAACTCTGACTCTGTGGTGCTTGCATGAGTCTACCAATAGCTCCCAGCTTGGTGAAGATGCTATTAGCAAATCAATACTGTCCAATGGACGCTGCCACCACAAACCATCTGCCTGCACTGCAGCAATCCCAGTTTGGTTAAAAGATGTTGTTTTTTTATATCACAGTAAGAGAATTGGTCTGCATACTGTTTATACCTCTACATGCCTCATGTACTCAAAGAATTGTCTTAAGTCAATATGTGCATGCACTGACTTGCATGTTCATGCAAAATATATCTAAATAAATACTTTCTGCTGCTGAGTGTGAACCTAGAATAGCAAGCAAATTCCTGCTTCATCCATTGCTTAGTCTCCTAAAATGGGAAGTGCATGTTGTTTTTTTCTTGTGAGCAGCAATCTCTGCTGGCCATATTGAGGCAGCTGAAAAGAGAACTGATTCAGCATGCAGTTGTCCTTTGTATCGGCTGGCTTTAAGGCTTCCGGTGACCAGGAGCACCTTCAGTGAATACAGATATTTTTGTTAAAGACACAAATACATCCAGGTCATGTCTAGATGCATGCAGTGCCCGCTATGAACAACCTGCAGTGCATCCACAGTTGAAACTGCTGCAGTACAGCATTGAATTTGAATGCTCGCTCTGAAATATCTGAAATATTCTGACCTTGTCTCCTGTCCTGATGTGACGGGACAGAAGACATGCAAACCACAAAATCAATTTGCCATTTTCATGCAGCAGAATATTATAACTTTAAATGAAGCCCCTCACAGCCTGTCAGGAAGGGACCATCTTATCTGTAATACAAGGACAATAAGGACTTTAAGAGACTGCATGCTGTGCCCTCGTTTAAGATGATTTATGGAATCATTATTGTGTTGTTTTAGCCTCTTATTCAGTTGCTTTCCACTGAAAAGAAAATTAAATCTGCAATGATAAAATGGCAATTTCACCATCAATGGCGACCATACATTCCCATAATGGAACTTTATTCAGAGTTGGTTGAACCATACAGCTGCTTATTAGGAGCAGTGTGGGAACGGGTAAAGCCAGTCTTTGTTGATTCAGTCTCTTACTTGCAACAAGACACTCATCCTCCAGTTGCCTGAAGAACACAGTGACTTTGTCTACATCCAACAGGGCTGCCTTGGTGTCTTCCAGCATGGTCCGCTCCTCTTTCTGCCAGATTACAAAGCAAAAGCTCAGAAAGTGCATTAAATTGGAAGAGCATTTTGATAGAGGCAATGCATTAGAGGACAGCTTCATGACTAGAATGCCATTAAGACCCCATGGACACAGGACTGAAATTACATCTTGATGCTTGCTTAAAACTTCATCAGGTAAGACTTTTATCTTCAAGAGAAAGAAATGCATCCTTTTATGAAGATAAATCACAAAGAATACCCATCAGTTCATATGAAAAGAGAAGATGTGTCCTAACCAGGTGTGGCACTAGTGTGGACTGGAAGTGTAGCAGCACGCCAATGACAGATATCTGCTCCAGCCACTTGCGGCTGGTCTCCTTGCCGTCTTCCTGGTACTCGCCAGCGTTGTTGAACCGTGAGCGTAGCGCCGCCAGCAACTGCTCCGCCAGTGCGCACAGAGCGCCCGTCGCCGCCTGGCAGAAGATCACATCCCGTCGCAGCTGCAGAGACGTGTCTGGTGTTGGGAGGTTGGAGAGCGAGGCAGAGAATGATGGAGGGAGTTCAGAGGGTACAAAGGGGGAGATGGGGGAAGATCAGTGGGCAGAATGCATCCCAACCTTGCACTGTAACTTTCCTCATCACACGTGACCTGGAGTTGTTCCAATACTTATACTTTATTCCATTAGCCTTGATCCCCTGAGAGGATATCTCAACTAACACCATATGCCAATGTGCTCAGTTCAAAGTGACTGGAGCATCATGTGCTTCGACACCAAATTTCATCCCTGTACAAACACAGAACAACTGGCCTCAACCTGGAAACAAGCCCCATCTGGAAAATAAATGCTGAAGACTAAGACTGAACGGAAACTAAATAAATTCAAACATCTGCTTTATCTCCTGTTATAAACAGATGTGATAAAACGAAAACATTCATGGTAAAGGGATATTTTATTAGGTTGTTCATTATTAAGACAAAAGTGGACTTTGTTAGCTAATGTGGCAAACTGACAGAAAAAGTAAAGAAATAAAATAAATGTAAAATATTGAGAATTAATTAACGAAACTCCAGGGAAACTGTATTTTTGAGACAGATATTTTTTATTTTAATAACCTCTGAAGATGTTTTAAGGACCTGCAGATGTCCTGAATGTAGAACTAGCGGGATGTCCGTATGATGGATGATCTCATTTGTGTTTGTGTTAAAACTGTTGGAATCATTTAAAATACTCCAGTTATGAGACGTTTCCTGCTGCTACAGACTGAATACTGCTGAGTGATTACACAGCCTGTTTTGACAACTCCTTTGGTAATTTCATGGAAAAGTAGAGCTGGTTTTATCTAGTTTTATTGGGACCTTCCTCTGAATATGAACTGGTCTAAATTTAACACTGACATGTTACTCTTACCTGTGCATTTCAGCAGAGCCAGGAGAAGTTGATTCTTCCCATCTATACAGGCAGGAAGAAAACAAAATGGGATGACTGATTGTGACTGTGTACCATGCATATACAGTTGTGATCAAAAGTTTACATACACTTGTAAAGAACATAATGTCTCTGATGGAGTGATTGGAACAGATACTTCTTTGTCACAAAAAACATTAATGAAGTTTGGTTCTTTTATGACTTTATAATTAACAGAAAAAAGTGACCTGCTGGGTCAAAAATATACATACAGCAATGCTAATATTTGGTTCCACGTCCCTTGGTCATTTTCACTTCAATTAGGCTCTTTCGGTAGCCATCCACAAGCTTCTGGCAAGCTTCTGGTTGAATGAAGCTTCTTTGCCCACTCCTCTTGACAGAATTGGTGCAGTTCAGTTAAATTTGTTGGCTTTCTGACATGGACTTGTTTCTTCAGCATTGTCCACATGTTCTCAATGGGGTTTAAGTCAGGGCTTTGGGAAGGCCATTCTAAAACCTTAATTCTTGCCTGATTTAGCCATTCCATTACCATTTTTGATGTGTGTTTGGGCTCATTGTCCTGTTGGAACACTGAACTGTGCCCAAGACCCAACCTTCAGGCTGATGATTTTAGGTTAGCTTGAAGAATTTGAAGGTAAGCCTCCTTCTTCATTATCCCATTTACTCTCTGTAAAGCACCAGTTCCATTGGCCCCACAGCATAATACTACCACCACCATGCTTGACGGTAGGCATGGTGTTAGTAAAAAACCTCATCTTTTCTCCTCCAAACATATTGCTGGGCATTGTGGCCAAACAGCTCGATTTTTGTTTCGTCTGTTTCGTCCATGTGATCAGCAGCTTCAGTTGAGTTTTAAGGTGTCGCTTTTGGAGCAAGGGCTTCATTCTTGCGTTCTTACAGCCTCTCCGTCCATGGCAATGCAAAACACGCTTGACTGTGGACACTGTCACCTGTGTTCCAGCAGCTTTTAATTCTTGACAGATCTGCTTTTTGGTGGTTCTCGGTTGACTCTTCACCCTCCTGACCAATTTTCTCTCAGCAGCAGGTGATAGCTTGCATTTTCTTCCTGATTGTGACGGTGACAAAACAGTGCCATGCACTTTATACTTACAATTGTTTGCAATGTTGCTCTTGGGACCTGCAGCTGTTTTAAAATGGCTCCAAGTGACTTTCCTGACTTGTTCAAGTCAATGATTTGCTTTTTCAGATCCGTGCTGAGCTCCTTGTGAGCAGATTTGGTTACATTTTCAGTTGACCCATAATAAAGTCATAAAAGAACCAAACTTCATGAATGTTTTTGTGACAAAGCAGTATTTGTTCCAATCACTATCAGAGAAAAATCAGAGTTGTAGAAATAACTGGAAACTCAAGAGAGCCATGACATTATGTTCTTTACAAGTGTATGTAAACTTTTGACCACGACTGTATGCATGATTGTGTGTTCCACCAACCATCCACAAATCTCTGTAGGCTTTCCACCAGGGTTTTGATAGAGTTGGGGAGGTTCCAAGGGTCCTCCTGGATGTTTTTGTGGATAATGTAACGACAACGCATCGTCCAGTCTTCTGTTTGGCGGAAATCTGTTCGTACAAAAATCAGAAGTGTGAGCATCTGTAGCATGATGACACACCTCTCACTTTTGTAGCATTAAACACACACACATATATGAATATGTACCTGGTTGGCTGTGGTCAGAGTAAAAATGCTTGGTCTCCTCACAGGCCTTGGTCATGACAGGTCCTTTGAGGAGGCTGTTGATGGAGTCAACCTGTGTGCAGATATAAAAGTACACACAAAGAGGGAAGACTGTGAGGTAATCATCCTCCCTCTTATTTTTATTTCTTCGACCAGCTACCTCCTTTCTTCGCGTGTCAACATTCACACATGATTGCACGTACACACATCTCTGTGATAGCTTCTGGCAACGGTCTTTGAGCATTAACAACAACAAGGCTTGTGTTTGCAGGCCCTCTGAGCTGCTGTTTACATGTGGAAAAAACGAATGCAGTGAGAGCAGCCCATGGGACAGCCAAAGGACATCAGATGCTGGTAAGAGGAGATGAAAAGATGGACGGCTGTCTTTAACATCCAGGAATCAGTGCAGATCTGTGTGTGTGAACGAGGAGAAAGAGGGAATGAAGAGAAAGAAAGGAGGTCAAGTGAAAGATGAGAGAAAAAAAAATAATGGGATCCTGACCAGAGGACAGAGAGCTCCTTGAGGTAACTCAGCCCAGATGTTGACTGATTACGATCACGATCATCTGTTCCAAATGGTTTGCCAGTGGTGGTGGTGGGGATAATGCTTACATGTGTATATGTTCCCATTTCACTTTATTTCATAATGTTTAAAGTGAGGCAAACCTCAGTTAGTCCTCGCTTCTTCCGAGATGTAGTTTGGGACTAAAGATCACTGTAATGTCTTGTTAAAATTATAGTTCAGGTGGTTTGGGGAAGCGGTTAGGGACAATTCTGCAACACAAAATCTCTCAAAACAAATATATGAATTACACCAAACTGAATTCTAGAACTTACCTGGTTGAAAAGGTGCTCGAGGCAGCCGTGCAACTTGTCCTGTTTGTCCGAGGGAATCCTCATGTCACACGGCAGCTCGTCTCCTGGCGGGCAAAAAACACCAAACAAAAAGTTGAGGAGAACTTACACACTTCAGATGCCAGCGTACTTTTTAATTTGACCATCTGAACTCATTAAACTATGTTTGATTCATCTATGATTCAGATTAGAGAGGATGGAGGCTAATAAATGGTTACAACAGAACACTTAACTGTGGACTATCTAAGACTTAATACTAGCAAAATGATTAACAGCTGTGGACACATACTTGGCTCACAGAATAAAAATGTGGCTTATGAAATGTTGTGTATAAAATATCTGACTGCAGTCACCGCCAAGAAATATCTACATCATTTCTGTTTAGTGCATTCTGAAGGCATGATTTATGATTAATATTATGACAAATTAAAGAGGAATGACAAGTTGAGAACTACTTATCATTCTTCAATGCAAACATCCATGCTTCGGTTACGTTAGATTCACTTTACAGTGTTGTCTATTATTGTTTCACATGAAATCCAATGTGCTGGAGTAAAAAGCAAAAAAGTGTCAGATATTTTAGGAAATAAAAACATTTACAGACGGACAAAAAAAGCTACACTTTCTTTCCTTTACCTGATCCCATCTCATCACTCCCCAGGTAAGAGCTGTTACTTCGCACGCTGGTGTAGGATAACACTGAATCTCTGTTGCTGTTGCATTCACTGTAATAAAGCACACACAGACACAAATGCACACAGCTTTAAAATGCATAATAAAGCAGAAGGTTCATTCCATTCTTGAACCACAGAGTGGATTTGGAAAGCTGTGTCTTGTAATTATGCTGCCAAATAATCCTTCTGATTGTAAATGCCTTCTCTGATTTACTGTATGTGGGACCAAAAGGTAATTAAATCTTTTACACAGCAACAACCGCCACTGGTTTACACAGAGAAGCATTCAGTGAAGTGCTGTTGCATTAGACTCCCAAACATTTGATAATAAGCACATACAATCAACTGGAGTTCACCTATTTACACAAACACACACCTAAATATGTTCTTTGTGTTGCAGGTCAGTGAATGCCAGTGAATTCCTTCATATTGGTGTGTTTCATAAAATGGAATAGCTCGGTATTTATAGTCAAACAGCTACGTGATTCAACATGATTACATGTGGAAGATTTATGTGGCTCAAATTATACGTCGCTTCTAGAGAGCATGCTTTCTCCTAAGAGGAGCCATGAATGATTCGCAGGCTGGATTACAACAACAAAAGGCCTATGAATGTTTACGAGCTGATAAAACGACTGGCTCTGTCTATGTTTGCTGTTATTCGGCTTTATGTGGTGGAGTTGGGGGGTGGATGTCACCTGCCAGGTTATTCTGTGGTCCCTAATGTGTGTTTGTGGTGGTTGGGCGCTGGCTACTTCTGTGCTGCTACAACCGTGAGGAGAGATTTAAAATCGCCATCTTTTAGTATTTTGGCTTGTATTCTCTGCTGCCTTACTCTCTCTCTCTCTCTCTCACACACACACACACGTTGGTTTAAGTCACCTTTGGGGTATTTAGGCATTTTTACTCCACTTTGGGGACAAACTTTGATTTCCTAAAAACTTACCCTAAGCTAACTACAACAACTAACCCCCTAAGCCTAACTTCAACCTAACCCTAAATCAATGTTTGAACAATTGGGGACATGGACTTTGTCCCCAGTTGCGAATGTCGTCCCCAATCAACTGGTATTAAGTCAAGTGTGTGACCCCAATGTGGACATAAGGCAGACCACACACTAATGTGTGTATGCAGCGCTACTGAATCGAAGCTTTTGTCTTTGTACTCAACTCTCCACTCTGTCTAATTATACATCTCCCGTTGCTTTTCTCTTCATTTGCTGCCTAATATACACACTCTCCCTATGTGTCCGGCATTATTCCCCTTCTGGCTATCTGCTTCTGCATGGGTAGGTGTGTTTTTCAGTTCAATTCAGAGACATACACACTCCCCACCTTGCACACACACACACACACACACACACACACACACACTCTAAATTTAGCCACGCACCTCCTGCCAAAAGTGTGAGCACCACTGTGACAATTACCCTGCTTGTAGCAGTGAATCTGGCTTAAACCTAAACCGTGCTCACACTGTGATCCCCACTCATCAACAGCCTCCACTGAGGTTGTTTACAAAATTGTAGCCATGGTCCATTTGCTTAAATTCCTTATGTATTATTAACACTGAAAAATTACACAAAGAATACTAAACAGACTGCATGCACACTAAAACCACTTGAATTAGTAGAGTGGGAGACAGGCGATATTGGCTCGAAACACAATGCACAATAAAACCAGAGGAGCTGTTAGTGGTTAGACAAATTTAGTTAATGCAACAACTTCAAAACAACAAAAATACAACATGAGTATGCCTAAGGAAGCAAAGAACAAAGGACAGTCTGCATTGGATTGTTTAAAGAATCAGGACAGATGAACGGGACTACTTGAAATGTTAAGCGACAGAGGGAGATCAATCACACGTTGTCACTTGAGATGCACTGTGATTCCTGGAAAGAACTGTAATCTGTTTCAGCTGGATCTGGACACATTTGTCCACACAAAATGTCTAAACAGGGTCATCAACTGATTTATGACAGACACAGTGTGCCAGAATTCAGAACACACAATGACTTGATTATGAAGTCTTCACACACTTTTCTCACCCCAATTCATTTTGTGTTTTTCTGTTTTTGTACCCCCTGTGTCTGAGACGTGCTTATGTCTAGCCTGTCCTTGTTCTCACGATATGTTCCAAACAAACTGTACTCAGCCAGTGACCTCCGACTGTTCTGCCGTGTCCTGTCACCACCTCAGGCTTTAATGTCTGATTCTTTCACCAGCCACCTTTGAAACACAGTAGCATTTTCATTACAAGTGGGATGACTCATCCACATCCACTGTGATGCCTTATACTTCTACCTTGAACTGTTTTTTTCCCCTTTAAAACACTGAGTAAACACCTCACAGTGAATAAGTCTGTGAGCCTACATTTTTCTCCTTTACATTTTATAGCAATGAGGTAGTCACATTTCACATGGCGTGGCCGGGACCTTAATGACAGAGTGGGTGAGAAGGCCGCGCCCCAAACATTTGGCTCTATTATACACCAGCCCACCACACCAACAACCAATAACTACATCTTAGTGGGTGGTGGAGGGTGGGGCTCTGTGGAGCACTGCCCAGCGAACCATGCACACACACGCACTCTCGCTCTCTCCCTGTCTCACACACACATACACAGAAAAACATCTGAATGAACTCACAACAAGCAAATGACATAACCAGATCTGACCAAAACATTTTGAAGTCATTTTTAGCCCTGGATCTCCAACTGCCAACATCTGGAATGATTTTAGCTTCCAGTGGGGAAATGAGCATTATGGGATTGTAGAGTAAAATGTGAGTTTGAAAATTCAGGTGTGACACATAGGCTTCCTTTCTTGTGTTTTTTTTTAAACACTGTTACTATAAAAGATAAATACTTTTAATTTTCTCCAACATAAACAGTTGATTGTGCTTCATACTATGCAGCTTATTGAGAAGCGACAAATGACAATGGGATTCTAAATTATTATTAATGTTAGAGCAGTTTGGAGATAACTAAATGTTTCTAATCCTTAGAATTCCAGATTACATTCTAATATCCGTCAGAGAGTGGATTTGATTTCTTTGTGACAGTTAAAACATTACCTATAGGAGTCTCTGTAGCTCATTGTGTCATGACCAGAGTCCTCCTGGTCTTCCTCGTTCACCTTGAAGCAGACCCTTTTAATGCCGCCTTGCTCCACTTTGTCCTGGTCGCAGCCATCCTCGCAGGGGGCCAGAGAGGGTGGTTGACTTGGCTCGTAGACCGGAGGCTCCCCACCCTCCCCTTGGAGTTGCGTGGGCTCTGTGATAGACGACAAGAGGCTAAAAACAAAAAAGAAAAAGGAATGTTATAGCATATTGATGCATCTTTAAATAGCTTAAAATGCATTGGCAGAGTTAAGCATATAAAATACATAAATTGGAATTAGATCCTTTAAATAACTTCACAACACTATTATGCTTATATTTATATGATAATACACTGCACAATCAAACATACACACATATTCAGCCACATAGCCACAACCCTTCCCTGACACACAATATGTGTCTCTTTCTCTTGATGTTATCCTTGCCTCACTCCCTGTTCCTGTACTGGGCCTAGCCCAGAAATATTTGGGCCTGAAGAATGTTCCTTTTGTATATCCTCGGCTTTAAACAAGGCAAAGGGCAGACAGACAAAGAGAGGCTGACAAACAGCCTCAGGAGGCTGCTGTCGGGATAACAGCTCCTGGCTTTTTATACACAGATCTCTAAATGTCACTGTGAAAGAAATGAAAATAGTCTACTCACACACCAGTGGAATGCCAATATTTGACAACAGTCAACTGTTAGCTGAGAATAGTTTCTGAACGGATACAAGTAAATAACTTTTTTTTTATTTGATAGATAACACTTGTGTTGGGGTGGAGGTTTGATATATATTTGGAATGGAAACAAAGAAACGTCGCTTAAAGGTAAGGGATGTTATGATGATATGAAGTGTAACACTTACACATCTATCTGCGTGACATACTGCCTCATCTCCCTCACAGCAACACCCAGGCGGCTGTATAAGTAAAGGTAGGCATCCTGGGTGTCTGTGTCTTCTTGTTTGAGCAAAAAGCTCAATCCACCTTCCCCGTGGCCACCTCGCCTACTGTCCACCAGGCCGTTGTCTCCATCCACAGTCATCACACAGTCCTCTGCCTCATCTCCTTCCAGGCCAGAGCAGTTCCAGGAAGGAGCACCCATGCTGGTCACACAGTGCTGGGTGTGGGACATGGGGTTCAGTTGTGCTACAGGACAGGACAGGACAGAACAGAGAGGACTATAAACATGTTTATAGTGGGTGAATGAAATACACTTCTCTCTCTGACAGTTATCAAACAAAATATCTATCCCCCAGATGTTCCAAAGTCGCACGCTTGATGAAAAAAAAATTAATTATGTAACTGATAGATGCAGCCAGAGCAGGATGAAAAACTGTTTACTTGTGTTGAATGCCAAACTAAGCTGCAATAACCCAAGACATCCCAAAACTGCAGATAAATTCAGTTCTTGCAATGAACCCAGAGTGTGCACTATTAGTACACAGCAAACAGTATGATGACATTAACTAGAGATGCCCTTATACATGTTATGTACTGTACATTCTATACATTTCTTTAAAATTCTGGATATGGTGCTTGAAGATGACATTGGGCATCAGGCCTCGAGTAATACACCTCAGAAATGATCACAACACTAAAGACTAGGGACTCGATGTCATCACAAAAATATTGTCTCCATTGCTGTTGGCTGGCCAAGTTGGCAGAACGCACACTGACGGAGTGTGGAACGTGTCATTAGTACAACTGTCAGGCAGATGTCTGACTTGCAGCTGGTGCTGAGAGGAAAAATGAGAACAAGGCATCCTGGGACAGTGAGAACAGTGCTAACTCTATTACTTTTTTTTATCTTTACAGAAAGTTCAGCAGTCCAAGCCTAAAACTGTCACAAAATTTCCTGGGTTGGGATCAATAAAGTAATTGTATCCATTCTATTTAATATCAAGCTGTGTCATTATAAAGTGAGGCTATATAGAGAGAAAATGGGATACTTTAATGCCTTTGCCCTCTTCATGAAATTATTCTTTGGTGACATTTCTTTCCATTTCCATCTCATCTCTCACTCTCACTTCCTCTCCCCTCTGACCTGTGCTGCAGTAGCATTTAGTGAATGGCACACATTCCTGCATTGCCTTGAGGCACCTTCTTTTCTGATGTCATTCATTTGCTTTTCATGTCAATAACATGAATATGGCCTGAGGCTAATGGAGTCTTAATGGCAATCCACTTATCTAATTTACTATGGGAATTCTTGTTGAGACCTTATGGCTACTGTGGGAGGCCAGGATTGACATTACCATTTCTGTTCTGCAGGATTTAAATGGTTATAGAGGGTAATTAGTCAAAATGGTCACCAGTGTGAAGTGGGTTAAGCTGTGTTATTATGAAGGGGATGGATCTCAGTGATGCTTAGTTTAAGTAGTGGATAAATGACAGAGGTTATACTTATGTTCAAATCGCATCAGGCAGTGTTGGGTGCATGCGTCCCCGCTCTACCTTGGTCGGGGTCCAGGCCAAACAGAGAGTTCTTGCGCCCAAAGCGGATGCTGAAAGTCCTGCCAGCAGAGGTAGTGCTCTTGGGGTAAGAGACCTGCATGAAGTTGATGTGGCAGTTGGTGGGAACAAAGTCCATGCAGCCCAGTGGGTGAGGGCGAACACCGGCCTGCCTGAAGGAGGGCCACGCCTTGTTCTTCAGCTCCATGGTAAACTGAGTGAAAAAACAGTCCACTGAAAGCACAACCTGCATGACTGACAGTTCAATTATTTGCACTTGTAATATCATCATTTTCACACTCACTACTTGGAAAAACATGGCAAATATAGCAGAAATTATGACATGGAGACATAATGGCAGACACAACAAAGACTAATTAATGTAAAATTGTTCAAGTTAATTACAGATTTCTCGCTAGTTGAAGGTTAAGGACCACTACTATTATAATCTAGTGTCATTTACAACTGTAATATTTGACATATTTGCATGTCATTAATAGACAAAGTAACAGAGGAAAAGCAGTGTTTGCCCTTCTCATAGTTTAATGTATCTGCAAACTAAGAAACATACTGACAAGAAGACTTGTTTGGTATACACATGAGGACTAAAGTGAGTGATCATTTTAAGTTACCTGAGACTTATACCTCAAATTGTTATTCAGTCACAAATCAATATAGGAATAGTGTTTTCAAGTTAAAGCTACGACAGGGAATTTTGTGTTGATTTTGGTAGTTTTTGATGACAAAAGCCGTAGCCGTAGTTTTACTGTCCCTCAGAAAACCTCTCATTTCAATGTAACATGGTCAAACAGTCTACCCCACACAGTCCCAGCATTAAAGCCTGCACTGCAAAAAATCGAAATCTTGCCAAGTTTGTCTTATTTCTCGTCAAATTATGTCTATACACTTGCTTGAATTCAGCAAAAAAATCTGCCAATAGACCAAGCATTTTTTGCTTGAATTAAGCAAAAAATCTGCCAAGTGAAAATGTCTCAATAAGATTTCTTGAAATAAGACAATTTCTGAGAGGGCCCTCCATCTTAGTGCAAATTTTGTTCTAAATGATACTGTCTGAAATTAAGTGTAAAGACATAATTTAACTAGAAATAAGACAAATATTCTTGGGAAGTTTTTGATTTTTTGCAGTGTGGACCTGCAGCAGGATGGTGTCAGTGTTGGCTCCAGCGGGGGCCAACGCTCTGCACCTGGCCAGAGGGAGAGGTGCTGCTGTCAAATTGTGTCTTAATACCTGCTGATAGCTGCTGATACGCCGTCGGATACTCTCCAGCTTGGTGTCACAGATCTGTCTGAACTCAAACTGAGGCATAGTAACGACTCGGTCACTCTGGGAGATGAGTTGACTGCAGTTACGGACAAAGAGGTTGTCATCGCTGGAAAATGCCTCCAGGATCTGTCGAGACAAGAAACTCTGGTTAAGGATGGATCACTCAATAATCAAAGTTTCTAATACTGATAACAGAAACCAGCCAAAAACATTTTGGCTCTCAGATCCTGTCATAGCATTGGAAGTGGCATCACACAACATTTAGCTGTAAATTAATGGAAGTCAGACCCACTGTCATTATAGATGATCAACACATTCAACCTTGTTCGCCCATAACTACCTTAGCAGTGAGGCTGAAGCAGCCTTTGGGTTCCACCATCTTCTCCAGCACGTGGCTCTTGATACCCGCAGTGCTGACATACTCATAGACCACGCCATGCTCCAGATGGACGTTATCTACCGTCATACTAACCAGAGGCAGCTCATCCGAGAGGGAAAGTCTTTCCAGCCTGTGATCTGTGGAGCACAACTTGTCAGTATATATACACATTTTATGCATGCAGGAGGATTCTATTACTTAGCCAATCATGTACAAATAATATATAATAATAGTATTTTAATATATAATATATTTATATATTAAACTATCCATCAAAAATATCTCCAAAAGACCAAATAATGCTATTATAAATCCATTTAGTAATGACGTGTAAAAGTTCACAGTGCACTGTGTCAAGTGTACTTACCCTGCCAGCTCTGTGAGGAAAATGGGTCAATTACTGTATGTACACTCATGCAGTGTTATTACATGACGTCCGATAACTCTTAACAACTGCTTGTCTGTAGCATGTGTCATTTTCATGAGGATTTTCCATATGCAGGGTTACTGACATAGTGATTATGACTTAATTCAGAGGTTATCTGAAAATAGCAATTTAGGTGTTTTTGACACATGTTCCTGATTAATGAGCAGGCAATTGAACTTGCTGCTCATGATTGTTCCCATTTCATCTGCTATGGGTAGAATAAAACATATACAATTAACAGAACTGTAAAACTTGAATGATTCAGCATTGACTGCATAAAACCCCTTAATCGGAAAAAAACACTATGAAAAGTGTAATTCATGCAGAAAAAGATCATTTCAGAGGATGTAACATAAACATGTTTCACCTGTTCCATTGGTGCCGTTCTCCTCCTCGTGGTCAGAACCATTCTCAACTGAATATGGACTGAAAGGGCTCTCCTCCTTCTCACCTGCACCTCTTTTTCTTTGGAGCTCTTCCACATCCTCAAATGCTCGATACACCCAATGACACTGTGGGAAACATAGAGGTTTACTACAAAAAAATAGGAATCAAGTGAAGGAAGAAGTAAGCCAGAAGTGAAGTAAAGGGAGAGACCATGAAAATAAAATGAGGAAACTTTTATACTCGGCCATGCAAGAATTTGAATGGAAAGAAACTTAAGTGCTTTTATATGACTTGGATCCATGGACACTTTTACCTGACAGCGTAACTAGGGCTGACTGCACCACCACAAATTCTGCAATTCAGTCAGCCACATGTACAACATCCTTGTAAATCATCCTGCTGTTAAATGAACCAGCAAACATTTACTGAAACAAGTCTAAAGCAAGGCTGCTCAGCTGAGCCTGTTCAAGGGGATTTACCAGAAGTGTAGACCATGCTAAATTAAACAAAACAAAACACTGCGCCTCATGCAGAAAGGAGGACATCCTGCAACCCTGTGAAATACATTTGTTTCGCATAAAAGCTAGTCACAATACAGCACGTAAATAATAGTATCCACTTACAGTATGAAAAAATAAAAATACTTTAAATTAAAAAAAAATATATTGGCAGCAGTTTTGGATGGAAATAAGCTGCTTATTTGTTGCTTTGGGCTACTTTTCCTCTCGGGGTATGACTGTGTTGAGCAGAAAAATGTTCAACCCTCACAACAAGTGGCCTGTGACAAAACGTCAGTAATTTATGTTTGGCCCCACTGGGCCACCCACTGCTGGAGCCAAGAATGCTGATGACATGAAGAAAAGTGTTGTATATCATCACTTTGGTAACATACAGAGACAATTTAAAAGACCAAGTGTGTTGCCAGGCCAGTCTAAATGTCTGGGTCACCGGGGTTCTCCGGTTTCTTAGCTTATCATTGGGAATTTAGTGAGCTGTGCTACATTGTTGAACAACCCTAACTTTACTTCCAAACCCACCACTGATACTAATTGTGCTACCTTGTGAAAAACATTTTATGTTAGTGTGTGTCTTCATGTGCGTCCTCACCGCTTGGGGAGGCTCCTGATGTGTGTGCTGCGCGGTGAAGTGCTCCAAAACCTCTTGGTAGTCACTGTGATTGACGTTGTTGCCATTGATCTTCAGGATGACCTGGCCAGGCTGAAGACCTGCCCCCGCTGCCTCCCAGCCTGCAGTGTCAAAATAGGATCAGAGGTCAAAGGTTATAAGGTGGTAAAGTGACAGTGGAACTGTACACAACACAAAATGAAAACTTGCAAGTGAAGTCAGGGAAAAAGAAGAAGGATTCCACTACATCTCCCATATCTTGGAAAATAATTTTCTCTAAAATATTTAGATAAAAGTACAGTACATGAGTTCATTTTTTATGGAATCTTGTTTCGGAGAAAAATCCCATATGTGTACATAACCTTGTCCCTTTTGTTCCTCCAGGAAAAAAGAAAATTACTCAAATCAATGCCGTAACATGCTCTCCCAAGCTGCTGATGGCTTTACAGCCTGGAAGTCCAATCAACACCTACATCATCTTCCTCTCCGACCTAAAAATACCAACGCTGGCATCACTCCCACCCAGGGTGCCAGCAATTACTTAACTCTAGGGCTACTTGACCCCATGCATGGATATGACACAGGCGGACTCATTTGGGGTGAGAAAAAAAAAACAACTGGAGACAGCTGAAAAAAAATGGCTGACACTTGGAAAGAAGGGAAAGGAGAGGGAGTGTGGTGAAAGACAGAAAAGGAGTGGAATGGGAGAAATCCAATTTGTGTGACCTCTCTTACTGCCGTCTGGTTTACACATTTGGATTTATCCCGCATTGAACTTGTCATAAATCTCTGATGTTTCTATTTTGAGTAGGTGGAATAAACATCTGGTTAGGAGGTTGTAAGGACAGAGCAGGAGGCACGAGAAGGGAGACCAGTACTTTTCAGTTGCCTATCACTCTTTCAGCTCTGATCACAGAGCACTGTGTGTGTGTGCATGTGTGTATGTGTGAGTTTTAAAAGGAGAGTTTAGTCTATTAGGACTGTGAACCCTGTCAGCAGCACGTCTGGCTGGCAGGTGGCCATAAAAACCTAATAGAGGCTCACTAAAAGCAGAAAGTAACAGGTGGTTAGAGGCTAGAGTTACCTCATTTTTCCCTCAAAATGCACCCAAAACCATTTGTCTTTCTGACACCAAAAGTGTTTACTGGAACTGATCCTGCAATAATAGGGTTAAACTCCTATAAATCTGTTCACAGATCTCCAGTGTTTGGGTCATGAGCAAAATATATGTCTCTTGTAAGTGCATTCAAGGTATATAAATTCAATTACACCTCCCTGGGAGCTGCAAACTGTTAAAACCACCCACAGCTCACTTTTCTATTACACATACAGTACTTTTAAAACCAGATTGTACATTGTGCCTTTTCTTATGACTGACACCTCATATTTTTTGAGCATAAGAGGACTTTAGTAATAAGAAAGGAACATCTTCTTCATTGGTAGCTTTATTGGTATTGTATAACCTTTATTATTAAGGTGTAGAAATTCTGTATCCTGCTGTTTATTATCGACACTGTGCCAAAAAAAGTAGCAATACTACTGGCTTCAGGGGTCAATGAAATTAAGTTACTCACCTTTCCTGACAGCGTGGACATGAGGAGGGGCAGAGCCACAGAGTCTGAAGGACAGGCTGTCTGGGTTATCCGGGATCTTTACAATCCTTGTTAAGAACAGACCAGTGAGACCAGTGAGCCCTGTGTGTGTGTGTGTGTGTGTGTGTGTGTGTGTGTGTGTGTGTGTATACATGTGTGTTTGAGTGTGATTTCCCTCACTCTTTGGCCTTCGTGGCGACCAGCAGTCTCAGGGAGCGTCGTATGCAGAAGGCCTGGCCGATCATGGTTTCCACTTCAGAGAAGGCTCTGAGGAACAGCAGGTCCTCGTTGATGGTGTAGATCTTCCTGCCCACCTGCAGGCCAGCCATCTGTATGGACAGACGCACAGACAGGAGAAAGAACTCCATTATATTATTAGGTTGCTGCTTGTTTTCAGCTCTCTAAAGGTCCCCCTCAGTCGCACAGTAAGAGTTTTAAT
This sequence comes from Synanceia verrucosa, assembly GCA_029721515.1. NCBI lineage: Eukaryota > Metazoa > Chordata > Actinopteri > Perciformes > Synanceiidae > Synanceia > Synanceia verrucosa. The sequence goes on along the minus strand of CM056561.1, from coordinate 15,650,995 downwards.
GCGGACCACATTCATGAATTATCCCTACTTTGTGTACAGCATTAGGTTCAAATAAAGTATGAATTAAGTTTTTGCTTCAGTGAACCCTGAATTAAGCTACTGTTATATGTAATATATGTATCTCTGAGGAGCATGGCAGAAGATAAACCAAAGCATAAAAGAGAAAATCAGTCTGTACTGCTCAATAATTTCATAGCCTGTTCAGTCTTGTCATTTTCCAGCATATGAGCAGACAATTTAAACATGGAGGAAGTGCGTATCAAGATTGGCTACAGATATGATTATGATTATATTTACAGTCTCCTGTACCATGAACCTTATTTAAATTTTTCTGTTAATGTGGCCACGTGTGTCTATCCTCGACCAAAGGTGGTTTGAGTGATCTTTTTTGTTTGAATTAAATACAATCTAATCACATTATGTACACATGTAGAGATACTAAAACTAAACACTGCACACAAATATCATCAACTTTGCACAGTCAGCTACTAATAACCAATGACAGACAGCACTGCAGCCTGCCGGACATCATTAAATGCAGTCATCTTGCACATCTTCAGTCATGTTGTGAGAATAATATTGCCTCTGTGTGTTGGTAGTGTGAGTCCAGTATCCTGGGCACAGATCCGGTGGGGTGGCCTTGGCTGAGCTGGGCCCTGACTCTGGATGACAGCCCAGGATGGATGTAGGACTGACTGGGAGGAGCCACGGCCATCTGAATGCATGCATGTGTGTGTGTGTGTGTGTGTGTGTGTGTGTGTGTGTGTGTGTGTGATTATACAGCATGGGCACCTGTCTGCACGTGACTTTCTAAAATAGGGTGTATAATATAGTGAAAAGAGCTCTGTGTGTGTGAGTGTGGATCTCTCAGCCCTTTTCAGAGGTCCATGGGAAACAGCTGAGCTTCATTCACAGTGCTGGCACATGGGCCGTGTCACAACTAGCAGTCCCGTAACTGTGGGAAATGAGGGAGATGGCGGATGAATAACAGAGTAAATGAGGGCGATAAAAGGGGTTTTGGAGGGTTCACTTTGGATGAAGTAGACAGAGGAGAAAAATAAAAATTATCCTGAAAATGACCTCAGGGGAAGAGCTACGTGGGAAAGTATTGCAATGAGTGAAATAACAGAAAGTGATTAAAAAAGGGAGAGCTCATATGAAATAGTGGGGAGCAAGTTTTCCCTCTGGACATAAAAAGGGCAGCACAGTGATATAGTGGTTAGCACTGTCACCTCACAGCAAAAAACATGCATGGGGATTAGTTTAATTGGCTGATTTAAATTTTCTGTAAGTGTGAATGTGAGTGTGAGTGGTTGTCTGTCTCTTTGTGCCCTGCGATGAACTAGGAGACTTGTCCAGAGTGTACCCTGCCTTTCGCCTTATGACAGCTGAGACCCAGCAATCCTACGTAGGATAAGCAGTTGCTAATGGATGATGGATGGAAAGAGAAAGGAAGATTCCACAGACAACCAGGGCATTGTGTTTTCAAGCAGGAAGATGCTTGTAAGGTTGTATATAAACAGTGTGCAGTATTGTGTCAGATTTGCACTTTTCCAAGGAGTTGGCTGGCAACAAGCAAGGGGAAATCATAGGACAAGGGAAATAGTCTAACACAAATGATAAATTGCCATTGCTAATTATGTACTGTCTCAGAGAGAGCATGAATGCCTAGGTCACTGGGTTCTGCAGGCTCTTAGCTTAAATGGGAATTTAGTGAGCTGTGCCACAATGTTGAACAACCCCTAACCTCAAATTCCTCAAATTATGACAAATTACATCTTTTCCAACTGCTCCAAAATATAAGAGATAAAATATAACATGGCTTTATTAAATGAAACTCAATAATATTTCAAATGTCTTGTCACAGGGCGACACGGTGGTGTAGTGGTTAGCACTGTCGCCTCACAGCAACAAGGTACCGGGTTCGAATCCCGGGCCCGGGAGTTTGCATGTTCTCCCCGTGTCTGCGTGGGTTCTCTCCGGGTACTCTGGCTTCCTCCCACCATCCAAAAACATGCATGGGGATTAGGTTAATTGGCTAATTTAAATTGACCGTAGGTGTGAATGTGAGTGTGAATGGTTGTCTGTCTCTATGTGCCCATGAGGTGGCGACTTGTCCAGGGTGTACCCTGCCTTCCGCCCTAAGACAGCTGGGATAGGCTCCAGCCCCCCCGCGACCCTATGAGGATAAGCGGTAGATAATGGATGGATGGATGTCTTGTCACAATGTTATCTGTATTTTAAAACTGTTCTGGATGAATAAAATTGTGTGTCTGTGTGTGTGTGTGTGTGTTTTGTGGAGGGTATGCATGTATGGTGAGCATGTCTCATGGCTCTACAGCCAATCAGAACAAAGTCCTTCCAAAGCGAAACAGAGTCAGATTGACAGCAGGCGTCAAAACAGTAGACAGCCATTACCTACTGGAACTAATGCCCTGGGGCGGTAAGGAGATGCAGCGTGTGTGTGTGTGTGTGTGTGTGTGTGTGCTGGCCATTACCTCAGCATGTGAGCCCCTGGTGACAGATTTCACCACAATGGCCTTGTTTTTCTCCTCAATCTCAAAGCCATAGTCTTCTTCCTCGGGGTGAATCTAGAACAGAGAACATCACCTAATTACTCCCACATTGACACGGGTAATTGACTGTTAGTCACAAATATATTTCACTGGCTTAGCATCACGAATGAGCAAGTGGCAAAACAATTGTCATGACATGCAGTTTACAGTCATATTCATTTAATTTGCCTTACTATGTTCTACTATTTTGCACACCCTGTGACTGACTGTTACACAGAAGTCACCGGCAAAAGAATTTGCTGCAAAAAAACCCTGTATTCACAATCAGTATTCCCGACCAACTGCCAGACAGAGAGGAAAGTGACACAATGAGATCTAGAGACATTTAACCAGGACAAGAAGAAAGACAATACTGAGGAGAGAGACAGACACTTATAATAATAATAATAATAATCCCAGGGAAGGAAAGGAGATAAATTGTCCAATACCTGCTAAAATCACCGTATACCAATCATTGTAGGAACCTAAAAACATTCTAATGAATTTGAAAGGCTTGACTTTCTGAGTCACCATTTTACACACCTGAAGAAAAACAAAGCCCATTGTAATAATCAGGTAACAGTTACAAATCAAGCATATCATGTGCCGCTTCATGTGAAAAAGGTCACATGTGACGCTTTTTCCTGGTTGTCACGCATGGAAACTATCCACACATTAACATAGTGTTAATCTATTTTACATTGCATGTCAGGTGTCCTGCTCCTGATGATGTCCGCTACCTCTCATATTCTATTCCCCAGTGGGTAGAGGCTTTAGTTAAAATGCTGTCATCACCAAACACATTAGTTGGCTTCCATTAGGTAAGCTGCCAGGGCCATCTTCCTGCTGCATGGCCCTGATAAGATGGGGATCTCTGTTGTTACATCAGAGGAGATGGCTATGGTAAATAAAGAGTTCCTGCACTCCTTTTCAATAATAGCCACGAGGGAGGATTAGCTCTGCTAATCAAGGAAAGAGCAATTTCCACTTCCAGTGGAAGACCAGATAGCATGCTTTCTTTCCAGTCTGATGTGAGAAGGGATGTTTGTGATGCTTCCATGTTTCCTCAACAATAATTGACTTCACTAAACAGTTCACTTTCTATTTCAGCCTCTGCAGATTGTTAGGAAAAAATATAGGTATCCAAAACATTTCATATCTGTGCACTAAACTAAAATCTTCCAGTGAAGATGTGCACAGTACATCTAACTGCTATAATCAACTACTGTTGCCTCTCTGAGGAGGGAGGGACTTCATCACAGGAAGTACAGTTGATGTGCACAAGACAAGACTCATTAAGAAGCACACTGATGAGAGCACGCTCAAAGGTGTTTGCTGTCATCAAAGTAGTCCCTGCTCCTGTGGGGATGAGGGGAGGGGGATATTTCTGCATGTATAGTGATGTTAATTACATCTAGCTTTGGAGATTGGGAAAGAAGAACACGCAAAGCCGAAAACAAACAGTGAGTGAAGGATGCGGTAGATGCTCATATGCCAGTTCAATTAATTATACAGTACAATACAGTCCTGTTGTATCATCACACACATGCAATAGGCTACCCGTGGATTCATTTGCATGAAAAACATTGTTATCTTTGTTTTAGAATTCATCTCCATTATTACCCATCCCAAACACTGTTTTAGATAACGCTCTAGAGTAGACTATGGTATCGCATTGCAGCAAATTAAAAGATCCATGTGCTCTATTTAGCTTTGCTTGCTTCAGAGAAACACATTATCTTTATTATTCGTCATAATTTTTTTCATTTCAAAGGAAACAAAAATGTATATCTGTGTGCCAGCTCACCACCATGGACTTGGCCAATATGTTTTCGATGAGTTTGAAGTCATTGCGCTGGAGCTGCTTGCTTTTGGTGCTGGTTCCCTCCATTTCCTCGTCCGCATAGAAACGGAAGAACTGGGAATCGTCTTTGAACTCACTCTTCTCCAAGACTGATGGGAAAAACACAATGTGTCATCAGAACACTGCTGCAGAGAGAGTAATAATGACTGAAATGAAATGCAATGGATTAAACCTCAGTCAAAAGTTGCTGGGAAAAAGAGTTCAAATGGTGGTAATGAAAGGTCAAAAATGGTCAAAAATTTAGCATTAGCTTTTACCATCCATTGTTGCTTAGCCATTAATAATGTGCGTCTACACTCATACTTGTACTTGTTAATACCACAGCTTGCTGTAAAATGTGAATATGTACAGCAAAGTACCATATTAAGAAAGCATGAAGGTAACAACACTATCTGCAGGTCATTTGCAACATCAAAGATCTGTGGAGACATACAGTACATGTGTTTAGCCAAGAGGCTGCCACTTCATGTGCATATATCTTCACATGACTAAGCCAACTGTTAATTAGCTAATTAGCTAATGATGATAGCATGAACAGCTGGAGACAAATCACATCTGCAGCCATAGCCAGCTCGGGACACAATAAATAGATTGCCGTGTGTGTGTCTGAGTGCTTTTAGAACTCCCACTGTTGGACTCAGCCTCTCTCAACACATGGGGCTCTTTGAACAGGTGAGGACCACATTGCAGATGCTTTTCTTGCCACGGCAGCTTGAGCTTGAACCAAAACATACACATCAAACTACTGTTTTTTTAATGTTCCTTTGATGCAAAACTAAGCCCCTGAAACAAGGTCCTTAGTTAAAGTATGTGAGCATTTATTGCCCTCAACAACGACACTGTACACTGTATTCAAGAGTGTTGCAAATGCACTATAAGTTTTAATTTGGATTAAGTCAAAGTGGGTGCAGAATACACAAAGATGACTCAAGTGACGTTGATGTGTGATGGTAACATTTGAATGAAAGCCATGATGTGATTTCGTTATGCAGAACAGCAAAATCTTGAGTGTGTCACACTGGAATTAGTATTTTTGACATTCGACTGAAATATCCTACTCTTATGTGTGTGTATCTGTGAGGCCACAGTAAAACAGGGCTTGCACAGGAGCCAAATGTACCCAGCTGTTCAGAGATTTGGCAAGCATCTGGCACCCTCAGGTGAACAAAAGCCTTCACAAACTGATTACACACACACCCACTGACCTTATGCCAACTCAAACGAAGCCTGACCGTGACTTATTTCCTCTGAGTCAGGCTGTGGTCATATAATACCTTAATACCACCTATTCAACTGGAGGGAGTGCTATTCCGGAAGGTGGCATACCCAATAATACACAGGTAGTTGCGCACACACATGCTAAATCATTGTTTGAATGCTGGAACAGCTGACAATATCCATATATACTTTTTTTTAATTTTACATTATTAAACTATGCATGAAATTAAATTCAAGGCAATGAAGCAACTATATTTAAGTGTCCTTTCAACTAAGTGCAAAGTAATTTCAAGCAACAATTCAAAAGAAAGCATTTCTGACTGATCTCAAGTGCAGTGACACCACATGGATTACCACAGGACACGTCCAAGAAGGAACATCGGAAAAAAAAAAAAAAAAATTTACTGGTTTGGTATTGATTACCATAATTGTTAATGATGTAGATACGATCATATTAGTGGAAAGGAAATCTATGGATATGTTTACGCAATATAATAATGTCTTATGTCATACTTGTGTTTTTTTTGGCCTAGAAGTCCTTCAACCCTGCTATATAACAGGACTAATAAAAATTTATTTGGTGTTGTGACCTGTATATTGAGTTGCCTGAAGGGCAAAATGCAACAGGTGCTTGCCACAGACAGGTGAAACACCAGGTGAACAGACAGGTGAACAGGTGAAAAGCATATTACTTGTGTTATCTATTATCAGCAATCCTTCCACCAGTAAGGATCCACATAAACTCATATCAAATACAAGCAGACTGACACAGAGACATAAAAAGACAGTCAAGAAAGATAAGGACAGGCCAAAAGACAGAAGAAAAGAAGACGAGGTCAAGAGGAACCAGGTGAAAAGCAGCAGATGTGCTGACTACAAGAGGTGAGGAGTGCAGACAGGCCGAGAGGAAAGAGGTCATGACCCTGAAGAAGGGCAGAGAAGAGAGAGAGGTAAAAGACAATAGATGACACCTTCCAACAGATGGTAGAGGGAGGTAGGTGTATGTGTGAGTGCCAATCAGGCAAGCTCAGAGTAACGGGAATGCCACTATATGACTTTCTGGGGGAGGTTGTGTGTGTTTAAATTAGAGTTAAATACATACTCATGACAGAGATGAGAGATTTATATGCTTTTAAAGCTTATGTTGGTAAGCAAATATCATAAAAAGGTCATTTTTATGAAACTTACTACATCTTGACAGCAGTGCATGAGACTGATAATCTTGTCAAAATAAACTTTAGAGCCTATTTTTTCAAAGTTACCGACTGCAGCAGTATGGACATATGTACATTTAAGTCTTGGTACTGTATACCTTGAGTACCTGTGTAGGGCAATCTATTATAATGTGATTCTAATATAATGGGATCTTTCAGAAGCATTCAAATCAGTCAAAGGCATGTAATTTACCAGCGTAAAAATTCGTCAAATTGAGCAACAATCTTAGATTTCGGTCACTATATGCATCAGGAAATATTGTCAATATATTATTTCTTCAGTCATACAGCAATAGGTGCTTCTTAAGTGGTTCTTACTTTACACATAATATGCTTGACCAATGACGATGGGTGATTCAATTTTAGGCTTTAACCAACCGTCACAGTTCAGTGGATTGACCCAGACAGCCATGTAGCAAAGCCAAACAGCTCTGGTTAGGGTACACTGCTAATTCTGTTTACATTCAACATGCTGGGATGAAACCAAAGCCACTCCAATACAATGTGGTCAGTGAGGTTACCAAGACTTGGCTGAACTAGGTAAACAAATTTATGATGCCTTATTTTCAACCTGTGACATCATGACAGAGAAGATACTAATATTACATTTTTGTAAGTAGAGAGAAGGGATTGGAGGGGGGCAAATAGGATGCTGCTTACAGAGTGATCAGGTAACACAACAGCATAAATCATGTGAAACAGTGAATATCACCAAAGCATACATGTAAATTTGTGTTATGTTAAAGTATTGTTGGGCTTCTTTCATCTTACTGAAAAGATAAGATGATCAAACCAAATTAAAGAACAACCCTAGTCAGTTTGTGTATCTTTACCCATCATCTGTGCATGTGTGTGTGTGAAAGAGTATTCAACTAACCGTGGTGCATGAAGCCATTGTTGCAGAGCCCCACACCCAGCGTTACGGCGTCCTCTCGGGTCGAGCAGTCTCCCTGGGAAACCAAATCAATGACGCACACAGTCTGTCACTTACAATGCCTGTTTATGCCTTATCACATGCAGCAGACAGCTGGCTTGATTTATCTTTGTAGTTTGCTGGAGTGAAGATGTATGATACAAAAATGCGTGTTTAGTAAAGACAGTGAGAGATTGGGAGGCTGATTCTATATGTCCTAAGATGAAAGTGTAATAGATAGATTGATCTCACCTGCAAGAGTAGCCAGTCAACCAGCTTGCTGGCAGGCACCACAGATTTGAAGGTTTTCAGATGGTAGTCTCTGTCCCTGAAGGAGCAAAATTAATCACAACGTGTTTATGCAGGAGGCATTGTGGCTTCACATGCAATGTAAGCGTTTAATAGATAACACATCCGTCTTTGTAGTTAAAAGCATCAACACCCAACAACTTTTTATGTTTGTGTAATGTTGCATGTCTTGGGTAAGAGACAAAAGAGAACATCAACTCTAGCTGAAGTCAGAGAAAGTTATAAAAAAAACATATAATATTTCTGTATAATATTATAATATTTTCATGACAGCATCCAAATCACAAAAAATATGTGCTTGCAGGTACAGCACATGTATTGCAGACCATTTGCTTTCTGATTCTTTGAGTTTCTATGAGATTGCACGAGCAACCGCTGCACTGATCCGCTCAACATGTAAACATGTGAAACAGGAAATGCTGCAGAGGATGTGTGGTTGATTGTGTGGCTCGACGGGTGTATCAGAGCCTGAGCGGCATATTTGCTTTAACATCTCAATGCTATGAGTAAGACATGGGGTGTGTCTGGTGTGGACCGCCCATATTGTATTTTGCAATATTCAGAATGAAAGCCAAATTAAAAAAAAAAAAAAATCCAGATGTGTACAGCTGTGGACAAGGAATGCACTGATTGATACTGCACACAATGCCCTGAAACGGCATAAAAAGTGAGCTGCTTTTCTTGCTTATCAGTGATTAGTGAGGGCATCATCCGCCACAAGATTAGACAGGTGACATTCCCAGGATTGATTTTATAGGTTCATATCATCATATAACATCCATCACTAATACATTATTATTTACAGCCACGACTTACAATGCTAATTTAGTGATGGATTTAAAAATAACACGGCCAGATTACATCATATCTGGCTGGCAGGTAGAGGGATTGCCTTTGTACTGTATGTTAATAGGATTTTTCCCTAGACTTTAAAATATTTGTCTGCACCAATGGCAACCCGGGGCACTTCAATCAGCAGGTGAGTGATAGGGAAGAGATAAAAGAGAGAGAATGTGTGTGTTTGAGGAGGTGTCAGAGGAGACAATGTGCATTTTGTGTGCTTCTGAATAATGTGTGTCTCTATTCTGACTCTTAGATCTCAGATGGAAAATATTTTTGTAAAATGTAATCATTCATGGGACTCATTTCATTTATTTAAACCTAAAGCTAACCTTAACTTAAACTGTAGTTTTAGGACTTGGGTCAAGAAGGATTATAATAACAGTTTAAAAGAACAATCAAGGGCGAACAGAGAACAGCATTTGTATATTTGCATGCTGGGTGTATGACATTCAGGGGATGGTGTGTATATGTGTGTGTATATATAGCACACATTAGCACTGATATTTCTGACTATGTTTACTGCATATGTTATGTGTGTGTATATAAGAGGGGGAAAGCCTGAAGGAGGAAAAAAAAGTGTTTTTTGCAGTTGCTATGTTTGCAGGCATCATCTGAACTTAGCTCATGTAAGTTTAAAAATTCACAAGCATGAATTCAGCAAACCCATTATGCTGTAAAGATTAAGAGACATATGATCATAATGTGTGTCTCTCCTTAATCCTTTAAGAGCGCCCTCATATAAATAGTCATGAAAACATGACATCCTCCACCTGAACTGAATCTTGTACACATTAACCTACAGCAGCTCGCATCTGGCTGGGAATCCAAGTTGGAGAGGAAATGCTACTGTTAATTCAGACATTACAGAAAGGGTGACGTGGGCTGAATGTGAGCCCTTTGTAAATATGCATTCATGCACCTGGAGAGTGTGAACATTTGCATATGAGGGGAGAAGGGGGGTGGAGGAGGAGGAGAGAGGAGAGGACAGGTACTTACTTGATGACTGGCATGTGGAGGCTGTGAAGCCGGCAGTACAGCCTGACGCCCTAAAAGAGAAGAAAAATAGAGCCGCTGAGTCATAGAACATACACACCTTGGATAAACAAGTACAAGCATGGCCTCGGGAACAGATATTTAACTGCTGACTGTCAAAAGAGTTACCCCACGGCTATCGATTTTGGAGAGAAATTTCAAAACCATAGTGGGGATATGAACAGAAGTAGGCCAACATATTCTTTGTCTTTTGTCTCTTTAATCTGTATGCTCTTTTTTGGAAATTTTTCTATGAGAAGAGAGTAGTGCCTCCAGCGCGTGGACATTTGCATAAACTGTAAGGCAAAGGCGCAGTCGACACATTTACTATTTTTTCTATGGTATTTAAAAATATATTTGTGACTTATTATACAATTAATTCATATATGTAGACTAACAAGATGCATATACAATGTTTTTTTTTGTTTTTTTTTTAAATCTGGCACATATATTTACAGCTCAGGCTAGTGACCCTATCTCCCCTGCCTCTCCTCTCTATTTTTTTTCCATTTGCTATGAAACTCGAAGAAGGTTTTCCAGATGCAGAATCATAGTCACCTTAGACATGATGTCCTCCATCTCACTGCGGGCCTTGTAGGTGCCATCGTCGTAGCGGAATCGGTACAAAACCTGCTCGTTCTTGAACTGGTGCTTGTCCGACACTGAAATATAACCAGAGGGATATAATATCACCTCAGCTGGGTTCATAACAAATCAGGCTTTAAGTATATCCTTCCTCTTGCATTCATGACTGGAAAATTGGAGCAAAATAAATCTGTGCCTTTGAGAAGTCTACTCTTGAAAAAAAATGTCTAAATTTAGAAAGATTGATAAGAACATCACACTTATAGTCACATTTAAATGACGGTCTATATTGTCCTATTTTTAGGCATGAACAGCTGAGGAGCTATAACCAGAGTTATCTGTCTAGTTCTGGTCAGCCAAGTTGTCAGTATGCTTAGTACATAGTTTAAAAAGGCATTTGGTTCAGCCAACATGGCTTCTGAATATACACACAAAGACTGTCATTATTTGTTGTCAAAGTGGAAGCATGCTTGTATTGAGTCCATCACTGAAGACACTTTCCAGAGCGAGGTGGAGCTCATGCTGCTATGAATTTTTTGGGGCCTTTTCACACATATATAAGTTTATGTTTATGCTGGAAGTACAGAAGAGCATTAGGTTGTATTATGTTCTTAACTTAAATATTAAAATTGTAAAAGGTACTGAAGAAATTACAGACAAAATTCTGTCTAGGGCTAAAATTTAAAAAGTGGCAAAATAGAATACAAACATTATATTTCTATGGTAATGAGCTTCCAGTTCTCCAATTCTCAAATTTCAATCACACTAATAAACACATAAAAACACTTGATCAGTAATCAGTCCGATATGGACAATGGAAAATGCCAAATACATACAGAACACAAACAGATGCCTGCTGGAGAAGCTAACAGTGAAATACGCCGAACAGAGGCGGTTTGATTCCACCACAACAAGTTGGCATGTGCTCAAATAAGCGACTGGTTTTCTCAGTCTAGACTTAAAATGTCCTCATAAAACCAACGGCAACCACACAATCAGCCAGTGTATAGTGTCAAAAGTGTTATTTAAAGCAAATTTGCAAACATTTGAGTATAATTAAGTGGCTCAAACATACTATAGCCCTGATTGGGTAAAGTCTGCATTTTTCAATATAAAATACATGTGGTTGGCAGTCTTGCATTTTTTTGTCTCGTCACACAACAAATGCACAACTCAGGACAGTTTGACACTCTGTCACATTACATCTTGCCGTCTGATTTCTTTTCACTGACAAACTGGCTACACCCACACGTTGCCTGCAGGGCATGAGCCTCTACGGTTTGCACACAAAGCCTCCCTGCCATCCTGCAGAGCCCTGCATGTCATCACTGCACCTCTCTGTGGTCGTGGGCTTCTGTGAGGGAGGATTTCAGGGGATTTTCCACAGGTAATAGAGAATGTGAAGGTTGTGTCTCAGCAAATTTTCCTGAGAGGGTGGTGTGCATAAATCGTGAAAGTGGTTTACACTTACTACTGTATATACAAGAGCCCATTCAGTGCTCATATGTTATGTAGAGGTGTGTGTGTGTGTGTGTGTGTCATTCTTCGAGACATAATTCAGGTTAGTGGACCAAGACAAGACAAAAATAATGTGAGGCGTATTTCAGAATTATTATGACCAGACGATGGCTTTGGATTGTGGTGGTTTCTGTCCTAAAACAGAAAGTCAGGGAGGAAAATTCATAGCATGAATGAGTCAAAAATTACAGAGAGGAAATGTGAATCAGAGAAAAAGGACAAGATGACAAAACAAAGTTAAAAACAGAATTAAAAAATGTGAAGAGGGGAGCTGCAGGGAGAATAAAAATGTGAGTCAAAGAAATAATGGAGTTTGTATTGTCTCACCATGGTGAATGATGCCATTTTCCAGCAAGGCTTGTCCCAGGTTGACCCCTTCGTCAGGCTTACTGATCTCTCCGCTCTCTATCAGCCATGACACAAACTCACTGAGAGCACAAAGACAAAAAGAAGCATATGAGGAGGCCTGGTTTCTTAAAGAGGTAATCTGTTTGTTTTTGTTTTTTAAATTGTCACCATCTTTGGCATGAACACTCCTTTCTGTGTGGTGTTGTTGCATGGAATTTCACAGAAAATGTGGCATGTGGCAGACTGTCTGTGCCACTATGCCACATGTTTAGTCTTGGATTTAGAGTTGCTATTTCTTTCATGCTCCTGGCTTATGCTAAATGCACACCATCCCTTGTTCTGAGGGATACGCTGTTAAAGACAAAAAGTATTTAATTTTAAAATTACATGCAAAAAAATTATGTATAACTAATCTTTGTGTGTCAGTCATAGTATAAGCATGCATACAACATCTAAGTATATCAGAAATGCTTTGATATATCTACTCTAGAGGGGATATAACTACAGCTCAGTCTTCAGCTAAAAACAACATTTTTTTTCAGTCCACCGCAGAGGAAATATATAACGAGGTGAGGTTCAGGTTGCTGCATTAATGCAGAAGAGGCAACAGCACCGCAAGCCAAAGCAGTGAAGACTTAACAGTATCTGTGCTCCAATTTCCATACTGCACAAACTGAAATAACTTTGTTGTACCACTGAACAGTTTTTTATTAGTTGCTTTTTTATTATCTTATTCTGCCCAGGCCAAAGCAGAGAAGAAAAAAAAGAAGGATTTCTTAAAGTATTAAATACATGACAAAAAAAACGAATAAAATTGCGGATGATGATCAAGTAAATGAGTTAAAAGGAGATGGTATTTTATTCACCAGATATGCCCAACCGCAACAGAAGTAATTATTGCTTGCATTTCAATACTACTTGTGATGTGTATGGTGTTTATGAAGTCTACTGCTTTCAGCAGGCCCATGTGACACAGTCAGTGAAATAGATCCAGTCTGAAGCACAGCTGGCCAGGATGTTCACTACTGAGAGCCTTATACAATGCAACATATTGATACAGTGCAAGGCTCTTACTTATTATGTTAGGAGAAAAAGTTTTTTTTCTAAAACTTTCCTCATTTCTCCTTTGCTGCAAATATCCCTCCAGCTTTGATACTGTATATGCATTAACCATTCAAATTTAAGCACTTCAGCTCCGCTCCCTTCCTTTCATGCTCAGTGTGCCCTGAACAAATGTTTGAAGGAGAAAATTACATTCTCCCCTTCTGCGTCTTTCATGCTGCTGAGTGAAATCACTTCCCTAGATAATGATGAAAAAGTGAATTGCAGTGAGGAAGTGTGTGTGTGTGTGTGTGTGTGTGTGTGTGTGTGTGTGTGTGTGTGAGTGAGTGTGAACATTCCAGCATGGGAACAATTTTGAAGCATGTGTGTGAGAAATCGGTGCTTGTGTTCGGATTTGTGTTCCACCAGTCATGCAATGGATGTATGAGTGTAGACCAATAGTGGATTATTAAAGGGAGAAATAATAATGATAGATTGTAGCAGAAGAAAGCGGTTAGACGATTATTCGGTCACGCATTTACGTATAGCTGGAGCAAATTGAGTGCCAGTGCTTCCCCCCTCCGTGCCTCCCCGTCTTCAAGTACATGTGCTATTTCATGGGGTCTTTAACAGTTGTTTAGATAATTATCAAGAGTTAATCATGTGCACACACACCTTTTCAGATATTCTTGGCCTTATTATGTCTATGGAGCCTCTATACAAAGTCGTGATCTATGACGTAAAAATTCAACCTACAAGCTTATGATTGCTGTATGTGTGTATGTGGGTCTGACGTATGTCCATATTGGGGTCACACACTCCACATAATACCAGTTGATTGGGGACGGCATGTAAGTGTGTGTGTGTGTGTGTGTGTGTGTGATCATACAGAACTGCAGACACGTTGAGCCACCTGCCAGTTGTCTTTTAAAGCTGTCTGATGCGCAAGGAATATTTTATCATAATTAAGAAAAAAAGGACTTTTATGTTTGCATTATTAGTGTTTGTGTGTTTATTGTCTCTCTGTACATTAATGTTCAAGCCGGTGGCTGTTAATTGACACTGACAGGGGACTGAATGCGAAGGGGCATTTTATGTGTGCGTGTGTGCGTGCGTGTTTGTGAGGATGTTATGTAATAGGTTAATTTTGGACACAGGCTGTTACGGAAATTAATATGATGAGCTGGAACTGTGTGTGTGTGTGTGTTTGTGTGTGCGTGCGCAAGGGGACGGGAGAGAGAGAGAGAGCATTCAGCCACACAGAAAAGTACAAGACAAGGATAATGGATTTGTGGGAATATAAACTGATGATTGGTTGAGCTAACCTAGTTCAGCAGCATTAGCAAGTCTTTTCGAGTGAGGCTCGGAGAGACTACTGTGTCTTAATTAACACACTGCATTCTAACCATGTGCAGGATACTATACAACGTATTATATTTTTATGGTATACTGTTTTTGCAGAAAGTATACAAGAATTCAAGTTAACAGTGTTAGCTATTCTCTTTGCACAATGGCACAACGCATGACCAAAAAAGCAGCAATAAGGAAATCTAAAGTATACACTGACCATCTTCCAGTGTAGACAGCAGACAGATGATGGGATGATGCTATTAAGACAACAGGGTGCTATAAAACTGTCAGTCAGCATCTCCGTTTAATGCAATAAGCACTCAAACTATGCCTGCTTCTGATTTCATCAGGGAGGCAAATGCAGAGCTAATGCAGGTTGCACTCATCGGCAGGAAATGACTGAGTGATAAAGTGAGGGATGAGAGACATGATAGCAAGTGAAAATGGTATGAGAGGAAAAGACACATGGACCACCACCTGGAGGAGGCAGAGAGGAGGGAGAGAGTGACTGAAAAAAAGATACATTCATGTTGGCAAACATTGGAATTTTAGAACTCTACAGCCACTGTTCTGACTCTGATCTACAAGTGGATGTGGCCAAGATAATACATTAGATCTATGAGGATATTTCTAAAACACTCTTCTTGAAAGAACAGAAAAGAAAGTATTCGCTCACCCATCCAAATAATCAGAATCAGGTGTTCCAATCACTTCCATGGCCACAGGTGTAGAAAATCAAGCACCTAGGCATGCAGACTGCTTTTACAAACATTTGTGAAAGAATGGGTCACTCTCAGGAGCTCAGTGAATTCCAGCATGGAACTGTGATAGGATGCCACCTGTGCAACAAATCCAGTCGTGAAATTTCCTCGCTCCTAAATATTCCACGGTCAACTGTCAGCTGTATTATAACAACGTGGAAGTGTTTGGGAACGACAGCAACTCAGTCACGAAGTGGTAGGCCATGTAAACTGACGGAGCGGGGTCAGTGGATGCTGAGGCACATAGTGCAAAGAGGTCACCAACTTTCTACAGAGTCAATCGCTACAGACCTCTAAACTTCATGTGGCCTTCAGATTAGCTCAAGAGCAGTGCACAGAGAGCTTCATGGAATGGGTTTCCATGGCCGAGCAGCTGCATCCAAGCCATACATCACCAAGTGCAATGCAAAGCGTCGGATGCAGTGGTGTAAAGCACGTCGCCAGTGGACTCTAGAGCAGTGGAGATGCGTTCTCTGGAGTGACAAATCCCGCTTCTCCATCTGGTAATCTGATGGATGAGTCTGGGTTTGGCGGTTGCCAGGAGAATGATACTTGTCGGACTGCATTGTGCCAAGTGTAAAGTTTGGTGAAGGGGGGATTATGGTGTGGGGTTGTTTTTCAGGAGCTGGGCTTGGTTCCAGTGAAAGGAACTCTGAATGCTTCAGCATACCAAGACATTTTGGACAATTCCATGCTCCCAACTTTGTGGGAACAGTTTGGAGCTGGCCCCTTCCTCTTCCAACATGACTGTGCACCAGTGCACAAAGCAAGGTCCATAAAGACATGGATGACAGAGTCTGCTGTGGATGAACTTGACTGGCCTGCGCCTCAACCTGATAGAACACCTTTGGGATGAATTAGAGCGGAGACTGAGAGCCAGGCCTCTCAAAAATTCCCATAAACACACTCCTAAACCTTGTGGACAGCCTTCCCAGAAACGCTTATGCTGTTATAGCTGCAAAAGGTGAACCGACGTCATATTGAACCCTGTGGATTAGGAATGGGATGTCACTTAAGTTCATATGCGAGTCAAGGCAGGTGAGCAAATACTTTTGGCAATATAGTATACTTCTGGCAACATTGCGACAAGCATTATCATGCCGTTGTCATGTGAACAGAGCCTTGGACGTGTCCTAAAAACACCAGTACATTTTTGAGCGACCAATTAAATTTTCTTCTTGGCAGTGTCTGATGTGATAGCAGTCAATGCAATGTTGTCATCCAGAACATTTACCTCTCAAAACAATTTTGTGCATTTAATAATTTGTAATATACTGTTCGCTGTGTCATGGATGTTAATGGTTGCTCCTTGGTTTCTCTTAATGAGACCAGTCATCAGTCACTGTCACAGTCTCGCCCAGTTTTACTTTTTGTTTCCCCAATATGGTGCTGGAAAGAATTTTAATTGCTGCTCAGTATCTCACGATCGTTAGCATGAGGGAAACTTAAGCAAGTCTCTCATTGTCTATTCACTGTACTGAAACATCAAGGGGATAGAGAATAGGGTGGCTTGTTGCAGAGTGTTAGTTAAAGACTCATGTGTGAGTGTGTAGGGAGCAACTTGGGCCTTTCTATCAACCGTGAGAAGAGACTACGAGGGGGGCTCATTACAATTGAAGGGATGTAGGGATAAACAGTTTGGGCATGTTGCCAGGAGTCAGGGAGACTGGATACCAGCTCCTTTGAAAGCCTGCTGATCTTACGTAACTACAATTTGTAAGGATCCCCATGTGAACAGCACAGCATTGCAGTCGGATTCCTGGAACCTGAAATAACCAGGAGCAGAGGAAGCAAAGAAACTCACTTTCCCATGAAACACTTGGGCACAATGCTGAGCTTCCTGCGTCGATCCTTGATCAGATGCCGACTCTTGGTCATCATCATGTGGTAGAGCTTCTCCCCCTTCTCTGCAATCATCACATAGGCATCCCGTTCCATTCCCAGTTTGAGACCTACAAATGAAGAGAGAAAAAAACAGACTGATTTGTCATCCCCCTCATCAATGAAATCAAATGTGACTGAACTGTGACTGTAATCATTTCTTGGTTACAGTTACACAACAATGGTGGAACAATGGACATACAGACTGAGACAGGTTTAAAAAAAAGAATTTAACAACTGAGAGAGAAGAAGGACACAGAGATTGACACCTGTATAACTAACTAATGTAACTAATGTAACTAATATCTGTCTTGTCCTCCCCAGTTTGTTTTTGTGTTTGACTATCATCTTGTAACTATTTTATTTTTTTGTCAAAATTTTCCCCTTGAGTGCCTGTTGAGCTGTTGCCAACAGGGTTTGAATTATAATCTGAGTTTTGTGGGGGCCCCACATGACGATCATTCCCATATTTGTGAAAAGAACATCATGACAGTTACTTAGAAGTTAAGAATAGCCAACAGGCTACATGTTCTAGGACTTTCCATCACAGGAACCACTAAAAGACCCACCTCCCTACGAAAGGACCGGGTGACATACTGTCGACCGTTCACTTCTTTCTCCTGTCTGAGTTTTTTTCTTTTCTTTTTTAACTCCCTGACTTTTGAGACACCTCCTCCTCCACTCGTTAATTAATTCTAACAGTGATGGCCAAGGAATGGTTAAGAGTGTATTTTAACAGCCACTTATTTCCTTCTTTCCTTTCTTAACTCTTTGAGTGCCATTGACATGTGTCAAAGTTTTTTTTTTAGCAGCAGGCAAAAGAGGGCACTCACACAGCCTGTGAGTATTATTGGGGCTTCTGGGGGTTGTAGTCGGGACATAAAGAGATGGTATATGCCACAGAGAGGAGGTGATCACGATTAGAGAGCAAAACAAACATAATCTGGACAAAAAGTGGTGATTTTGGTGAAACTGGCATCTACTCTCTGCCAGATAAAACCAGACTGGAACAAGGTAAAAACATGATATGACTCAAAATGGCAAAATACGCTGGCAAAAGGCATTTTCGGTTTTATCAATATGAAGTGAGTTGAGATTCAACATTCAAGAGATTCAATAAACCTTCTGAATCTCTTGAATCTTGAAGGCTGTCATGGTGCTGTTAGAAGGGATAAATGAGCCTTTGCCTGGACGGCCCGGTTGTGTTCTGGTATTGCAGATGGAATGAAGCCAGGAACAGAGCATGTGGCAGCTTGGGTCTCCCACAACTTTCTGAAACAAATCCAGATGTTTATCTCGCCTAGACACGTTCTGAGAGTAAGTAGGGTTCAGGAGGGCATTGTGATCTTGATCTTGTTTCTGTGTTGGTTTCTTAAGTATTACAGTATTATTCTATTGTAAAGCAGAAAATGTGAGGGCCCATTGTAAAAGCTTACAGGTCCAAGTAAAAACTCTCCAGCGGGTTCACAGTTTGAACTCCTTCACCTCATCGTGGCGTTTAATGAACTTCTGAACCACAGTGGGAGACTTTCTGAGCCATGCAACCTCCAAGCTGCCTATGATGCTGAACCAAAATATTAAGTATTTGAGTCGCATCACAATACACCAGACAGAGAACAGAAAATATATCTGTGACATCTGAATCTTTGTCGTTTGGCATTGCTGACAAATCAGTAAATTCATGTTTTTGGCTTGAATATGGTAGGTGTTATTTTTTTTTCACTACAAATACAAAGTGTTGACTGGTTATGTCCTCTAAAGCAGCCGCAGAACATTGTGTTTATGTTGGCGGTCAGCTGGCATTTGGCTGTGGTCTTCAAAGCAATTTTATCTGCAATTTTGAATAGAGGGCACAAGGAAAGGTGTGTGCAATCGCACAATCACTTACATCATTGTTCCTTTGAGGTAGGAGAGCCCTTAATATTTTCTGACACCCTACGATGTCCTTTACCAACCGGAAATGGATATGCAACACATTTGAAATGCTGCATTATGCAACTTAGAGCAGTTGCAGATATAAGTGTGGTGGAAAATGGAGAGAGAAAGGGGGGGGCGCGACTAACAGCTAACTCTTTAATTCAGTTTTCCCAGAGATTCTTTGGGGTTCTGCAATGGCAGCCTGTGATGGAGGTGGGGTTATATTACATTTGACAGCAGCTGGAGTAGACTTAAACAATGAGTGTCATTGAACAACAGACGGGGCCTGTCCAGCTCAGAGGCCCTTTCGCTTCTGTTCCAGCTGTCAGAATTTGTCTTGTGCTGCTCCTCGTCTTCCTGCGCTCACTGGCACAAGCTAATAACCAATTGCATTATCTGACCCACGCATTTTCCCTTAACTGCCATGAAAACGGTGATAAGACAAAAACACCTCCAGCTGGCAGTTCTTGAACAATGAACGTCTTTTAGGAGCGCCACAAGTCCAGCTCAGTGAAGGACCATGGCAATACATGGAAAAGGTCACATTAAACAAGGCGTGTCAAAGAAAGCAATAACGCATGAAGGGGAATAAGTGAAAAAAGATGATGCCGGGATTTATTGCAGTAAAACATTATCATGTAGCAGTCTAGACTGTTATTAAAGAGGCTGAGAGTGGGTAAGCATACTGAGAGCAGAGTATACTGCAGAGGGGGGTGATAGAAAGGAGAGTGTGGGGAAATTGGGCACTGTGACTGATCTGGCATCTGTTAGCCTCAGGTCGATTTCCGCCGGGTTGAAACTAAACACCACGAGCTGCAGCACACTCCTTCATACTCATTCCTACTCTGAAACCCTTTCATCACAGGATCAGATACCGATGATGTCAGTCTCTGTTGTGGATGTTCATTTAATGTCAAATTACAAAGACTAATTCAAAAAATGGCATTTATGTTGACACTTAAACACACACAGCTAAAGCTTGAGCATTCGGTCCTTTTCAACCAAATCCAATGTTGATTGTTTTAGCCATCAATGCTATCAGGTTGTGTACTACCCCAAATCTGGTTAAAGCCTTTCACACAACATAACAAAGACAGATGGCCAGTGCTGAACAGGTGGGGATGCATTTTAAGGCAAAAGAGGGAAGTCTGAAGGAGCAACAAGAATATCAGCTTGCATTACTAATGTCAAACTACTGGATGTGGTGCTGTGCAGGGCTTATTTTTAACAGCAGTGAACAAAGTGGATTGTTTTTGGGGTGAGACTAAGTACACTTTTGCTTTTCTGCACAGTAATCCAAAGCTAATTCCACATCAATTCATTATATGGCTACAAAACAAGTTGCTGCAATGGACACGACACTGTCTTAAAGTTTATGCAAGACACAAATACTTTTGTCAGTGTAAAAATAGATCTAGATTAATTGAAGTGTATGACATAACTGTGCTTTCTTTGTTTTTGGATTTCAAGCATTTATCCAAGATGCTGTTTTTAGCATATTTGTTGTTTGTGAATGAGACATTCGGCTCATCATCACTTCACACTGAGGACTTATGATTAATCAAACACCTCCACTGCATTGGTTTTCTTTGAATGTGTGTTGTAGCAACCTTTGCTGAGGGAATGGGTCAACCAGGCCGACCACAGACATCATGGCACCTAAGCCTCTATTTACAAAACACAGACAGGCAGCTTGTTTAAGACAGGACACAACCATAGGACACAGACACTGCATCCAGGACAAAAGCATATCCACAGCCAGTTGGTGGAGTCTTGATAGTTTGACAATCGAAGGTGACACCAACATGTAGGGCAAATGGAGAGGAGCCTTTCTATGCAGTCGCTTGCTAGTTAACATTGTCAGTCTCACAATACATCCTACCTGTGGCAAGTGTATTCCACGCAATGATCTTGTGATCTGTAAAACGTGGCCGGTGATGCTTTGTCTTACTGAGTTAAAATTACAAAAACAACTGAATTTTCCATCAGGGGAACTCTTGTATGAAAAAGGGATATTTTTTTACGCTCTCAGGTCAATAAAGCACAAGTGCCTTAAACTGCCTTTTAAAAAAGTGTTCCTTACTTTCTCTCTGCTCCCGCTCCCTCAAGATGGCATCCAGCCACTTCTGCTTGTCCTCTGCATGCTTGGCCATGCAGACAAACCACTTGTTTTTCGCAGTGTTGTGGATCTTCCAGCCATTTGTCACCGTGTAGTTGTTGCTGTGATAGTCCGCTGCAAGGCAAAAAAAAAGTTATCAAATTAATTTTTGTAAAATGAGAGCAGGGGGTCATACAGCACAGCATTAATAAACTTTATTATAGAGTAGGGTAAGTAATATTTTTTTTCCAATACATGACACCATCGGAATGGCCTTTAGGCTTATACTTAAAACAAATCATGTCATTAAAATAAAATTTACTAGTGTAAATTATCCTGCTCATTCACAGTTCTTTGGGGAGGAATGGTAAGTAAAGAAAGGTAATATTGAGTGCAATCAAATTACACTTGTAAAGATGTTTCCTTGGTTAACTTTAAAATCATTCTCTAAATAGGATTTACTACTTGAGCAATAATTTACAAGCCAATTAAAAATACGAACATGATGAAGCGTGACAGCAATAAAAGACCAGCTTTCCACTGACTCAACAAAATCTTTCCTCGTACCTCTTGCTAATTTTACCATCCAGTTAGCTGCAGGTGAACAGCCACTGAATAATGAATGGCCAATGGTAATGGGGTGCATTAGTCTCACACTCAAAGGTCATATAAATAGATGTGCCACAGGGGAGCAGCTCCTGCTGATCTGAGAGAGCAGGGAAATACATCAGACATACTAGTACTGTGTCCAGTCTCTTTTTACCAACTGGGATGGAAAAGATGGATTCTCATAAAATTCCATGCAAATACATGCTGTGATCTGCAAGGGTGGCATTTATCAGGACAGAGAGATGTAGCAACAATTTTTGACTTTGCAATAAAGTTGTCGAACAGGTAGGTTTTTGAATCAGCTTCATCTATGTGACATAAAATAGTAGTATAATGTGCAGTTTAGGGTATCTGGATTAACTGTTATTATCCTTTACAATATAAATTTTGTTTCATACAAGTTTTCAGTATATATCTCAAGAAGATAACCCCTTCCACATTTCATCTCATACACCCAGTAATCAGATAATCTGTGTTCTGGGTATACACACGTATGCATTTTCATCGCGGGACCCCTCACTTCTGCGAATATGGCCTGTTTTTCTTTGTGGTTTCCCCTTTAGCAGCCTAAATGTGACACCCAGCAGCCAACAAGCAGAAAAAAAGGTCATGTGAGCTTGCAAAATATTCTGCCAGCACTGAAGAGACGAGAAAAAAAAAAAAAAGAGGAAACACGCAAGAGAGGAAGACGAAGTGTTTTCTACACAAAGCCCAGCGGCGTGCCTCGCAAAAAAACCACACTAGCAAATTTAGCTGGCTGACAACCATATCACAGAGGAGTTGTTTATATTTTGGCACAACATCTCAGCCCGATACATCAGGTTTAACACCTGGCTCGGCGTTGCATTTGCACTTCAGATATATATCCGCGCCTCAGCCCATTACTGAATAGCTGACATCAAACGGTAGCACATGGGGTAGCGAACTACATCCTGTTTGAAACTAGGTTAAAGTATGACACTCCACCCAAACAGTCAACAAGTTACCTGATTCATATCCAACCACCAGTTACAAAATAAAGTTTCATAAACATGAAATTACAAATGATCTGTAAGTTGAAATTAGTGCTTATAGAGGTTGGTTAACATAGCACACATCAGAATGACTGAGGAGACATACACAAATGTTTCAGGAGAGTTGCATGAATGTACATATAGACGGTCTGCAAAGCTGGAGCAGCAGGGCAAACACAAACCTGTTCCATCTTCCACATTTTCCACCTCCATCACCTCAGTGTTGATTCTGCCTCTGAACACATAGAGGGGCCCGTTGATAGACTTGGTTCTCTTGGTTGACTTCTTTCCAGAAACCCTACAAAATGGCACAACACTGTGGTTACACTCAGCAGGGAAAACATCCGCCGATGCCAGTGGCAAAGTAAAAAAAAAAAATGTACATTGACGCAGACACAGCTATGGGAGCAGCAAACACATGTAACTGTTTCTGTTTTGCTTGCATACTAAAATATGTCTACACAAACAGGAATATGCACATTTGCTGCAATTTTCCATGCCTGGTTTCTTCTCAGTAATCAGTCAATAAAAGTATTTTTGAATGCTTTCTTGTTCCTCTTTTGAGACACTGTTTTGAGAGCTGCTGTATTAGTTGTCCAGTGGTTTGCCTTTCTCACCTGGACTTCCTCTTACAGTAAACCAAAAGATTGTCGAACAGGAAGAAGACGCGTTCCTGGATATTGCCTGCTGAGATCTTAAGGAGATTTCCATGAAGCAGTAATTCTGTGCAGATATCCGTCAGGTTGGTCCCCTGAAGAAAAAGATTGAAAAGGAGATTACTGACATTATTACTGTAACAAGCGTGACACAATCATGGTCATGTGATCAAGTTTGTTTTATTTATTTTCCACTCCATTGTCAATGATAGGAAAGAGTAAACACATCTGTCTCCCACCCAGCCACCATTTACACCCAATGTAACACTATGTTAAAATATGAACTGCACACTGTGACAAGTAATACCAAAGCCTAGCTTTCCTACACCAAGTGTTGCCAACACATAGATAGCAGAGAAGAGCAAATCCTTTCTATTCTCTTCTCAGGATGTAAACTCATCAAGCTACAGATAAATGCCTGCACTTAGATATATACAATATAGTTGTATGTGTATATAGGAAGGAAACTCATGACTCATGACATAGTAGGAACTGTGGGTGGAATACTTTAGCAATACCTAAGCCTTATCCTGATCCCTCCAGTGAAAGCTGATCAGATGCTTTGTAGCTCCATCAAGCCAAGGGGAGATTCACCGTAAAAACTGTGATATAAAAGCCTAGTCAACTTCCCAGTACTTATTCAGGAGGAAGCATTATGTTACTCTGCAGCCACCTTCACAGGATGTGATCGAGACTTTCATAAAGGCGTTTCTCGTTAGTTATCAAATCCACCCCAACTTATTAAGACTGAAATAACTGTTGTTTTGGTTTTATGTCATGCTGTGTCATAAAGAAAACTGTCTTTTACAATCCATGCAATAGTTAATGAGTATAATGTGTCTCTGTTAAACACATAATGCCATATTTCTGTACTGAAATGACTGAATGATATACATTATCAAAGATCAAAAGGTGTCTCAGGGCTTCCTTGCTTATTTTGAATGTATGGCTGAAATTTTGAAAATTAATAAAGTAATTTATGAAGCTATTAATCTGTGTTAATGAGGTTGTTGACATCTGCCTAAAACTGTTAAGAAAATGCCTGGCTGATTGACCACAGCATGATATCTAATTGATCTTTTCAAAGTGCCTTAACTTAAGGACAAATTACTAAAATTATTTAGGTGTCATTACCTTAAAATAACTTTCAGTGTTTTTACATTTGCAACTAGGAAACGGAAACTGCTTTCACAGATACACATGAGCAACCATGCACTCATCTGATTTGTGAATGACAGATGAAACTATTTCATATTATCAAAACAGTTGAGGAAATATTAAAGAATTTCATTTAGTGTGGATAACTCCCTGGAGACCACGAGTAGCTGCCTAGCAACACTATCAAAAGAGGGCCACTAAGACATCATATAAAACAACCGTGTTAAGAGACATTTCATTTCTCATTGTTAAACGGATCATTCCACTCTAAATCATCTGGAACTAAATACACCCATGTGCGGACTTAAGACAACCTCCCCCCCTTTGGCTTCTATAGAATACTCAACGCCCTTCACCATATCCCCACACGTTCACAGATCAGATATGAACTTCAGTTTGTCTTTGATGTTTCTGACATGGGCCCTGTGGAAACCCCCTGCTGGCTGTGCCCACTCTCAAGCGTCCATAATTGATTCCCATGAGTACATACTTATGACGGATGTTCGTTGCTCCAGAGTTCACAGAGAGAAAAAGTGATTTTCTGAGCTTTTTCTGAAGAGGCATACAGACCGACTGGGTCTGGGGGAGGGGATCATGTTTCAGTCAATCGATTCAACCCTGTGTTAACTGCGCTAACCTGGGGTAGTGGGTTGGCATGACCGTGAGTGTACAAGAATTCTGACATTGTGCGTGTACCTGTCTTCTATGATGAATTTGCAGGCGTGTCTTTGCTTTCCTGCATGTAAAATGTCTGTGTGTGTGAGCACAGTGTGTCTGAGCAGCGGTAATGCATCTGGGCCTACTTCGGCACTACTGGCAACCTCTTCCATTAGAGCTGGAGGTGATTAGCCTGGAGAGTGGCTGGAGAGAGGAAAGAAGAGCAAGGCTAATAGTGAGCATGTGGGGGCAGGGTAGGGATGAAGTGCCTTTTTGAGCTTCTACTGACTTGTTTAGAGGAAAAAAAGCAAAGAGAAAAGAGAAAGAAAAGAGAAATAGCCTGTCTTGGACCACAAAAATGAATGTCCGAGGTTTTTAAACACAGTGAATCAGATACACGTCCATTTTTAGAAGTTACTGGATGTGATCTGTGTAATGATGACATTTGTTCAAGACGTTTAAGTAAATCAGCTCACATTAACCCCATTATCAATCTGAAAGTGACTCACAGATACTACTTGCTGTTAGAACTGCATCTAACAATTATTCTAAAATGAAACAGTCATGTGTTTTATATATAAAAAGACAGAATATTGTGGAGAAGGATATTGGATGTCTTAAAGTTCATTGTTTAACTACCAGCTACCATTCAGACATATTTTTAAGATACACAATTAGAATAGTTCTAGAACGATAGTTTTTTCAATACCTCAATAAATTATTTACGTGTAATTTTGGCTTTAATTGTGGTCATCATCAATGTATTAACATGTTATTATTATTATCATTAATAACTCAATGAGTTATTTTTGTGTAATTTGGGCATTATCATGGTAGAAATACTAGACAATGGTCTAATGATGGTATAATAATGGTCTGAACAGGCACAGAAATCATTCTGTATTATGCTTTACTGTCAATATACCAAAGTTAAATAACCAATTATCAGGGTCAAATTGTAACATTTTTCAGAAGGACAGGGAGAAGAGTGGTCTGTTTTGGCAAGCAAATAGTGGGATGTCCCATTGGGGCCCATTCTCTGGTTCCATCCCTCAAAAGGTCCCCTCATATAACCCTCCCAGTGCATGTGAGACCATGGCTCTGCTTCCTACATCTCTTCTGATTGGGCAGCATGCCTGTTGGCATCCCCCTTGGCACCCTGTGTGGGTGGATTGTCCCATTGGTGCCTGCTAAGACAAGGCCTCTGTTGTGGTGGGTGAGGGAGGCGTGAAAAATGCACTGGACCCTTACTTCGGCTCCCAAGCCCCATGCGTGGCCCCTGTGCTCAGAGCAGTGATTTGACTGCAATAGTAATTTAACTCTTTAAGATAAACACTGAGGTCTCTTTAAAGTCAGTTTGCAGTGTTTGTTGTGAACACTCGTTTCTGCCTTTTGCAGAAGCTCAAGAATCACAATTGTGTTGTATTTCTTTTTCAGTTATTACTCCTTGAATGTCACACAGCATTGCCCCTAGCCATTTTGTCATCATTTTTCCGATCTCAGGCTTTCACCTCTCAAGCAAGAAAAAGCTATTCTCCTCTCTAACTGACCTCTATTCTTATCTCTCATCACAACTGTCTGTCCCTCTCTCATTTCCACACAAAGTCCCTCTTGAGGTCAAGTCATACTCGGGCGGAATGGACGTGGCGCAGACTCTGCGGAGGTCCGCACTTACTCAAACGGGACGTCTGCAAGGTCCGTGCGCACAAAGCTCAAATTTTATGACCTCGCGGACTCCACTCCACGCTGGTGTCGCACAAAACACTGCTCCTCATGTATTTTTCACATCTATCCCTATTAAATGTGACATCGATAATCTGATTCACGAAAATTTCACAGGAAACTACTGTGCAGCTCTACGCTCGAGTATGAACTGGCCTTTACTCTCACCTCCCAGCCCTCAATGTGGGACTGCAGTTGTTCAAGAGCCTCCAGTTTCTCCATCTGCCTCTTGGTCTCATTGATATTGGAGCAGACAGCCTTCATGGCCTGCAGAGCCTCCTCCACCGCTGGATAATCAGCATGCTTTTTTGGGGTCCGCTTCAGCAGCTCCTAGATTGAGGAAGGGGGAGACTTAAAACAAAAAAAAAACTGTACGATTTCAAGAAGGTGGGAAAGATTAGGTGCACCGAAATGTCAGCAGGTACAAATATTCTGGTGTTATCATTTGATGACAGCAGCAGTTGTACGGTACCTTCAGCAGCAGAGGATACTTGCAGATCCTCTGAATGGGGGTGAGAAGGTAGCCCTCCAGGGGAATATCTGTGCTTTTCTTCCCTCCAAGTAGCATGCAGTGCTGAAGAAAAAAAACAAGCAAACAACATAACAAACAAGTGTTCACCGAGACACATTATAAAGTAAAAGAAAATTGGAACGAAAAAAGATTCTGCCTGTCTAAGTGCAAGTAAGAAACACGAATAACAAGAAAACCTCTTTTGATTAGTGATTGCACATTATGCTAAAGTTAGAAAATGCTTGTGTATAAAAAAGGAAAAACAAATATGTTAGAGAAGAAAGCGTGCTGGACAAAGTGATTTTCATTACTTTCGCTTCCTGTTAGCAAACAAGTTTCCTCGCAAAACTCGCGACACTGCATATTAACATTAATCAGGAACAAATTTTACTTCATTCTTTCAAAATACATCTTGGTTCAGTTACACACTAGAAGAGTCAGTTTTACTTTTCCCTTTGTTGTTAATTATCCAACACATCACCCATCTATTTTAGTGCATTCACAGCTGTTTTCATTGCTGTCTCATACCTCTTGTGTTTTTCAGACAAAAGAAAACAGACTTTCATGATTATTGTTGTCATTTCCATTCAGTCACAGTGTGTTGTTTCAGCAGCAAATCTTTAACAGGTCCAGGTGCAAAGGAACAATCTAGATCTGTCTGGCAGCAAAGTCTTCCCATAAGTTATTAAACCTGTATGCAGACTGACTATGCAATTTGGGTTTGTTCCAACGACATTTTGAAATTTAGATTGAGGCATAGGTGTACAGGTGTATTTTCTCTTTTTACTCGGTTTTGGGGGAGAAGTGTTTCCTTGGTCGAAGTGAGGGTCGTTTTTTTATGACAAATGGTGTCATATCCTGTATAGATTTCAAAGCACTCTGAGGCAAATTTGTAATTTGTGATAATGGGCTATACAAATAAAATTGATTTGACTTGACTTTCTGAAGCAACAGTTAAGAAAAAAAGAAAAAAATCTTTTTATTTTATTTTTAAGACCATTTATTTTGACACACAATTCTATGTCTGTAACTTTACTACTACATTCCTTTTATTTTATCCCTGAAAAACCCTCCAAAACCAATGAAAGGGTCATTGAGAAACCTCTAAAACGTGTTCCGATTCCCCAGAAAGTTTGGGTTTTAACAATGTGCCTCCCAGAACCAGTTGAAAGGATTTCTTCAGAAGTGGATGGGCTTACAGTTACAGTCATGGTTTCTGCGTCTTGTATTTTGTAGGAACACAGCCTGTCAGTACGCTCTGAGCTCATGGAATGGGATGAAAGATCAAACACAGCCGTGCAGATAAACCACTCGAGTGTTCTCCAGTGGGAAACAAGGCAGGAGATCGCTTTAGAGCATTATAATCACAGAGCAGGAGAGGATGCGGGGGGATTTCTGATGGGAAAATGAGCAGTAAAAAAAATGCAACCAATCATGATTGCGAAACTTTTGGATTCCACAGATTCCTAATGTACTAATGCATTCCTCTCCCACACCTCTATTTCTGTTGAAATCTTCTCTGACTTCCATTTCTTCTGTATTCTCATCTTCTGTTTATGAGTAATCTACCAGCCTAAAGCCAGAATTCCCTCTGCTCTTCACTCTGACCTCCTTTTGCCTGCGCTTCACTTCTCTCTTCTAACGCAATTAGCACTTCATTTCTACACACAATTTCAGAAGTCCTGTTCATTGTGTGAATCAACTAGAAATAGTTTAATCCAGAAAAAAATCCACTGCAATTAACGATACCTAAAAAGATGCTGATGGCAGTTCATACGCTGTCATTAATTCACTTCAAAAATTGAAAACCCTTCATTCTGCGCCCTCCGATGTTGTACTGAAGAATCACATTTTGCTTGAGCTACTTAAATAGCATATTTGTAGGGGGTTTCTGAATTCTAGTGAATCAATCTTGTTTCTATTTTGCTCATGGTTGCTACTCAAATCACAAGAGCTAGTCCAATATTTGAGATTACACAGGTCTGTTTTCATACATAACCAGATGTGTTGAAGTGATTTTATTTTGGAAGCACTGATGTCACACAAGACCTGCACAATTAACCGCCGCATGACCGGACCAGGGGGAGCAAAAACAAAAAAAAAAACAAAAAAAAAAAAACAAAGCACACAGTAACACTCTGATCCCACTGTTTCCAGTCCCAGGGGTGAGAATAATGCCATGGAATCAAACCATCAGACAGCAACGAACGCAGTCAGATCTCTCAGCCAATCCCAAATAAGCTGCCAATACTTCACAGCTGGCTGGCCCAGAATCTGCAGATGATTTCATTTTTTCGGAAACCCGCTCGAAGGCCCTGTCGTCGACATTCTAAGTTCATTGTCCAGGGCTTGGGTGTCAAAACAGAGGAACAGCTGGCAGCGGAAACACTATCAGAGTGACACAAAAGTAACCTTGATGATGGCTGCATCCTGTCCGGGCAGGGAGAACCCCTCTGACCTTGTTATGGTTTCTGCTCTTTATTCAAGTGTTAAAATGGAAATGGGGGTGATGTGACTGAAGCAAAGGGATGGAGGGGGTGGATAGATGAGAGAAAAATAAATAAGCTATAGGAGACTCACAGTAGGATATAGATGTAGGGCAAATGTAGTACTGTTATCAGGAAAGGAAATAAGGTAAGTCTAACCACAACTAGAAAAAGGATGCATCAGACTCATGACATAGTGAGAGGAGGAAGGAAGCCCATTAAAGACAGAGAATTAACAGAAGAAAGAGACAAATTTAGTGACATGAGGAGTGGAGAAACAATGCAAAGAAAAGCCAATTAAGTAAGGCAGAGGAGAGGTGCTATGGCGACTTACCAGCAGGAAAGTCCTGATGTTGGGGATTTTGTTTAGCTCCATAAGAAGTCGCAAAGCCTTTTCATGGTTACTGCAGTACTCACCATACACTGAGAAACTCTCCCTCTGTAAAAAAAAAACCCACACAGATCAGTGTTGCAGACCAGGGGAGGTAATGCCATATTTTATTGGCTACTTAGTAGCCTTGATGAATCAACGGAGACAACTGACAGGAGGAAAATTCTAGTTAAGTCTGATGCAAGGGAAGTGGCGGATGCCTGCACTTCCATAGTTGTCATCGCATGTCATTTTTCGTAGTCGCAAGGAGCATTTCATGTAACTGCAACTTATGTTCTACAATTTAATCAATAATATAATAACATTCGTGCACATTGTTTGTTGCACTTCTCTATTTCAAAGCAGTCCGACAGAGTGAGGGGAAACAGCATGTCAACACAACACACTTCCTTTTTCCTAGGTAATAGCATCGCACAGTGCAACAAGACCATTTATTCAGGCTAGCTTTTGGCACTTAGCTGGCTATGTCTGACTGCTCTTTTGTTGTTTTTATGTGCATAATATGTGTTTTCATTGGCCTTGTGCACAATTCTGGGCATTGTACGGTGCTATACAAATAAAATTTGATTAATTTGATTGAAGACAAAACAACCCCTGCACTAATATAAAAGTTTTTTGGCGAGTCGTCATTTCATTTTCTTTACAATATGTAGCCTGAAGCCTACTGAGGCATAGTGTGTATTATTAACGATGCTACAGTAACTGGGATGTGAAACCATGGGCCAAAGCTTCAGGTCTAGAAACTGAAACTGTCATTTGAAACAGCCGAGTAAGTGAAATCCAAAACTGCAGGTGCTGTAAGGACACTGCTTTCAAACTTAACTACTGTTGTATGTAAAGCTGGCTTAAGTATAATAATAATCAATATTCAGTTAATGGGACCAATCAGCCTAAATAGTTTGCTATCATATTTATATAATCTAAGGAGCTCCGCAAAATGACCTGTAAAATTACAAATGGTTACTAAACCAACATACTGTGCTGGCACAGATGTGTGAAAAAAATCATATGTGTCATTACCACATACATTGAACACACACTGTGCATGTGTCTGATTCACATGGTAACCCAGTAGTGGTAACAGAGGCAGCCAAACAAGGCTAACAGCTTTTTATAAAACTCTGTCTCTGCTCAGCTCCATTCTCTTGACCAGAAGGAGCAGACAATCTTTTGCAGATATATAACAGAAGTTAACGGCACAATATAAATCGTGGGCAGTTTTATTTTTTACCACACAGACAGGCAGGGAACTCAAACCCACCCAAAGCCACGTTTTGGCAGGGGATTCCAATCCAAAGCACCACTGGGAGCAACAGCTGGGCCGGCATATGGCGCAAAACCCCAGATACTGTCATACCAGGTTAATGCACAGCTAGAGGGAGAGCACAGGCTGGGCAAAACATGTAAATGTACTACCACTTAAGGCCATTTGTTATTGTGTACCTGTCAAATTTATATTTATATTATTTAATAATCTGACAACAGCAACATTATCCTAAATGCTAAATGACCCCTAAAGGACTATACTGGTGTTTCGGAATGTTTTTGTCAATCTACTCATAATCATCTACAATATATTTGACAAAAAATACATTACTTCAATCTTATATTATGAAATGAGTCAGTATTCATTGTCCTTACATTAACACATGGTCATAAATTGCAGGGCTCATACAATATATTTTAATGAGACTATTCTGTTAGCTCAGCAGTCCAAAAGCTCTTGAGCAGAAACAAATGCAAAGTATTGCCACAATAGAGTTTATTCTGGCTCTATTTTGTCCACAGCATAAGCTGCAACAGACTATATTAGCTGGCCCAAAGCCATGTTAGCTGGCCAAATATCAAATATAAGCATAAGACATAGTAATAAGCAGATAAATGTGAATGTTGTGTTTCATGTAATGTTGTTTTGTTGAAAAACATATTAGAAATTTGTATGCTCTATAAAGCAGTTGACCGAAATGTAAATAAAGCATAATTTATGGGATGGAAACATGGAAAATCCCCAGCATGGTCATTTAAAGTTTTATTCTAAGGAGACAAAGCAACTTAAAAATGCTCCAATGGTTTGCTCTTCATGAAGCCAGTAAAGTTGACAGAATTTGTCTTCTCTCTCTCTGCTCTCCCCAATTATTTAACCAGGACAGGGCTCGCAACGACAACAGTGAACATGCCCAGACTGTTAAATCCAGTCAGTAAACAGGCTGACATGTTTCCATGCATCAGTAAGCCAGAGGGTATCTCAAACAACTTGATATGGTTTCTTGTACCTGAATTAAGTTATTCCAGGCTGTGTCAAGAATAAAATAGAAAAACAATAAATGGACCACCCCATCAACAAAATACTTGAGCAGGTTGTATATAAAGGGAGTGTTTAGGGACATGTAAATGTAGCCCCTGTGCATCACTTTACATTGACATGCTCCTAAATGGTGGTACTTCAGTAGCTGAACCTGAAATAACCATTTCAGCTCTCAGGCTCTATCATCGTCTCAAAAAAGCATGCATTTTTTTAGCTATGATTACAACCAAAGACCTCTAGCAAGGCATTTATTTTTCTCAAGTGACAACAGCAGCATAGTCAATTCAGGCACAACTAAATGTCTTACCGGGGTCAGAATGTGAACCACAGAGTCAATTTTAAACATCAGGACTACTTAAGACTGAAAGACATCAGTTGTACCCAGAATAGCTCAAAGACGGGGGTTGTCCCTTTGATAAACATAAGCCTTTATTTGAATTCTCCGTCATTGGAATGTTATTCCGGAGGCTAGATGATTGGGTAGTATCACATACAGAGGAATTACAGAGAGTCAAAGCAAAATGGGTGTAGTTCAGAGAGTGCATAATGACATGACTGTTGCTTCTTGCACAGTGCTCGTGTATACACTCCCCGAAATAGAGCAAATATTGATGTCTCTGATTTATCCTCAAACAAGGTAGTCACTTTTTCACTTTTACAGAGATGTGAATGATCTCATGCATGCCAAAGTGTGTGTTTGGGCACTTACTTGCTCCAATTTCTTGCAATATATAAAACATATTTACTAACAGCAATAAAGAAGTATCTGCTTAAGGAGAGTTACGATAAAAAGCACATAAAGCAATTGAATTGCCTTGTTGCTGAAATTTCCTTTTTTTTTTTTTTTTTTTTTTTTTTTAATTTATCTGCAGCCTCCCAATTCATCTTGGCAACATCTGACTTTGAATAGCAATGAATCTTCCCATTTTTCTTCCCTAACTGTGAGTGGCAGATAGTCTTGTGGAACAATGCGGGAGGTTAATCAAATCCCAGTCATGGTGTTGACCTCTGGTCGAGGTCAAGGGCTACGGCTGGAGGGTGCCAGACGGGGCCAACTGATTGGCTGAGACGTGTCAGTGTCGAAGGACAAAAAGGTCATGGTATGGAGAGGGACTTGTAATGGATATCCAGGATAATACTCCCCCATTTAGAATTTCTAAGCAGAGTGCAAACATTAAATAATCACACCAAAATATAGTTGAAAGCAGACATATGGACATAATTTGTTAATGTGCTTATTACATTATATATTATTCGTCAACAGAATATGACATATTTATATTATTACAACTAATTTATTAAATTTTAATTCATTATTTGTTTGTGTCAGAGGAGGAGTTTTAGTCACTGATAAATTAATACTCTTTAATAAACTTACACTTGCTTACAACTACATTACAATGTATTAAAAACAATGTTGTTTGCATAAACTGATTATAAATTACAAAAAAAGTTTAATTTGCCTTTATTATATTAATTATTTGCAAACAACTATTTGATTGAAATAAGACACTAACATTTTCCCATTGTCAATTTGTTGTTGGTTTTAGTATTTTTAGGGGATTTGTTGACAATTCGAAAAAAAATAAATATTCAACAGCTTTCTGCTTAATCACACATCATCCCAGTTTTTCAAATGTTAATGACATATGATTGACTTTTGCTTTATTGTTATGATGCAGGTTTTTTTTCTGTCATGAATTAAACTGAAATGATGACGAAGCCACGGCTGTTCCTCCTCTACAAATTCAGACGGTTCATTTAGAAATCCAAGCACATGCAGCTTTCCTATTCCCCATCCAGTCTGACCTCTACATCTCTCAGTATGAACTCCATATCTCCCAGTCTGACGACAGAGTGACGGAGACAGGTTAGCCTCCATTAATCAGTTCTCCATCCTAACACTAGGCCTGACAGACTGAATGACCACAACGCCTCACACGTGTGAAGGTACATTTTGATGAGCCAACTGAACAACTATGCACAGATGTGATGTAACGTCATTCATGCCCCAGTCAGGTTGTGGATGGATAATTGCTTTTTACATTCCATTTCACTACAAAAGGGTACATTAAATACATTATTACACTGAACCTTAGTCAAAGAGCAAGAGGCAGAAACTTATTGGTTCTCCAACAGTGATACAGTATATTTTTTCTGTCTTTGAAGACCTCAAATGTGAATCTAATGATATCCTGCAACACTGACCAATATATTAGGCTGATGAGGCAAACTGATGGTGGAACACCTGGCTGAGCCTGGCTGTGCCTCGGTGAAAGTGAATGGAAGATAGTTTATCAGAGGGACACAAACAGAGAGAGCGAGAGAAGGAGCTTGCTATTGAGTGCTACCAGCAGAAGCATTGTCCCTACGCTGAGTGACACGCCATCTCTTCCTCCTCCGGACACAGACCCCTCTTTGTTTGTTCCCTGGGGCCAAACGAGTTCAAACAGAGGGGAGCAGGGAGGGAGGGGGGCGGTGGGACTGCAGAGCAGAGAGGAATCTTTGGACAGAGGGATGGAGCGGCAAAAGAAGGAGATGGCAGAGACAGAGACACAAACTGAAGAAGAGCGACTCTTTGGCCTGACAGGATGCAGGCCTATTTGGAAAGAAGGAGTGTGTGTGTGTTTGCGAGAAAGAGAGAGAGAGGTGTTGCATGTGAGAAAGAGAGAATTAAGGGGTATTTTCACAGCAGGCTTTGCACGCTTTCCCTGCATCTGTGGTTACGGGTAGCTCATCAAAAGAGTTTGTGTGTCTGTGTTTAGGCATTGAAGGGGAGTTCATGCATGCATGTCCATGTGCTTGTAAAAGCGTGTGACGGTCTGCTGATTTATGTGTGTCTCTTTGTGCTTGTCATGGACTTACAAACTGCAGGAACACGTGTCCCAGTGCATGGTGAGGCTGGGGTTCAGGCTGCAGACCAGACTCCACTGCAGACAACACCTCTTTGTGCAACTCCAGGATGTCCTCAATGTTTGAGAACAGAATCTGTAAACAGGGGGGATGATGTAAAGGGAGGGGATACAGAGGAAGGAAGAGATAAAGAGGCAGGGTGGAAGGAAGAGAGCAAGGAAGTGACCAACAGATGGACAGAGATGTGGGGAGAGAAGGCAAATTCATTAATCAACTCTATATATGAGCATCATAATATATGAAACTATCGTTTCAGATAGTAACCAGTAGTATTGTGTAGTTTTTAAAAAGCAAGTCATACCTTAACATGTTCAGGTGAGAGACACTGTTGGTCATCTGCAGTCTGTCTGATTCTGTGCAAAAAAGCCTGAAGAGGAAACAGAAGCAATGCATAAGTTCAGCAAGTTTTGAACATTCCAATAGACTCTGACTCGTTTTTTTAAAAATCCCGAATCTGTATCGCATGTGCACACAAGCATGGCCTGTAAATGGAGGTCCAGGTTCCCTCTGCTGTTTTTTTTTTGTTTGTTTTTTTATTTTTACATATGCACTCTTTGCATTGAGGAAATACACTGCCCGGCCAAAATAAAGTTGCCACTTCCATTTAACTAAGCAAATAGGTACAATGGATAATTACTGCAGGTTCAGCAACAGTATGTGCTCAAAGAATGAGGTCAGCTGACTACCTGAATATACTGAATAACCAGGTTAGTCCATCAGTGGATTTTTTTCTTTCCTGATGGCACTTGCATATTCCAAGATGACAATGCCAGGATTCATCGGGTTCAAATTGTGAAAGAGTGGTTCAGGGAGCATGACGCATCATTTTCACCACAGAGTCCAGACCTTAACCCCATTGAGAATCTTTGGGATGTGCTGGAGAAGGCTTTGTGCAGCGGTCAGACTCTACCATCATCAATGCAAGATCTTGGTGAAAAATTAATGCAACACTGGATGGAAATAAACCTTGTGACATTGCAGAAGCTTATCGACGCAATGCCACAGCGAATACATGCCGTAATCAAAGCTAAAAGCAGTCCAACAAAATATTAGGGTTTGTTTATTTATTTATTGATAAGGAAATCAGGGACAACACATATTAATAGACACATTTGTGTAAATATATAGCGAGCAGCTAATTTCCATCCTTTGTCCCTAGGCAGGTTGATGTTAACATGTAGTTAATAAAACAAAGATACATTATCAGTAAAATAATGTAAGGTACAATGACAATAGGAATGACAGGTACAGTACATGGTATAGACAGACCAAAAAAAAAAAAAGTGTATGACCTTTTTTTTGGTAGCAATTTTTTTTTTGGCCAGGCAGTGTAGATACATACAGCTGGCACATCAATATGCATGGCTATAAAACAAACACACCACTCATGCACTTGACAGAAAATTGACTTTCATGTCACTAAACAAAGACGTGTCACAATTGTTTCACTATCCCTTAAGAACGTTCCACTATATGACGAGACAATTTTTCCACTTGTGCCACTTAAAGCTCACTGTATGGATCTTCTGTAGTGGAAGCTATTGCACCTGCACATTCAGCTGCAAGATGACAGAGAGAAAAGCTTCATTGTTGCAGCATCTACTCTACACACACACACACACACACACACACAAAACATTTCACCAAGGACGGCCGTAATAGGCTCATGTCAAGTTGAGCTGTGTTTGTGTGTATGTGTGCGTGTGTGTGTGTGTATATGTGTGTGTATATGTGTGTGTGTGTGTGTGTGTGTGTGTGAGCAGGTATTACTTATGGTTATGGGGACGTAAAATTGTTCACACAGTCACATTGTGTGGACTCACCGTCCTTATGGGGACAAAATGCAGGTCCCCATAATGTCAACTGTTACATTTTAGGCTGAAGACTTGGAGAACATTTAATGTTAGTGCAGGGTTAGATTTTGGTTAGGGTTAGGATTACATGGGTAGTGGATATGGTTAAAGTCAAGGGAAGTATCTAGGAAATGAATGTGATGTCCCCACAAAACACAAATACACAACTGTGTGTGCGTGTGACTTAGGAAAAAAAAAAGAATGGTGAAGAGAAGGGAAGTGAATCTGCAGTTTCTTTTATTCTCTCTTCCCCAATTCTCCGTCTATCAGCCTGTGTCTGACGGGCTTAACCTGCCTTCATCTGACTGTTTGCCTCATCTCCAGACACCAATACATGTGTGGAAAAGAAAGGGATAGAGGAGATATGAATCCCCAACCACCAAATAAAACTCTAGTCCTCTAGCCTTCTTCATCTGGCAGGCTCCTGCTGTTGTGTCTGCCTGCATTTCAAGCCTCAGGTCTGAAAATTGATAGCACACCACGTGGATGAAGGATGTTACAAAAGAAAAAAAAACACTGGTTTCAATGATGAATGTACAATGATTCTGAAATTCAAGTATAACTGGAGGACACTTTGGAGGAAACATTTTTGGGTGATTCACAGCTGCCATTAAAAAATTACAATGAGGAAACAAGCAGCACTGATCTGTATGTATACTGCCTGGACACTCACTGGAACTAGTGGTACCTATATGTAAATTTGCTCAGGTTTTTTCAACACAAAGAAATTAAAACAATTCTGTTACCCATGCAAATACAATATCTGACTTTCATGTGTTTTGGGGAATATAAAGATGTTATTTTCCCTGCTCAGTGTATCACTATTAAACAAACTGTTTAAAATAAATATATGGAAAAAATACAATCCTTATGATAATATTGACACTGTGTTCTATGGATTATCAAGGGCGACCCGAACCAGATATTAACCAGATACCAAACATGCAAGTCAGAAAATCTGTTTGTTTTTGTGTTTTTTTTCTAACTTGGGAGAAACAACCATTTATAGAAAACTCCTGAATGCTCCATACAGTCACACATAGCATGAACATGTTTCACTTAGAGTAAGTCACTTGCCTGTAATGAAAGACTGACACTTGTAATCACACATTTGCTCTAAAGATAGAGCCAGACAACCAAGCAGCAGGCAGCAATCATATCATTTCCTCACAGACTGAACACATTGGGAAGATTTTCTCCAGTTTTCCCTCTCTATTTACTGGTTTGTAACTTGTACCAAAA
Source organism: Synanceia verrucosa (assembly GCA_029721515.1). Classification (NCBI taxonomy): domain Eukaryota; kingdom Metazoa; phylum Chordata; class Actinopteri; order Perciformes; family Synanceiidae; genus Synanceia; species Synanceia verrucosa. Next base: position 15,612,032 of record CM056561.1, on the reverse strand, counting down.
TAGAAAGCAAAGGTCCTCAGCAGTGAGCTGCAACCTTGCTAATTAAGACCAGTATATTAAAGGGAAGCGGTAGTTGTTGTGTTCCTGACTGGTTTTGGGAGGGAGCTGATTGTGCTTAAGGCGTACACTAATTAAATCCCCCATATGGCAACTTCCACCATGTCCACACTGGAGGAGTCAGTCATGTGAGAGATTGCTCCCTGGCAGAGAAGACAAGAAGAGGCAGGAAACAAGGCGTTTCCTCATTTACTCTTTGAAGGAGGAGAGCACAGTGAATGTGGGGTTGGCTGCAGGAGAGAGCAGAGGATGAAAACAAAAAAAGGGAAAGGGACAATAGTATCCAGACATCACTCCTTGTTGACATCCAGACAGGATTCACTCTTTAGACAAAATGTGCCACACAGATGTGGTGACAGAGGGATCTGTAGGGAGGATGGAGGGTAGGAGCAACAAAGGGATCCTTTCAGCCCTCGGCTCACCCCAACGTGGCCATCCTCACCCAGGGTTGTATTGGCTGTCTTCATTGTTCCATTACAAAGCACACAGGTTTATTTGGAGAGAAAATTGGAAGTTTTCTCTGTCCACCAACATAACGGAGACACCAGTTTCACTGAGTTTTTCTGAGTTTATTCAAATATTTTTGAGAGCATGATCAACCAACAGGCCAAAAAGGCTCCAAAAATAAGTTATTATGGGTATACTTGGAAGGATGTTGACATCTGATGGACAGCAGTTAATTTTGCTTAAAAAGCCAAGCATCGTAATGGAGAAAATTCTGTATTGATTGTCATATTTAGTTATTTCTTGAGTCATCATCAGTGATGACCATCAATGAAAGTAAATCCCTGCCAAGAGAAGTCAGTCATACATAGCAGAAATTACAGAGACTGAGATCTGCTTTGCATCAACTTCTTCCTCCACAGGATAAATCTGTAACTACGCAAGGCGACCCGTTGCTGATGCTCACAGATAAATTAAGCACAACTCCATGAGTGTCCAGATTGGATTATTTTTTTTAATTTCACACAAAACAAAATGAAAAAATAAAACTGAGTCAACATTTTCCACTCTGGTTTGGATTACAAAAAAAGAAGCAGATGAGAGTTGCACCCTCCCCGAGCATATTCCAAGTCATGCATCATTTGCCTAGAGAGGACAATACCTCAGACCACGCACGCACACACGCGCACACACACACACACACACACACACACACACACAGAGACAGACATTTAGGATATGAGATGAATATTTGACGAGAAGCATCCTTTCCACAGAACGTAGCTAAGCCAGTTGTTATTGGAAAAAAATCAATCATGAAAAACAAACAGAGTAGTCATGACGAACACTGTAATTCTACCCTCTGTACGTGGCTGTTGATCTCATTATTCCTTAATCAACATGCTTAGAGGCATCAGGATGCGGCTGGCAGTCCTTGTTTACTTTCAAATCTCCATCTCAGGTGACCAGTGTGCCTCTTGCCTCTAACATTAACAGGTCGTCATCAGTGAGCTGAAGGTTTGCAATCATGCTAAGTGAAGGATAAGATATTAATGAATAACATTTCCATGAAGGATGAATAACAATAACTTTGTCCATGTTGTGTTGAGATGGAAAGATGCATCTTTCTATTATAGTCTGAAATCTAATTCAGCCACAGGTCAGCTCTTGACCCACACTGAGAAGTTTGTTTTGGAAGCCCACTGCCTAAACCAAACCATAGGACTGTTTTCCCTAAAAATATAGATCAAACATGGATAACAGCTATGTATATATACATTTCCTGTTAAGGTTGCCCTCAGTAGCTCACAACAGATTGCGTGCATAAGATGCCTTGTTGTTCTCTGACACCTAAAAATAGTGATGACATCAAACAGTGTGTTAATAATAGTTGGTCAGATGGGACATGAATTCATTTTTGATACCCTTAGAATCATAATAATGAGTCAGAGTGGCTGCGCAGAGGGGGCTCAGCTGCTTCGTGGAGCACAGCAGACATATTGCACAGGGGGTGATGGGAAACTGCTCATGATGCAATCCCACAGGAGACTAGTAACACAACCATGGAGAGTCTTGACAGACCACAATGTAGCTGCCAAGTACGACACTAACGCAGAATCATACCACTAATATTTCAGTGTGGGAAAGCCAGGAAATTCTAACATCCTCCAAAGAAGAAGTTGCCAAAAGTCAAGTAAATTGTTTTTGGTTTTGGTTTAAGTCTTACTTTTGCTCTTGATGACAAACCAACAACATTTTTACACCTGTATATTTTTCTTATTTGCCTCCATATCCATCCTCTTGTTAGGCCTTTAATATTGCGCACTGCAGATGTGCAAGGACTGCAGCACTTTGTCAGGATTTATCTCAAGTTAACTCTATTGCTCAATAATTGTTCTAGATTATTTCTCCTTCACCCTCATGAGTCTGTACAAGCACTTCAGATCCATTTATAACAGAAGCATCCTATAAAATCCTGACAGGAATAAGCATGCATTGGCAAAATGTCAACTTTTCTTAAAACGTATTGGCTGACTTGGTGGTTGTCAGTGTAGTGACGTATGAAACAGTGTGTTAATTTCATGTAAATGGACCTGAAGCAACGCATGCTTCAACTAGTTATTTGGTACAGAAACCAAACAGACAGCAGTTGTGTCCTGATTGGATGCAACGTGTGAGAGCTGGCCTCAAAAACTAGTTTAAATCCAGGTACCAGGTAAAAAAAGAGTGAGAGATTTAAAAGACTGACTGAAATTATAAAGTTTAAATCAAGGAAATTCTGTGCTAAGTTCTCAAAAAGCCTGTGGGCTTTTGTATAGCATACTAGCTTTTTCTTTGAAATTTCACAACCCCACACCCTTTCCTCTGCCTCTGGTGAAAGTCTGCAGTAATGAGCTTCACCACACAAGAATTATGCCTCATTTGAAAATGCTGCTTGGTGCACAAGGTGCATTATGACAGGATATGGTCCTAATATCAAACAAAAAACACTGACAGCCAAAGAGTCTGTGTTATAAAAGTAGCACAGATGTAACATAGATGGCTACAGTTTTGTCAAGGATGCATGTAGCAGTCCAGCCAAAGCACTCTCATGCAAAAGAAGACTCACTCTTCCTCTCAAATGTCTGAAGAAACTTCAGAAGAGTGGGTCAGCCTTATTTGAAACTGCCCTTACATCAGTTCACAAAAAAATCTTTCAAAAGTGCCACTTGTTGAATGGGGGAGGTTGAAGCTGAGTCACTGTCCATTTTATTGCAAGACTTGTGCGACAAAAAAGTGAAGACATGTTAAAAAAACCCAAAACTGCAGCAGAAGTAATATACTTGCATCCCTCTGTCGTGTGTGTGGCCCGCAAACAGGAAGTGAAAACAGAGCAATCACACCGAACAAAAGCCAACACCTTTTTAGACAACTAAATCATTCAAATAAATTGAAAGAGTTTCTTTACAAGCAGACAGGCAGTGGTTCAGCCCAGCGGGGAAGGAAAACAAACAGCCTACAGAATGAAGCAGTGCCTCTCGAACACAAAAGCAGCAGATGTTGTTTCGGAAAAGGAAGTGTGGCTATTTGTGCAAAGGAAGTATATGACATGTTTGACTGGCTGCAACCATGTTCTAAGTATGAGAGATTTGTGCTAGCATGCAACTAAATTACAAAAAAAAAAAAATCACATTGCTTCATATATTTTAGAAGACCTAATTACGGACCTCAACTTTGTGGCACACTGTAATGAGAATGTTGTCTATGTTTTAAAGGCACCAAAGATGACAAAATCATGAAGGGAGGCACATTATACTTACTGTTATGGATTGAAAGGAACAGATATAAATGCAGTTGCCACCCATCATAATCACTGTACTGAAAAAAACATGTCCAACCCGACATCCACCTGACAGGACGATCACTGTTTGGTGCGATAACTGGTCTTGTGTTATATGACCAATCGGCCAATATGGGTTGGGGGGGTTGGGTTGCTAAATGTTGAGGTTTATCAGAGCGAAGAGGGGCCAGACAGTAAGGTGTGAGTATACAGATGGACCATATGCTGGTGTGGGTTCAGTGTTTGCTCCAGTGGGCAGTGGATAAGCGGCCTGCTGCCTTTACGTCTGTCTTGTCTGCTTATGAACACTGCTTTCTATAACTGCACTTAAAGCCAAATACGTAACGTGACCCAACAATAGATTCTGTGAGTCAGGGTACTCACTCTGGTCTAGAACTTCGTAATCAGCTGGGATTTCTATCACAAAAATTCAAATACAATCTACCATGACATTAGTCAAACTTACTGTGAAACAAGTGTCAAACCTTAACTGTTAAAAATACAAAAATAATACAAATACAAAAAAAAAAACTACACGTCATAATTCCAATGGGGAAGTAAGAAACAGCCATAATTGTAAAACTAAAGTTGTGACATTCAGACGCATAGGTTTGAAGCTGCTGCTGTCATGCTGCTGGCAGCCAGGGATGTCACCTCAAGGGTCACTCAGAGTCAGTCACAGGGGATCCTTTAATTTCTATGTTTATATTCAGCAATGGCTATCTATATTAAACAGGTGTTAATGAGAAGATGAATGTCTGTGAGTACATAGTAACATGGCATCATGACTGACATTTTGGAAGCTGTGGGGTTTCTACTATTTTGTACAAATAGAAAAGGAAAATTCCTTTTTACTTTTGCTTTAATAGTTCCCTGAATTACACAACACACTTCAACAACAAGTGTTTCTCACATTGAAGTCTACAACCGTGTGTATATATACACAAGTTGTAGATATGATAAGAAGCATTTGTCTATATTTTGATCTACTAGTAAAATAGGTCAACAGCAGTGGCGGTGGTAGTTTCAGTGGCACTGAAATCCTGTTTATGCCATGTATCACTACCATTCACTTTTAGTTTGGTTATGTTCTTTAACCTCACCTCCATTTTGCAGACACACTTCTGTGTTAAAAAACAACAAATTTGTAACCTGATGGATTATGTACTTCCTGTTGCTCACAGGAGCAAGCACAACTGCAAATGTGTAGGAAAGGGTGTTGTAATGGGTGCACACATTTCTTTGACGGAACAAGTCATTTATGAAGCATTTGTCTGTTTATTTGTGGGCCAATTAGATACCATACCAGGCACATAATTAATTTCCTTTCCAAACAGTAAACTTGGATATCTTTTTTTGGAAAAGATTCCTGTCATTCTAGCTGTTTCACTGTAATGTGACTAAAGATGGCATGAATGGGTACAAAACTGGGCCATTTTTGCTGATTGCCCATGGCTACATCAGCATTCAGCAACAATGTTGGGCCATCTCACTCAATTCAGATATCTCACAAGAGACCCCGTATATCAAGCGCAAGCACTAACACTTGTCAAGTTTTTTTTTTTTTCAGCAGGCCCTGAGAGCCCCTTTTCAATTTGCTGCGGTTCCCACACCTACTGAAACAACCCTTAAACAGAATCACAGATCCACAGATTCAAGACTTTTCTATGCAAGTTCTCAGGTCACCAGCCTCAAACTCTCTATCCCTCCTTATCCAAGAGAAAACAACAAGTTAAAAACAATGCATCCATTAAAGGTCCCTCTTTTTTTGGGAGAGGATTGGGGTAGCCAGTCACAAAAGGGGACAGGGCAGATTTGGAGAGAGAATGGGGCCATTTTGGGGGTCGACATAGCATGAAATTGAATAAATAAATGGAGAAATCCCCTCTTTGTGGACTGAGTGCAGCAGAGCCAGAGAATGGCCCGTGGCATTGCCACAATGAGGGACCCCAAACCTGAGCAGACTACTTTCTCTCTGAAGCTGTAATTCACATCCCTTCCCAATCCTCAAAAAAAGTCCCTCAGCTCCCCATCACCCACCAACCAGTCCCTTGCTGTCTTCCAAGAGAAACCCCTTTTTGGCAGAGCCAATCGCCAAAACACAAAGTCATCTTTGAGTCTTGTCCAGTTGTCCCCTCCCACTCTCACTCACTTCCGCTTTGAAGGACTTTAAACTTCGGAGCTCTTTGAGGAGCTCACATGGGTGGAAACTAAACACTACGGGGGGATGAGACAGTGTCTCAACCACAAAAGAACAGACCGTCAGCACTGGACCAGAAACTTCCTGTTGAAGAGTGCCTACTCATCAAGCCTTCTTCGGCCATGTTGCATTAATGAATATGCTGTATGATGCACATGATGAAGATGTGAAATACACAAAGTAATTCATACATAACTTTCAATGACACTTGCAGTGAAAAAATGTCTTTGCATGTCTTTTCAAAATTCTGCTTTCAAAGAATTTTACTACTGCAGATATTTAAATCTTCTGAGCATGTCTAATTTGTATTGGAGACATTTAAGTTGCCAAGGGGGCTGCATGCAATCAATCCAATTATTGACTCACTCTCAATTCTGTCATGCATTACATATCTATAAGAACAAAAGAGAGGGGAAGAAGAGTTCCCATGCTCGTCCCTTGTGATGACAGAAATGTAAATAGCTTGTGATTAAATATATGTTGCCCCAGAACATTTGTGCCAGCTAAATATAATATAATAATAACCTCATTTCATCTCTACCAGAGCTTGACACCCAGCTCAGGTTTGTCAGTGCATATTTTTCTAAGTGGCTTTCCTATTGAGGGGTGACATGTAGTGATGAGGCGATAACATCATGGACCAGATTGCAGAGGCCATCTGGACTTTGGAGTGCAAGATTTCTGGTGTTGACAGGCGTATGGAATCACAGTCTGATCAGAGAGTGGTGAACATGGTGTTAAGTGAGCCATCAGAAAAGTGAAACTTCTGAAAGTCCAAAGACCATGACATAGCACTGCTGATCATTCAAGCTACAGCAATTTTTTTACATTTTCAATATATATATACACAAAAATTGTGTTTGTGACATAATCAAGCAAAACCAAACTAAGGATGCCACACCTGGCATTCAGCTGGGCAGACATAAACAGTGTCAAGGGCACAGACAGAGAAGGATCAAAACACACAATAATGGCCATTTGGCAAAGCAGGAGAGGAGATCATGGAGAACTCCCACTTCATCTGACACAAACAGTATTTGCCAACTCAAACTGAGAACAGTGTTTAATGGGTAGACAGACAGCAGCTAGTTAAAGCCCTTTCTTTCTGAAAAAGTGTTATTCTATCTCTGAAAACATTCATCCAACTGACCTACATTATAGCTCAACTTCTCCTTTTGGCAGCCACCAAAGTGTTTGTTTCAACTGAAAGCGATGCTGCTTCTAGGATCGTTTTGATTCACAATATTTCATGTAACAGAGGAATTTAAATTGTGAAACTGAATCACATGTGATCATATGATATCAAGAGACAGTAAAATCCACGAGTAAAGCCCACATTAAAACAAGCACTCCATTCATTCATAATTTGTTGTTTTTCTATGTGACATATCCTGTAAACAGTAAAGCGTCATGTAAATGATCAGCTGGAGAAAAAAAAAAAAAAAAAACTTTCTGATGCAAAATGTAGTACCTTTGCCTAAAAAGATTTCCTATCGGCATGTGAAAGCATAATCATCGCAGTGGCAACTCAAGCATGTGTGACTCGAGCCTTTAATCATACCATGTTATTTGGCAAAACTGGCATTACATTGAACACATGCCAAAGTAAAAGTCCCTCAGCAACCAGGCCAAAGAATTTGTCTGCAGCTGTCGTGAGCAGTTATATCAACAAAGTCAGCAGCCTCTTTAACTCGTGAGGTTAAATAACATCAACAGACAAAGATCTCCACTAATCTGAAAAGTGAATTAAAGCTAATGTTTAACAAAATGACAGTCACGGAAAGATAATTACAGCGTACACCTCCCTGGTTTGCAAGCATGTAAAAACTCTCAGTTCGCAGTTGTGGCAATTAGGTGGAAAAGCAAATCCAGTGGCGTGCAACTTCCCACCGCCTTAACGTTGTTCCACCACTCAGTCAAGCTGTCACACACAATACGCTCCATTGGTTGGACAAGGCATCGTTAGACACCCTTTTCATTCAGTTTTGTCACTTAAGAAGAACAGACCTGCCAACAAAAGTAATGGACAAAACAGACAAGAATGAACTGGAAAAGAAGTGTGATTCATAGCGACATCTTCCATCCAGTCCATCCATCCATTCTTAAATCCATCCATCCATCCATCCATCATCTTCCGCTTATCTGGGGTCAGGTCGCGGGGATCGAAGCTTCAGCAGGGAAGCCCAGACTTCCCTCTGTCCAGCCATTTCATCCAGCTCTTCCAGAGGGATACCGAGGCATTCCCAAGCCAGCCGGAGACATTGTCTCTCCAGCATATCCTGGGTCGTCCCCGGGGTCTCCTGTCGGTGGGACGTGCCCGGTACACCTCAACAGGGAGGCGTCCAGAAAGCATCCTTATCTAGATGCCCGAGCAACCTCATCTGGCCCCTCTCGATGCGGAGGAGCAGTGACTCTACTCTGAGCCCCTCCCAGATGACTGAGCTTCTCATCCTATCTCTAAGAGAGAGCCCGGACACCCTGCGGAGGATACTCATTTCAGCCAATTGTATCCATGATCTTTCAGTCACGACCCACAGCTAGTGACCATAGGGTAGGAACGTAGGTCGACTGGTAAATTGAGAGCTTTGTATTTCGGCTCAGCTCCCTCTTTACCACGATGGATTGGTACAGGATTGGTACTGCAGAAGCTGCACTGATCCGCCTGTCAATCTCGCGCTCCACACTCCCCTCACTTGTGAACAAGTCCCCAAGATGCTTAGGGCATATTCACACCAGGAAGGTCCGTTAGCTCACTTTGGTCCGGACCATTTTTTGTGTGTGGTTCGCTTTCACACTGTGATTAATTGCAACAGGACCAGAATTAACACATGTGCTAAGGTCGTTCAACCATTGGACGGTAAATGTGTGGGCGGGGTAAAACAGGAAGCCCAAAAGTGAATGTAGACCTACGTAAACAATGGAGACTTTGTGTGCTGTTCTCATTATCCTTATAGCAATATGGTTTATACAGTTACAGCTTTTTGCAGAAATGTCCGAGCATCAAGACCGTTTGATGCGACATGAGTTTTACAATATCATGCTCGTAATTTTGCAACGACAAAGACGTCCAGCAAATCAGCTGAGGAGAGCGCTCATGTGTGTCCAATATGCTACAGAAACAACAGGTCTACTGTACAGAAGACGGAACAGGTAGCGTTCGCTTCATGTGCGTGTCTCTCTCTCGCTCTCTGTCTGTGTTGTGTGTCACATGTACGAAAAATACGGGAGACTGTCAAATCCAAAAAGGTAGATTTTTTGCAACTGGGTAGGATTGAGGTCGGGCTGCTTTCCCACCTGAAATGAACCACACCAGAGTTCGATAGGAACCGCTCCAAGACCACCTCCTCAGCTGGGTCTCGATCTGCTTGTTTGGTCCGCACCAAAGTTCGACTGACTGTATTCACACCGGCCAAAAAGGTCCGAACCAAGGGAGGAAAAGAATTACACCCTTAAACTCCTCCACTCCTCCAGGATCTCATTCCCGACCCAGAAAGAGCACTCCGCCCTTTTCCGACTGAAGACCATGGCCTCAGATTTGGAGGTGCTGATTTTCATCCCTACTGTATCACACTCAGCTGCGAACCACTCAAGTTAGAGTTGGAGATCGCGACTCGATGAAGCCAACAGTACCACATCATCTGTAAAAAGCAGGGACGTGACACTGAGGTCACCAAACCGGACCTCCTCAACTCCTCAGCTGTGCCTATGGGCACCACCCAGTGCCCATAGCTAAGATTCTTGAGTATGCTTGCTGGACACCAATTTAATTTGGAGGAAAAGAAAAAAAGTTTAATTTGAGCAACTGCTTCTGTACCATGGAAGGAGATGGCCTACTTGTGTTGGTTGGCGTGTGATGTGTGAGCTACACTCTTTCTTTGTCCCATTGTGTCATGTGAGCAGCTTCCTGGCAGGACAGCATACAGGCATTTGCTCTGACCCACCCCGATCGGGAAACACTTCAGCAACCCTGTAATCTCACCCAGGCATTACCAAACATCTTGTTTTCTCCATTTGAGACGCTTTGTGTGAAGTTGTTCTATACTTGTTTTGGTGTTCGGCATTTTTTCAAATGACCTCTGACCCAGAATGAAGCCACACATCTGGTTGTATTTGAGAAAGAAAACAAACATTGTGAGCATGCTGCCACAGTTCGGAAGCTCCCAAGGCAAAGTATGCAACAGGTCATTCTGCAGGTATACATCCATGCCATACATTCACACAACAGCCTGCACAGTTCCTGCATTCAGTAGCCACCCTGAGAAAGTACTTGTCTCAACTTTGTCTGGGTCATGATCTTCGAGGGGACATTACAGATCTCATGTTTCTGCACTTTTACAATTCAGGGCAGGTCACCCACTGTATCATGTATCAGACTGTTGACAAGCACTTCACAGAGCTTTTCACATACACACTGTTAGTGTCTTTTATTTGTTATTTGTCGCAGTCTTAAAAAAAATCAATGTTAATCAAACAGTGCATCTGCTCTACATTCTTGGCATTGTGTGGTCTGACACTTGACACATTGAAATCAGCAACCTGATATAGCCTAACACTGATGTCTCTGGTTCATGATATTCTTACCTCCACACACCTTAGATTCTGCAGCACCCATACCCACAGATTCACCTCTTTAACTGCATAACTACTCAAAAAGAAACATTTAATCCATTAAATACTTATTTGGCTAATCAACATCCAAACCTATCATATAAAATGATATTTCACCTATGCTAATTCACAGCTGTAAGAATCTGAAAACATCAGTGAAGGAGGGGGTGTGGTTTTTTTTTGACATCATGCCTCTGGGTGTTACAGTGGTTTAGACTTGTTAACTTGAATTCTTAAAATTCCTGCTGCAGTCTTATGCCTTAAAGAAGTGGCTTATCAACACACATGACTAAAAAAGAAGCACAGAGATTAAGTTGGAAATTGGCATTTACCCTCATTTGTGTAACATACTGCATTGCAATGAGTTATTCTGACACTGTTAACTGCAGCAAAAGCTGCACTACAAGGTAACAATTAACAGGAGGGGAGATAGACTGATGCACAGTGGCAAGTTGGAGTGGTCTAAGTGTGCAAATATTTATGAGTATGGTAAATGTCTGGAAATAGACGACCTTCAAAACAACTCAGACAAGTTGTTGTGGACTCCAACTAACCAAAAATCTGTAGATATCCATCCATCCACCCATCCATTATCTACCGCTTATCCTCATAGGGTCGCGGGGGGGCTGGAGCCTATCCCAGCTGTCTTAGGGCGGAAGGCAGGGTACACCCTGGACAAGTCTCCACCTCATTGCAGGGCACATGGAGACAGACAACCACTCACACTCACATTCACACCTACGTTCGATTTAAATTAGCCAATTAACTTAATCCCCATGCATATTTTTGGATGGTGGGAGGAAGCCAGAGTACCCGGAGAGAACCCACGAAGACACAGGGAGTACATGCAAACTCCACACAGAAAGGCCCCGGGATTCGAACCTGGTACCTTCTTGCTGTGAGGCGACAGTGCTAACGACTACACCACCCTCTGAAGATATCATCTTCCACAATTAATCAAATATCTCCCTCTCTTTTTCTTTTTGCTGCTAACTCCTGCACGCATGTCTCAACTCAATTTCACCTTCAGCATTTGATGGTTTAATTAAGTTGGGAGTTAAAGATACATGATGAAAATCTGTGTCCCATCTCTCAAGTGTAACTAAGCAGCTGAGTTTAAAGCCCAGTAATAATAAAAAAAACCCCAACAAAAACCCAGCAGGCTGCCATAGTAACAGTTCTACCTGCTGTTAGTGTCAGTACTACGCGGCCTGTTTTTCCCCTTCTCTCTAGCTATATATATATATATATGCGATGTGTGCTTGCGTTTGTATGACTTCAGTGGGGCTGAGGTTGCAGTGAACTGAAACCACTAGCGCCGTGGCCAAGATGAGAGTTAGAATCCGAAGCTATTTATACCCCCCCCATGGCCAGAGAAACTTTATACTGGTCTTTCCCACCAAGTGGGGAGGGCTGTAGAGATGGAGCGAAGAAGAAGAAAAAAGAAAGGAAAGTTCGGAGAGGAAGCTCAAGGCTGGCTTCCTGAATGTCTGTCTTCCTGGACACTATTCGGATAATGTGTTTGAATGCGTGCACACATGTCATCCTGTTTGCTCATCGACTTCATCCGTCTTGCTTGTCAACAGTAACTAGAGGTGGACGCGTTAAAAAGTCAACAACAGCAAAAGAAGAAAAAAGAAAAAAAGGCTGCAGCTATAAAAGCGTGTGCGCAGTCACACACAAAAACACAACACAATTTATCCACACAAACACACATCATTATTAGACGTGTGTGATCTCACTTGTGTGTGGCCCAAAGCAAGGGTCACAGAGGGCAGGGTTTCCAGATGTTTCCTATTATCCCGTGGCACTGACAAGACCTTCCTGGACACCGTAGACTCTCAGTCTCACACTTCTCATAATCAAGAAGGAAAGTCAAAAGCTCACAAACATATTGGTCATGCTGTTCCACTGTTGTCTTAACTGGACAGGATCACAGTCAGCGTGGTCAAAAATCAAAAAGGCAAAGCCCTACTTTTATGGTTTTGAAGGAAAACCCCTCACATCTACTGGATATGACGCCACTGGCTGTACAGTCATAGATAGCCTGGAAAATCCAGTAGCTGCAGAAAAACCCCACTAATCTATGGCTCTGAGAAATGATCAATTCAGGGAATGTGCTGCAACAAAACCCTGAAAAGAGCCGTTATCACCGTAAACTTGGAATTGAAAAGGAATCAGCTTGTTTAAATAAGACTGCTTCCATTCACTATCTCAAAGATACAATAGATGTGGAGATTCTCAGTGATAACACTGAGCAAAATGAATCCTCTAATCCCTCTTTTCATACACCCCAACCCCCTTCTCACCTCCTTTCCTCCCACCATCCCTACATGCTTCCCTGCAGCACATTGGATGAGCTTGTTGGCACTGGTAATTGCCAGGGGATGAGTGACATGCAGAACGGCTTGAGATGCCAAAGCCGGATAACCATCTCTTTTGTGTGTCATTTGCAATCAATGCAATTGAGAAGTAATTCTGTACAGGGGCTAAAGATCCAGGAGGTTGCGGAAGAACACAAAGGGGAGGTGGAAAATAAATCAGTGATAAGGTGATGGAGAATGATGTGGGCGTTCATCAGCGAGCTGCCATTCACTCTGCCACTGTTCAATTTCTATCCTAGACATGGAGTGAGGGGAACCCCAATGAGACTCACTGAAGAAAACAATCAGTTTCCCACAGATAAGAAATAAGCTGAAGGGGTCTACCTAAAAAAAAAAATCTAGAAAGTGAAATGTCATGGAAATATATTTTGGAATTAAACAATATACTGTATATAAGCAGAGGTGTGAGTTCCACAGAACCAAAACTTTAGTCATCACTGATTCAACATACAGCACAGCAACATCCGTAGACTAGAAAGCACTGCAGCCACAAACCAAGTGTGTTTTCAGTTCACCTTTTTTTTTATACTTAGAAATGTAGGAGCTATCCAGCTCAACGACAAGAGACGTGCTGAGTGAAAGCTAACACTGAAATATGAGCAAAAACAGCGTGTACGATCAAATAAAATTAAGTCTTGGAAACATAAGTAACTGCTTAGAGAATAATCTGATTATATGACCACTCACTCTCACTTTTCCTTCCCCATCACTGAGGGGCTGCACCTCCCCAAGCCAGAACCACTTAGTATCTTTATTTAAACCATATGTCCTGAGCTCACACAGCCAGACTTCCCTTATCAACACCACAGTGAGCTGTATGGTGACAAAGCCTCGGCTCCCACTGAGGGAGCCGGCTCAGCTGGACCCTGGACGGAGAGCATGGGAGGGATTTGCAGGGAACTGGTATCAGTGAAGCAGATTGATGTTTCTTTTCTCTTGTCCATCTAAGCTACTGAGCCCTGCAAATATGGATATTCAGTGGATTTTAACCTCACTGTGTACACACCGTATATATATATGCTATCACATATTGGGTACGTTACAGAGCAGCATGCTTTGGCATCATGCTTGTTTACATTGTGTAAACAAGCCCATATGTGACGATGACTAGTAAAGCAATCTCATGCATTTATTCCAGTCTGGAGAACAAGATTTGTACAGTACAGAACAATTACACATACTGTATCTGGCATACCATTTTTATACGAAAAAGATGATTTAATATAACAAAGAGACATTAATGCAGTGTGGAATTAGCCATACCAGTTTACCCATGCTTTCCATGAATCGCAACAAAAAAACAAAAGCCTTGAAACACAGGAAAACTGGATGAAATTATGACACTCCATGTGTCTGCAGGTTTGTGTGTATAAAATGACATTCTATGAAAAGACACAGGTGATAAAGGAATTCTCTCTCAAGTCTGACTCCCCACTGGCCATACACCGTATGGCTTAAATCAAGACATGCCAATCAATGTGATGATGGGGAGGAGCATGGTGGAGGGCACTGACGGCTTTCAGATGTTCACAGGAAAAAGCTCCCAGACTTCTCTGATAAATCATCAGTGCTTTGTCTCTATCATTACGTCGGAACTGGTTTGCGTGGGGTGGGGGCGGGAGGTCAAAGGATGTCCCGCTGCTGCCTGGTCTGTCTTGTAACAGAAGATAAGCTTGGTGTCTTCTTGTGCAACCAAGAAAGGAAACAACACTACAGAGATTTGCCCCGAAATGTTGCTGAATTTAAATCCATTCGGTAAATGGGTTCAGGCTTCTGTTGCATACATACAGTTACACCAAAAATTATGCATACCCCTGGTAAATTTTGACTTAAAGTTACTTTTATTTAACCAGGAAGTTGTTTTTTTTCTTGAATGGAAATGACAGTGTGTCCTAAAAGATAATAGGAGGCATCATTGTGGGAAAAAAATATTTCTCAGCTTTTATTTACATTTAAACAAAAAGTATCACATCCAAAATTATTCATACCCTTCTCAATAATCAATAAAAAACCTTTATTGGCTATTCCAGCAATCAAACGCTTCCTATAATTGCTGAACAGCTTTTTCCACTGGTCTCCACTGGTATTTTTTGCCCATTCATCTTTTGCAATGAGCTCCAACTATTTCAAGTTGGAGGGTCTTCCTGATCTTAAGCTCCTCCACAGATTCTCGGCTGGATTTAAGTCAGGATTCTGGCTGCGTCATTACAAAACATTTATGTTTCTATCTGCTAACCATTTCTTCACCACTATTGCTGTGTGTTTTGGATCATTGTCATGCTGAAATGTCCACTGGTGCCCAAGACAAGTTTCTCTTCAGACTACTTGATGTTGTTGTTGAGAATCTTTATGATCTTTATGCTCCCAAAAAGCATTAGGTTTCCACCACCATTTGACAGTTAGGATGGTGTTCTTCGGGTAGAAGGCTTCTCCTTTTTTGCACCAAAAAAAATCTGGAGAAGTGGTATCCTCCTTGGTCTGCCTCCACGGACCCCAGCAGAGTACTGCATCTGTTGTACTGTCTGCATTGAGATGTTTTCACCGGCAGAGCTCAGATTCACCAAGATGGCCTTGGAGATGATTCTTGATTCTTCTTCACCTCTCTGGCTATCCTCCCGGCCAAGATCACATCCTCTGAGATTTTCCACAGTGCAGAACGTCTGGTATTTTTTAACAATTTAAACTTGAAACCATGTAGATATGGCCTTATAGCCCTTTCCTGACTTGTGAACAGCCACAATGTGCAGCCTCAGGTCCTCAGTGAGCTCCTTTGTCTTAACCATGACTGTCCACAAACCAGCTGCAGAGAGCTGCTGTTTTTCACCTGTTGAGTTGATTACAACATCTGTTCCCAATGAATATGGGTAATTCAGTTGCTTTACAACTGCTTGGAATATTTGAAATAGTATAGACCTAAAAGCTGAGAAACATTTTTTCCACAATGATGCCTCTTGTAAAATGTATTACCTTCTGGGAGACACCTGTGTGAAGAAAAAAAACAACTTGCTGGTTGAATAAAAGTAACTTTAAGTCAAAATTTACCAGGAATGACGAATCATTTTGGGCGTAACTGTACATATGTCTTGAAGCTACATTATGTGGGTATAATCTGATCACTGAGTTATTGTCTGTATGATCATTTAGCATCGTGGTGACAGTAGGCCACTGTGAACCGTCTGCACAGAAGAACACAATTATTTCCAGAACTTTGAGGAAGTTCCATAACACGTGAGAGAAAGAGGGAACCATGGCCATGTTTGACAAATGCTTGCCACATGATGAAACTGGAAAATGACCAGAATCATTAGCATATATAAGAAAAAGAAAGCATAATTTACAACAACGGTAGCCTTTTCAACCTTTGAGTCAGTAGGTGGGGCGACTCGACTAGCTGAAGGGGTTATGTTCTGTGGCTGACCCTGACCTTTGACCTTGTTGCACAGGGGGGCAACAAAGAGAGTATATCCCTACAGCAAGCAATAAAGCATAATAATGAAGGCACATTATTGCTGTCACGTTAAATGCAGCCAATTTGGAGTTGAAGCAGACGCCACCTGCACTGTGCTTCTCCTCCCTTCATCCTCGCCTTGTCATCTATGACAAGGCGAGGATGAAGGGAGGAGAAAGACAATGCAAAATGACAAGGAGCAGTGACAAATTCAATAGTATCCTGCAGGTGGGAGTCATCTACACTGGCACTGTGCTGGTGGCTGAAAGGAGTGTGTAAAATTACCAGGACATTCATTCATCAAAGGCAGCAAATATACTGTATAATGACTGAATGGTCTCTTATCTCTGTCTGGGAGAGAGGGAGGTGTGACGTTGCTGAATGCTCATGAATATCTATTTATTTGCAAAAGCAAATGTGGATTGAGCTTTCCTTTGATTGTTCTGAACCTGAGTTTTAACACACAATGTAGAGGTGTAGATGATGCATTCAGCATTCATGCCCATAGGGAAAACCCCATGCTTAAATTGTAATAAATCTTCCTTGGAATAAACATGACACTAAGACGCAGCCAGTTAGGCACAGCTACGTCTATGCTGGCAACAACATAACACGTTGTGTCACAAACTAAATCTGCGAGATGTGTCTCACTTTGCAGCCTGTTTACACACAACAATAACATTGGATTGATAAATCGGGATATAAACAGTAACACGCCGCTCTTGTGTACAGAACGTCGCGCCAAATTCCGTACAAATTGCAGATATTTTATCGTCATACCCAACCCTTCATTTCCAGTGGGATAAAATACTAAAGACTATTTTCCCCTGCCAATGTCGATCACTTCGTTTAATATATACATGCCGAATTGAAGAGCGTAGCATGCAACGTCATTAAATATCACCAGCTGTCTAATACAGCGTACGAATCGTGCTTGTTGGTCAAAATTAAACATAAAAAAAGAAATTATGACTGGGCTTTTGCGTAATGTTCTGTCCGTGTAGGAGAGAGCGGAGCGTGAACGTAAACAACGTGAAAGGTAATGTCAAACTTACCGACTGAAGGAAAAGCAATGTCCGAACATAATCCCTCTCGGTGTTCAGTATTTCATTTAAAACACACAGCCTGAGCCGCTGCTGTCGGTCTGAGTCCTTGGTGGCGTGGATACCGTTCTCGTGATGCCCGTCGTCCTCTTCCATGATGTTAATTCAACCCTTAAGAGAGGTTGCTCTCTACAGAAACACTCTTCTTTCTTTAAGTATCCACACTTTTGCCGAGTTGTTGCTTCAGTCCATATTGCAGTAGCGAGTTGAGGAGTGATGCGCAACGCGACGCACACACAGGAGATAAAGTTCACCAAAAGTAGCAAACAAAAAGCGGAGAGACTGGCTGTGCGGTGGCAACACCAGCTGAGGGCAAGGCAACAGTAGATCACTTCAAACCAGAGACACGGCAGAGCGGAGGAGGAGGAGGAGGACCCAGTGCCAGAGACACACACAGGGGCCACAGCTCACTTCTGCAGTGAGCGCACAAGCAGGCGAAATGTTCACAGCTGTAGCCAAGAGAAAGTCATTGCATCTTACATCACTGAGCCCACTACAGAATATTTAAAATCACAATTGCCTACACATATACATGTCTCATCTCTAACATTAAAGTGACCCCATGAGTCACAAGTAATAGCTTAAAAATAGCTTAAAAATATTGTGTGCACTCTCTGTGTGTGCCGTCTTGGGAGGCAAAAACGCGTGCAGAAATGCCCTTAAAAAACATGCTGAACTTAGTGCCCTCTTCAGTGGCGAGAATGTGTTGGGTGGCCTTTTTTTCTTTTTGCCCCTGTCCTTCAAAAACTTTATGTACGCCACTGAAACACACCAACTATACATAATATAAAAGAAATAGTGCAGCGCACATCATAATGATCCACGGGCAGATGAAATGGAATTTGTGAGATGAAGGTTTACTGTCGGGCTGCGATTCTTCCTTTCTTAAAGATCAAAATAACAGCTTCAGTGTTTCGGTGCGTCTTTCAATTGAGGGTCACCACATATAACGCTATTATATATTTAAAAAAATGTTGTGTAAGCTGGTAAGGTATCAAAATATTTACCTGTCTATAATGACAATATTGGCCCACCTGTAAAGAGCTTCACCTATATTTAAGAGAATGCCGCCCTCTGGTGGCTATACGCAGAAATTCAATTGAAATTATTATGTTAGGTTGTCTGGATTTTTCAGTGTAAATCCAGTCCTATGAACTGTTATTGTATACAGTACACCATCAGCGTATCAATACATAAAGACGAAAGGCATTAAATGTTAACTTACATCAACGAGTGTTATTATGGGAGACAGAGTAGACAAATAAGATTTTTGGTTGCAGTACATAAATATTTCATCATAGCTTCAGGGAATGAAGGTCTCGCCCAGGATCTGTTAGCTATTTTAGCAAATTAATATCCGGCTTGTACTGCACTCATACACCAGAACACCGTTAATGCCACAGGCCATATTCATTCTGTTTGTGCTGCAACTACTGAGAAGAGAACATCTAAAATGCTTTTATTTTACCTCAGTGTAATTTTAGCTCCAACTAATAATAGAATTAGATTAAGAGACTGGCTTGCACCTGAGAGGAAATGCAAACAAAAAACGCAACTTAATTGTATTCCTTAGACATGAGGAACACACACGTGAACAAAAAAATCAAGTATTAGGAATGGTAGAAATTACAATGTCAATAATAGTTTTAATTGATGCATGTTACATTCAATACTCAATGTGATGCCTCCACACATAATTGCATACATACATAACTTTGCTCGCCATCTCAGATGAGGAATGCAACAGACAAATTGTAAATGCCTTACACTATCATATATTTACATATCATCCTCCGCTTCTGTACATGGCAAACCTTTAAATATGATCGAACATCAAGAGGAATAACATAGGATACAAGGTAGGACTGATTGTATGTAGTTTCTTTGAAGCATATTTAATGTACTTTTTCCTTCCAAAAAAAGGCATGTGCACAAAGCACCTCATAAAAAGTGAGTCACACAATTAGACATGACTAGGATTAAAAACTCCACAACGCTTCTTCTTCATTAATTTCACAAGATAAAACTCTTCCTTCAGCAGGGGGTTTCTTTCAAAATGCACAAAAGTACAAAAAGACATGTAAGGTAACCAAAGGGAATAGAAAATAAACATAAAATGTGCTCAGTGCATTAAGACTCTCGATATAACAAAGAAACTTGAGGTGTTTGCCCTGTTCCATCGCTGTGATAAATAACTTCACATGGTTACAGGCAGACAGTGAGAGGGCTTGAATCAAAACCAACGGACAGTGAGAGAACAAAAGTGAAACAATTCGTTAAGAAAAAAAAAAAAAAAATAGCCATATTGAAAGGCCAAACTGAGTATTTCTGACATGTTAATTATTCCTGTTTTGGGGTTTAGAATTTACAAAAATGACAGCTTTGATGAAATGCAACAGCTGTATATAGTGCTGTTAGCTGCATGTTGTTTTGGCCCTTAAACACACCATTGATTTGTTTGGAGGAGCAAGACACTTCATCTGTGCTATAGTGTTATAGATTTAGATATTGGCTTAAACTTAAAATGTATTTATGGTAATTTCATATTAGCCCTGCAAACACCAAGTGCAAACTCTGTAACCACTCACACACACTGTTACTAAGCATTAAGAGTAAACCAGTTCTAAGGTTATGTCTTGACCAAGAAAATTCATTAATCTTTAAATGCCACATGTGGGGTTTTACCGCACACACACACGCACACATACGCACGCACACACACACACAGAGAGTGCAGTGGCTGTTGTGAGATGGGATGACTTTCAGACTGGCACAGAGATGGTGCAGGTGTCGAAAATGACATCCACATACAGTAATACAACATAGGAGTCCTATAAATCATATGGAAAATAAAGAAAAAATATATATACAAATAGCAATATCTGTGCACTCAGTCAGCTGCTGCAATGGCCGAATGGGTGTTGGCACGAGGAAGACTTCAGCAGGTGTCTGCGTGTTAGATGTAAAATTAGACTATGGGTTAATGCAGTCAATCTCTCGAAGCCACTCGCCTTGAAGCAGCAGCGATGTGGTAATATTACAAAACTTTCTTCTTTACATGTCAAACTTGCTTAAAACAAAAACAGATTTGCAGATGTGGATTTTGGACATAACTCTGTATTACCAAACCATCATGAAATCCATTTAAAGGACAAACTTTTTTTTTTTTTTTTTTTTTTTTTTTTACAATTTCAGAAAGGCCAACAGTGTAACTATTGTATTGCAGGTGATGACGAGCTGAAACTCTTTTGCGACAAAGCATGAACCTAAATGAGGAGATAGTTACTGTTAAACTTCAGCCATTCAAACCTTCAGTGAGTGGCTGTGACATAAAAATGCAGCTTTTTCCACCTTGGCATGGTTTTTGACACTTTGCTCTTGGAGTCAAAGGCAGACAGTGTTGATATAGGTATGTATTCATATAAATAACAAAACAGTACAGTATAAATATAAAGATTCTGTGTATGTGTGTGTGTATACACGCAGAGTTGTAAATGGTATATGAGTGTAGAAGTGTGTGTGTGTGTGTGTGTGTGTGCGTGCGTGTTTTGTGTGTACTTGTGAGCCAGTGTTAGGACAGGGCAGGGAGGTTAGAGGTGAGGCTTTCCCTCCCCAACCTCATGGAAGAGCGAGGTGTAAAACTCCGGCTCCAGTTGCTTGTTGCGATAGCGCTGGACAATCTCAGTTATTTTCTGCTTCCGCCTCACATGAGGCGGATTGTACAAGTCACTTTCCAGACGCTTCCGTCGACACACGTTAATGACCGTTTGGCGCACAAGGAACCCTGGAGAGGAGGAGGGTGCAAACACAGGAGCTCAGCGCAATTGTCAAATAGGAACATTTTCTGACTGTATACAAATGAATTTTATGAAATGGAGGAATCCTCTAACAGCCGATAAGCCACAGAACCTTGAGATGAGACGAAAGTAACACTGTGAGAGACATTCCAACTGACCAACTGCTTTAACTGAAGCTTACATCTTTGCCATCTGCTAGCAAAGAGTGGCATTACATGCATTGAGGAAAAAGGTTCATTATGTTTTTCAAGGTAAAACTTATGAATCAGCATAAATGTTAACAAGTATTTGTTTTATGGTACTGCTAAACAATGACATTTCATCATTCAGTAGATCAGGTGGCCAAAGTGCCTGCTGATAATTTGCACCAATTTTTATTATATATATATATGTATATATATATATATATATATATATATATATATATATACATACATTATATATATACACGTATGTATATATATACGTATGTATATATATACGTGTATATATATACGTATGTATATATATATACGTATATATATATATATATATATATATATATACGTATATATATATATATATATACGTATATATATACATATATATATATATATATATATATATACATTATATATATATATATATATATATATATATATATATATATATATATATATATATATGTATATATATATATATATATTTTTCACAGTCACATCCTCATGAAAGACAAAATACATTTTATCTATCTAATATCTAATTTCATTTGCAATTAAAAAAAAACCTTCCTTTTTATTTAGGATATAGTAAATATATATTACTCTTATTATTATTCTATTATTTATTGCTGTTATTTATTGTTTCTTTATTACTCTAACTTGTCTATGCTGCTGCAGTAGGTGAGTTTCCCCCAATGAGAGATGAATAAAAACTATTCCATTCTACAACTTGTAAATACAAAAGATAATAACATAGGCCTTTGTGCGACATTACTCAGTCTAACAGTATAAACTGATAGAATAGAACAGAATAGAGTTACGTTATTAATCCCAACCTTGGATATTATGTTGCAGCAACAGCAAGAAATATGCAATCACAGTATTAAAAAAAAAAAAAAAGCAACATAAAAACAGAAAAGTAGTATTATTTACACTTTAAGTGTTACTCCCTGATTGCAGAGAGTTTGTTTTCCAATGCATGTGAAACTCAAACACGGACTATTTATGTGTGCATGTTTTCATCCCATTAAGCTCATCAACAATCCTAAAAGATTCGCTGTGGAAATCTTGTTATGCATGAACACTTGGTGCCTCAGTTCTTTTTGATGACAATAAAAGAAAAAATACATCGTCGGGAGAGATAAACAAAGAGGGAGCCATTACCTAGCGCTCTTCGGCTGACCACCATGCCATCAACCAGGGGAATGACCATGCCGAATTTACCCACAGCTCCGTGCAGCCGGATCCTGAATAATCCCGTTTTCAGAGGGTGGATGAAGATCAGAGGAACGTCCTTCTCTAATAACCCTGACCTGTGGCAGGAATCAAACAGAGGGAACCGTGATGATGTTCATTTGCAACAAAGTAGAGCAATACATGAGAAACATGAGAAATTTATTTATATTGACCTCATTTAAACTTGCCAGTACACTAACACACTAACAGTGCAAATGCTGACAGACAGAAAATCTATCTATGCCTGACTGTACCTCCACATCACCACAATGATTATGTAAGTTATTGATAATTATAATTTCAATGGCAACATTATAAATGAAGCTTCAAACCAAGTTGGTATAGCATCTGAAGTGCTAGATGCATTCTCTCCTCTCGCTTCAGTCTTCATAACAGTCAAAGCAAGCCACTGAAAATAACACTCCCGGTCAATGTAACGCCAAGGTAACTGCGACTGCTGAGTGTCTCCAGTGAGTTATGTGAAATATTTCATGCAGACTTGCACTAATGCGTCAAAGAAATCTGTGAAACAAATTTACCATAATATGTTATTATTGCGCTGAATTTACAGCTAAAATTTAAATCCTGCAGTCCATGGCATCAGATAATGTCAATCCATCCAGTTTCAAGCAAAGCTGCTGAGCAGCACATTATCTCAACCTTATAAAGAGTTCCCAAACCAACATACTAAAATATATTGATCGTTTCACAAATACAGAACTTTCCTTTTAGCCACTTTCTCTGTCTGCTTTTACACACACTGCATGTTGTACGTGTGTTTGTTCACTGTTTGTTATCTAACATGTTTTGCAGAACTGGTTTTTTTTTCTTAATTTTTGTGCTTGAACAAAACCGATTCATGAACCATATGTTCTCCATACTGGTAACAAAGTGTGATAAAGTTGGAATACCTGCAGGAAGTGCTGTTGCTCATGCTAGCTTCCAAACCAGTGCTGGTTTCCGCCAAGAGATCAGACAATGGGAAGTTCTCTTAAAAAAAACAAAAATGACATTCAATTCATTAGTCACATACATTTTATATCCACCTTATAAGGCTTGAGAGGCTTTTTCGAGGAAAAGTATGTTTTACTAAAATAATTTTTTGTGGAATAATTTAGTGACTGAAGAAGGGGAATGCTGGAAAAAGTATAAAAGAATATTATCTACAGAGGGAGACAACATATTTTCTCCACCACCAACAGTCTTGAGTGACAGAACAGGGCGGTATAAACGGCAAGTGCTTACCAATATCATCAAAGCGCTCCACCCAGACCACAAAAACCTTTGTCTCAGGACCCAGTGGTGGGAAAGACTTTCCAGTTGATGACCTCTTTGTCTTTACCAAAGGACTCAGCTACGGAAATAGCAAAATGCAGAGTGAGTTTAAGCAAACGTTTAGAACATTTAGAACTGAGTTTAGAACTCAGTGCTGTCAGTATACAGGGACAGATATGCTAACATAAGCCAAACCTACCTTTTTGGCAGACTCCAGGTTTTCAGAATGGTTGGGGAATAGCTCCAGTGTGAGATTGGGTTGTTTGAGAGAACCAGGTATGATATCTGCGTTGGTGTCCGCCTCCACTGTGGAGTCGCTGTGCACTGATGACTCCTCTGGCAAACAAAGAACAATTCCCTCACCGTTTTTTAATCATATACAATATCTAGCCATTTATATTCAAGGTGCTGAATACTGACCAGAATTTTCAGTTAGAGATGGAACAACAAAGGCAATTTCAGTCAGCGCATCGGCATAGTATAAAACTTTCTTCTCTCCATTAAACACTGAACCTCCTGTGTCCTCAGGTGTAGCTGCGTCTTCTACAGAAAAAAAACAACACAAAATCCACTTGAATATACCATGAATATCCAGCATGCAGATATATAACAGATGCCATGATGTCCCAAGTCTTCCACTGATCCAACATAGCAGTTAGCTTTGTAGCTCACCTGTTTGTTGTATGTCATTGCTGTCAGAGCAGGAGTTGAGTGACCAACTGGTATCTAGGTGTCCCGTCCACCCTGGATGGCGTCCCACATCCACAGGCCAGCCCAAAGACAGCAGGAACTCCAAAAAGTGGGGCTGGACGCTGGACGATGACTCCACATTCCTCAGGATCTGATCACAGCAAACACAAGAACACATCCATTCTCATTGAGATATTTTAGACACTTATTAAGGTCACCATCTGTACGTCTCAAGCCATTTCATTCCAGTTGTAAGCAAATACAAGACAAGCTTGTCAGTCGCTACACAGTATATAGTGGGCCTGTCATGATAACAAATTATGCTGAAAGATAGGCTTATATATTGTCCCATAACTTATTGCCAATAATGATATTATTGTTGGCATTATTCTAAGGTTCTTAAGAGTTTTTTTCTCACTGTGTGGTGCATACTTTCATTCATGACTTATATTTTACTAAAATCCATTTCCTGATGACTGTATACAACCCTACAAAACACTTCTTTCTTCAGAAAGCATTATTTATTGCTACTTCACATTAGATCAATAGCATCACACCCTCTGTGCCCTGTCTGAACAGGTGAGCCACTAGTTTAAAATAAATAAGACACTATGTTACTCTATAGAACCTCTTCTTAGCCATTCATCACCAACTGTAAATCACTGCCACTCCAAAACTAATCAAATTATCATACTAATAAAGCATCACAGACAGCTCCGCGACTCTGGGCTCCCATCGGGCATGTCTACGCAGGGTCTGCCAGACCGCCGGTTATTCTTACTTGACCCGGGCATTCAGGCAACCGTTAATGTCGGACCCCGGTATTTAACATTGTAACTGTGGCTAGGGCTGTAGCACTCAGCTTGGAAATAATCTGTTTTATTATTCCTAGTAGTTCCTCCTCATTACCCAGCTCTCTATTCCTCACCAGCTCACCTGCTATAGCTGCTCTCTGTGTGTCTGCTAGCGGCCCCCCCCTCCTCCTCCCACTGAGACAAAGACTTTATGACTGACAAGAGATCTCACTCTGTTCATTCTGCTGTGGAACCAATGCACCCAGGTGTTGAGAAAGATGCACAGAGTGAACCCTCTTGTCATCCAGCCTCTTTAGTAGAGAGAGACCCTAAATGTTGGTACATATCGACCGAGTTTGTTTTCATTTATCATGCGATTAATTGATTTATTGATTATCGTGACAGGTCTAGTATATAACACTGTATTTTACACAAAATCGGTGTGTTCCCTCACCTCAGGGCTGCTTTTCTGTCCAGCCCTCACATAGAAAACAAAGACAGTGTCAAACGGTCGGCAGGGAAGCAGGTCCAGGTAGCTGATGTCATCAAAAAACCCTGGCAAGGATGACTCCAGGCCAATCAGATGAGGAGGTAGACGACTGTTGTTGGGCTCCTATCAATAATAAATTAATATACATACATTCTAAATCAAATATATTAACAATAACAATAATATTACATACTATCTTCACTTTAATTTGAACTTTTGCATTGTGATTATTCGACCTGTAACGGTACACAAAATTTCCAGTTTGGTACATTTTCGGTTAAGTAAAGGAAGAAAGTAAAGCCGTCAAAATGTCTTTCATTCATTTATTATGAGTTTTTTTTATAATGAGTGTTTTTCCCCCAACTGACAAGAAAAATAATAATCCTGCTGCTATGAATCAAATGCAAAATAAAACAAAATATTACTTCAACTGCTAGAGTTTTGAACAAACAACAAAAGGAGAGTGTAACGATGGCGGAGGTTCGACAATCTTACCCTTACAGGTCTGTCGTTCCTTTTTTCCCCTCGACACACTGTGCTGTTTCAGCACAGCTGTATGCTGAACCGAACAGATGCACAGCAAAATAGTTTGGTTCCGTATGTGTACCATTACAGGCCTAGTGATTATATTTAACTATAACTAGCCGGAGCAGAAAATATTTTTCATCACATGATGAATGAATGATTTTTCATCACTTCACTCTTAAGAGACTCTCATTGCTTATAACTGGACAAATGATGTTTACCAACCTTGAGCGCTTCCAGAGAAAGAAAGCCAAAGTGGGAGAGGAAGAGGCGTGCTGTCTGGAATTCCTGTGCGGGTGGAGGGGGTTTGCAGTCAGTCTGTGGATCAGGGTAAGTCCTGGTCTTCCAGATTTCCTCACTGTGCCGCTCCAAGGCGTTCTCGTACTCTATCTGCTTGGTCATCAGAATGCGAAGCTTGTCGTGCTGAACCTCCAGCTGAAAACAAGAAGTCGATGAGACAATTTTAACACACTTTCAAAAGGGTGTGGCAGATGAATGGCACTTGATTGCCAAAATTCACCATAAACCCACAAAGACCAAGTCCCACAGTCCAAATACAGAGGTGTCACCTTCCAAAGTAGATGTGAAAAGAGTCACTAGTGTGCACCCGAACTTTAAAACATAGACATCTAATCCAATCCAGTGCAATAGCTATTCAATGTTTTTGAGCCTTTTAATGTATCAGAGAGTAAATGAATCAACTCTGTGGCTTTGGATTAAAAGCTATTACAAGGGTATTGTACTGGATTGAGAAACCACACATCATCCAAGGTCATCAAATGCTTTCCACCAAACCAGATGATTTGACTCTGTTTTCCAAGAGCCAGTGGAATTTCACCTCTCCAACAACTCACTTGTGGATCATTACTCATCAGTGTATTTGTAGCTCTCCAATCATCCTGCCAGCCCATACAACACACCTGAGTTTGTATAATAACAAATAATATGAGTGTATTAGCAGCTTTAGCTTGTGCCCCAAGTAGAACACATTGGTCATAATTTTCGATACAAGATCAATGGCAGGAAATGTATCTCACCTCTTTACTGACAATGTCATCCAAGTCAGGAATACTGACATCAGCTTTGACGAGCGGAATCTTATCCACCTCTTCGGGAAAAGGCCTCTGTTTTACATTATACTTAATACCCACACCACTGTTGGGTGTTGGACGGCCCTCAGGAACAAACACCTGCTGTATAGGGAGAGAAGTAGACAGATTGTGTTATCAAGGAAAGAGATGTGCAGCTTTTATGAAAGGAAAAACTTGAGCATGGGACTTTAACAATATTTCTGAAGTGGTATTGGTTTAGTATGGTTATCTTTCATGCAGTAAACTACAGTGCGCTCTCACCCTCTGGTTGGCGCGAGCTCCTCTGGGTTGGTGGAAGAGCTGCATGGTCCAGGCATGTCTGCCAGCTGTACCTCGGATCAAAACTGTCACAGATGGACTGGGATCTGTGAAGACAGAGATGGCATGTACATTAAGAATGAGTAACACCACAGTTCTCTTCAATATGTCAGTTAACTGGCATTATGTCAAAGGTTGGATGATAAACTACTCACTCTGCTCATTGCCCAGAGGTTGCTCGAGCATGGCGAGGATGACCGAGTTGTCCAGGACAAAGTAGCGGAAGTTGCTGGCTCCTGTGGC
This sequence comes from Synanceia verrucosa, assembly GCA_029721515.1. Classification (NCBI taxonomy): domain Eukaryota; kingdom Metazoa; phylum Chordata; class Actinopteri; order Perciformes; family Synanceiidae; genus Synanceia; species Synanceia verrucosa. The sequence continues at coordinate 15,583,810 of CM056561.1, read as the reverse complement.
ACTGAGTCTGGCATAGCGAATCAGTGTGTCTTCATTCAGCAGGCTGCAGGTGGAGGCAGGACCACTCGGAGAAGGAAAGGCCCCCAACACCTGCATGATACTGGGGAACACCACAGGAAACTAGGTCAAGAAGTACAGCATGTTTCATGTGTGCTGTGTGGAGATTCAGCAGAAAACAAATCTATAAAGACAGTGAAAGTGATATTCAAATGTATTGTTAATAGGATTTTATCGCTATCGAAAACGTGTTTAAGTGCCCTCTTGGGGGCAAAAACACGCACTGATGTGCCCTCTTGGAAGGCAAAAACACTTGCTAAATTGCCCCCCTATTTGGCAAAACACACTAAACTGCCTTCTTGGTTGACTAAGACAAGATAAAATGTCCTCTTTGGTGGCAAAAATGCAAACTGAAGTGCCCTCATCAGTGGTAAAAACATGCCATAGATGCCCTTTTTTTCTTTTTGCCCCTACTCTGGCACTGTGACAGCTGACTAGCCAATCCATCAAATGTTAGTTTGCAGGCTATTCAGCATCCAAAGGGACATTAACTAATTTTAAGTAGTTACATGCAAAGGAGTTCTCCTTCTACACACACATAAATATCCAACATCATTCATTGTATGTACACAGACAAAAAAAAAAAGCAAATGTGTTTCTCCCCAAAAAGATCCAAGACATTGAGAAAGCAGAGTTGGAAAAAAATGCCTGTCACGTTGAAATAGTTATAGTACATTAACTGTATTAACAAACTGTACTTTAAGATCCGTACTGTGGAATATTTGAGGAATCTCACCAGGACAAAGTCGCCTCAGCAGCATCCTTCACCCTCATTGAAGCTGGGTTGTGCTCCTTCTCCCCTTTGTGTCGAATTTCCTGTTCCTGTCGGGATTTGCTGCCAGAGATTCCAAGCTCCACAATCTCCAACACTTCTACCAAACAATCCTGATCCGAAAGAAAAGTAAAAGGGGACAGAATCTCAGAGAAGGAACGTGCATTTTTCTTTCCTTGTCATATTTTCTTACAGCATATCTGAGGGAAATTGTAATTCGGTCTTTAATCCTACCTTCTCATCCAACATGTCAGGGTGCTCTGTGAGCCACACACAGAGAAACTGGAAGGCAGCTACAATCATGGAGTGGAGGTCTCGGGACTGAAGAGGAGCTGGACGACTACACTGGTAGACAATGTACCCACATATAGAGCTGACAGCACGTTTACGATCTGCAGAGTCCACTCCCACTTTTACCTGGTTAAGCCATGGACACATAATAATATGGGAAAATGTATTACACAAGCTACATTATAAAATACATAATTTCAGGCACATATTAACACTTTTTGTAGATGCTGGTATGCACAACACTAGTTTACATTACTATATTACTGCAACACATTTGGGTATTCATGGTTCTAAATTAAGTTATAGTATTGTTAGAACAAGTAGGACTTGCATAACAAGTCAGCAATACCACGGTTATGTGATGCCTACCGCGGTGCTGAGCTCATTACATCAATACATTAAAATAATAAAAATACATCTATATATTTGCTGTTGAAAGTTACAGGAGTGCATATGATGTTTGATATGAAATATAAACAATATTTAGTAACATATTGTTTTAAAGACGGAGAAAGAAAACTTTTCACACTGCAGCTCGGCAGCAGGCCAGTCCATTAACCCTAAGGGGTGGGGGGTTGTTTTGTTTTTGTATTATTATTAATTATTTCGAGGTTTCAGTATTTCAGTCTCGTGATTAAATTCAATATATACCCACATAATACACAGGAGACAGGAGCATTTCATAAACAGTCAGAGTTCAGTTTCAATAGTAAGTGATTATAGCAGACATACCCCTCTTATGTAGTACTGTCCATAGTTGCTTACGCTGCTCTGTTGACTTGATTTTATTCAACAATAGCAAAATCTTGTTACAAAGCCGAACACTGTGTAGCCAATTTGGGCACATTTTATGTCAGAGGACAAGGAGCGATCGGCAGGGTTGCGGTGATTGCGGAGGTAGTAGCAACTAAGTGCTGTGTTTATGAAAAGAATCTCTCTTTTTGCTTTTCGCCGCATTACAGGAGAAGCTTGAACAAATTTAAAAAAAAGATGATTAATCTACAGTAATCTTACCAGCATGTCTGATCGTTAGTTACGACTGCATTGTTAGTTTCCTTGATTTTTGAATGGAGTTCTTGACGATCTACCAATGCATGTCGAGCAGTTTGTCCAAGTAGAGTTACTGTTGTGGAAATTAGCACGTTAATGCTGAACAATTTCGACAGCCCTAGTTTTTAGTAAACCTGATTTCTTGAATGGGGGTTGCCTGTGAGCTTTCTTATTGGAGGAGAATATACAAGATTTGCCAGCTATCGTTTTACAGAGTAACAGAGTGTTGTTTTAGGGCAATGTAAAAACTTCTGCCGGTTGAGAGATGGGTGATCCGAAATACGTGTATATTCTCATTATGGCCTGGCAGGCTAGCGTTGCTACTGTAGATTGTTACACTGAGTATCTGTGGTGTTTGAACACTGTACCTTTACCTTGGCAAGCCCGGCCAGCAGTTCCAGGGCAGCCAGTGAAATGCTCATGTCTTGCCTCCACTGTGAGTTGAGTCTCTGAGTGACCAGGTGGATGCTGCGCACCAGCAGGCCTGCCGCCGTATCTGGAAGAGCTAGACCATATCACACCCCAAAATACCAAACACCGCAGATAATAAAGCAAAGCAGGATTCAGGCAACACAGCTAAGGAATACAAGGCAACAGGAAAAATATCCATGTCCAGTGATTACATGATTAATGAAAACATGCATTAGAAAAGAGTTTGAAATCAGTACAGCACACAATGTAGACTGAAATACAGATAACAGCTGAAGAACAGGGCTGAGCGATCAAGTTCTGACTGAAAGATGTGTAATATCATCATCTAAAACTGACTAAATTAATTAATTACGAAGCCAAACGGTGTAGAATTATCTCATATTTACTGAACCATAAATACACACCAATATTAACCAGTAGGAGTAATAGAGCTTCTACCTATATAAACCACTCTGGCTCCATTTCTAAATTTAATAATGAATTGATGTGTGACAGACAGCCTCCTGTTAAATTTATGCTGACTACTGCATATATAACTACTGTCTCTCCAGACATCTGCCCACTATCAAGTTCTTGTTCTTCCTGTTCAGTTCTGAGCTTCACAGTCAAAACACGATGTAACTATCTTGCCCTGTTCCACAGGAACCCAACAGACCTCCTGCATCCCCTTCCCATTTCCTGCTGGACAGAGTTGTTCATAACCAGAGCAGTGTTCAGGGAAAGTAGATGTGGACACATAAAAATAAATGAGTGGTCATTCACAATTAATTTAAAAAAAAAAATGCTACAATGCACCAGATTTATCTAGTCAAACATCGCTCAGCCCTACTGAGGAAAAGACGAAATGCTTTTGATTAGACAGCTAATCAATAAAAGAAAAAAATGCAACCAGCCAAGACGCTTACTATGTCTCAGGACCTAACTGTTGTTCAACAGCACAGCACCACAGCAGTTATCTTTGAAATCACCTACAAAGACATTTTACCCAACGCTTCTTAACTCTGCATACCACTTTAACCACGTTAGCTATAAAGAGCAAATGTGTTAATTCAATAACTTGCATGTTTTGCATTGATTAACAAGCACTCACTGATCACATAAAATAGTATTCCAGCAAGCCTGTTATTCAAACTCTGACCAAAGCTGGCACCACTGTGTTAATTCACACAGCATGAGGAGGGTTTTAGTTGTGTCTTACCGTAGTCTCGAAGCAGGGCCTGGGCAGGACGCTCAGAGTCTGGGCTGGTGGCCTCCATGCTTCCACCGCTGGTGAAACTAATGCCGCTGTTTGTACGGCTGTGACTCTGACTCCTCACAGTCATGTGACTCCCGTCTATACTCCCCTACCACCACAAAAACACAGCAATCTTGATGTCCAGTCCATCACACCGCTTCTAGCATTATAAAATGTTATGATCTGAGCCTTACTGTTTCAGTCTGTGCACCTATTGACTCCAACAGTGCTGAGTCTTGAACAATATTTAGCATCGCACCTGTCAGGAGAGTGGTGGTCAATAATTAAACAATACATAAAATAAAAGATACAGACCAAAAAACGCTTTGACTCAACAAAAATATTGCACTAGCAATATGGATAGGCAAAATAAACAGATAAAAAAAAAGATATGGAGGTAGCAGATACCCAGGATGAGCTGTGTGTTGGTGGGGTCAGTCTCAGTCTGAAGCGCTCCTATGAGGACATTGACGAGGCGTAGTCTCAGGGACAGGAAAGACACAGGTTGGTCATGAGGCCATCCATCCTCCTCGTTGAACTTTCCCTCCAGCAGAACCTAAGACACAACATTAACATTACTGGCTTTTAGGACTGGCTTAGTACTAACATTTAATCACAAAAATGTTCCAAGGAAAAAGTTGATTCAATTCACACCACAAACCCAGAAATAGGGCTGATATAATCCCCAATTGTCAAATCAAAAAAGAATCAATAATTGTGATATCTATAGAAAATTTGAGAAATATTAATAACAAGAATGCACTTAAATCAGTTTAATGTATTCTGCATTCTACTGGAACTGTGTGTTTTGTATCTTAACTCTTTGAGTGCCATTGACGGCTTTTGACATCATTCAAATTCGCTTGAGTGTCATCGACATAATAAGCCGTCAAAGTGTTTTTTCTGCAGCAGGTCGCGGATCACGGTCTCCCGCAGCCTGTGAGTAATTTTGGGGCTTCTGGGATATGTAGTCGGGACAAAAAGAGATGGTATACGCCACAGAGATCAAAGCAGGAAGTGGAGACGATCGTGATTAGAGAGCAAAACGGACGGATCCTAGACAAAAAGTGGTGATTTTGGTGAAACTGGCCTCTACTCTCATCCAGATAAAATAACTTATTTCATGATGAAATAGAGAGTATCTTCTTTCATTAGTGCTACACTCTGTTTTCAGAGACATAGTATGAAATATTTTGACAATTTGACAATTTATAGCTGGTGATAAATGGTTAAGAAGAGGTTCTATGGAGTAACATAGTGTCTTTTTTATTTTAAACAGGTGGCTCACCTGTTCAGACAGGGCACTCACTGAGGGTGTGACTGCTGATCAAATGTGAAGTAGCAATAAATACTGCTTTCTGAAAAAAACAACACTACATGTTGTGTAGTGTTGTGTACAGCCATCAGGAAATGTTTTTTTGGTAAAATACTGTATAAGTCATGAGCGAAAGTATTCGCCACACAGCGAGAAAAAGAACCTCTTAAGAACCTCAGAATAATGCCAACAATAATATAGTTTATCGGCAATAAGTTGTGGGACAATATATCATTCAGTAAAATTTGTTAACATGACAGGCCTATTATTAACATTTCATTAATAATTCCTTTTCCGATATCAATGTTATCATCAATATTGTTACCTCTGATTTGATGTTGCCGAAATGATGCGGCAATGGCAGCATGGCAAGCAGGATATTGATGGAGGCTCTCCTCAGGTCAGTAGGATTTACATACATCTTGAATTTTGACAGCTCCCTGTTAACAGTAAAACAAGTCTCATGGAGACAATGACAAACCTCTGACTAGAAATAACACTGAAATCACACGGTCTGAGAATGTTATCCAACCTAAGGTGGCTGTGGCTGGTTTGCCACCAATTGGAAGGTCAGTGGTTCGATACCCGCCTAATGTGCTGCGTTGTCCTTCAGCAAGATACCTAACCTCAAATGTGCGTGAATATGGAAAAAATTCAACCAACCGTATGAATGTGTGTGAATGGGTAAATGTGATATGTAGTGTAATGCACTTGGACTGGTCAGATGACTAGAAAGGCACTATATTAGTCCATTTTCAAGAACAGTAAATAAACTAAAACAAATAAAATAAGGTACTTCTATGTTGTACCGCTGTAATGTTTGTGTACTTATGAAAAGGTGCTGAATTGTACTAAAATCTCAATAAAAAATGTTAAAAAAAATGTTTTTATATGGTAATTATTCCAAAACCAGTCTGACCTGTCTGGCACAATGGTCTCCAGGGCGGCTATGAAGTAGGGCACCACCACATTGATGCCCTTTAGATCAGTACAGAAGAGAGAGGAAGAGTTGAGAATAATAGAAGCCAGAACTGGTCTGCAGATAAAATCAGAAATCTGGAGACCCTGAATCAAGACCATGTAGAACCTGCAGAAAAAAAAAGGAAAACAAAAAAGTTTTGTAGTTTAAAATCTTAACAGTCAACAACACAAAACACAGTTAGACTGATTTGGATCAGAATTTGGCAGAACATTAAAAAAAATTAGGTTACCTGGACAGGTAAACAGGTAGAATATCTTCTCCAGTTTTCTTGCTACAGAAGATGCGGCACAAAGTCCCACAGGCCTCAGCTCGTCCTGCCTCGTAGCTCTCCGGGAACTCATTAGCGTCAAACATGGGGTTGGACACCATGGAGTCAGTGGACATTTGAGAACCCTTCCTTCTCAGCTCTAGACCTACTTGAGTAGCTATCGCTGTAGAGAGTGCAAAGAGACAGAGAATGAAAGGACCCTGAATTGCAATGTGGTTATTAGTATACATGCATATATGAGAAACAGGCAAACATAGACATGTAGCTACTATATGCACACTATAATAAAAAAGGAAACATAAAACAAAAACAAAGAAAAAAGCACCATTAAGCAGACATTTCATCGCAATCACATCAAGAGAGAACGCAGACTTCAGTGACTGCAAACACACGCTCACATCATTTAAAAGCATTCAAAAGGGAGCTCTGACACAAAGAGTTTACCGTAGATGTTCTACCCATCACTGGCATAAATTATGACCAAGTGTAGTGTGCTGCTGCTCATAAAATGTTGTCAGCTGTGAGACAACAAAGCAACATCTCTGTGTCAGCTCCCTCACTGTTGCAATTGTATGACTGTCACTCAAGGTACAGAACGTTCACTTCATGCGTCGAGGCACCAAACCAATAAAATCAAAACTCAAGTAAACTGACGATACAAAAGGAAATTACAAAAACTAAAACATTAATGTTGAACTTGAGGGGGGAGGTCTGAAACGTAATAATAAGGATTAGTGTGACCCAAAGGAAAATAAAATGAGAACTTAAAAACAGAGTGGCGTTGTCACAAACTGGCAACGTTATGGTCGAGACAAGTGGTCAGTTGGTGAAACCCATTCCTTCGCCTTTGGAGAAACGCTGAGAGAACGCTGGTGAAATTTTATATATGACAAGCAAGTGGGAACAGAAAACAATGGCGATAATGGCGATGACCATGAGGAACTCAACTAAAAAGCAGGAAGGTTTGTCAAGAAACGCAAATGAAGTGAGGAAAGAAAGCTGCCGTTCCTACTTACAAGATTTATAAGAAAGGAGAATTTGGATAAAAGAGGCTGCAAGATAACAGAAATAGTGGAGAGAGACAAAATCAAAGCAGAGCCAATATTTTGGGATTGATTCATATCAAGCATGATTTTTTTTTTGTTTTGTTTTTTTTCCTCCTAAATACATGACTTTTGATCCATTACAACTCTTTAACATTAAATCAGACATGGTAGACACATGCAGGACACTACATCAAAAAGAGAAACATAAATGGAGAGCCAATGATGAGCCAAATTTCTTTTCAAATACCAAGTATTGTATGCGTTGTCATTGAATGTCAGTGATCATTTTACCAATAAAATGGCCGTATGAAGTCCTTAGCATATGGTGCAGTTTTAGCCAGGTTTATAGCTGGTAGATGTATATGGATTAGAATCAGATGGGAATCTCATACCAGGCCACTTCTGACCAAGCCCTCCACACACAGAAAGGCACAAAGAAGTTTTAGAGAAAAATGGTGAAAAAAGGAAAGGATATCCCAACAACATACAGTGAAAAAAAAAAAAAGAAATAACAGACACCAAAAACATGTACCAAAGAACAGCAACAAAACACCCACCTGCCCATGCATAAATGGAAACACTATTAAACATCGCCTCGCGTCTTACCGGTCATGCTGGGGTCTCGGCTGAGGCCGCTGTGAAGTTTACAGTGGACCAGTGCAGCGTCGAAAAGCCACTGGCCGAACAGGTTGAGAATGCTGTTGACCTTTGGCCGTGTTGGGGCCGGCAAGGGCCGAGTCTCCCAACTGCTCTGGTTGGGGCTGGAAAGCAGAGTTGGCGAGGATGAAGTTTGCTGCTGCTGCTGCTGCTGCTGTTGCTGCTGCTGGGATGCTTTGGTTGGTTGACTACCACCGCCCTGCATTGTGGGAAGAGAGACCTGGTTAGGCTGTTGTGACGGAAAGATTACACACAAAAAAGAAAAAACAAATGACAGGGCAGATGTGATTCAGTGTGTTAAGTTCCATGAAAATCTTGACGTCATAAAAGGAAACAAAAACGTGCTGTCTGTAGATCAACTGCAAAGAATGTCATACAATCATAAATAAACACGTGGTTTAATTTAAACGCTCGAACTTACAGTTGAACTCTTGCTTGTGGTTTTGGTGACCACCGTATGCCGTTGCTTTCGGCTGTGAGGGGGCGTAGTATTGGTGATGGAGGGGGGTGGAGACATGCTCATTCTGTTGACAGGGGTGGGTGGGGCACTGTCAGCCCTGGGGCGTGATATACCTGTCGAAAGGAAGGTAAAATGAGATGGAGCCTCCAGTTAGTGTATTTCCCGCTGTAGCAGGAGTACAGGCACCTTCACAAGCCAACTGTCAGTTTCAAACTCTTGGCAGTTCGTCCCATAGAACAAAAACAACCAGCCTGGACTGTTTCAGAGTGAACCAAACTGCAGGCTACCTGTGCTGGCATTTGTTGAGATGGACACAGGTAAATGACAGGCTAGCTACAGAGGGAGAGGACTGACTTGGATGCCTGCATGACATCTGGACTCAAAAGAACATACAAAACATGCTAACAAAAAAGTCCACAAAAACAGTGGTGTTTACAAAGTCAGACAAACTAAGGAGCAAGGATTTGTGGACACAGTAGATTAGTGCTGAGTCAAAGTGGAAAAATTTGACGTCAACATCTTCAAGTCTGTGATTCCAGCAACAGAAGAGGAAGCCAAGTAAGACAAATATGCTCCTTTGTACACCTCCTTCAGCAAAAGCGAGTTACTTGGTCCACTTTAATTTGTTCACTGTGAAACTGAACCAGGCTTAATGAAAATGGACCAAAAGTATCAATTTGGAGTAGCCAAGTGACCTATGGCTTGTGAAAGCGCCCTAAAAAGAGTAGACAGAACTTGTTATGGTTTAAGTGAATCATTCAAGTCAACATTTATAATGTTATACACAAGACATGACAATGACGTGGCTTCAAAGTTTATGACCTGATCACAGACAGTATTCATTCATAAACATGCAAGACAGTGGTTAGATGAGAATCAGCAATAATTGATATCCATCCATCTTGATTGACTTTTGTTGATGATCTTGTAGGTTAATCTGAAAGTCTGGAACAGATGATTTTGCTACTTCAAGACAACCCCCAGTTGTTAATATCATCATCACCAATAAATAGACCACTCCATAATATGCCCATCTCATTATGTGATGTGTCCGCTGATGTCTGTACCATGAGAAAGCAGCACTGGACAAAAAGAGAACACCCTCTCCCGTACATCTTTCTTTTCAACAGAGACACCTATAGTAGTATAAAGAGAAAAATCATGTTTCTGTTCAAAGCAGGTATTACTGACTGACATCTTGATATTAACTAGGACTACTGTCCAGAATGACGACTGGTAATGAGTGAATACAAGAAATTAGTGCTTGGAATGGCTGTCAATCATTTAAATGACTTCAAGCGCATATTATAATTTATAGTAACAAAATTACTATATTTACTAATACTAAGACTATAGCTTACACTGTGTGCCTTCTTCTCAGCAATACGGTCATTTTTGATTGTTCAATGTATATTGGATCCTACAAGACCCATTGGTTTCCTTTGATTTCATTACAGTAAGAAAATGTACTTCTAATCATCTTGAAAAGTGCGTGGGATTACAATAAACTCTATGTCTGCTTTAATTTTTGTCAGCATCTCTTTTGCATGTGCTGCAGGACAGGTTTTGAAAATCAGTCCATGCGACAATTATATAACCATGGCAAAAGCATGTTGATGTGATGTGTTACCTCACTAAAGCAGGTAGCTGCCTAGAAGGTAAGGACAGCACATATAAAAAAGAAAACACAACACCATGCATTGCATACCAGGAGTAGTAATGCTATGTACTTTGGCTAAAACGTTGCAAAAAGTTAAATGTCCCGTGGTGGAGTGTTTAATTTTTGCTCTTACCTAAGAAGGCATCCACTAAGCAGCTGATGCCCCTCATTGCCCTGAAGAAGATCTGGGGCAGCTGTTTCAAACACGGATGCAACACCACCTCATGAGGGATACCGCTGGAGTTGAGAAACTGTTCCTGAAATTTTGGAGTGGTGCTCACTATTGCAGGGTTGCTCAGGTCCACTGGGTTGCTAGAAACAGAGGTACAAGCAAATTCAATTATTATGAAAACAGGATACAGGGTACCAGGGTCGACCCACCTTGCCTATGAAAGAACTGTTTTACCCCCTGACTTCTGAGGCATCTTGTCGCCCCCAATTCCACTTGCTGTCTGAAAAGTGAGCGCTCTGCAGGCTGTCTGATGAAACAGGTTGACTGAACCATTTTGCGTAAATGGGGGGGCTCATACACCTCCTTAGGGGAGCTCAGCTCTTACTGGCTGCAGGTTACAGTATGTAGAGTACATAAAGATTGAAATATTTATGGCAAGAGTGAGATAGAAAATACTTATCCATTTCCACTCCATGATACAGCTTCTGTCGATTATAACATATGAAAAATCATCTGTGTGCATTAGCGGTAGTTTGATGGGGACAGAGCAGGTTTTAAACTCAGGAAACTGAGGGTTTACGCACCTAAGCATGTGGAGAAAGCGGTACCACGTCTGTGCCACACAGTCATTGTCCATCTCTAAAGGAATCAGGCTGGCATCTTCATCAGGAACTTTAAAAGGTGGAAAGGATGGTCCGTGGGTAAACCGCAAGAGCCTGGATTGAAAAAGTGAGACCACTACCCTTTAGTTCAACAGTACAATGGTGTCTCCTCTCTGTAGACACAAGAGTACAACAGGTTAGACAAGCCGAGTGACTGACGAGCTTAATTCTGATCAAACAACGTGTCATGCACAGTACAGACAAAACTTACTTTCATTAACACACTGCATGAAACCTTTTTCAGCACAAAGTTGAAGTTGATTGCTTTCTAACCTGGAGGTCAGGGCACAGGCCACTCTGCTCCACTGCTCTACAACAGGAGGGTGGTGTCTCCAGTTGGCCAGCATCTCCCTGGCTGTCTTCCAATACGGAGGGGTGGGAAAGCATCGGGCACAGGCAAGTAGCCACACCTCAAACAGCACTGCCATCAATTTTTCTGCTAGTTTCTCTGCCACACCGACTGAAAAACATTAAAGGATTTTTTGTTATATCAATAAATAAGTAACTACAGTAAGAGGGGCTGTGTAGAACAGGGCAGGGCGTACCTCCAACCGTGGGTGGGGCAAGTAATGTGTCATTGATGCGAAGCAGGAAGAGCAACAGCACCTCCCAGGTTTCCCTCACCATGGAAACAGACTCTCGGGCCAATTTTTGGACAGCAGTCAGAACCTGCTGGCAAAGCCTGATGTGGTTCAGACTGTGCTGTTCAGGCCTGGGAAGAGAGTCAAGTGAGTTGGAAATGAGGAGATAAAGACGAAATCAGACAGACTGTGTAAAGAAAACACCAGTTATTAGAAGAAACATCAGTAGTCAGAGATACACTGATGCAGGTGTATTAACACTCTCAGACATGGTGAAAAGACAAATTATAAAGACTACAGCAAATGGGAGATGGCAGCTGCGAACATTTCTCACATACCTTGGTACAAAGACGTTGTAGAGATGTTTGAGGATGGTCTGGACATACATATTGGGCTCCTTGACCACAGGCTGAGGCATGGAGTCCCTGGGCGACACCAAGGCCATCATCCAGTCCGTGTACACATCCACACACAGCTTGACAGTGTCGCCCTCTAGGGGAAGTGTGAGGCCATAACACAGCACCTCCATGGTCCACTTCACCTAAGAACCAAACAGTTTTTATTCACTTATGTGAGTTATTGGTTAATTCCATAGCATTTCACAATATAGTACACTGCTGTCAATGAGTTCTGTATCGCAGCAAACATGACAGAGAGACAATGACAGCTCCCAAAACATTTGGCAAGTGCTGCAATTCTCTTCATAAAATACAGTTCTTTTATGTCCATCTGCTGTGTCTAGCGAGAAAGAAGTTTAGCACATGTGACATGTGATCATCATAATAAGGAAGGCCAAAGGTTTACAACAAGATGATGATGCATGAAAACCAGGTCATTCAGTGAAAACAGGGACATTCCCAATTAATAAAACAAAGAATCAAAAGGAATTTAATTATGTTTGGAGAGAAACAAAATATTTTGTAGAGTAATTTAGGAAAAGCTTTGACCCTAGGTCCTCTGAATGGAAAGGATGCCCATTTTTTTTATTTTGTGACCTAGGCCTAATACATCTACATACTAATCCTAAAGTCAGCCTTTCATTAAAAGCCTGCATAATAGCCTTCCCTTGACAGTTTCCTGCAATATTTTGTATAATTTTCTACAGTGTTTTAAAGTATTCATGAATAGGGGAGAGACATTGTGCCTCAGTAGTGGCAGGAAGGTATCCTCAGCATGAATTTCACTCAAATGTATAATACTGCACCTGCAAAATATTGCTGACATATTTTGAACCCAACACCCAGCTCCTCTCACATCCCGCACTGACACATCCTGTCATTGTATCATTAATTGAAAATGTTGGCTTGCTGTGAGCCCCCATGGTTCACTTGCTCACAGCGGTGTGTTTTATCAGAGCAAAAGCCTTTTTTTGACAGTTCGTGTATACGGAGCATACAAACAAAAAAATGTATCTGGCTTTTTATAACCAACAGAAGAGCTCAGGACATCCCTATGAAATACTCTGGTATTGATTCACAGAAAAAACAGCATATTGTATGCCTCATAGGCTTTGAGATAGATGTTTTTGGCATAACCTACACACACACCTAAACTTCACTTCCATTAACACAGAAAGTGAAGTGGAGGCGGGTGTCTATTGTGTTTCAAGCCTACAGAGAAAAGAAGAAACTATCTGTGAAGCAATCCACCAGTCACACCAGTATATGCCAGGATACCGACACCAAAGTTAATCCTGTATCCAGAAAAGGCATTGACAGCCAAATTGAGATTTGCCTAATGGCATTTAAATGGACTTGAGACTGACATCTAACACAGCACAGGTCTTTGTCCAGCAGCATAGTGAGATGAATGATGTATGGAAACACAGAAAGAATTAAGCTCAGCTATACAAGGAAGCAAAGGAGAAACACTCGAAATTTAGATGTGCAAACTTGATACTGACACACTAAAGAGGAAGTGTATCTATAACGATGAGTGTGCACCTAAAAGTCTCTGAATTTGTTTTAATTCACTTTTTCATGCTTTTCGAAACATTTATCATGCACTTTACTTTGTAATTATAGGGTATAATGTTTAGAAATGTTTCATCCAAATGAAACACAAAAAAATAAAAAGGCGAAGGGGTGCAAACAGCACAGTGTAGTTACTGTAGACTGTAGCTATAATGTGACAAAAATGACACATATCTGTTTGCAAAATGGAGGTACCCACTGAGCCAGCAGCCACTGTATTTTTGGTTCTGGCTTCTTACTGTATATTTTAATTTTGGTGCAGCTACATGTGACACTAACGACAACACCAGCCACTGGTTACTGCTTAAATGGTGACATGCCATATCAAATAATGATCATGCAGAGCAAAAATAAATAGAATATATTCAATGTGGTGACACTAAACAAAATGTCCACAATTTCAGAGACCAGATGCATGGTCCATCTTTTTTAGTAGCATCACTACATGTAAAAATATCTTGATAATCATTATTTTACCTGATTTTTTCTCATTAAATGGAGAGCAATCTGTAAAAAGAAATGTAACGGAGCACAGTATCTCAATCAAACAGTGTGGCATACACTGAGCTCTTGCAACTGGTGTTGTCTATAATACATCTTATGATGGATCGATGAGCGCATTCTCATTCCCATTATGGGAAAAGATTTTGAAGATATACTCTCCAAAGCTTTGGTGATGAACTGGCAGCTTGGCAGACTGCCAAGACATTACAATTATACATTAAGTCCAACATTGTATAGTGCATACACAGACCTAAGATATAACATTGTTTCTCACCTCTTTGTCTGTCTTGAGGATGTTCTCTGTGGCGACAGGGCTTACTGCTGTGCCCAAAGGCTTGACCACAGCATTTGCCACCTCCGTGCCCACAGTTGTGGGGTAGGTGTGCAGAACACTGAGGTGGCCCTGATCACTCTGCACAACCAACTGCAGCGATCGCCACTCAGAATACATGCTGCTGATGTCTACTGTACTCTACTTACTCCTGCCTCCACCTGCAGACATACAAATCCAGATGTCAACATAGCAAAACTGAGAAAACACAGAAGCATATCAATAGGCTACTAAGCTAATACATTGCACCAATACAGTTGTGTCCTCTGTTGTAAGAATACATCTTCAAAATTGTCATTAGGTAATCCTGCTGACAGAGAAACACGTAAATTCCTTAGATTGCGAGCATCTTAATGATGGTCGATTTCATCTTGACGACTATCAAAGGTCCATCAAGCAGCACTTTAACTTGTGTAACTGGTTTACCTTATCTTACGTAGCTAGCTGTTGTATTTTGGTAGAGGGTTAATTCAAAAATAAAACGAATTACGCTTGCAACTACACTTGGGACATAATTATTACATTTATTTTAAAACACTGTCATTTGATGCACTGCATGCATAGAATCATAAAACGATGTAAAGGGTCTGAAATCCTGTTCGTGGTGTAACGTTGGCTGTCACGTTACTTTTGACAGTAAATAGTACCCATCGAACAGCTAGTATTTGTTGCTACGCTCTTTCACCCAGAAATAACAAAAAGTATTAAGGCCGTCATTACAAAGCATAAACGAAACAACTACCACCGTTACATCCTATAAACGTAAACAAAGTCAAGGACCATCTGTAGCCTAAAACTCGAATTGGTAACAAGGCGAGGAATCACAACCAGGAAACGGTTCTGGAAACGATTAGCTTGCTAACGTTAGCTAGCATTGACATCAAAACACCTTCCTCATCATGCTGATGACATTAGCTTAAGTTAGCTAATGGGTTGCTTGCGTTACGCGGCCCTATCGCTGAATAAAACAACAGGCTGGTATGAAGAAAACCCGGCGTCTCTATGAGCCAACTTATCAGTTAGTCATTTCAAACTACGTTGTAGTTGGGCCGACGCTGCTAGCTAGTTTAGCTAATGTTCGCCGCGCTAGTCCGTTCGTTGACATTAGCAGAGCTTGCTGTCATTTTGCTAGCTACACAACTTTGCAAAGAAGCCAACGTTTGCTTGCTAGCTAAGTAACCAGGGGGGTTTCTGTGTACCTGGACGAAATGGAAATGTTGTCATAACAGAGCTCTGCAACTCGCAGTTTTTGCTTTCCATGTATCCTGGTCTAGATCACAACAGCCTTTATCTTTAATATGAATATCTTTAATAGTTACTATACCTTCAGTCGAAATCCTTCTCGCCGCCCATTCAGTCAGATATTAACAAAACAGTTCAAAGACAAATACTATGACTGAATACTTTATTTTAGACTCCATGTATCCTGGTCTACATCACAACAGCGTCCATCTTCGCAATGTCAATGACTGAATGTTGCAGCTTGGTGAGCTAACGGGAAACAGGATGCGTAGATTGGCGCCCCCTATTGTTATGGTACAGCAACCGCAATAGATCTGATGTTGCCTTCAGGTGCTCCTGGTGAATCCCCTTTTCCTCGAAATTCTTCTTTTCTGAACATTTTACTTACATAGTGGTATTGCATAAAAGACAGCAGGACGAATAATAATAATATTATTATTATTAATAATAATAATAATAATAATAACAACAACAATAATTAGAATAATAATAATAATTGTAGTGATGATAATTAAAAAGTGCAGTTTCGTATTAATATCTCAGTCTCCCACAACATAGAATGTCCATCAATTCCCTCAGCCGGGTCTCAAACTGAGGGGCAAAGTCAGATCCCCACAGTTTTAAAAATCTGTACCACCAAGTGTCGTGATCTAAATTTCCAACAGTGCCAGAATATCCAAATTAAGCAGTGACATAGTCGGGTAATCGTCATATTGAAAACAGAGGAATTGATGTATCTTTGTCTAGCAAACAACCCACACCTGATAAAGAAAAGTACATAACAATATAATGAATAATTATTTCATAGATATTAAATACTTTATTTTTTCAGGTAGTTTTTGAGAATACCATGAATCTGTGTGAATGAGATGTAAAGTGCTAAATTAATGCAATCAGTGTAGGAGTCTAATATATAGTTTTATAGTAGTAGTATAAGTAGCATTTGAAAGAAAAAAAAATAAGTGCAAGATGCCGCTGAAGACTTACCCAATCCTTCTACACACATTGGAAGGCTATTTGGGTCGTTGCCAGCCCTCAAGATAAGTACAAATAGGCGCTGGCGCAAGAAGCCACCATGGGCTGTGTTAACCCTCGAGATGCAAAGGCTAGCTGAGGGTTTATCTGCCCTGCCAGACCCAAAGGTTTTCTAATCCTGCAGCAAATAGGATGGACAGTCCAAATCAGAGTTGCTGTTATCGGCTCATGTTTAATCAAAAGGACCTCTCCAGTATCTCCAGGTTGTGGATAACTAAGGCCTGAAGTGGAGGGTTCTGAATTTCTGTAGTCCTTTTTGCCGTTCCATATTATGGAGGAGCCAAGGCCTAACATTGTGGGTGCTGAGTCCCTACAGTTGTCATTGCTGCTCTTGTTTGGTGGGAAGCTAAGGCCTAAATTTAAGGGTTTGCAATGCAAGAGGTTTGCAGCTTGTGTCCAGTGCAAACTGAGGAATCAGAATGGACAGCAGCTCTTATAGACCTGGGTCATTATTCTGTTTCCATGGCTGCAATGGACACATGTTTTTGTGACCGCGTATGATAGAAATAGAGACATTATATTTTTTATATTTTGTCAAATATAGCCTATATATTGTTTTCTTTTAATTGCAGAACTGTATGTAATAAAAAAATCTGTTATTAAGTTATTACTCATTGTAAAAAAAAAGCTTAGCATTAAGTGATTTAACGGTGGGTTTTGTTGATCTATTATTTTATTTGCTAAAAGTTGTTTCACTTGCAAGAGACAGATTAAAAAAAAACAGAACTCAGCACCCATTCTGCTTGCTAAATGATTGTTTCAAAGCTCTTGCAGAGATACAATAAAATTATACTGTTTTCACTGGCTGTGTCATAGTAGGATAGGCTATTAATTAGAACATGTTGTATAAACAAAATTATGAAAGGACTTTATTGCATGCAAGCTCACGTTAAATTTCATTAGTGGTCAACGAACAATACATTTGCAGCTGTAAATCCTATAAAGATCCTTTCAATAGGGGGCAGCAGAGACTTACTTAAAAATGTAACAGTTTTAATATGTAAACCACGTCTGTAAATACTGTATGCTACTAATTATCATATTTATATGATTCTTCATTAATAAATATGATGATAATGATAGATGATGCCCACCAGACCAAAACTGCTCTTAGTCACACATATTTGGATCATATGCAGCCTCTCTGTAGTGTCAGTTTCAGGATATGTGGACATTTTGTTCGTAATTTCTTAAAAGTTTAAAGCCATCCTGAAGATTCTGTTATTAGGGACCCCACTCCAGTGTGCACATACAAGTGTCAAGCATGTGCTGGTGTATGTATTGGCAGTATTTGGAAAAAAAATGCAGATTTGGACATGAGGCCCACATATGGTGCAGCAAAGCCTTTTCCAAAAATAGCCACATAAAACCTTCAACATTTCCAGCATGTCCTGCTCTGTATCTGCAAAACAGACCAAAGATACATCTTTATTTAACACTTGCATTTTTAACCTGAAATGTTATGCATTTACTACAGGTGTGAACCAGATGAGGCAATGGAAACAGAAAAGCAAGTAGTCCCTTGTGTTGCAAATTGCAGCAGCCGAGTGCTACATAAGTGGCCATATTGTCCCAGACCACTCTTAAGTGTCTGTGGAGTTCCCCAGTGAGCCAAACCACACATCTCTCCCGGGTGATTCCACAGAGGGGAGAGACGCAGAAAGGAATTATGGATGAAAGTCAACATTCTTCTTGCAACCGTCCCTCCATGTTTGGTAAGGTGCACTTGCAGCTCAGAGGTGCTATGATTGGTAGCCGTATGATAATGCATCTGAAGGGCAGAGAGATGAAGATGATGAAATATTCAACATTCAAACCTTTAATTATCTGGGTAAAACAGTGTTATGAATCATGTTGTATTTACCATCAAATTCAGCTCAACCTAAACAGGTCTTAGTTTAAAGGGTCTGTTCACCAAATCTACAAAAACACATTTTTCACTTAATGCTATTTGAACATGAAAACAAGCTTCATTTGTGTCAGATTTCAGATAACTGTCTCTTCACCCAATAATATAGAGTTGTATTTGTGGTCCTCACAGCAATGGAGAATTCTAAAAAAAAATCTATATAATTTTAGGGTTTACTCTGTTGACAGTGAAGTCGGTGGATTATCCATCTGAAGTCTGATTCTAAAAAGAAATATTGCAGTTGAATGATACATTTTAGCACTGCAGACACAATTTTTATTTACAGGCAGTGACATCAAAGACAGATACCTGAAAACCAGGACTACAAACAGTCACCACTCACCTGAATGGAACTGTGCTGTGCAACACAGTCCCTCGCCTCGAGCTGTCCGATAAATGGGTGACACACACACTCTAGTTTCTGGGGGGAGGTGGGTGAGGCGCGTTGACAGAGAGTCGGGAGGCAAATAGAGGGAGGAGCGCTGGCCAGGGATTGAGTTTTGTCCCTCCCAGGAGAGCCAGTAGCCCCTCAGACCATCCACACTGCTCTTCCAGTCCACCTGCACTGAGTCACTACCGACCGTGGTCAGCTGAAGGTCTGCCAGGGCTGGAGTCACTGGAAATGAAGACCACACAAAAGAGAGTATAGAGTATATTCCAACAGAAAAAGGAGGACATGAATGCAAAGGAGTAAGAAGTAGAGGCTAAAGGGAAACAGAAATGCAATAATGCAACTCAGCAGAACAATGTGACTGTTTACTGGATCAAGCTCCTCTAGTGGCTCAGAACTGCCCTTGAAGTAGTCAAACCTGAACGGAATTGCTACTAATTATCTGAAATCTAAGACCCAGAAAGGACTGGTCTATGTATGATTAGGATAAGTTTGCAGTAAATGGATCCCCGATCACCAAGTTTGACTGCATTTTCTTCATGTAGCTCACCTTCCTGAGTACACACTTTGACCGACATGGCCTTCTCTTTGCCCGAGGCGTGCCGAGCACTAACAGTGACCAAGTAGGTAGTATCTGGTTGGAGGTCCCTGAGGAGCGTGGAATTTTGGGTCCGGCCCACAGTGACAGCGTGGAGTTTGCCCCTGGGCAGGGCTGAGTACTCAATGTAGTAACTTGTGACCATCTCCGGCTGAGAAGGACCCCAACTCACACGAACGCTGGATTGCCCTGACTCAGAGACCGTTACCACGGCTGGGCTCAGCACCTCTGGTGAAAATGAATTGAGTCAGTATAAGATTATACAAGAATAGAATAGAGGGAATATAGTGACAATTCAATTCAACATGACAAAAGTTCCTAATAATGGTTGGGTAATAAAGAAATATTTACTTTGGTTTGAATTAAGCACTTACAATTAATTAATAATTAATACAAAACTACTGGCAAGGTGATTTCTTCAATAGTTCAATGCTGCATTCGTTTCGCAATGAAATACAGCAGCAATTTGCACTATGCATTATGACAAACCCAATGAATAGATTAAGAGCAGGTAACAGTTAGTGGACAGTTATAGGATATGATGATACAATGTGTAAATAGGATGTAACCTAACCTGGCTTTGTTGTGAAGGTGACAGAGAGAGCATTAAAAGCATGTTCATTGGACTCTGGGGTCAGTGTGGCGGTGTAGGTGGTGTCAGGCTTCAGGCCCGTTAGCCTGGCAGTGCTGGAATCTGCAGGTTGGGTTAGTCTTTGGTAATGACTACCACCGGTGCTCGGACTGGTTCCACCTCCTCCACTACCTCCTGCTCCTGCAGACGGAAGCGAATTGAAGCGAATCTCGTAGTAGCCCGTCAAGCCGGAGAGAACGGGTCGCCAGTGGAGTGTGGCTGAGTTGGTTGAGATGTTGTCTACAGTGATCCGCTCGGCTCGGATAATCTCTGTTGAGGCAGGAAAAAGATGAAGTTAGTAGGTAAAGTGAGCATGTGGGTCTGTCAGGATTATAATTAAGGATCTTGCAATTTTGAACAGAGAAAAGGATGGTGACAGGGAAGAAAACAAGACCGTGCTAAAAATGCTTCTGCTTCAGACAGCCACCCACATAGACAGCCAGACTAGGGTTTCTGGATGCATTCATAGCCTTTGCAATAGGACAACTTGAAATAGCCAACCCAGTGAGGCCATGAAACAAAATAACAAATACCAGAGGCCCTAAAATCTGCCATTGGATCCTTAGGTACAGAGCAAGGTCCCTTGTGAGCGTTATGGCAGTTACCTAATCTGGCAAGAGAACTATATATATGCAACTATATATATATATATATATATATACACACACATATATATATGTGTGTGTGTGTGTGTGTGTATGTATATAGTGTTGGATGATGCAGCAAGGGAGATCATCATTAATCCATTAATAGCTCATCCTATCTCATTACAGTAACTCTTACACACACACACACACACACACTTTAAGCCCCCTATTCAGTCTGACTGTCTTCAGGAGCATGTGAAGAATCGGGGAGGAGCACAGAGACATGTGATCTGTGAATGAGTGCTGGATTAAAAATCCAGAGCACTGAATTGTGGAATTGTTGCAGTGGACACTATTTCTTTGTTGGATAAGGGGGAATTTTTTTTAGGCAATATGACATTACAGCATACACGAGGTAATGAGGAAGTGCTTTACAATTATAACATTTTGATCACATTTGGTCAACATGTATTTTTTAGTATTTAGTTGTACTTAGCTCCACCCTCTCATAGATATATATATAAAGATAGATCATAAATTCAAGTAATGAGTAATACAGCTAAAAATATAAACTAAAAATGTATACTAAAATATATATACAACAAACAGTGCACACTGAAAAAAATAATGTGCAGGTAAACAGTGGTCCATTATCTTCACTGAAAAATATTGCCCTATGCTATAATTCTATTTTAACAGGAAAAACTGCATTCTCAAAAAAAAGCCTTTGAGTATTGCTTGTCCAACAGTCATATTCCACCTCACAATTCATTTGTCTCAAGCTTTAGCATAGTTTCTATAGTTGTAAAGGTGATCTTTTTCATTAAAGACATAGAAGCAATGTCATACCTACTAATTAAACCAACCCACAAAGCAGTAATGGCGATTCTGATTGGCGGACACATTAGTAAATGGAATCAATTAATAAATCATAATGTATTAATTGATTATTATCAAACACTGAAAAACAATATTTCTTTTGGTGGCACACTTCAGGCTCCATACCATACTCACCAATGATGGCATCCCGCAGGTCCTCTGTGATGATACTAATATCATCAACGTCCACAAAGTACAGGTTGTTCTCCACAGGTGGACTCACTACTTCCCTAAACACATGATAGTTGCCATGTCCAGTGGAGACCACTAGCACAGCCACGCCCTCCTCCCGCAGCTCGGCCATTGGTCCAATCACATCACCCGGTTTCACCCCATCCGTCAACCACACCAGCACTCTTGGAAGTCCTGCCCGGGCACCGTCCACTGCTCCAGGTCTCAGCACACGCTCCTTTGCAATTCTAAGTGCCTCCACTGTGTTGGTGTCCCCCCTGAGAGGTTTGATGCTCCTCAAAGCCCCCTGGAGGCTGCTCTGGGTGTTGTGGTTGTCAAAGCCGAACTCAAGGCGTGGTTGCGTGCCCACTTGCAGAAGTCCCACCCTCACCTGGTCCTCTCCAAGTGAAAAGGGAAGGAGGAGCTCAGACAGGAAGGTGAGCATGTGGGAGTGCTCGTAGGACGACACACTCCCAGAGGAATCCAATAAGAAGAGGACGTCGCCCTCGCAGCAATTCAGCACTAGTGGAGGAAAAAGAAATTAATGTAAAAAAAATCAAAATCAGTACACGTTGCCTTTTGATGCAGCTGATCTATGATTCCTTTTACTCCCACAACTTTTTCCACACACACACACACACACACACACACTTGGACTCACTCTCCTTTTATCCATCCAGCCTCTTGGAACAACACAACTTTTATAGAGGATATTGTCAACATGAAAGCAGCAAAGCCTCAGAAGCAAGTAATGACAGTGAAGATAAGGACAAATCCAAACAAACAGAGGAACCAAAAAAAGATGCCGGCATTGTGATAACTTCAGAAGTATACGGTGGATGAAAGGCACTGAAGCTCTGAGCACAGTGAGTGGTCTCCCCCCAATTTTCCATATTTTGTATCAGAAGCTAATTTAAAAGTGAATGCCAAGAGTCGAGAACACGAGGGAGGGAGAACAGTAGCTGCTGGGCTTTAGCTGTAGAGGAAGAAGGAGTGGAGACAGGAGGTGGGACAAGGGGAAATAAAAGGCGTTAAAAGGAGAGGAGTGAAGCTGGGGGGGGGGGTTGTACTGGCAGTTCCATGCGAGAGACGAAGAGGAATGTCAGATGGCCATATACAGAGCAGAGGGAGAAACAAAGAAGCAGCAGTCATAAAGACGGACTCTAACAGCAATATTTAGTTGGAGATTGTGCAGTCATCCAACTAAAACATACTCACTGTTAAAATCTCAGGGCAAAAGGTTAAAGACAGATGCAAAACAAATACATGAGAGATTTAATATGACTGGCTTTACAGAATCCACTCAGACACCTTGACACCTGTGGAAAGTCCTTGAGTGTTTAACATATGACATAATGTGTTGCTATGATTCAGAGGCATTGAAAGCTGAGAATACAGGCATACACAAATCAAACACACACACATGCAGACATGCATGCTCGCAGCCTTTCCCTTCATCAGCTTAAGGAATTCCTTACATCTGTCTAGTTGTTTGGACTTCGGGCAAGAGAGCTGCTCTGTATCACAGCCCCCACCCACTATCTCTACCTGTGTGCAGGTATGTCTGGAACTAAAAACCACATGTTGACGTCTGGATATAGCTGCTTCACGCTTTAAACAGAGAAGACAGCACTGCTGCTGTCTACTGTATGATATATGGGATTTATTGGTGGACCATAGCACCTGAATGATGTGATGGTGGAAAAATGAAGTGTATAAACTTCATGTGGTCCCAGTAAAAACAACACATCAGGGGCAGAGCAGGTGTTGTAACCTGCTGAACACATGGAAAAAACATGGAAAAAAAACATGCACAATCAAGTTTCAGCAATATAAATATTGTAGTGAGCTGAATGTGCAGAAATGTAGCATGAACATGAGGACCACACAATATCTATGAAAGCATGTGGATCTTATAATTAATGACACTAACAACACTAACATCCAGTAAAGAACACAATAGCCCAAGTGTCATTACTGATCCCGAATTACTGAATAATTACCCACATACAGTATGTCCCTTCTTTTTCTGTGGCTGTGGGTTGAGGGGATGACAAGCTCTTTGTTATTATATTCAAGGTCGACAATAATAACAACAAGTGCACTTATAAAAAGCCCAATTATTGTAAGCTGTTTGAATTCAGTCTCATCAGGTCCCTATTAATGGAAACAGCAAAATGACAGCATCTCACTCACTGCTACTATGTTAACACGGTCATAAAGATCCGCTCTCACTGACAGACTCGCCGGTGTCGCCACCGCCAAGTTTAGCCTGTCAGACACTTCATGGTCAGGAGTTTTAACGGGAATAAGGGCAATACAACGGCTGATAATATTTGTTTTGAACCAAACTGACAATCACTGATAAGAACTGATCACAATTAGATATATGTAATGGCTTTTTAATCTGTGATCCTTCAGTTATTTACTTTTCCAACATTTCAAACTGCATTGCCAAAGCCCTTCACTGACTATTTAATGAATTCCCTCTTTTTGTTCTTTGAACTTGTATGTTATTGTTGATGTGGTTTATGCATGAAAGTTCAAAAAGTAGTACAGTATAAGTATCAAAGTCAGCCTATACTTCCTCATTGTAAGGTGAAGAAAAGATTTTATATCATATTTTTATCATACATATTATTTAGTACATCATAGATTTATTCATGAATGACATAATAATTAAAATGAAACAGTAATCGAGAAACTGCCACTGCTGTGATGCAAAGCTATTTCATCAGCAGACCATAACTTGACCACTCCTGAATTCAACCCTTGTGTGTGTGTGTGTGTGTGTGTGTGTGTGTGTGTGTGTATGTGTGTGTGTTTGTCTGTGTGTGTGTGTCATATAGTAAAGCACCTGAAGTCTACCCTCAGTCAGCCTGGGTGGTCCCTGGATGTGACCCACGTTTTGGGAACCACTGCTCCAGGCTGTGGGATGTCATCGACTGACAATTCAGTACCTGGAGTTGTGCCACTTCACTGAGAACACTGGTGTAAGAGTGTAATGTCAACCCCACCCTGATCCACCCTGAGCTCCAGCAACAGCATCAGTTTCTCATCATCTCATATTATGCGCCACCAAACTCACTTTAAATGGGGGCAAAGTTGTGTAATAGATATTTGGCGAATGTGTCCATAATATTGTTAAGAATAGCCTATTTGCCCTGAAAATACAGATATTAAGTTTAATTTAGTTTTATAATTTCAGCAATAGCCTCCACATCGATTTCTGGCACGTTTCATTATTATGATGATGAAAATGTAATTGGATCAGTGGTGTCCATATCCATTTGAGGGAGCTTACCTCCTTCAGGTGCGGGGTTCTGTGTAGCCGACGGCCGCAGGAGCACACACAACAGCATCCATGTCAACAACACGTGGCTCTCCATCACAATATTTACGATTTGGTTCCCGCAAAGCAAATTATAACGACAATGTGATTAATTATCGAATCAACCATATATCCACCACAAAACGGAGGAGCGCATTCCCAGTCAGTAAATTATAGTCAGAAGCATATCTTAGTATCATCCAGCCCGGTTTTTTTTTTATTTCGCTTCTTGTCTTTCTTCGTCGCTGAACATGACCGTTTGTAACTCCGAGACAAACTTCAACTACACTCTGTTCTTCTGTCCTTGTGCGCAACGCAACGCACTGCCTGGACGCTCCTTGTCAACGGCACGCAAACGCGCCTCGCTCTCCAGCAGCAGCAAGCGAGAAGTAAGTACAAGATTTCCGGACAAGCCTTTCAAAATAAAACTCAGGTTTCCTTGGGCTACACTGTCAATATGGGCCAAAAAGAGGAGCAGATTAGATTTAGAATTATCATCGGAATATGACATTTTGGTTAAACAATAGCTTTTCTCAGTGGTATAATGCAATATTTAGTAGTCTAAGTCAAGTATGCAAAAGTGGACCTTACCACAATGTAAAAAAAATACCATATTACAGCCTTGGCTAATTATTATTATTAGTAGTAGTATAATTATTATTATCATTATTATTATTGATGCATTACAATGTAAGAAGGATGTTAATGTTGTAGCTGATTTAATCAGCCAATTTTAACGGATAAGCTAATATTGCCTGGTTTAACGAGGCTATAACAATGACAGCCTAATCATACAGTATTTAGCCTATATTTTATGGTGACAAAAAGAAAGAACTAAATAATACACTAACATGTATCATGTGTATTCTAAAAACATGACAAATCTGTTGAATACAATCTGATATATGGTTATTGTTTTTAACTTTCAGACCTGCATTATTCAGTCTGCATCTGTGTTTAACTTCTTACCTGTCTTTGCTTGAGTGTTACTTAACGTCTTGACCACCTAGAATTGCAGAATGTTTGAGACCACTGGTAGAATCAGTGTACATACAATGTGCATTCTCACCCTGTGCCAAAAAAAAAAAAAAAAAATACAGGGATCCACTGATAAAAAAAATGATTTGTAGTAATCCTGGAAATAAAATACTTCACTGTCTCTTTAATAGTTGTTAGATAAGTGAAGTAAAAATTACAGTATTTGCCTGAATAAAACAAATTCTTCAAAATAAATACCATATTTGAGTTATAATAACCCCCACCACTATGTTGTAGATTTTCATGGTTATGGAGCTTCAGAAAAGAAGCATTTCTTTCATAAATATCTTTAAATGTTTACAAACTGCCCTGAAGGATAGCAAAATAACAATAGGTGTTGCTAAGCAACAAAGATGTAAAAATGTTCCCTTCGATACACCTATTGTTATTTTTCAGCTAGTATGTGTGTGTAGACAGTATATAAATAAGCCAAATTGAATTCTCAGTCATTGTGATGAGGTCAGAATCAGATTGCTAGATTTCTAGGAAGTTTGAGGCCCATTCAGTTAACTTCCGTCACTCAGTTAGTTGGCAGTGTACATTAAAAATGCACTGCAATACAAAAACAAATTTATGTTGGTATAGTGGTAAAATAAATAAAGCCTGTGGCAAAATTCATAAAATTGTGTAAAGTTGTGTTATATCATAAAAGGTACTGTATTGTTTGTGGTTTCTATTGTAACGAAGGAGCACTTAAATAAATAAATGATTTTTAAAAAAGGCTTGAATTCTGGTTATTAATTATCATATTCAGTGATTCTGACTCAATAGAGTGCTTGACACAGATGATTTGCTGAATCACGGTACTAAGAATGACATCTGCATTTTAAGCATGACTGACAAAAAGAGGCCTTTATGTTGAAGGTAAGCTGCTTTAACTTCCTTCTGTCTGTGTGCTTAGGTCTTGACACATCCCACTGCCTTCTTACCTCACTCCTCCTTTCTGTCTCCCCAGTAACTCAGAATAGTAAATAGGGATGTGTTCATCATCAGGCGTCAACACTCTGGATGTGAGCCACAATTAGATTTAAGTCCTCATCTTACCTTATTAGCAGTGATATATATGGAGAAGCCACTAAAAGCTCAGTTTATATTTTTTCTGCTAAAGCTTTGAAACGGGTGACATAAAT
Organism: Synanceia verrucosa; assembly: GCA_029721515.1. Classification (NCBI taxonomy): domain Eukaryota; kingdom Metazoa; phylum Chordata; class Actinopteri; order Perciformes; family Synanceiidae; genus Synanceia; species Synanceia verrucosa. Next base: position 15,556,421 of record CM056561.1, on the reverse strand, counting down.
GTATATATATATATATATATATATATATATATATATATATATATATATATATATATATATATGAATGATTTATAGAAATCTAATATAGAAATCTTAGCTGAAATGCCCACATGCCCTCTTGATGCCCTCCTCCTTTGGACTTTACTTATTTTCTCAATATTTCTCCATTGATGCAAACCAAGAATTCTAGCCATCCAAGAGATTTTAAAGAGACTTTGGTTCACCGAGAAAGCGACCACAAATAGTTGCAGTATTCAAACCACTGGGAGTGCATCTTTGAAATTATATAGCACATAGTCCGAGAGTGGAAAAGGGTCAGCGGCTTTACATGTAAGCAAGTTTCTGAGGTCAACCAGAAAGCCATTAAAATAAAGTTAAGTTTCCATGTAGAAAGTGAAGTGAGTGGGTTGCGTGGAGTCACACAGGAAATACGATCAGATACTGTGTGTGTGTGTGTGAGTGAGAGAGAGAGAGAGAGAAATAGAAAAAGAAAGAAACAAAGGGAGTAGGAGGAAATAAATGGATGGGAGAGGATGCAAGAATTCAAAGGTCTGGATTCCTCTGTGACGCATCGTCTCCAAATACTTCTATTGTTCTAATGAGATATTGACAATAAACACACCCTTCCCAATACACACACCTAAATAAACACTAAAGATTACAGTACAGTCAGTGATTCGGAAGTTTATGCTCTGTCTGACCCATATTGCAGTCATCCGTATGGACAACAATACCACGTGATAGAAAAAATGAAAGTATAAGCACTTTTTTACATTACATTATGCTTCATGCAACTATAATAATATGTAATTGTGCTTGTGAATCACCATAGAACACACCAGAATATGAAGTATATGGAGAGCAAAATGGAGTATATCAGACTAGAACCAAATTATTAATTTTGTATGCACAGGCAATAAGAACTTTTGCAGCTGTGAAAACTTAAATTCTTGTTTTCTTCTTGTTTAATTGCTAAAATTGAACTCCAAATGTCTGGGCAGTCACGCTCCTTGCTGTATCATGATCCATTTAGACCCCACAGCTACTGCACAGCAGACATGCAACATTAATTTCTCTGTGGTTTTTGTGTACCCTTCCCTCCAGGGCCGAACAAGTTCTCACACGCACATCTGCAGCCCCTGAAGCTCATGGTCAATGGCACTCTGGATATTACCACAAATGGGAGTTCACTTCCTGTGCTTCATTTCACCCTCTAGTCAACCAGTTGTAAATCAGTTAGATATATACTGTATGACCCCTGCATGGAACAACTTGGCACTGGTGTGTGTGAGTGCAGTAAATAGCTGAACATGCATATGCATAGAGCAGGTTCTGAGTGTACATTCTCTGCACGCATGTGAGCACATTTCTGTATGTATTTCATCATGTCAAGCATTGCCTGAGTTGTGCAAAGACAGATAACATGTCAAGCACACGAAGCACAGCTCGAGTTGACAGTGCACTCAAATCCACTGCCCAATATAATCTCACGTCACCACACTGCCTCAATCATTATGTCAACTTATGCAACCTGATCTGTTTCTGCTCATTCTCACATACCATCATAGTCCTGGTGAGATGACAACTAAAAGTTCTGCAGGAGGAAACAGCACAGTAAAGTTGTTTTTCAGCTGTGGGACTTGGATGAACGGGAAAAGAGGTGAAAACAGTGGTATGTCATCATCGGAAGAGTTTACAACATTTTGCACATCACGATATTGAGGGTGTGGTAGCATGGAAATAAAGAATAACAGCTAGCCCATCTCCAAGGGAGACGATTCAAGCCCGAAACACCCTGAGTTACTGCCTCTTACGCAGCCTCTCTTGAAACCTTGGCCCATAATAGCAGCCTAGTTGTAATTACCCATTAAAACTCTGGCTGCTGGGGATTTGGCTACATATTGGAATGCCACTGTCAGTATTTAAGTGAATTCCACAGATCTATATTTGCCAGTATTTAGTCTATGGTACTCAAGGTTTGGTTAACAGCAGACTGTGGTTTTTGTGTGGATTCTAGGAAGCAAAGCAGTAAAATAAACAGCATCACGAAGATATAAACGATGAAAAATGTGGGGTTAGATGAAACACTGAGGAGAGAGAGAAACAAGGGTATGCAGGTATAAGAACGATGGAAAAGAGAGTTAAAACCAAGGGATAAGATAAGGGTTATGATGGTTGTTTCTTCTAAAGTAGTTTATTCTTGTTATCCCTGTAGTCCTTGTATGTTGGATACATTGGCAAGATGAGGTGTAAACTAAAAATACACACAGAAAAGATGGAGGGACTTCCCATCACTGAGATGTGCAGAAGACCAGAAATGCGCCAAGTGCCCACTGCCTTCCTGAACAACAGACACCTCCGGTCCTGCGTCAATGGTACTTTCCTGCCTCCACTGATCAGCATCCTGTATGTCCACAGTGGGCCTTGTCTTTTTAGCAGTGTCTATGAAGGGATTTCCTCAGTGTTCAACATTTAGAACACTTTGTTTTGCTCTGGCAACCAAAGACAAAAAAAAAATTCAAAGCAAAATGTTGAGTGGATACGATGCTGCCCCTGGACAAACCTGTTGATAACTCCCTACGTTCCAGGAATTCAAGACCTAACTTTCTCTAAACAAATATGACAAGTTACATTAAACACAAGCAAAAGTGGGATCTCATTTTCACAGAATAAATCAGAGTGTATATTTAAGTTCGGACAGAAGCACCCCATCTGCTCACTGTCTTGTAGTAAAGCTGGGTACACAGCAAGATCCGTCTCGCTAGTGAGAACATCTGTTTTGCAATAATCGACAGTCAGAGTCTCCACACTGATGAAGCCAACACCCACTGCAAGTTTCCACTGTAAAATGTCACAGACTGCCTCTGGTTGTGCCAAGTTGGGTCGATGGAGGTTCTTGCAATAGCTGGCTCAGCTCCTCTCAAGAGGTCTGCTGTCACAATGGTCTTATTGTGTTGAGGAGTGACTGGAGGGCTACGTTTATAGGTGAAGGATAAATGCACTCATCATTTTGGCTCGTAGAAATACAAACTAATTAAGGCATGGTTGGACAAAAGAGTTGAAAAGTTGACAAGTTCAAGAATTTAATGACATCTACCACTGACAGTAAAAGAGTCTAATAACTTATGATTTGAAAGCACATTCTACGGGTAATTTTAACAGCACAGTAGACTCTGACTCCAACGGCATGTGAGAAACTTTACCCCTAATGAGCCTGAAGTCCTCTGGAATGGCTCTACTTGTTGCTTCCAAAACGTCTGAATAGAGTAACTGAGAACTAAGAATTCTGCTTTGTTGACTATAGTTCAGCAATATAAAAAGGAAATTCCATTCACAGCCTCAGTGTGCCCGCGAGTGCTCTCTCGTATTTTATGCATAGGACTTGCATACAAAACACAAACGGCTCAAAGAAAAGAACCTCTAATGCTTGCTATGATGAGAAATACTGGCGTCCCACTTCTTCAGAAACCACACGAGAAAGGTCAGTGGTGGTGAGTCATCGATGTCAGAGTACTGACTGCACTCAGGCAGCCTGTGGGAAGGAGGATGGTGTTGGCTGGATGAAACAACTCACACACCCAGACAACCACAATACATTACTGTGCTGAAGTGTGTTAGCTTCTGTACACATCACAAGTCTCTGGTCATATTTCTACTCATCCTTTATTTTGCTTTCATTATTCCTCTAAATACTCCACCTCCTAAATTGATATTTTTTAAATACAGCAGGCCTATCAGGCCTATCAGCAAGCTTTCCTTTCAGCCGGTCCTCCAACGTGTTTGGCCACAGTGGATAACAGCTGCATTCTCCATTCTCTCCTCCCTTTGTGATTGCTTGCCCTCTTATTGCTCCCCCACCCTGCACACTCCCTCCTCGGCAGTCCCAGCTGCCTTCCACCATTAGTAACAATCCTATATACTATACAAACACACACACACACACACACACACACACACACACATGCCCTCACATGTACACTGACAGCAGTGCACACACTTATGCTGTATAAATGCACACACAAAAGCTGGCTATAGTAACTTTTGTGGTATGTATGAAAGTTTAAAGAGGCAAGGATGTGTTGGAATTACAAGAGCATCCACAGTGGAATCTGTTTGGGCAGGTTGAGTTGGGGAGGACCTGGCAACCTATCAAAGAAATGAGGCAAACCACTCCTTGTCTTGTATCTCCTTGCTATAAAGGACAGCACAAATAAAAAAGGGAATGTACCCAAAAGCTCATATATTATTCAAAAGTTGCAATATGTCCACCAGGTAAAATCAGAGACTTGTCACTTGAAGAAACTGAGAAACTCTGTGGTGCAAACTTTTATGCCAACACCTCGCCAGGTGTGTTGAACATCCCTTCGTCCTTTAATGATGAAAAGATGACACCTTGCTGTACGGCTCATCCTGCCTGTTAACACAATCACCTGTCATCAACATCCGCTGCCTCCCCACTTAAGTCTGGGCCTTTCACTTCCAGGCACGTCCTCCACAAAGTTTCAGTCTTTCCCTGTTATCTGTGTCTCCACTTCCTGCTCTTTTTTTTTTAACACTGTACATACACAAAACACACCTTCCAACCTGCTGCACAGGTCACACAGTCCACTATGTCTTGGTTTCACTCAGCTCCCCTCCTGTTGAGTGTCAAGGTGACAGATGCAGAGAAGAAACCTGACATTGTCTGGTAGTGATATGGTACGGGCGGGATAGGGGGTGTTGTGTTTGAACTTGTCTGGCTTGAGCTTTGCCTGTCTGCCTGTCTGTCTTTCAATGAGTAATCCATTGTACGACTCAGCAAACACACACACACTGGCAGGTTGTGTGACATAGCTCAAGTACAAGAGGGAAGAGGAGTTTTAGCCCAAGGGAGATCGATGGTTGATGTGCGAGACGCAAAGCCTGCTGGTTAAGTTAAAGAGTGTCTTCCTGGAAAATGTGCCCAAACTTCTGAGGTTGTAGTGGTCTGTCAAAGCCTTACATAAATTGTTTAATTGTAACAATTTCCAGCTTCTTTTTATAGCCACACTAGCAGCATAGCTTTGGGGATGGCAATTGGACAGTCACTTCAGTCCAGACTGAAATGACTCTCATCTCCCATCATCATCAAATTTAAATCTACATTTACAACTGTGTAATTACCATTACATTCTGTTTGAAATGTTTGTTTTTTTTAAAAAAAACTCTTTAATGTTTTATATTTCCCCTGAGGCACTAAATGCAAAATTATCTTAAATCTACACATGGTGGTATTAAATTGAAAGCAATATTGACATGATAAATAGTACAGGTCTATGAAATGCCCGAATTCAATCTAAAATAGAGCAGATATTATCCTTTCCATCACTGATTTCCAACATTCAAAGTCAAACTATGGACCTTTATTTTTCCATGATTACAAGTCAAGGCAAGTCTGTAAATTGAGAACTCATATGGTCCCTGTTCAACAATTATTCTCTCACAGTGCCTCTTAAAACAGTATGTTTGCTTCCTTTATTAATATAGAAATCATTTTTATGCTATACAAGAAACACATAAATAAAGATGTGCTATTGTATGTCATTTGTAAGTGAGCTGTAGCTTTGCTGCATATAAAGTCTTGTTGACGATACACTAGAGACTGTTCAGTTGACTGTATAAACAGGATGCCTTTCAGAGACACACAAACACAGCATGCGTAGGTCCAGAGATTCCTCTGTGACAAGGCCAGGATACTATTTTGACAAAGTACCCACATTGTACTAACAGTTCCTCTACACAGAGACCTGGTGGAAGTTCAGTCCGCCCTTGCATGCTTCTCCGGTGACCTTGATCTCTTGTCATTGCACAAAATTCAGACTGGAAAACATAAAGGTAGATGAGAGTGGTGCCAAGTATATACCGTCAATTGGAGCTGATGAAGCAAACGGGAAAGGAGTGGGAGTGGGAAAGAACCAGCCACACAGTCTGAAAATACCCCTGCATCTGTGTGTGTGTGTGTGTGTGTGTGTGTGTGTGTGTGTGTGTGTGTGTGTGAGACCTAACTGTAAAGGACCTGATTCTTGTTTTTCACCCAAAAAATGACCTAAATGACCGACGACATCCACATCTGCACCTGTGTGAGACTATGTTTATGTGTTTGTGCACAAGAGTCAGATAAGTATATATACGGTCACTGGCCACTTTAGTAGGTATGGCTGTACAATTGCTTGTTAACACAAATTGCTAATCAGCCAATCACATGGCTGCAAATCAATGCATTTAGGTATGTAGACGTGGTCAAGACAGCTTGCTGAAGTTCAAACGGAGCAGCAGAACGGGAAAGAAAGGGGATTTTGAACGTGGCACGGTTGTTGATGCCAGAGGAGCTAGTCTGAGTATTTCAGGAACTGCTGATCTGCTGGGATTTTCACGCACAACCATCTCAGCGTTTACAGAGAATGGTCCAAAAAAGTGAAAATATCCAGTGAGAGGTAGCTGTGTGGAGAAAATGCCTTGTTGATGTGAGAGGTCACAGGAGAATGAGCAGACTGGTTGGAGATTATGGAAAGGCAACAGTAAGTTGAATAACCACTCGTTACGACCAAGAATGCAGAATAACATCTCTGAACGTTTGAACTTTGAAGAAGATGGGGTGCAGCAAAAAAAGACCACACTGGGTGCTGACAGGCACTGGAAAAATGTTGCCTGATCTGAGGAATCTTGATTTCAACTGCAACATTCAGATGGTAGGGTCAGAATTTGGCATAAACAACATGAAAACATGGATCCATCCTGCCTTGTATCAATGGGTCAGGCTGCTGGTAGTGTAATGTGTGGACAATATTTTCTTGGCAAACTTTGAGCCCATTTGTACCAACTGATCATTGTTTAAATGCTGCAGTCTACCAGAATATTGTTGCTGACCATATCCCTCCCTTTATGACCACAGTGTTCCATCTTCTGATGGCTACTTCCAGCAGGATAATGCACCAAGTCACAAAGCTCATCTCATCTCAAAGTGGTTTCTTTAACATGACAATGAATTCACTGGACTCCAGTGGACTCCACAGTCATCAGATCTCAATCCAATAGAACCTATGTGGTGGATGTGGTGGAACAGGAGATTCGCATCATACATGGTCAAATCTGCAGCAACTGTTTGATGCTATCATGTTAATGTGGACCAGATCTCTGAGGAATGTTTCCAAATATAAATAAATAAAGGGGCCATTGACATGATGAATCAAAACGTAAAGATACACTCATCGCTCACTCCCGAATCATACCACTCATAATACGCTTTACTATATTCATTTTCTTCTGTTTTATTTTATTCCCATGCATATTACCTTATACTTTACCATACTCCACATATTGTACTGCACTATATGTACAATATTTAGTGGCTATTTTTCAACAAAAATGGGTTTGCTCTAACAAAAATACAACTGACATCTAAGGCCACTGATGCACCATTCTAGTTAGATTGTACTCGGGCAAAAAAATCCAGTGTCCAGTCATGATTCACATTTGGGTTGATTTAATTTCCAATTTAAAGCAAACATACACTATATTGCCAAAAGTATTCGCTCACCTGCTTTGACTCGCATTTGAACTTTAGTGACTTCCCATTCCTAATCCATAGGGTTCAATATGACTTCGGTCCACCTTTTGCAGCTATAACAGGTTAAGCTTTTCTGGGAAGGCTGTCCACAAGGTTTAGGAGTGTGTTTATGGGAATTTTTGACCATTCTTCCAGAAGCGTATTTGTGAGGTCACACACTGATGTTGGACAAGAAGGCCTGGCTCTCAGTCCAAAATTGGAATTGTCCAAAATGTCTTGGTATGCTGAAGCATTCAGAGTTCCTTTCACTGGAACTAAGGGGCCAAGCCCAGCTCCTGAAAAACAACCCCACACCATAAACCCCCCTCCACCAAACTTTACACTTGGCACAATGCAGTCCGACAAGTATCGTTCTCCTGGCAGCCGCCAAACCCAGACTCGTCCATCAGATTGCCAGATGGAAGAGTGTGATTTGTCACTCCAGAGAACACATCTCCACTGCTCTAGAGTCCAGTGGCGGCGTGCTTTACACCACTGCATCCGACGTTTTGCATTGCACTTGGTGATGTATGGTTTGGATGCAGCTGCTCGGCCATGGAAACCCATTGCATGAAGCTTTCTGTGCACTGTTCTTGAGCTAATCTGAAGGCCACATGGAGTTTGGAGGTCTGTAGCGATTGACTCTGCAGAAAGTTGGCGACCTCTTCGCACTATGCACCTCAGCATCCACTGACCCCGCTCCGACAGTTTACGTGGCCTACTACTTCGTGGCTGAGTTGCTGTCATTCCCAAACACTTCCACATTCTTATAATATAGCTGACAGTTGACTGTGGAATATTTAGGAGCGAGGAAATTTCACGACTGGATTTGTTGCACTGGTGGCATCCTATCACAGTTCCACGCTGGAATTCACTGAGCTCCTGAGAGCGACCCATTCTTTCACAAATGTTTGTAAAAGCAGTCTGCATGCCTAGGTGCTTGATTTTCTACACCTGTGGCCATGGAAGTGATTGGAACACCTGATTCTGATTATTTGGATGGGTGAGCGCATATAGTGAATATATAAAACTTTTGGCAATATAGTATACATGATTCCACGGTACCTCTCTCTTGCTCCGTTAAAAAACATTTCCCTCTCATGGCACATCACCTCACCCTGATTCTCCACTCCCTATATATGTGCACGGTCTGGTGCCCGGTGCCCCTAATGTCAGTAAAAATAATAAACAAGCAACAAAAATAATAATAAACGATGAAATAATGAAACTAATCCTATAGCTCTCACACAGTATAATCCACATATTATATTCTCCTACACTTTAATATGTTTACTACACTATATAATACTACTGGCCTACCATAATAACTATACAACAACATATTGTATTGTGCTGGGCCAATAATTGACATAATATTTATAATTATTATACTTTTATAATACTATATTGTCTATTACATCATATTACACATACTCTATAATATTATTGTACACTATCCTACAATATAGGCCTACTGAGTTTAGCCCCATACTGTACCATATTATACTATCTATGCCGCATCGTACTAAACAACACTGCACTACACTATGTTAAACTATACTATGTGGTATAATACACACACAAACTGGTCATGGTAGCTATACTCATGACTCATAGGGCCTGTCTCTTTAGCACAAAATTATTCCATTGCAAATGCATTGGCCTTGGTCTATTGTAGTTGTCTCTTGCTCCTCTCTCATGCTTGTAACCCTGCCACTATTAAAATCCATGTATTAACCACGCATCATTGAACAATGGCGTTTTCTGTTGCATGCATTCTTAATCATTGGCAACATATATTGAAATTATTCCAGTGTGCTTCCCTGACCATGTACTTGATTGGTTGGCAGACAGACGGCCTCATTCTGATGAGCTGCCACAAATATCTGAGACAACATTTTGCGGATGGCATACACGACCTTGGAATAACTCTGAAAAAAAAACTGAAATATGCGTGGAATATTACATACAGTATATTATATATTACCGTTCAAATGTGCCACATTTCACGGTAATCAGGGCTACATAATTAAAAGAATACCTAATCAGCTAATTGAAGTGACTAACAATAATAAGTGGTGTAATCACGGTTGCAATGGAAGAACTGCAGAGGGAGAAGAGGAAGAAAATGCGAGAAAATCAATGCTACACTAACACCTGCAGGCCAGCAGTTGTAACTTTGATTTTGGCTCTTGTGTCACCACGAGTTGAACTTGTTTTCTCTTGGTGTAAAGCACCTGTCGCGCGTAATTCTACCATTTCTGACAGAGAAATTATCAATTTAAAATCGATTTCGGGCGGCACTGGTGCAGTGGTTAGCACTGTCGCCTCACAGCAAGAAGGTCCTGGTGGAGTTTGCATGTTCTCCCCGTGTCTGCGTGGGTTCTTTACGTGTACTTCGGCTTCCTCCCACCATCCAGAAACATGCATGGGGATTAGGTTAATTGGCTAATTTAAATTGTCCTTAGGTGTGAATGTGAGTGCGAGTGGTTGTCTGTCTCTATGTGCCCTGCGATGAACTGGCGACTTTTCCACCTTGCCTTTCACCCTAAGACAGCTGGGATAGGCTCCAGCACCCCCGCGACTCCATGTGAGGATAAGCGGTATAAAATAGATAGATGGGTGGATGGATGGGTGGATGGATATCAATTTCTCCAACAAAAACTTCCCAAAACGTATCATCCGTGAACAGACCCTGCCCCGTTGTAAGCGTACGTGGACGTTACGTCACTTAAAGGTTGCCACAAATGATGCCTTCGTGGACAGTCGAAAATAATAAAATTTAAAAACACCCGTGTGATTGAACCAGTAAGCGGGGTTAAAATAAATTTCGAAACTGTGCTGCTGATGAGCGGTAACACTGATGCATGCAATATGTTTCGCAGAATATCATAATAATCATATCATCAGACGTGTTTCCGATATGCATTTCTTTTCGTTTGATTAATCCAACACAAAGTAGCTATATGCAGATATGTACCGAAGATCAAAACGCCTGTAAGAAATGCTTGTTGTATTGGAGGTTTGGGGAATAATTACCATCAAAATCGTTTGGATGCCAGCACTGTTTTAGCGTGTGATTCTCAGATGTCCGAGCTCAGAAGGAACACGTGAAGGCAACAAAAGTTTAGTGTTCAGAGTTGGAGATATCTGCGGTCATGGAGGAGCAACAGAGAAGTGCGGAAACCAATTTTACTCCAGGTACTATAGAATATAGTGGAATGTAGTTTATTTTTTTCCCACGGTACGGCTAAGTCATTAATTTGGTTACGAATGGACGTTAGCTAGTCGTGGCGGAGGCAGCACATTCGCTGTCTGTCAGCCAGCTGTTTATAGCAAAGCTAATGCGAGTGTTGATTTGGTGGTTAAAGTTAAAAAAAATACAAATAAAATAGATGGCCATATGGAATGTTGAGAAATCATTTGGGTCTCTTTTTAACAGCCTCTATGTGTTGAATTCAGGTCAGTTCACAATGAACTGAGACACAATGACAAGCACAAACTCCATGTTACCGAGTTCCTAGCTACGGGACGAAAGCGTCAAAGTAAACTGCACTTAATATTGTGAAGGCTACATTTTTTCATAGGTGATATTATTATTATTGACATATACTGTATGTATATCATAAGACCACTGCATTCAGGTGATCCACCTTACAGCATTTATTTTTTTATTTTCTTCTATGATGTGATTAAACTGCTACCTAAAGGTTAATAATTAAACTACTGTATGTCCATTTATCACCTTAGATCCAGGGGGGGCAGGAACAACACAAGATGTCCCACGTGACCCCAGTCCAGAGGAAATTATCAGCAGACAGCTTAGTGAACAGGGCCGGTTTGCTTATGCTGCACTGTGTGGTGTCTCTCTAGGTCAGTTGTTTACTGGACCTGAAAACAGGTGAGAAACAACCATGCAGATGAGTGTCATCATGACATTCAGTGTGTCTCATCCCTAGTGAAAAGAGCTTGTCTTTTCACTGCAACGCTGAAAACCTGCCACCCACATTTGTATAATCCCACTTTACCAACTGTATTTCAATAAATACACACTATAGAGGGGGTACTGTAAGATAATTTGACCATGGCTCTCCGTAATGATAACTAATTTTGTGAAAAGGGTTTCTTACCCAGGCTGGAAGAAGTCATTAATTTCTATTAAGAAATCATAATGGCTTAACTTTCATTTCTTTATTTAATTTTCTACCCAAATGAAACATCTCAAGAGCTGTTTTTCTTCTTTCTTGTGTATATTCATCTGCATTTTAATTAAACTGCTTTAACTGAGCTGTAGATCTGTGGAGATGAGCAGTTGGGTGTTTCTCAGTATGTTCAGGGAGAAGTATCTGCAGGGCTTGGTGTGCTGGTTGGGCCTGGATGAGTCGGTGATGCCGGTTATGGGGGCTTTCCTGTCAGGTCTGGGCTTTGAAGGCCTGGACACCTTCCTCTCAATCCTTCAGGCCGAACCACTGCTGGCGTCTGGGGCCACTTGCATTATACAGGTGTTGGTCACTCTAGTTTCATTATTTTGTCGTTTAATGACACATTTAATTATATTTCACTAATTATAACCAGCTTTCACTTTGTTTTACAGGATCTGGTGTCTTTTTCTGTCAAAGACGGTAAGAATCCTTTGATGAATTATAGGCTGATGTACTTTTAGTCAATGTGTATATTCATATATTCCTTCTACTTTTTGACTTACATGTCCTGTTGTGTACTCAGGCCAGTATGATGCCAGATCGAGGGTCCTCATCCGCCATGTCAGCTGTCTGCTACGAGTCTTTCCACAACAGCTGGAGGAGTTTGAGGAAACACTGGGAGAGAGGCTAAGGGAGAGAGAGGAGGAAAGCGAGTATGTTGTGTTTGGATGGATAAAAGTTGCATTGAGCCTCAGTTGATTAAAAAGAAAATACTTAATGATAATCAAATCAAAGACTGAACTGTACAAACATGGTTGTGTATGGCAGTCACTGTCAACAAGAAGGTTATTGTGTGGCAGAAACAAGCAGATTATTGTATTAAATAGAGCACAGGAGTCATTTAACATTTTTGTTTTTAGAGCCCATGAATATTTCAGCAATACAAATGATATGTCTGACTTTGCTTTCATTAGAGAGGAGTCCTCACGGCGACTGAAGAAAGAAAGAGGGCGAAAGTTACGACGCTACCTCCTCATTGGACTAGCCACTGTTGGTGGGGGAACTGTGATTGGTGAGTTTATCTGCTTCAATAATTAAATAATCATTCACCTTACAGATATCTGTACTGATTGCGCTCATTGTGCTTTCACCAGGTGTGACAGGTGGGCTGGCTGCCCCCTTGGTTGCAGCAGGGGCCAGTGCTGTGCTGGGGGCTGGTGGGGCTGCTGCTCTGGGCTCAGCCACTGGCATTGCAATCATGGCCTCCCTGTTTGGAGCAGCAGGAGCTGGACTAACTGGTAAGAGCATTGGACGACGCTTGATTGTGTCTTGTGGTTGTGCGTCATCTGTAGCTTTTCTTGTTTTCTTCTACATTCATACCTTGTTTCTCCAGGCTACAAGATGAATAAGTGTGTTGGAGCAATAGAGGAATTTGAGTTTCTGCCACTGAGCTATGGGAAGCATCTTCATCTGACCATTGCTGTGACAGGTTGGCTCTGCAGTGGTAAATACAGTAAGAAAATATAATCTCTGCTTTCTCACCACAACCACTTAAAATTTCCACTGATTGGGTGAGGTTGATATTGATCAATCGTCTTTCATGATATGTGTAAATTTTAGGGATGTAACGATGCATCTCGAGTTAAAAATTGATACATATGTGTAACGATTCAAATAGCTGAGATGAAAAATGAATCGTGATGCCCTATTTAAACAGCGGAGGGCATAATCTTGATCCATGTCATACATCACTACAGCGTACATTTTTGTTTCAAGGGGAAGTGCCATTTTTTACAGATTGGACCTTATTTCTGGGATAAAATAGTGCCGTTTACTCACCCATTTCACTTTGGAGATATCTTTGGAGTATTTCTGATATTGGTTTTGATGCTATCCATTTAACAGGAGTGAAGCAGGCACTGAAATGCAGCCAGTAACACAAACGTGACCATTTCTCAAATAACAGGCACTGTTAAGGACACATAGGTGGGTACTAGGGATCCTTAGTAAACTATGATACATGTGAAGTAGAGTCTGTTTACATATTGAATTTCTCAAGTTACGGACAACTCTGGACTCAAATAAGAACAGTAATAGTGTCTTAAGTGAAAAAGTGAATCTTATTAAACGTTATTTGAGAAATGGTCAAGTTTGTTTGTTTTGTTTGGTCATTTACTGGCTGCATTTCAGTGCCCACTTCACTTCTGTTAAATGGATATTGTCAAATCCACTATCAGCAGAAATACTCCAAATGACTCCAAAGTGAAATAGGTGAGTAAATGGCAGTGTTTTATCCCAGAAATGAGGTCCAATTAATAAAAAAAAAAGAACGGCACTTCCCCTTTTTAGATAAAGTAGAATTTTAGTTGCACTTTTAAGAAGAGGACATGTTCTGTTGCAGTTTGTCCTACTTCAGAGAAACAAGAAGGGATTACCTTTAATTTGTACAAGATAAGAGAAAATATAATTTGTACTTTTTATATATCTAAATATATGTGTTTTTCAATATGCATTAATTGCATAGTTTGTTGGTTTGTTGTTTGAAGTTACACCCTACCTCAGAAATGTGTTTTTTGTCTGAGAAATAATTAAAGGAATCTTTTTCAGTCATGTTTTGTCTGTAAGGTCATTCTGTAAATTGAAATCATATCGAATCATGAGTTGAGTATATTGTTACATCCCTAGTAAATTTACATGGCAATGTAATTTTATGTCATGGTATCATACATTTTCTGTAAATTAAGTTGAGAATATTTCCATGCATAAAATAACCAGACAGGACTGTCTTGATATTTTGCACTCAGAGATGTTAACCCTCGGACATCATGACATTATAACAACTGAACAACTTTCAATCAGCTAACGCAGAGGATGAAAAGAATATTTTTTTTTATGTGGACTTGAAATACAATTCAGCGCCATTGCATAAGTAGAAAAACTTTGCAGCAGTGCAACAGGAACAGGTGATGCATAAATAGACAGAACCTCAGATTTAATAAAACGGTACTCAAAAAAACAAAGAAAAATTAAAATGCAGCAATAGAGAAAAAGAAAATAAAAAACAGGAACAAAGCTCTCAGACAAAAAACACTTTAAAGGCTTTTGGAATCCTTGCAAATTGAAGGTTCTCCATTGTTCTGTGTTGTAGAGTCGTATTAGCCACAGTGAGAGGTTTACGTCAGTTAGTGCTCGGTCCTCTTCTTCCACTAAATCCATGTCTTTCCCAAGCAAAGAAAATGGTTAAGATTATGAAGTTTTAAGGGAATTTCTGCTGAAAGATGTTGGAAGTAATAAGATGACAAAAAAGAGAAACAGAAAGCCAGAAGAGCACAGATGGGATTGCTAGGCAACATTTCTGCACATAATTTTCTAAAACTACCAGAGTGTTCACCTGAGATCATGCAAACAAACCACTCATGTGGCAAGGCAGTCCTCTTCCCCTACTAAAAAAAGCTTAGTACCCCCTTCACATGCCATGGCTAAAAAAACACTTAACTTATAAGTGCTGCTTAGTTGTTTACTTACATAAAAATGTGCTGTCTTCCAGGTTCGTTCCAGGCCCCGTGGTGCAGCCTTGGAGAGTGTGGAGAACAGTACTGCCTGGTATGGGAGTCACGTTTCCTCAGGGACTTGGGCTCAGCCATGACCTCTCTGTTGGATGGGTTGGTCAGTATGGTGGCCCAGGAGGCACTCAAATACACGGTGCTCTCAGGTAGGAGGATGGTAATGTGGTGTTACTGTAGCATTGATTGATTGACGGAAATGAGTAGATTTCTGTTTCACCAAATAATAATATTTTTGAGGAGCAGCAAAACATTACCAGCTTCTAAAGTTTTACATATACGGTGGGTTGCAAAACTATTCATACCCATGACCAAAACTCAATTTCTCAGAATAGAACAAAGCAAAAGTGAGTTTCACCTTTTTATATGAAAGGAAATAGCACAGACACAACAATCCATCACTGTTTTTGTTCATAAGCACTCTTTACTATGAATAGATTGCGTAAGTCTGTATTTCATTGTTGCAAAAGTATTCACACCCTTGCAACAAAGATGTTATTTTGAATTGAAAATGATTGCACACTACAAAACTATTGCCTCACAGTGTCACAGGACTGTATTCAGTCACTTATGACTTGTATAAGCTTGATTTCTCCCTATAAATAGTGCCCAATAGTCACCTGTCCACAGTCATCCCATGCCTGTCAGCAGACAACAGTCATGAAGTCCAAGGAGCTCTCAGAAGACCTCAGAAAGAAAGTTGTAGAGATGCATAGAGATGGGCAAAGCTATGTAGCCATCACAAGTTCACTCAGTGTGCCAAAAAGTACTGTTGCATCACTGGTCCAGAAGTGGAAGCGCCATGGTACCACTGTGAACCTCCGAAGAACAGGGCGCCCTCCAAGATCACGGCAAAGGCAAAGGAAATTGCTCAGGGAAGCCAGAGCAAACCCCTCCGTCACTCTTGAAGACCTGAAGAAGTCTCTCCAGGGTGCTGGGACTAACGTACACAAGTCCACAATATCCCGCACTTTACACAAGGAAGGTCTCTATGGGCATGTTGCAAAGAAGAAGCCATATCTGAAGAAACAACATCTCAAGGCTTGTTTGCAGTATGCCACCACACTTCTGAAAGACACTCTTGCAATGTGTGAATGTGTGATCTGGTCACATGAAACAAAAAAAAAATTTGCCGCAAAGCCAACACAGCTGATGATCCAGCTCACACCATCCCTACCGTGAAACATGGAGGTAGGAACATAATGCTATGGGGCTGTTTCTCTTCCTCCGGTCCTGGTGAGCTTGTCCGTGTGCAAGGGATCATGAATAGTGCAAAATACATCAACATCCTGGAGGAAAACCTTTTCAAGTCTGCAAAAAGCGATTGGACGCTGTTATAGCTGCCAAAGGAGCTTCAACCAAGTACTGATTGTGACTTAATGACTTAGTGTGAATACTTTTGCAACAATGAAATACAGACTTACGCAATCTATTCATAGTAAAGAGTGCTTATGAACAAAAGCAGTGATGGATTGTTGTGTTTGTGCTATTTGCTTTCATATGAAAAGGTGAAACTCACTTTTGCTTTATTTTATTCTGAGAAATTGAGTTTTGGTCATGGGTATGAATACTTTTGCAACCCACTGTAGTTATTCTGCATATACAAAAATGTTGTATTTATAAGAATGTAAAACAGCAAGAAAGAAAACTGAATATATTTGACTTCCTATTTTTGTATGTTATAACAAACAACTGCTATGAAGAGGAGGAAAAATGTGTAGTGCTCATGTGCAGGTCTAGTAAATTAAACACAGACCTATGCAGGCCAGATTAGCCGCCTGCAGGAAAAGGCGCCGGCCATAGATGTATTAAGTGATGCATATTTTAAATGACAAAATATTTTTAGAAAATGTATCATAACCTAATTTTGCAACAAAACAAATAAATAAAATTAAAATTAAATATTTCAATATAATTATTGTCGAAGCTGAGAGGAGCCACTGCAGAGGCGCTGAAGAGTTGCATGTGACGCCAGGGGTTTGTTCATTTTCTTTTATTGACCTTTGCTTGGTACCGCATTGATGTCTTCACCAGGCATTGTGACGGCACTGACGTGGCCTGCGTCTTTGCTAGCAGCAGCGAGTGTCATCGACAACCCGTGGTGTGTTTGCCTGAACCGCTCAGCTGAGGTGGGGAAACACCTGGCGCAGGTTTTGAGAAGCAGACAGCAGGTATCATACTACCTCTTGACCTCTGTTAAGTAGGGACGTCGAAGTAATTGCATTGATGTGAATATCTACTCTAGACATGCTAATGTTTAATGTTGACAGCCCTAATATACAGTATGTATGTACACACACACACACACATATGTATATATGTATATATACACACACACACACACACACACACACATACAGTATATACACACATGTATTTACATATAAAAGCTGCTAAAGTCAGAGCAACATCACATTAGCTCTAATAACCTCTGCAGTTATGAAAACAGCGTCTCTTTCTATTTTCTTTTCGTACATTTCATGTTACAAATTAATCCTTTCACGATGCTCTTTGGTGTATTATTTGTTTGCCGAATTACAGAAGAAGCTTGGACAGATTCAAAAAAGATGGTTAATAGTGTTTTATCAGCATGTTTGATCGTTAATTCCGACTGCATTGTTAGTTTCCTTGATTTTTTTTTGAATGGAGTTCTGCTTCATGACCTGACGGCACTCTGGTAACGCATTTCGGGCAGTTTGTAACACTGATTAATCATGTTAACACACTAATTTTAAGAATATTATAACATTGAAACAAAATGCTATATTTATAACCTGGAATACGACCCTGTGCTCAGACAGAATATTTAGCATATGTTCAGTAAACTCTTTAGAGATTTAAAGCCACTTCAGAATTCTCTTTCTTCCTGTGTGTGAAGGGGAAGCGACCTGTCAGCCTCATAGGTTTCAGTCTTGGTGCCAGAGTTATCTACTACTGTCTACAGGAGCTTGCAAATGACCAAGGTAAGAACACCTTTCTGTGAATGAGCCTTTGTTTGAGCACATCTATGTCGTATGTGAGCTGAAGCTTTTTAAAAGCCATAATCATCTTCTCTGCTCAGTCCCCGGCGAAGCAGATGTTATGTAATATTACAAATATTACGCATTTAAATGTGGTCATACATGTAAACCAAATTCAGTTTCTCATCTTACATTGCTTTTTACGTTGTTCTGATAAACTAGTTGAGTCCTGTGTTGTTGTAATTCCTCAGGGAGTGAAGGAGTAGTGGAGGATGTAGTCCTCTTGGGGGCTCCTGTGGACGGCTCTGAAAAGGCCTGGAAGAGAATGACCAGGGTAGTGGCTGGAAAAATAGTCAATGGCTATTGCAGGTAATCTGACTGAGCTTTGTCTTTCAGTATGATCGCAGTGAAATGTGTACATACTCATATGTGTATACTGTATATGTGTGTGTATATATATACTGTATATAGGTCCAGTGTTTGGATTCAAAAACTATATGCACTACTGTCTGGGCAGCAGGATTTATGATTTATTTCATGAATGAATGTCTTTCTGAACTATTAGAGGGGACTGGCTCCTGGGGTTCTTGTACCGAAGTTCAGCTGCACAGCTGTCTGTTGCTGGGCTACAGCCAATCAATATCCAGGACCGGCGTATAATCAATGTGGATCTTTCCTCTGTGGTGAGTCAGAGCTTATATTATGGTTACCTTAATGAAACAGCTTATTCAAAGCCTCAAAGTATTCACCTTTTGAGAAACAAAACATTCAAGAGTCTCTTCAAATTGACACTTTGCAAGCAAATACAAAATCTGTGGAATAATATAAGATATCCTTGGCTATTTGATGCAATATTATTAAATACAGAATTTTATTCAAACTTGAAAAGAGACAGTTGTATTGCTTAAATCAAAGTCACAGATAAGAGAGAAATAAGGCCCCTGCTGGTCTGTTCTCATTTACAGCAATGCCTTAAATCACCCTGATTCCACATGAAAGGTCCACGTGTGGACAACATCTGGTTGAACAAAACTGGTTTATGCTTTACAAAACCTAAGTATCAAGGTTTCACATTTCACAGAACTGCACATTTAAAAAGAACGGGAGAAAAAATACATGACATGTCTGAAGCACCATACGCTATTAACCTGGTCTTGTAATGTGAGGAATAAGGAAAGTGTAATTTTCGAAGGAATGTATGTCCTTCTTCATGAGACAGTAAAACCATGCTTCTGCTTCTCAGGTGAAAGGTCACTTAGACTACATGCGTCAGATGGACACCATCTTGGTGGCAGTTGGAGTTCCCACCAAAGAAGTCCAGGGAGCCTCCTTTGCTCTTCCTCAGCCTGTAGCAATTACAAAGGGGACAGTGGACATCCACGACCAAATCTCTGATGAGCAACAAGTGACTCAGAAACAAAGCCAAGCTGGGGAGGCTGAGACTTGTACAGAAGGATGTGGAGATGGGAAAGAAGTGGCAGAGACAGAGGAGATGGGTGACGGTTGGGACATCCCTGACATCTCAGACCTGCTGGACTCAGTAAATGACACAGAATCAGACAGGAACAATTTACAACTTACTCCTGAGGAGAAAAATGAAAACACAGCATCTGCTTTTAATGTCCTGCATGATGGCATAGAAAAGGCTGACCCTGATAATGAACACGTGTCATGGAGCTGGAATGATACACACTGGACCATGGACTCACACACAAACAAAGGCAGCCAAACTTGTAAAGAGCATGTGACTGGACCGGCTGCTTCCCTGTAAAATCTTGTCTTCTCAAGTTTTTTTTTTTTTTTTCCACGATCAAAGCTTTCTTGGAGAAAATATTCATTCCATTCTCAACACACTGACATGCCAGAGACGGCTAAAGAGTCAATGTGCACATATGGCAGCCTCAAGGGAAAATCCCCTGAACTAAGTGATGTGTTTAATCATGAAATGTTGCTTTTAGAATAATTTAACAGAATTTTGTATGAAGGACAATTTTATAAACTGTAAATAGCATCATAATTTATTCTCTAAACTCACTGTGAGATCAAATACATTAGTATTAGTTCGTATTACTTGTGCTTTGTAAGTGTTAGAGGATGCTACAAAACAGACGACTGTTCTTCTCAAGCTTGTCATGTTCATGTTGGCCTGGTTGCTAGGGGCCGCAGGTAATTCAGTGAATGTGTCTTCCTCAAGGCCTTTCTCGTTTTCATCCATGCCATTGTGAAGCGCTGCTTACCATAGAGTTTCAAGGTGGAGTTACATTGTACACTGGCACTGATAATACTAGAAATAAATATTATTGTTTTGGTAATACATTTTGTAACCATATTTTATACATTGAAAGAAACACAATTCAAGATTGGTAGAGCTCACTGATTTTTGTCCAGGTTTGTGACAGTAAAAATATTTTTTAATCTCTCAACTCCCAGTGAGTAAAATCAATAATTGTTTTGTGTCTTAATGCTTGCCCTGAATCACTTTTCCACTGTAAACCTGAACAAACCATAGTAGTGTTTTCATAATTGCTATTCAATCCAGGGTGTCAACCTGATTGGGGAGAAGCAGAGGCAATTCAATGCCAGCATGCTCTGCATCTAGCAAGTTGACAGCATCTGTGCCGGTGGCTGGGGGATGTGTGGGGTCAGAGGCCAGTGGAGACGGGGGGGTAGTGGCGATGTTAGGTTCTCCTGAGTTGCGGAGAGAGAGGGAGAGCGCTGGTGACGGTCTTCTGGGTGACTGTGAGGAGCAGCATGGCAGGAGCTTCCCCAGAGCTCGCTTGAAGTCTCTCATGAACAGCGGGTAGATGATGGGGTTCATTGTGCTGTTGCAGTAGCCCAGCCAGGTGATGGCGTCGAAGAGCGCAAGAGGGATACACTCACACACTGCCTGAAGAAGAAGAGATAAGAGATAAGAAATAAAGTATAGAAATTCATCCTTTTTGACTAAATGTATATTTATTCAAGTAAACAATATACATTTATGTAGTTATGTACTTAAACCAAGGTCAATTTACAGTGAAATTCCTAAATAAATACACGCAAAATAAATGAAAATAAATAATCCATATATAGAAGTGTGTGTGTGGTGTTGTGTGGACTCACCGTCCTTATGGAGAGAAAATGCAGGTGCCCATAATGTCAACTGTTACATTTTAGGCTGAAGACTTGGAGAACATTTAATGTTACTGTAAGGTTAGACTGTGGTTAGGGTTAGGATGACACGGGTAGCGGATATGGTTAGGGTAAAGGGAAGTGTCTGGGAAATGAATGTAAGTCAATGTAATGTTCTCACAAAACACAAATACATAACGTGTGTGTGTGTGTATACGCACATACCAAATATATAAATGGTGTGTATATATGGTATGTACGTGTGCGTGTGTATATATATATGGTATGTATATACAGTATGTGTGTGTATGTATATTTACAATATATAAAAATATACATATATATATATATATATATATATATATATATATATATATATATATATATATATGTATATTTATTTATGGGTGTATTTGCTTATTTTTTAGCTAACTTCACATTTATTAATCTATAATTTACAGTACATATCTTTTTAATATGTTTTACTACTTCCAGCAGCCCTGGAGATTATAAAAAAAGTTAACTTATACTACAGACTGCTCTAAAATAAGCAAGTAAATGTATTTGACTATCAGCAAATAAATAGATATAAAATATTTTAAATCTAATCTTTATTTTTTTGCCCATTCATTCAGCATGTATTTATTTCTTTACTTTCCTGACTTTGGGAGCCCTTTGAATTTGGAATATAGCTTACTACTCACATGGGCTGTCCATCATTCCTTTTTGTTATTAGAAATTCATTAGACCTTTTGAGTAGAACTTGTGTCTGGCTGTTAAAAACACTGGTCTTGAACACAACCACTAGATTTAGAGAAGGATGGTGAAGGAGGAGACAGCTGTTAGAGGAGAGCTTCCAATACTACCAAGATGAGACAGGGAGGCGGTGGGAATAGGACAGAAAGGAGGGGTGCGTTTCACACACCACATTGAGTGTGAAAAGGAAGGAGAGTGCAGACACAGGCAAGTCTCTGTGCTCTATGTTATGCAGGGGAGAAGCAAGAGGGCACAGATGGGAAATAAAAATGACTGGATCATTGAAAGCTTGAAAAACAGGACAAGTGTCATTACCAATTTAAATTAAGCTGTTTTTTGACATTCATTTACTCCCTTCGAGGCTTTTTCATGGCCTCCCATGTTTGTTCGTTCACTAATGAGTGTGTGCTCAGTCAAATCAAATACAAATCAGCAACTTAACTTAAAAAGAATACCATTTTTAAATGGTGCTTTGGTGTGTTGTTTTCTGGGTTTCAGAATGAGTCAGCCACACGAAACTGAAATGCCAATCTATTTCCTCGTTGAATAGCTTGGCAAGGCTGTGACGCCACGGCTGGCCAATACAAAAATAGACTCGTATCCAAGTGTTTTTTTCCCCTTTCTTCTCTTTCTTTTGCATTTATTTCACACTGAGTTGGAGCCCACCACACATGTAAATTTGTGAGAATTGAGTGACTCATATATAATATATGGAATAGGAGCATTATTCCAGAAAAAAAAACAACAAACAACCTTTTAATGGTTTAACCTTTTTTTTTAACCTGGTACTCCGGCTTCCTCCCACCATCCAAAAACATGCATGGGGATTAGGTTAATTGGCTAATTTAAATTGACCGTAGGTGTGAATGTGAGTGTGAGTGGTTGTCTATCTCTATGTGCCCTGCGATGAGGTGGCGACTTGTCCAGGGTGTACCCTGCCTTCTGCCCTAAGACAGCTGGGATAGACTCCAGCCCCCCTGCAACCCTATGAGGATAAGCGGTAGAAAATGGATGGATTGATGGTGTTGGAAATTTCAAATCGCTATGAGAGAACACTTGCCTGTGCACATAGGTGGCCCACATCCATCTCACAGCCAAGATTAGTTTGACATATATTGGATGGATGCTATTATGTCACGTTTTCATTATTATTGACTACATTTCTGTGGTAGAGATGGTCACATGGCGGCACGCACGGGTGCAGTGGCTTTTAGCTCTCCAGTTTGGTGCTTTTTCTTCGTATGTCTTTTGCTGTTATTCTTTGATTTCCGTAAGGCCACTTTTGTATACAGTCATCAGGACTTAATTGACCTCGGGCTTTATGCTCTGTACATCTGTGATATGTATGAATGTATATCATACATACATATACTATATTATTGTCATATTATTGTTATATTATTATTATATTAGTACTGCATTAGTACTATACAGTTATATTATTATTATATTGTTATACATATGTTGTATCTCATAGATACACAAACTATATTATCTTTATATATTGTTTTATTTATATATTATACACACACACACACACACACACACATATATATATATATATATATATATATATATATATATATCCACTCCATTTCTATGTGCAATAATACCATTTTTGCAATTGTGAAATAACTTTTTTACTTCTGTAGCAAAAACTGTCTTATCCTCTACTGTAAAACTGTGCCTTACTACTGTAAATACTGTAAATAGTGTCTCATTTCTTATAACAATATTTATGTCTTTTCTATTTTATATCTTCATATCTTTTTTTACAGTGTGATTTCACTGAGCACCATGTGGAGTAGCACTCCTATTTTCGTTGCATGCACCATCATATTATGACAATAAAGGCTTTTGATTGATTTGATAGGGACAATGTCTGTTCCTAGTACTGACCTGAGCCATGTTGGTGATGAAAAAGGGCAGCCAAGCACTGAAAAAGAGTCCCAAAAGGACTCCTAGTGTCAGACTGGCCTTCAGTGCCCTCCGACCTTGCCTGTGAGCCAGACGACGCTCACTGTTCACAGACGGCTGAGGAGAATAGAGAACAAAACAAATAAATAGATTATAAATAGGAATAAATATGTTTGTCAAGGAAAAAGCAATCCACTGATGAGCACCTTCAAAGCTTATTGTTTAATGATGATGTACCGTACATATATCATTTGTTTGCTCTATAAAACACCTAAAATGTAAAAAGTGCAAATTTGATTTTACAATGAATTATGTAACAGAACACCTTCTTGTGCCAAGCTACTTATTCCCACCTGCCTCCGGTCTTTATGCAAAGTTAAGTGAATCATCTGCTGGCTGTAGCTCCATATCTTACACACAAACATGACAGTGGTATCATGCTTCGAAACTAACTCCCAGTAAGAAAGCACATATCACAAAATTCCTATGTATTTTTTTATTTGCATGGAAGTATAAAAGTGATGCTATGAATGCCATATTTCAGACGGAATTCAATTTAAGATTTTAGTGGGATCATAAAAATTCCAAGGATACCAAATAATGTCAGACATGGTGTGATTTTGGAGGGGTGTGTGTGTGTATTACCAAAGCAAAATGTGACAGACTATGCGGCTGTGATCTTTGCATACGGGGGCAGCATATCTTACACACTGTCTGTACTTTTCTCTCTAACATTTCGGGGCAGGTGTTACACTTCCTCCCTTTCAGCAGCTCTCTACTTGCCTTTCATAAATGAAGAGAAAAATATTTTTCATCATACTAGCTGCAGCATTATTGTCGATAATATCGTCTATTTTTTTTTTTTTTGCAGGCTAATAATGATGAATAAATTTTAGGTATCTGTTATGACAGAATGAACAGCCTCATTAGAGAGGTTGTAAACCTCCACATTGTTGTGAAACACAAAAACACTTTCAGAAATTCTTCCTCTGTACTTTTATAATTAACCACATCGGGTCAGTCAAGTGGGTCTAGACATTCCAAAAACACCTTTCAAACAGAGTTCAACGTTTTTTCAAGTTTGAAGCATGCATAATCAGAAAAAAAACATATTCAAATTGCTACAATTAGATATTATTGCACTTGGATTGGACTGGATTTCAACAGTATAATTGGTATTTTAAGGGACATAGGTATGTGGAGTGCATGGAAAACCTTAAAATGTCAAGGAAAAGACAAGCGCTCAAGATAGACAACTGCAATTTGATTATTATCTTTGTGCCACCTGCTCCATTACAGAATCATCCTTTTCAACTCCTACTCTCATTACGGTCTGCTTGAATGAAAGGCCAGTCTATGTTTCAGCATCACTGCTGATTTTTTTTTATTCAGACATTTTGCCTTGGCTTTCTCTATCGTGATCAACACTCAGGCAATCAGCACCAATATCTGTATATCTGCCCTGGCTGATTTGTTGCCCAGTGTCATCTCTTGCTTACCGGTACATTTTGTGACACAGGAGGTTCCTGGTTACTGCAGTCATCTCCGTCTTGGTGAGCTTGCCCTGCTGCAATCCCAGGTGATGGAGGCCTGGAAGGTTCCCCTAGAGAGGGATGTGGGTATGGTGGGTGGCTCAGTGCTGCAACCCTCTTCGCCTGCCTACGTGCTGCCAGAAGTATCCGACAGTAAGTGAAGCAAATGGCACTGGAGGGCAAAAAGAATGTGAGTACAGATGCAACCAGGGCAAAGGGTAGGGTGACCTGCAGGCGGCACTGGAAGGAAAGGCCTCCTGATGGTGACAGCTGAAAGTAGGATGCTGGGTAGAGTGTGTCAGAGAATGAGCTGATGTTGCTACTGCTGACCCCAGGAACCAATGTATGGCCACTTCCATGGCCTAAGCTGTGCCATTTCATCTCAATAGGCAGGAAGGAGGCCAATGCTGCCAACCCCCAAGCAGCTCCAACCAGGAGCAATGCTCGAGGCGGTGTCATCCTCTGCTTGTAGCGCAGCGGTGAGATGATGAAGAGGTAGCGGTCCAGGCTGATTACACACAGGTTGAGAATGGATGCGCTGCAGCACATGACGTCAAAGCAGAGCCAAACTGGGCAAAAGGCAGGCCACAACACCCAGGCTCCACACAGGACATTGAGCATAGCTGGGGGCATGACCACCAGTGCCACCATTAGGTCAGACAGGAACAACGATACCAAGAAGCAGTTTGAGGTGCAACGCAAAGAGCGATGGGCAAACACCACAGCGATAAGCAACATGTTGCCACAGACTGTCATGAGGATGATGACAGTCAGCATGAAGGCCAACAACCACGGGCCACTGCCAGTTATGTTCCAAGCATTGGCAGTGGGAAAACTGCTGTTGTAGCTTCCTACGGAGCCAGACAAGTGAGAGTCAGCCATGGTGCTGGTTGGCAACAATCTGAACCAGCTCCTGAAGGTTCCTCTTCAGGCACCACTAGATGTTACGCCTCGTAACCAGTTCTCCTTTGCAGTCAGAGCTCTCAATCTGGTGACATTGTTAAGTAAAAAGAAGACACTGAAGTCTTGTGCTGAGAAGCAATCCAACTCTGTCACTCTTCTCCATGGGTAAATATCTCCATCTCCCTTTAGGTAAGAATACATCCAGGTGCCCTAAGCTTATATCCACTCACCAGTATAGTGATCAAACTCACTGACACAGTTTTACTCATCGCTCCATCCTGGCCAGCATGTCCGTGCCTCATCCACAGCTAAGAGCCAGAATGAGCCATTCGATAGCTGAGGGTTTCAAAGCAGCATGTCACAATGATGACAGTCAGTGGAGGAGGGCACACAGAGAGATGAGCTCGACAAGGCATACAAGAGCTGTGACGGTGAGCAGAACTACTGAAGATGAAAAGAGCAAGGACAAATTCTCAGAATTATATCTCACCTCACAAAGGTGGAATCGTACAGCTTCTGCAAGTTCTTTGCTCAGCCGGAGCTCAGCTGTCTTTCACATGTCCTTTTATTCTGGGAAAAAGCGTAGGGGAAAAGCACAGAAGCAGTCATTGGTAAGCAAGGCTCCACAGGGCTCATAAGTGCTGTACAGGTATCATGGTCCTGGTAAGGCTTCGTTTATATCGCTCACTCTTGTTAATCCCTGTGTCTGCCACTCCAGCATGCCTCCAAGTCAGAGCGCACAGCTTCTGAGAAAGAGCGTGTTAAAGCATTGAGCTATTAATGCATAACCATGCCACAATCACAGCCAAGAAATGCTAATTCTTCAGCACAGGCATTGGTGTGGGTGGTCTTTTTCCGTGTTTAGTCATGGTGTTTTTATTGCATTTTTCTAAGGCATTATAAGGATGTGACTGTTTTGTCTTGAAATGTAGATTTTTTTTGTTTATATTGCGTGTTAACAATATAGAAACATAGTGAGTGTGAGAGTTATTGAAGAAACCATTGTTCATTTATTTTTTTTTTCTTTTTAGAGCAGTAATAGCAAGTTATATGTCTAAAAAGAAGTCACCCTCTGTTCTTTTTAAAGACTCAGTAGACACGATTAAAGGTGCAATGGGTAAGATGCACCGTAAAAAATGGGCAGCAGCATTTCCCCTATTCTACTGGATCCACACGATTTAAATTTACATTAAAGGTGACTTTTAATAACACTATTATCTATATCTTATCATCTTCACATTTGGCATCTGCCTATATTGTGTGTACCATGCCACTAATCAGGACTGTACAATCTATATGCACATTTATTATGTTTTTTGAATGTTTTAAGAGGAGCCACAACAGGTGACTAGAGTAAAAAATAATATACATAAACTATCACCATGAAACATCCCCAGCTGAAGACATTCATTTTTTGTATTATAACTAAAAATGTATTTTTAAATATGGAAATGAGGCATTATCTTATATAAATATAAATAAAGCCTTTAATTATATTTATGATAAAATTCCATACATTTTGCAAGACAATACAGACGAATAGGGTGAAAACACCAATAAGAGGTAACACCATGAACCTTACCCAGTTTATAATTGACGTTAAGACAATTATTTTAATTTTCCTGAAATTGGATGCAAATGATGGAAACCTAATGAAGTGAATTTCTGAAAAAATCTAGTTACAGGAGTAAAATAAACACACACTTGTGTATTTTTCTCAGACATGTTTAATCCATTTTTTAATTTAATGATGTCATTATTAACTACTAGCTCCTTCTGATACTAATGTATTTAATCTCAAAACACCTCATCAAACCTTGATTTATGTTATTTCCATTCAATTAATGCAACTTCTGAAACAAGTGGCTGCACCAGTTATGATGATTTAAATGCATCAGAGTAAATTGTGTTAATACTTATGCAATCAATTATTATGCATTTTACAGTGATAACTGCACATAATTTACATAAATTTGTGAAGCTTGTTATTTTTGTCTCATTCAGATGCACAAGGTTCTAATGGTAGACTCAAAGGTTAAGTCCATGAAATATTTTTAAATGACTCAAACAATAAGCATTGGTGAGCAAAATCACATTCCCTGTTCCAACATCTGAGAAAACAAAAGTCACTTCACCTTGTTCCTCTTCACATTATTCTCTATCCAGACCACAATAGTTATTCACTTCACAACAGGAGCACTTGAATACAAAATAACAGACAACAAAAGCATTTGTGGGGCAGAATTATGTGCTCCCCCATTTCTCAATAGCCTTTTCAAATACTGAGCATATTATGCAAAGCTCTCATTTTCCATGCCCCTCAGAACTGACTCATCTCCTCCATCACTATGCCACTGTCATCTGCCAGATCAGATCAGCTGCTGCCAACCTTATGACCCTCTCTCACCCACACCAAGCCCACCACCTTCTGGGACAGCGTTTGCATTGCTCTCCCCACCTTCCTCCATAACACCATTGCAAAAAAAAAAAATAAAAAAAAATCACTCCTACTCACTTTCAGAAATAAACTGAAACCCCACCTTTTCAGAGCTGCATTAACACTTGACTCCTGGAACTCACTCTTGCATCACGATTTACAATCAGGGTGTATGAAGTATGATCTACACACAATTCATTGAGTTACATTTTCCATTTTGTACTGCTTTATTCAATTTGGTTTTAAATTGGGTTCTTCTATTAGAGAGCATCTAATGAAAAATAATCACCAGGACATAATTTTTTGTTGTTGTGATTACTTTATTAAATACACACAGAATGTCCTGATCAGGCACATACAAATCATACAGAGTCATACTGGGATAGATCGTTCTACAGGCAGACAAGAATCTAACTGTAGAACAGTGCAAATGGTGACTCTGCCACAGACAAAACGAAGGAACAAATAAAAAAAAATAAATGACAGTCCCTCGATGACTTGCAGCTATTATTCCTGTTAAAGAAAATAGAAATAAACCTTGATTTACATAAACAATACAAAACACAGGGTGTTTATTCTGTCAATAATGATAATGAGATATTTCTGCAAGTTGTTATTTGGTGTGTATGTGTTTTATTGCACCCAAACAAACCTTTTGACTTCTGTGCAGCAAATAAGAGGACCTCAGGTCATTCTGACAGTTGGCGTATGCCATGCCAAGTCCCACTCCTGAGCCAAATGAAATTGGCCAAGTGTGCCCTGCAAATGAAACAGGGAGTTTAGCGCATTTCATACACATCTTTGTTATTAAAAACATACCAGAGATGGGATGTGAAATCCTTTTCACACTCTTTCTGTAACTTGTGTATTTGTGTTCTTTTAAGGATGGATGTTGTTTGTGCTCTTTGTACAGGAAAATCACTTAATATAAAGGATTGCACGATGTTTGTCGGGAGAAGGAGAAGGAGAGAGAGAGGGGGGAGGTGGAATTTGACCATGCAGTATTTGTTTGGACATGCGACAGTGTCAGTGAAGCAAATGCAGCATAAGATTGAGGAGAAAAAAATAAGTCAGTGGTGTGGTCATTTTTCACAGTGTTATGATTCATAATAAGGTGACCACATATCCCCGTTTTCCTGGGACAGTCCCCGTTTTGGATGACCAATTCCCGATTAAAGCTGTCCCCGAAAATGTCCCAGATAGTGTTTTATGATTGAGAAAAGAACTGTTGCGTGTAGACTCGAACAACAGTTATTACGGTAACCAGTTGCTACTGTTATAACTATTATTATCTCAGAGCTGGTAATCTATTCACCTTGATTTATAATTATGATGGAATTTCTTACTGTGTTTTGTATGTTGAGGGAATTAAACTGTACTTTAATTTAGTTACACACTTGCTGTAGGTGGTAAAAGTTGCTAAAAATTAAAAAAAAAAACATATCAATATCAGTAAAGATCTGTTATCAGCTATAACAGCAATATTAATATCTGATATGGCCCAAAATGTTCATATCGGTGCTACACAAAAGTATTGTTTATGTTTGACAAAAAAAATGTTTTTTTTGATGTTTGACAAAAAAAAAAAAAAAAATTAAAAATCAGAAGACTATTACTATGTAAAAGAAAGTTGGCAGTAGCAAAACACTGCTTGGGTGTGCTGCAGTTGCTACAGAGCATCTCCAGCTCTGCTCCTCTTGTTAAGAACTTCTGAGCTAAAGTTAAATTATAGTCTCAATATGCAGCACAGCCACAATCCATTTATAAAACTACTTACGTTTGAAGAACAGGACAGAAAACACGATTCCTAACCCCAGCCCAGTGCCTGAAGAAGGGGATAAAAGCAGCTACATTATGACATGAAAGACAATGCAGCTTCACTTGCCTTGATTAATTTGCAGTGCTAGTCTAAAATGTATAGATTATGTGCATGTGCTATCTCATATGGCCTCTGATTTATGCACATTAACATTATATTTTTTTTCTTACATGTGGAAAAATTACAGTATTGTCCCCATATTTTCTCTTAAACTACTCAATAATATTGGTTAATTTCCTCACTGCTTCAAAGAACACTTGTAGTTAATATACTCAAAGTTACACGCTGATGCTGTGTCGCTGACACTGAAAACTGCACACAGATTCTGCCATAGTCATGATGAATTTCTTGTTAGCACTGTATATACATGACTGGAGACTTTTTATTATGGTCACAGGACCCGCTGGTCCGTAATACCAGTGATTTGTCTAGCTTAACCTTATAAATAAACTCAACTTAACCCAGCTTCCTGTTGGAATTTCTGTAGCATTAAAGCCAGGTAGTTTATTCTGAAAAACAGTGGAGAAGCTGAGACAATGGAAAGTATACACGGAGTGTAATATAATTGTTTGTATGCTGAATGTTAGATTGTAAACTCCGTAAAACATCATATTTAACGTTTTGAAGCCAGCGTGCTGGTATCGATAAGCAGTAAAAGCAGCAAATTAGTATTTTATGAATGGCGCGCCCACTCCTTTTTTTTTAACAACGGCAAAATCTAAGAGAAGCGCAAATATTTAATCGCATCAGGGGCAAAATCTGCTGAAACTACAGAATAATTTGGTGTATCAAATACAAGCAAATATGACGAGTAACGTTTTCTGACTGATCATTCAGTTGTCCTTAACAAGCCCTGTGTGGCTAGCTAGTTAGCCTCTCGCCCTGTCAATGACAGCCGTGGACTACAGTAAAAACTGCGGTGTATATTGTCCTTATTTCAGGGTAATTTCATGATGTTGAACGCGGAATTCTTGGAGATATTTACCGAGTTTAATGGCACCGTCTGCCAAGCAACGGTCCCACTTTTTCCCCAGCTCCTTTTCAGACATGCTTGTCATTAGCTTCTCGGACTGGAAGTGTCAAATGCAGCTCTGGTGCTGCATTCACGTGCTGTTGGAAATGTGGAATTGTTACCGTTTTTAACGAAGGGTGACAAATCAAAATGTGTTTGTTCAGGCCAAATGAGTTAAGTTCATCTATGCTCAATTTTGCTGATCAAAATTTTAAGACCAGTTGAAAAATTGTAAGAATTTACATTTTTGCACTGTTGGATCTTCAGAAGGTTCTAAGTAGTGCGTCAAAAGACGAAATGGGTAAAAAAAATGAGTAAGCAATTTATTGCAAACAACCATTAAACTGAAATAGGATGTTCATCAGCTGATCAAAAGTCTAAGACCACAGCCTTTAAAAGCCTAAATCTTCGCAAAAATGTGGATTCAGTGTCATTTTCTGTATCCACACTGTCATGAGCTCCTGATGGAAAAGGCAAAAAGCTTTCTCTCTAACCGTGACGGTCCTGATGGGTTTCAACGTTACTGGCATGACAAGGAGATCCCACCTGAGATGTTTTCTCAGGTGGGATCTCGGGGGGGGCATCATGATCTGGAACAATGGAGCTCTAGGTTGTGCAGAGGTGTCAAAAGGCAACTGGCTATGTGGAGATGTTGCAGGGGACATCCCTCATGACTGAAGACCGTCATTTGTGTGGTAATGACTGGGTTTTTCAGCAGGACAACGCTGCAGTTCACAATGCCCACCTGTCAAAGGACTTTTGAACCATCCTGCGTGTTCCCCTCATCTAAATCAAATTGACAACATTTGGGGTTGATGACAACAGGGAGGTTTACAAAAATGGACACCAGGTCCAGACAGTGGATGCCCTCCATGAAGCCATCTTCACCACTTGGAGCAACATTCCCACTAGCCTCCTGGAAACACTAGCATCAAGCATACCCAAACAAATTTTGAGGTCATTAATAAGAACGGAGCAGCTACTCATTACTGAGTCCTTTTTTTTTATTTTTATTTCTATCTTATTTTATTTATTTATTTTTTTAGATGTGGTCTTAAACTTTTGATCAGCTGATGAACAGCTTATTTCAATGGTTGTTTGCAATAAATTACCTACTCAAATTTTGTCTCACTCTCATTCCTTCTTTTTGCATTTTGAAGCACTAAATTTTAAATTCTTGCAGTCTTTCAACTGGTCTTAAAATTTTGATCAGGAGCATATATGCAGGTGAAAAAATTCAAGATTTATGCCTGGTCACCTGAATGCAGCATTCTGCATTTGTCTTGTAAACCTCGCGATGAGTTAAACCCTAAGCAGCTTAATGTCGCCATCATGCGGTGGAGAGTACTCCTCTAATTCACATCATACATCCAGTATTTACTGTCTTGACATGTACTTTATGTTACAGCATTAAAAAAAATTCACATACCATTTTTATTGCAAATATATTTTAAAGTTGCTGAAAGAAATTTCATTTAACACAAATCAGTACACTATCTTGAAGTCTTTACAGCATGTTCACCTTATTAACACTGATTTCCTGAGATGACAATATATAATTTCAGACACAAACAGTGCATAAACATTGGATACACATTACACAAAACTTGGCATGTTTCGAAATCGTTACCATTAAATAAAGATGTGCCATCAGGTAGCACATCTTATATCTGAGGATTACAAACTGACTGACAAACATATCAAATTCATTACATGATAGACTATCACATACAAATGATACACTGTCACCAATCAGCAGGTAAAATGTGTGGAACAGCCAAAACTGGTCTTGCTGACAGAGTGATTATCAAGCACAGCCTCTTAAAATGGTGCCGATTACGAGTTTGCATCTTAATTGACTTCAGGTGAACTATGGTTTTTTATGAGTATTTTATACATTGTGAGTGTGTTAACAGCAAAGGGGCACCAAAGAGGTAGAAACTGTCCTTGAAGAGCAAATGTATCTTTGGCCACAAACAAAATGAACCCCCTTTGCTTTTACTGCCTTGTAAAATGCCATGTGTCTTGCTCCCACTGAATTGCGGTCAGTGATAAGCAAGAAACCACATCAAATGCCATGGTTTACATGAAACTCTATATACAGCACCTATGAAAACAAAAGCTATCATCCAGATATACCTGCAGGTAAATGAATTTGATAGCCAGTGTTGTTTAAGTGCCATTTGCTACAAAAAATATGCTGTGGTTTGACTGCATTCCATCCTATGTAAAAAGAAAAAAAAATAATGTGGAGAACAAAAGTTAAGAGATCAACCCTGTTTCCTGGTGCTGAGGGATTTGTTGCCCCCACCAGTTCACAGTGAACCTGTTCTTATCACTCGGAGGGCCCTGGCTGAGGGGGCTCATCTTGTGTTGCTGCTGCTTCTGGCTGATTGGTTTCTTCTCTCACTGTCTTCACAGAGCTCTTGCTGATGGTCAAAAGGTCTCGCAGCTCCTTGTTTTCAATCTGAACACAAGAATAACCGTACAGATTACAGGAAAATGCCAGGTGAGATTTTGAGAGTTGAAAAAGTTATGTCACTGCATATTTTCTCATTTACTTCTATATTTAGCCATGCATATAGCTTTGGTTTAATAAAGTGTCTTTGGAATGTGTGTCTCCACCCTAAGGTGAATGGAATTACATTTGTGGTATTTATAGCATTGAAAATAGTTTACAAATTTAAAAGTCTGACAGTATCTATCTTCAGAAACACAGCCTCTGTTATTCTACTCTGAGATTCTCTGAGTAATCATCATACTGTACATTGCTGTTATCACTGGAACTATTCTCTGCTGACAAGTGAGGAGAAATGTGGTGACTTATAAAGTAAGACAAATGACGTAAGTTGTATTGTATGGAAACATATTATTCAGTTACAGTATATTTACATTGGTGACACATGATGCAAAAATACATTGTATGTGTCACAACAATGTATATCTTAATCTTACTAACAAAAGATACCACACGAGAACACAGACACAATACTGGGTGTAATTTCTAGATATAGCTTCCCAGAAGGATGGATTATCTTAGAAAGCATCTACAGTTGTTCCTGAAGCACTGTGCTTACTTCTAGTTGAGCCAGCCTCTCTCGCACAGTGCAGTAGTGCTGATCATCCACCTGCACTGCTCTTCTCATCACCTGGCCCATCTCGCATATCCGCTCCACCTGGCTCTGCACTTCCTGGAGAACCATCAGAAAGCAACAAATTTCCTAAAATCAGTGCATATTCAACTCTACACCCATGGAATCCTAAGCAATGAATAAATAAAATTTTGAGGACAGCCAGTGTACTTTTGCATGGTTTTCATGGAGGCTGAGCACAGGTTTGGTATCCAGCTCCTTCTTTGCCATCATCAGCTGGAGCATCTGCTTGCGGTATCGACCCATGATCAACTCTAACGCGTACTGGTGTTCTTCAAGAGATAACCATAGCTCTGCAGAGACAGTCATTTATTTAAAAGTTTGCAAAGACAAAGAAAACAACAAAATCCAACCATACAATCAATAGAACATTTTTTTTTTTGTTTTACCTTTATTCTCATG
This sequence comes from Synanceia verrucosa, assembly GCA_029721515.1. NCBI lineage: Eukaryota > Metazoa > Chordata > Actinopteri > Perciformes > Synanceiidae > Synanceia > Synanceia verrucosa. The sequence goes on along the minus strand of CM056561.1, from coordinate 15,521,151 downwards.
TTGTAGTTCCTTGATTTGAGTGTTTTCCTGAGTCAAAAGGACATGAGGCTTGTATTTTGTCAGCTCTTGAATTTCTGAACTGTCTTCGGTGTGCTGAGAGGAGAAAACAGTATGGGTCAGTAAAGAGTAACGATACAAAATCGAAAGATGCTCTGTTTTAACATAAAATCAATCAGGATATAAGAGAATATATAAACTTCAATAACACAAATTACTAAAAGTTATGAATGTCATCCGGTTATCTCAAACGAACAAAACAATTCACCAAATCATTTTTGAAAAACTGCAAGAATATTTAGGCAAACTGGGCACAGAAGTGACCAAACAGGCAGGAGAAAATAATGGGATCATCAGAAGAAACATTTAAGAATTTGTGGGCCAGTAAAATATATTTTAATACATGTGCAACTCCTGCATTGAAGCTATGCCATTGAGCAGTGCAGCATTGAATGAAATATCTGTGTAACTGAGTGGTTCTTGTCCTTACCTTGTCTGGAAAGGCATTTCCCACCTCTTTCATGCTTTGCACTCTCTGGCTGAGGGCCCCAGACTGCTCTATCAGTCCCTCGGCGGCCGTGTCGTGCTCTTTAAGCCTCTCAAGAAGGGTCCGGGCATCCCCTAGCACTTTTTCCAAAGTGCAGGTCATATTGGAAAGTGACAATTCCTGTACGGGACGTAAATAAGCTACTTCACACAACAAGCTAAATTGAAATACCTCGCAGTGTTAGCATACGCAGGCTATCAAACCTTAGTTAGCCGAGGCAGCTGCAATGCATATATAGCAACGTGTAGAAACTGTTGCAGGCCTTCAGAAATAGTTGTCGGTACACAAAATAAGTACAGCACATACAAATAAAACGTTGGTCTTTCCGTTTTGTTGTCAATTGTGCCGTTTCAGTGGGAGACTAAACAATAACGTCACTTCCTCATCTTCTTCTTTGTATCTGAATAAAGATTCACACACCAAATTCGAGGTAGATGCCGCCATCTACTGGAGGCTACGAATGATATCTATGTGGCAACCACAAACAAAACTCATTCTCTATCAGTTTGCCAGTCATCAGAAATAATATCACATTTGGATTAGCTTAGGTAGATACTAATTCTGAATTTGTAAGTCCTAAGTTAAATTAAATTAAAAACATTTATTTGTCATCCATAAATGTCAATATATCCAGATACAGCCCCTACTAATGACATTCGGAAGAGAGAACCCGAAGTTACAGCTGTTTACAAATAAGTACATGAGGAATTTATTAGAACTGAAACACACGCTATCGACCTCTTTTTTTGAGAGAAACACCAAGACGCAACACGTGGCCTCAGAAACTCTACTACAGAAGAAGAACACTAACGTAGTAAAGTACCACTGTCAGGGGATTAAATCAGGGACACGCGTTGAATTTAGTATTCCAGAAGCTGTGAATTACAGGCTGATGATCATCCTTCTTACAAAACTACACGCATATATCGGCTTTCCAGTAAAGTAGGTTCACAACATATAACAAAATATTCCCATCGTCACATTCTCTCGTTCAGCGTAGTGGACCCTCAATCCTTGTAGGCTCTTTGGTTGTCCTGACGTTGTCAAATATCGCGGTAGCTGGGTCCATAATCACTACGTAATGTGCCGTGCTGCTTCTAGCGGCGCTGGTGACAGTGCTGAAAGCTGTTGGGGTGAGTTTTATTAATATTCCTGTTTTAAATAACTGTTCAAAGATGTGTTTGAACGGTGCCAGTAAGATATTTTTCTTTCATATCTAGTGGGTCTTTACAATTGAACGGGTTAACCAGCACTTTGTCATACGCAGAGCTCGGGCCTGGGTGGGGGCAGCCGTGTTTTTCCTCACCATAAATCACCACACACAAGGACCTATCAGTCCAACAGTATGCTACCTAGCTGTAGCCGCTACTAGCCTATTAGCATTGTGAATGGCCTAGCTACATTGTTAACGGTACACGCAAACACTTCGTTATTTTTAAAACGTGAATTAAAGAGAAATCACTTGTATGAAATGACTGTACATGTGTGTGAAGTGTTAAATAATAGTGAGGAATAATTGATTACAATTGAGTATAAACCTCCGATCGTTTTTCGTAGCTTCTTTGTTGTTCTGTCCTCGTGCCGTTAGCTCCGATAACGTTATCTCTCTGTCATTTGTGTACATTGCAGAATGTATATTATAGAGGCAACAACAAAAAATGATTCGGTCTCTGATTTGCGAGTTATACGTGTACACATGGTCCAGTTTTTTTTTCAGTCACTTTCATGTCGCCCGTTCCAAACTCTCAATTTGGCTGTTGGATTAAATGTCTTTCAGAATACCCGGTGTGGGAGTGAGGTATGCGGTGCTACCCTCTTTAAAGAAATAGGTTTTTATTTAAATACTGACATCACACGTTAATTTGACGAGTGCCGAATTTGTCGCGTCACCTAATTGTTGTGTTGCAATATTCAAATAATTTTCCACCAAGCTTATTTATAGGAGAATATACAATGATACATTTAAATGGGAGTGTTTTGTATGGAAGTATGGTACAGTACGCTTACAACATAATCGCGCTTACTTTCCGCGAACCTAATGCTCGGACTCCAAGCCAGGAAGTTATGATAGTAACAGAAATAATTTGTTAACAATTTGAGCAAACTCCTGGGGCAATATAACTGTTGCAATGGGTTAATTTACATTTAAAAGTCGGAAACGCCCGGGGGTAAGTGCTGTTTACGACTTTAGCGTTAGCTGGATGCTAATCTGTCTGGTTGTTTGTTCACACAAGGTCATTAAGATGATGCAAACTATACTTTGACTGTTACTGTGTGTTAGTTTTACGAGCTAGCTGGGAAACATGACCCATTTTCGACTGGTTAGACACATATTGTAGAGTTTGAGATGTGCTGAACATTAGCGAGCTAGCTTAGATGTGACGTTTTCGACGGCGTTGCAGTGCATGCCGCAACGTGTTTGGTAAGGCCACATTAGCAATTCCAGCTGAGGACGGTGGATTGCTACTGAGTCACATGCTCGGTACTTATCAGGGCGGTTGTTGTTCGGGCCCAGACCAGGGTAGCACCGTCGTGTTAAACTTTGTGAGATTAGATATTTAATCGTGGTTCTATTAGCCATTCTGCCATAACCGGGCGGTATGATTCCTAGTCGTTTTTCTTGAGTAATGAAACCCTTTAGATGCATTAGAAAAGTGCTGAAACAGCCAATCGGTGCTGGTGATTTAGTGGGTGGACTGTATTTTTCTCTTTCTGCGTCACCAAAAGCTGAATAAGGGAAATGCTCATCTCTCCCAAGGTTGTTTTCACTGAAGACTCGTCCATGTCTATTGCTCATAACCTTTAACCCACTTAACTAATCCATCTGTCTGCTTTGTGTGTACTGTCACATGTACAGCTCGAATAAAGACTGGTTTATAAAGAAAAATAATTTGGTTTAATTTGATTTGGAGATCAAGGTGGAGTCCTACTTTAGCATTGTTACAACATATTTTATATTCTGGGAAGTTTGTGGGATGAGAGTCAGCCGTTGCAACACAGTCGCAACAGAATAGATATCATGTGTCCTGGTTTGGCTCGCCCAGCTTGTTTTCAAAGCAGCACATTTAGGTCAACAGCACTCTAACCTACTGAGCTTATTACTAAATACTGGGAAAAAAATTGGTTGATCGGTGGGCCTCGGCTGCACACTAAACATAGTAAGTGCTCAAAACATTTGAGAGTTGAATTACAAAACAGAGGGTCAGAAATGGTGTCATAAATATCATGGACTGACCTGAAGGTATGTACGGACTGATTTGTTGATCCAAAGCTCTTGCTCGCTAATCAGTTAGCTAGCTGTGTGGGCTTCACCCAGAGGCATCTGAGGAAAACGTGGTATTTTTCTCAAGAATAAGGAGCTAGTGTTCTTTAGGAAAAAAACACTGGTTCTTATTTTTCATTTTAGTTAATAGTGAAATTTCTCTGTCTCTTTGCAGAGATTTGGAACTCAACCGGAACCCGTAGAGTTGTCGTTAATCAACATAAAACAAAGTCAAATTCATCAGTTTTGCTCAGCTAACCAATTATGCTCTCTCCCCCCTCCCTCTCAACAGTATGAAGTGAAACGGAACTGAATTTTTGTACCATCCGCAACTGCTTCAAGTTCAGATCAGAACGAAGAAACTGAAGATCAACCTCCCAAAACAAGCAAAGTTGCAAAACTGGAGACGCATAGTAAATAAAACGGATCACTTCAAGGGTTTAAAATACAAGAAGTAACCAAATCCTGAAACGACCAAAGAAGACGCACATCAGCCCAATTGAAACACGGAAGAGAATCTTATGCCCAAGCATTTTCTGAGGAGACTCAATGATCTGAAACCAGAAGTTTGTGCCTACTCAACAGCTTTGACAAAGCACACGTCCCAACGCTGCTCCTAGCCCTCCTCATCCTCACCACACCACCGATTCACCACCGGGGTGTGGAGTGGGCTGCTATCTGCTAGTTTTATTCCCTCCCCATAGTTCCCCCTGACCCCGATCTTTCTCCTTCTCCACTCCTCTCCCTGTTTTCATTGTGTTTTTTTTTTTCTTTTTCTAAGCAGTGTTATTGCACCTGCATTTGCCTTTTTTGCGCTAAGTTTCTTCTCCCCCCTTTTTTTCTTTTTTTTTTTCATGCAACCATCTCGAACTTGTGCCGGAAACCTGTAACGTGTGTGTATGTGTGTGTGTTAAACTGTGTGCACGAAGAGATCCGCAGGAACTGCAAAGTCATTGAGATCCTGAGAATTACAAGATTCAAGGTGACGAACAAAGGTGGGTCCCAGTTGGTATTCCATTTATAACATGAATTAAGGTGAAATATTTTATTCTGCAAGTTGGGGTGGAATTCAGAAACTGTAATTGGCAAATTCTAAGATTCTATCTATTACTCTTGTGTACAGATTGACAAACAGATCATGTTAGGCAGTGATACAGAAAATTTTTTTTTTTTTTTTTTTTTTTTTAAGATTAGCAAACTTTCAGCCACAGATGGAAATGTCAATGAAAACTGCAGTACGTGGTTTGAATTGAACCCTGTGTATATTCATTTCCTCTTTGCTCCTAATTATACATTTCCAAATCTGGAATGAGTGTGATAAGTCACAGTGACTTTAACAATCATGTCAATGACCTCTACATTGCTGTTTGCTGAATAACACTTCTTAAAACACCACCACCTCCAAACACTTAAACTGGTTATTCAATTTAGAGAATTATTTGATTGTCTTCCCACACCTGGCCCGCACCTTTTTCCTGTTGTGTTGTTTTTGTGAAAGTCATGTCTTCCCTGAATTTTGCCTCTTTAAATCTCCCTCCTTTGGGGATAGAAACCCACAGCTGTTTTCCTTTTGTTTGTGACACTTGGCACACTGGCTGACCTATCTACCTTACCCGTTATGTTTGTTCCTCTCTTCACCCTTGCAGACATCCAGCGGTGTATCATTGGGTGGTTAAATTAAAAAAAAAAAAAATATATATATATATATGTAACTTAACAGTCAAGCAAAAAACAAATTCAAACAAGTAATCAAGTTCAGCAAGTGCTCGTGCAAGTTTGGTCCGAGTTTATGGGAAAATATGGGCAGCCCCTGGAAAGGCTTTGTTGAGTTTACCTTGCCTGCGTCGCCACCCACCGCGTTCGTTAGCGCTGACCTGAGCAGCACCTCCCCCGTCGGACTCAGCCTGTCGCCATATGGCCGATCCGTAAGTTTCACCTTCGCACCTTTTCTCTACGTACCCCACTCCATCGAACACCCTTCCACATATCTTGCCCTGCATCTTTCTGCTGTGAATGGCCTAACGTCCTTTCATTCTTTTCGGGCTCCCGAGGCTAGCCTCTGTTCAGTTACATTGTTGCAGGGTGAAAGGAGATTGACTTGATTGTGGAGATACAGTAGTCAAGCCCTGAAGAGATTTTTTTTTTCTCCCCCCACCAATTTTTCTTTCGTCACAATCCAGTACAAGCTTAAGTCGGGCTGTAGCTTCACTCACATCAAGGCAACGTGAACCCGTTGATCTTGGTATGTAGATAAATTTAAATGGTTCTTGCTTGGCAGCATTGACCGTTGCTATATCTGACACCGAAACTCTTTTTACCTGGATGTTTCGCTCAGGGCAGCCAAACCAAATGCTCAGGCATATAGCCTGTGTACTTGGGTCTTTTAATGTCCTGCGTAAAAGAATACTGATGTGTGTAAGACCTCCATATACGTAATATCTTCTCTTAAGAGTAGCGCCTGTAGTACAGGGCCTGATACAAGAGGCTGCTCTGGGACCCCCCTCCCCCCCTTCATAACCCATATTCCATCAACTCTGTCCATTGTAGATGCATCGCTATGTGACCTGCCATTTGCATTTTCTGATTCTCCATCTTTAGTCATTTTTATTTTTGCTTGACTATAAGTAACATTCGCGACACTGCACTTAAATCGCTTTACCGAAACTGGCTGCTCGAAGAGGTTTGTTCGTCTTTATCAGTTTAGTCTACTTTCTCTGTTTTCTCGGGTTTGGATACACATGTATTTTCAGCCACTCATTAGTGCTATTGGTTGATGTTGTCTTGGTAGCAGATCTATTGGTGTAGAGTGGTCTGGGTTTCTTAATGCGTGGTATTTTGGTATCAGGATTCAAGCGCTGGTTGTTGTGATGAGCAAAAATAGAAAAAAATGGCATTGGGGCAATCCTGATGTACAATGTTGTATACTGCAAAATGTGCATCTTTTGAAGAAAAACAGTTAAATTCTATGACTTTTCAATGCTGTTGCCTCCTCCCAACAGCATAAACAAGTCCTTTCCCCAGTGTCAGAAATGGAAAGAGGCTCTTCTGAACCTCCAGTGGCTCGCAACACTGGCTGTGCCCCGTCTACCTCTACTGCTCCCATGCCTATCCCCCGCTCCTCCTCTGTCTCTTACCACCCCCACCCAGGAAGTAAAAAACACAAGCGGACCCCATTGTATCAGAGATCAGTAAGAGGGCATGTTCGGTGGTGCCCACACTTGACTTAACAGCCCGGTGGGCTGCTGTGGTGTCACGTGACCTAACAGCATGGTTTGTAGTTGCGTGAAAGGCAAGTTTAACCAGGGTGTAGTGGTAGATTGTGAGTTTTTCTTGATACTCCAGTACAATTAACAAGAATTGCATGAAAGTTTTGTGTTGAGTAGGTCATTTTGGATTAAAACCACGCAACAAAATCTGATTTTTAACCGTAAGTGCATGACACTTGAAGGAAACTAGGAGGTGCCACACGATTTATTATTATTATTATTTTTTATTTTTTTTTTTTTCACCATCAATGGTCTTAATTATCCTGAAATTCTATCCAGGCATTATCAATCACTGCGTGCACATGGACAAACTTAATCGTATAATAAAGGTATCAGAAACGTGTTGGGAATCCGATAGGAACCCCTGGTTTAAGCCGTTCTTAATCCGATTCGTGCCTCTTGTGAACGGGATCGTATTGTATTCACGTCCTGTTCGAGAATGTCCGCCGGGGAGTTTACCCGGAGGTGGAAGGAAGCGCCGACGGCGTCATAAATACTAATGTTGATGCCGGAAAAGTCAAACAATACCATGGCTTCGAAGAAATCAACAACTCACTTTTGGACAGACAAGGAGACGGAGGTTATTTATTTATTGTTGTATTGTTATTTATTAATGTCGCTGACCATTATCTGATATCAACGAACTCCATGTGCACGTGGATTTTGGGACAGACCACCCGCCCAGTACTCCAGCAACATCGAATTTGGCGAAATCCAGTACGATCCTACCATGTGACCGCAGTGAAAGTGCGCTCTCCTCGGTTGATTGCCAGATAGTCTCACTGTTGCTTTGTCCCCTCTCCCCCAACTTCCTACTGAAGTTTGCTGTACCTGCATGTTTGAAATGTTTTTGTTTTTAAGGTTTGCATCAAACACTGCATTAAACTGCAACTCCCCCCCCCTTTTTTTTTTGTTATCTGCCTCTATCCTGAATACATTTTTACACTCGCTTCTCCTCTTTCCCAGATGAGTTTTGACCCAGGCATGCTCCATAACAATGGACACACTGCATATGCCAACGGCACAGGGCCTGGTATTCGAGAGACTGGTGTGGTGGAGAAGCTCCTGACTTCCTACGGGTTCATTCAGTGCTCTGAGCGCCAGGCTCGTCTCTTTTTCCACTGCTCCCAGTACAATGGCAACTTGCAGGAGCTTAAAATAGGAGGTGAGAGTAGCATTGGACTTGTGCAACAATCATAAATACGTAACCTGCGTTAACACCTGAGAAGATGTCCCTGTATATTTGAAGTGAGTTAAGTGTTTGGTTTTCTCCTGTTTCTCTGTCCTCAGATGATGTAGAGTTTGAGGTATCCTCTGACAGGCGCACTGGCAAGCCCATAGCAGTGAAGCTGCTTAAGATAAAGCCAGAGGTGCTGCCAGAGGAGCGCATCTCGGGCCAGGTGGGGCCAGACCTGCACGCCTATCCCTTTACTGTGCTGCATGGTTATATTCATCCAGTTAAGGAACACCATTTTATTTTTGGTTGTGTCGTTGTCTTGTCAGTTTAACATTTATATGGCCCATTATGTTTTTTTGGGCAAGGGATGTTTTTGTTAGTGAATTGTTTCTCCCATCAAATTTTACACCTTGCATTGTATACAGATTTCACAATGAAGCACAGTCATGCAAACCTGTGGGTGTTGCACCACATTATGGTGCTTAACTCTTTGAGTGCCAGCGTTTTTTTTCCCATTTTGAGTCATATTTCAAGACCCACAGAATATTTTGTACTATGCCTCTGAAAACACAGAATAGCTCAAATGAAAGCGACAAGGTATTTTGTTGTGAAAACAAAAAAAAAACATTTGTTTTTACCTTGTTCCGTTCTTGTTTTATCAGAGTTAGACGCCACTCCCAACCTAAAAGCCACTTTTTGTCCAGAATCAGTCCGTTTTGGTCTTTAATCGCTCCGACTACATCTCCCAGAAGCCCCAAAATTACTCACAGGCTGTGGGAGACTGCGATCGGCGACCCACTGCTGAAAAAACACTTTGACCGCAAAATACTTTTTTGGCGCTAAAGTGTTGGATTTTAAATGACGGCGAAGTACGTCAGTTGCACTCAGAGAGTTAATAAACTTCTTGCTGTGACATTTTTCCATTTCATCCATCACAGTTAAGAAATATTTTACTCGGGTTTTGTGTTTTGGTGTGTATTTCAACCTATGATTGGTTGAGCTATGTGCTAATGGCCTTGACCTGTCATTTCCTCCTCTTTTGTAGGTTGTCTCTGCTATCCCTGTACACTTGGATGGAAAGTCAGCTCCTGGCCAGGTGCCCACCGGCAGTGTGTGTTATGAAAGAAACGGGGTAAGTGGAATGTTGTACAGCAGCACACTTGACCAATGAAATGCAGAACTGTAATTTTTTTTCCTTCCCCTCTTGAGGAATTTTTACAGACAATATTGAATTACTTGTGCCATGCTTGCCTGTGTCTTGCTAAATGCCTGCTTACTTCTGCTTCCATTACATGATAGCATGGTTACATGGATAACCAGTGTATTAAGCTTATCCTGGTCATGATCCATATTCTGGATATTAGGGGTATGAATCTCCTAGCACCACACGATTTGATTCAGAGGTCAGATTGTAATTATCACCTTATCAGCAAAGAGATGCAATCATTCTAGAGACAATTCGCGATGTATCGATGAATTCTTTTTTCCCTACCCCTACTGGATATAGTTCAGATGTGAAGCATGGGAAGCGTCATGCTTTCTCTGCTGCAACTGTTGGTACATCTGTTGCCACTTGGCTGAAGCAGCTCCTGCACAACAGGGCTTCTGAAAATGAGATGTGGCATTCACTTGCTTTAACATAGACTAAATGTACATAAGTACTCAGTGCAATACATTTGCCCATTTCTTGTTTATATTCTTAGTTTTGCAATTTTTTTAATACTCATTTTTGTAATTACATTCTACAATTTTTGTACTTATTTTTATTATTGTAATTGCACTGAAAAGGGAGATCTCGACGAGTTTGTTGTACAATTGTATAATAACAATAAAGGGCATTTTATTCCATAAATGGAATGTCAACAAAACATGAACAGGTTATTTATGTGTACCACCACCTGACTGGATAAATGTAGTATACTTTTTATACCGTTCTATACAACCCCTCAATTTTTGGTTAGTCTTGATGGTTCATTATTTGTACAACACAAGTTGCACAGTGAAATCCAGTGCAACAAAACAAGTGTATTCCTGTAGTGTACTTATTTTGAACAATGTCTTCCTTGAATGTGAAATTGTTACAGATTTAAAAGGTACCAACCCCAAAAGTTCAACACTCTTGTGGTTTTCAACAGGAAGTGTTCTACCTTACCTACACTCCTGATGATGTGGAGGGAAATATTCACCTGGACACAGGCGATAAAGTCAGCTTCTATATGGAAACCAACAAGCAGTAAGTCTTAACACATCTATTGTCTAATTGTATTTCTTGATTCCCAGCTTGCAGGGATTGTTATATCATAACCTCGCTTGTATTTTAGTACTGGTGCAGTCAGTGCTCGTAATATTCAACTTGTGAAGAAAAAGCAAATGAGGTGCCAGGGTGTGGTGTGTGCCACAAAGGTAAGCACCATTTATCTCAGTACAGAAACCATATTAAGGAAATTATACAAAGCATGTTTATCTTTTGGTCTGAATTTGCATAATTTATTATGTTGAACCACATGTTGTCTTTCAGGAGGCCTTTGGATTCATTGAGCGGGCTGACGTGGTGAAGGAGATCTTCTTTCACTACAGCGAGTTCAAGGGTGATCTGGAGGCTCTGCAGGCTGGAGATGATGTTGAGTTCACCATCAAAGACAGAAATGTAGGTGTTAAGCTTTTCAACTCCCTGGTCCAGAAATACCTGCCTCCACTGGCCGAATGTGTACTGTGTGTGCACTGTTTACATTTTATTTTCTTGTGGCTATAGGGTAAAGAGGTAGCCACAGATGTGAGGCTGCTCCCCCAAGGAACAGTCATCTTTGAGGATATCAGCATTGAGCAATTTGAAGGCAGTGTTGTCAAGGTCATTCCCAAGGTTCCCACCAAAAACCAGGCAAGTATATTACAAGATTGAAAATGGTTGAAAAATTGTTTTTTTTTTGTTGTTGTATTTATAAAAAAAAAAAAAAAAAGCAAGTTTAATTGACGTTATACGACGTTATACTGTTAGACATTAATATACTATACAGTTAAATTTTGGCTTAAATCATGGTGCCAGACAATAATTGGTCGTCAATTTCTCAGAAATGTTCCTAATGTCAGCCTGGTAATCACTGCTGTTGAGCCCTGTAACTCAAACAAATCTTTCCTTCATGCGTCCACAGAATGACCCTTTACCGGGCCGCATCACTTCCCGCATTGGTTTCACCGACAAGGAACTACCATTTGGCGAGAAGGACACAAAATCCAAGGTGACACTTTTAGAGGGAGACCACATTCAGTTCAACATCTCCACCGACCGCAGAGACAAGCTGGAGAGAGCTACCAACATCGACATTCTCCCAGACACCTTCAGCTTCACCAAGGAATCCCGTGAGATGGTGGGCATTACAAATAATTAATTAATGTGTTTTTTAAGTGGTTTGTGGTCATGTTTTGCATCATTGTTGAGATGAAGTTTCAGAGGTTATAACTTATACCTTCACCTGATCTTCTAGGGGGTGATTGCCGCTATACGTGATGGCTTTGGCTTCATTAAGTGTGTGGATCGGGATGCCCGGATGTTCTTTCATTTCAGTGAAGTCCTGGAGGAAAGCCAACTGCACATCTCTGATGAAGTGGAGTTCACTGTTGTGCCTGTAGGTCCTGTTTTTAAGCTTTTCACAAAAGTATGTATTCTGTCTTACTACATAATCAGGCACTTTTTTTTATCTATTTTAGTTTTGATAACAAGCTCAAGTGCATGTCCTGTTTTTGCTAGGATATGCTGTCAGCTCAGAGGAACCATGCGGTACGCATCAAGAAGCTGCCCAAAGGAACAGTGTCCTTCCATACCCAATCTGAGCAGCGCTTTATGGGTGTTGTGGAGAAGGAAGTGGCATCCACTGCCAAGAATGCTAGTCCCACCAAGAGCAAGGAAAAGGTGCACTATTATGACAAATATTGCACATGTAATTGCACTCAGTGCTTTCTAAAACAGTAGCCTCATAGTCCCTCCTACATTATACAGTATCAACACCTTCTGAAACCAAATTTCTGTTATAGTTCTAATTTTCCTCTTTGCTTTCTCGTCCAATGACAATTTCCTGCTCCTTGTTGGTTAGAAAAAAGACAAGGTAGGACTCAGATGTTCTGCATGAAGCCACATGAATAAAATCTCACAATACATGTTAAAGTTACTTGTATTCAAGGCAAATGGCTACAGACTTGTATAACAGTAGTCTATATGCATTTCACTAACATTTATTTCAAGAAATAATGATTAGATTCTGATTTGAACTGACAATGCAACACAAGAATACTGACCTAAGTGTGATGTTGACGAGCCTCTGATAGGTGTCTGTTTCTCTTGTTTTTTTCAAGGCTAAAGTTGTAGAAAAGGTTGGTCTTTGCAGGCTTCTGACTCCTCAAATTGCCTCTACTTACCTTACCTCTTACCTTTTTAGTTGACAGCATGGTATTTGATCACCAATTAACCCTTAGCAATTGGGCTGGGTATCATTCAATTTTTTTTGATACAATGCCAATTTTAGTACCTTAAATGATAATGGTCCAGAACGATACCTCAGTAAGCTAATTTTGGGCTTTAATCATAGTCGTCATCAATGTGGGCTTTATGAGTTTTAGCCCTAACAGACAAACACAAGCTGTTAACAGTTCCTCTTTAGTACCCTGGGGAGTGAGATTTATGGTGTGTTCACTAAAAGTCAGAACTTGGAGCTCAACTCAACGTAAGTTCAAAGTTGAGTGCTCTCAGCCTTAAAGTCTGTTCGGTCGCTGCTGCAAAAGTATCGAAGTTTGGTACCCAACCCTACTTAGCTACTACTTTCACTGATTCAGTGATTAGTAGGGCTGCATAATTAATGATGAGATTGGATTACATACCAAGTCGAGTACTGTGATTGGTTCTGGCAGTTATATTAATTATTCACTAAAAATTGCAGAGTTGTTCCTAATGAAACTTCTGTCGTGATGGCTAGTTCTGCAACCCTTCATAGTAGACTGTAACTGAGCTGTCACCATAGACTAAGCTAATGCTAACCAGCGCGACTGCTACAAAATAATACTGTTACATGCTTGTGTGGACTGTCTGCACATATCTTCTAATACATGATATACTCTTAAATTATTTGAGATCATTGGTAGCTTACACCAGCTTTGAGAACCAACAGGTGTATCATTGATGAGATGGCTGTGGTCCGCTAGAGCATGCATTAGTGATGCCCATTACTGGATTGATAATGTGATGTGTTGTCCCCTCTCTGTAGGAAGCTGAGGAAGGAGTGATTGCATATGAAGACTGCGGCGTGAAGCTCACAGTGCCATACCATAACAAGGACCTAGAGGGAGGAGGATACCCACAGGTCGGAGACAAGGTATCTACTGAGTGACACTGCACTCAGTAAATTATTTTACAAAGAGGTTTTAAGGAAAAAAAAGTAAATTCTTATTGAGCAAGACAATTTTTCTGCAAGTATTACCCAAAAATGTGTGGCGATTAGTTCCTTCAAACATGAGTGTGATATTTGTTTGTCCTCTAGGTGGAGTTCTCCATCAACGAAGTGAAGCGAACTGGCCAGCAGAGCGCAGTCTCCATTAGGGTCCTCAACCGCAGTGTCTCCAATGCCAAGAGACTGCTTGGTTTTGTTGCCACACTGAAGGATAACTTTGGTTTCATTGAAACAGCAAATCATGACCAGGAGATTTTCTTTCACTACAGGTAGTGATTTAAGTCGCGCATGTTTTTGGATGAGTTAGTTACTAATTTAACTTGTTAATGGTTTCCAAAGAATTCAAATCATAGGCTCAATGATATATTTCCTTTCCGCAGTGAAATGTGTGGCGACTTGGAGAACTTGGAGCTGGGCGACACAGTGGAGTACACTCTTTCGAAGGGGAAAGGGAACAAAGTCAGTGCAGAAAAGGTTACCAAGGTGGCAGCAGGTATGAGGGGGGTTATTTCTACATATTTAATTTATATTATTTACATTTGTATTATTTGCGGTGGTACAAAGGTACGTGAAATCCACTGCTCTTTACTTTTTAGTGAATGGTGTTAGTGAGGATGTTGGTGCAACAGTGATGATGGGAAAAGTCATCCGGCCTTTACGCAGTGTAGACCCCTCCCAGACAGAATACCAAGGGCTTATTGAAGTCACAGAGGAAGGTAAGTGTCAAGTTCTGATGGGGCTTGTGGACCTTGTTTTTGGGAAGATGAAAGATGATGACGCTGATATCACCCCTTATCCTTTCTTGACTTTTTCAGTTGTAAATAAAGGCCAGAATTATCCCTTTGGAATCATGGGTATGTCAAACAAGGCCGATTGTCTGCAGAAAGGAGAACTTGTGAAGTTCCAGGTTTGCACAGTAGCCCAAACTGGACAGAAGATGGCCTGTAATGTGGTCCCTCAGCGTAGAGCCATGGTGGAGTGTGTCAAAGATCAGGTAGCGATCAGTCAATTTGTTTCATCAATGCTCATAGCATGATGTGCATCAGACACCTCCAGTGCTTAAGTTACTTGTGGTAAATGACTTTGAGATTTGAATCCTTAAGTATTGTTTTGTTGCCTCCTCCCCTCTCCAGTTTGGCTTCATTACATATGAAGTTGGTGAGAGCAAGAAGCTGTTCTTCCATGTAAAAGAAGTGCAAGATGGCCTAGAGCTCCAAACCGGGGATGAGGTGGAGTTTTCAGTTGTCCTCAATCAGCGCACAGGAAAATGCAGTGCCTGCAACGTACGCAGAGTCAGGTAAGGACTCCAGAACACACTTTACGTTTTGGTTCAGTTAACTATAGTTTGAATTTTGGTGATGTATATGGTACTGTGGGTATAGTGCCTCCAACCTCACCAAATTAGATGCAAAAATCACCACGTTTTTCTGAGCGGTTCAACTAACATGTTGTTATTGAATGCTCATTATGTACCTGACGTTACAGTGAGGGGCCTAAACCGGTGGTGACTCCACGTCCAGATCGTCTGGTGAACCGATTGAAGAGCATCACTCTGGACGACGCCAGCGCTCCTCGTCTGGTGATTGTAAGACAGCCCCGTGGTCCTGACAATTCCAAGGTACAACTACACGCCTGCGCTATTGTCACATTTTGTCTGTGTACTTGCTAGATTTTTTTATGCTTCTATGCAGTTCTGTTGAAATCACAATTTCAAATACCAATTTGAACTTCTTTGTGTCAAATATTGTTTATTTTTATTTTTTTATAGACCATTTCTTAAAGAAATACTTGCATCTATGTAAGCTGCAACATTAATTACATCCAACCTCTTCTGTACAGGGCTTTAATGTGGAGCGCAAGACTCGCCAGCCCGGTGTGATCGACTGAGCAATAAAGAGCCCGCCATGTTTGGTGTTGGTGGGTGACAGCAGGGGGCTGAGGGAAATTTGATTTGACACATGCTTGTACACACAAAACATACGCACACATACAGTAATCGGCATGTGTAATCTTTATCCCCGTCGACATCAGCAAGGGAACTTTTCTCATTCCACAGTTCCCTGCCTCTCATGTAAGATGTACTCAATACAGAGTTCCACACTGCAGTGTCCATGGGGTCTCTGAGTATGTGTGTGTCTGTGTGCGCGCGCGCATGTGATGTATCCTAGAAGTGATTAGTGTTTAACAGAGGTATTTGTTTCTGAGCGTGTCTCATACCTCTAAATCAGAGTGATTGTGTGGCTGTCTATGCCCCTATCTTTTTCAATCTGCTTTGTCTGGAATTCTGCACCTGTAATCTGTCCAGTAGTTTGCCTGGGTGTCATGTTTTGAGCATCTCCTCCATTTTCTTTTTCCTCATATTTTTGCTCCTTTACCCATGGAAACTTGAAATGATTTCATTGTCAAGTTTCCGCTACTGTATGCTTTCCTACAAGACGCATAAAGCAAAGTTCCCTCCATAAGGAGGATCATATTTCTCACGTGCAAGCTTAAACTGAGGATTCTTCTCTGCTCGGTTTTTTGAGCAGTTTTTAAACGCTTTATTGAAGAGCTGAAGTGAAAGCATGGTGTGTGTGTGCGCGTGTGTGATGTATGTGAATGTCAATGTAGTTAATCTAATGGGTTTTACTTGTACCCATTTGGAGCCTTTAGATACCTTTTTGGTATTCACATGCTCCATGTAAGCAATTTTCCCAGGTGCAGAATTCCTTGTGGCATCTTATATCTGCAGTTCTTTTATACAATTTTTTTTTTTTTTCCTTGCACATATTTCTGCTTTTTTCCATTGATACTCAATCTGCTAATATTGAATTAAGTAAGAATAAGGTGCCTAAAAACTACAAGCAAAATGAAATGCGTTTAAAAAAAAAAAAAAAAAAAAAAAAAAAATCTGAAAATTTAGATGTATCCTCTGTTCCCAGCCAACCGCCAAAACATTCAGAACAATCTTAGGGTGGCTTTTTTTCTAGTAGAAATAATACTGATATGCATCCCAAACCTGTGGGTTGAACTATACTGTATGTAATGTGTGCTTTTTTTTGCTTAGTGAAATGTCAGATATAACAACATAAATTTAACTTAAAGAAGGAGAAAGTTAAAGTATTAGAAATTCAGTTAAAAAAACATTCAGAAATCAGGATACCAGTTATTGTGCACCCGAGACATGATGGGTGAGCTGTTGTGCCTCTGCACATTAAGTTACAGTCTAAATTAATTTCAACTTTGGAGATCACCGGGTTTCAGTTGAACCAGAACAGAGGTTCTCATGTACTTTTGTTAATGGTCTTGAATGAATCAATTGAATTAAAGTTTTATGAAAATCATGAGAAATTTGTAATTGTCTTATTTTAGTGATGGTCTGCTCTAGTAACCACTATAAAGGGGTAAAAATAAGCAAAAAGCAGCTGTGAAAACAACTTTATTATGTTAACCAAGTTTTGCACTCCAATGTTCACTTAAGGGTGAGGAATTATCTCAATAATACATGAGCCAACACTTAAAAAATGACCAAACCATTGGAATAGGTACTTCGCAGTAAGGAACATGAACATTTAATGTCTATTTCATAAATTGCTACTACTTTAACAATGGCAAGAAACCCAACCTGCAGATGTAATTTGATCTGAAAATCTAAAATTTGAGGATCTTATTTCATTGTCTTTAAAATTGTGACATACACACTGACCACAGACAGAAACTCTTATAAAGAACAGAAAGGTATGCATTCAAATGCTCAATAAAAGTTAACCAGGTCAATTTTACAATTTGAGGAAAGAAATTGCCACTATTCCTACTGTTTGTGACCCCTGTTTAATGTGATTCTAAACCTTTGTGCTGCCTAAATATATAGTGAGCTCAGATCTGTGAATCACCTTCTTTTTAGTCTGCGTTTGTGGAGTTTGGGCTTGAGACCAGCGTGTCCACCACTCCCTCAGCTCAGTGGGCCCTGTGGGCCGGCGCTCCTTTATCTGGTTGGGAGTAACTAGAGCATGAGGTGGGTTCAAGTCCTCTCTAGACAGGAACTTCCTGTTAATATTTACATCCCGATCTGGATCAGATTGTTGCTGATTTCCATGACGATCATCCGTTGAAACAGCTGAAATTTTTGTGGCAGCATTTGCACCAACTTTTGCAACTCTCTCTGAATCCCCTTCGACAAGGCTTTGAGTGGCAACGACATCAAGTCCCTGTATTCTGCGCTTGTACTCCTCCAGTTTGGCCTTACACTCCACAGCACTGGCCCTCATCTCAAGGAACTGGCATTGCAAATCTTTCTCGTAACCTTCCTCTGCCTTTAATTCATTCTCCCAAAACCTGATCTGTTCCATCTCCTCTTCAACCATTCTTTGTTGCTCTTCCTGCTCAGCATTTTTAGCACTTTGTTTTTCCTCAAGCTCCAATATCTGTTTGTCTATACGTGCTATCTGGACCTGTAAATCCTGCAGACAGCTGAGTTGATATACTATGGTTTCTCTTAAACTGTTTTTTTCATCATCAGTTGTAACACAGTATGAAAGGAATAGGTTCTCAGATTTTGCCTCTTGAGTTTTTTCGAGGCGTTTGCTTTCTTTACCCCTTGTTTGACTTCCCATGCAGCAGGATGTTTGATTGTCCAAGTCTGACTTTAAACTTTTTTGACCTCTGACTTTGCTTCTACTACTTCGACCCGATTTACCTTCTTCAGTGGCAAAAGAAACACCCAAAGAGGTATGAGTCCATCTACCTGCCTTCTTACTGCTTTCCTTATTACAGGCAGTACTATAGACCTTTCCTTTACCCAGACTCTCCAGCCACTCCCAGGCCTCCTCCATTAGAGTCAGAGACTTTCTCTTTGGTCTTTTCAGATCTTCTTTTTGCTGCACAGTCTCTTGTCTTAAACTGGACAGCGGTGGTAAGCTTCGACGATGTAAACTTAATGAACCGCTACACCTCCTCATTCTAGTGCCTGCGTCTTTTTTTCTCAACGGCGGGCAGGGCTGATATCTGCCAACTTTTGTCCGGTTCATTTCATCCCAGACTGAGGGTCCGTTGTGGAGCAATGTGAGTCGGACCTCCTTGGTCTGCTCACCATACCGCCGAAGAGTCTCCAAAAGGCATTCATTGGGGGCCATGCAACGCTCAAAGTCTTTAAACTTCTCCTGTAGCGTGTAGCGCCCCGACTGACCTAAAGAAAAGTATGACACTGTGGTTGTCATTATGTCAGGACATAAATCGTATTACTATGCAGAGCCACATACCCAGCAACATACCCAAAGCTTGAGCTAACGCTATGACTACTTCCTGGCAAGTTGTTTCCTCTGTTACGCCACAAACCACACGTGGGATACCATCCACCGACACCTTCACTTCCATTGTACGCTATCTGCTGTTTGAAAATGAAATTAAAGAGCAATTTATCAATTAAAGACACTTTGTTCTATGTTGTTCTCTGTTAGGGGAAGTGATGGAGACAGCTAGATGACCCCCATTAAGATTCCCCATAATCTGTCTGCTCATCATGTATTGGTCAAGCTTGAGGACCATTTACAGAACATTCTATCAGTTGCCTACAGTGTTAATGTGTCCATAATACTAAAAACAAATAAAATGAAAACAAAAGTTAAATAATGGCTTTAAAAGAACATATTAGAAGCACATACCTTTTTGTCCTGTCTGTAGTACAGATGCTCAGACCTCTCTGCTCTGGCGGTACGTTGTGGTTGGGAGGAACTCTTGAGCAGTTAAGAGCAATTTAAATTCCTGAAGTCACCTACCACTGGAGGATAAATTATGATCCCACCCATCTTGAATAGTTTCCATTTTGCCTATAAAAAAAAAAACAGCAAAAAGCAAGATTCATATGAAATTGTGTGGAGCTGCAGGGAGTGTTTTGTCAGTCACTCTCACTCTATTGAGGTGGTATGAGTTACATGGCTATAAATAAGAATATGGGTTTTCAATCAGTGCTTTGAAGCTGGAATGAAGATGCCTTTGTACATGTGTATTGTCATTATTCATTTTTATGGTGGTGGGGTGACTGCTTTGCGATACAAGCAATTTTCTGAGCCTGGAGGGTCTGGACTTTACCTCTGTGTAGCGACTTCCAGAGTGGCATCCCCCAGAATACTACTGGTTGTGTGGAGGCAGCATTATAATAAGATGTTGAGCCTTTTTTTTTAGCTGAGCAGCAGAATTGGTTGCCCATCTGAGGTCCTCTGATGTGTTTTCCTTGAAATCTGATGCTGGAAATCCTCTCCACTTGCACTTTGCAATGTTTAAAGGAGACACAGCTCCTAAAATCTACAAGGAGTTCTGTTTCATTTTCATTTTTTGTCAAACTCCATCTTTTTCTCAACCCTATTTGAGGTCAGTCTTACCACAGCAGTCCTCTACATTTTATTTTTAATGATTGTATTTGAGGTGTGCTTTGGGATGCAGTCGGATCTCCTCTGTTTGTAGGTCACTCAATCATAACAAGCAAACTCTACTATTATTACTCTTTTATATTCAGAGCTTTTGAAACTTTTTAAATGTGAAATTGCGGCTTTTTCGCTTTAATATGCACTGTAGTTAAAGGATTTATCAATAGGATATCCTAGCATAACTGGGATTGAAAGAAGCACATTTTATGTAGTAAAATCTAAACAATCTTAGGAAATTTGCTGTTCATGGAAACTATTCCTGTATACGTGCATTCACCAGTGATTATTCTGGGTGTTCCTCTTTATCTTTCCAACAGGAAGGGTGATTACAATCCAAACAGAACATGTAAACATGTTTAACAGCACACTGGGTACTATCAAGCACACACTTATTCCTCATTCCTAAGCTAATGTGCTTTATCTTTATTTTTTTAATGTGCCAGTTTTTACTTTTCACTTCATGACTGTATGGTTGTATAAAAGGTGATGCATATAATAAACTCTGCTGATGTAACGTATGAAAAAGTAATCTTCACTTTATGTCAGAAGTCTCTTCGTCTTACAGCAGCAGAGGTTTCAGATGTCTTCCTACATTTAGGGAAGATCTGCAGTCACCTCTTAACCTGACATAATCAGGTTAGATGACATCAACTGAACCAGTGGCATGCATAGACTTTTTTGAAGTCTTAAAGGGCATCTGCAGCTCATTCTCACCACTGAAGAGGGCACTTAATCATGTTTTTGCTACCCAAGAGGGCAGCTTATAATGTTTTAACCAGCCAAGAGGGGACATTTGCTCCCCTTCCTCAGTGCACATCACTGAATTGAACCATTTCTACTTATGAAATATATAATAAATTGAGATGGTTCTTTTGCATTTGTTTCCTTCAAATCAGATCATATCCATTAAATTAATTACAAAAGCGAAAATCACAGGCAATGGCTGTATGGCCATGGTGGAAGCCAGACCTATGAGGAGGACAGAGGAGCACCTGTTGTAATTTGGTATAGTCTGACAGTCCGGGTGATGACGATAGGCGTAATATGAGATGAGGGGAACTTGCACTCTCTGCTCCCTCATGCCCATGTAAACCAAATATCCAGCTGCTGACAGTCTCTCAGGTTCATGGTGAGATCTCTCTAGACCATGGAGAAGAAATTCTTAAGAGAAATGTTCGTTCATGTCAGCCTATGCCTTTGTTGTCACTTGCACTTGATGGTTTATCCTTCAAGTTCACATTTTTGTGGTGATGTGGGGAAAGTGGAAATGCAGCATAAAATACTTATACACAAAGAGGAAATATTCTCAAACATAAGTATACAAATATTCTTTTATTAAGAACATGCTGGGCAAACAATAAGACAACCAAGCCATGAGTAGAGTAGATTAAATTATGTCTGGCATTCAAGTTAAAGGAGAAGTGCTGTTTTTTTTGTTTTTTTTTAAACAAATGCATTCCTCCTCTGCATTCCTCCATTCACAGATGGGTGCTTGTTGTTGTCCGCTCGCTCGCTGTTCGTCTGCCTGCCTTCGCATCCTACTTTCAAAAATCTCCTCATCTGTGTACTCAGGCTCAAAACGATAAGGATGTCCATTATACTCAAAGTCAAGATTGTGTTCAACCTCAATGTCTTCTGCCACGTCGCACAACGCTAGTAGTAGCAACTTCTG
This sequence comes from Synanceia verrucosa, assembly GCA_029721515.1. NCBI lineage: Eukaryota > Metazoa > Chordata > Actinopteri > Perciformes > Synanceiidae > Synanceia > Synanceia verrucosa. The sequence continues at coordinate 15,499,394 of CM056561.1, read as the reverse complement.
AGCAATCAAGCCGACTGGGTTAGTGAATGAATGCGCGCGGCCCTCGGCGATGACATCATCAAGTTAGGTCCATCGCCATGGATCTGTAGCAGGCAGAGTCTGTTTACAGATTGAATTTTCTCAAGTTACGGACAACTCCTGGCTCAAATGAGAATAGTCATAGTGTATCCCATCTTCTTAAATGTCTGTCATTTGGGAAATGGTCAAGTTTGTGTCATTTACTGGCTGCGTTTCAGTGCCCCATTCACTCCTGTTAAATGGATATCATCAAATCCAAATATCATCAGAAATACTCTAAATGACTCCAAAGTGATATGGGTGAGTAAATGGCAATATATATTGAGTAAATGGCAATAAACCATCAAGTGTAGTTTTAGCTGGAATCTTAAAATACTGTTAAAAGTATGCTTTTGAAATGCATTGTATGGAAAATCATCATTGAAAAATGTTCAGTTAAATAATTATGTCCGGCATTTTTATTTCTACCAACAGAACTGACAGTCTGCCAGTTTCAAAGTTGACCTCTTTCACAAGTTGCACCCGAAGAGGAACGTTGACATTTAGGATCACGTTCCCTAAAAATAGATAGCTTGTTAAGTGTCCTGGAGCTGCCCAGCATCTTAGGATGAGCGAAGGAGCAGAAGTGTGTTGCATAAGTGAATGGCAAAACAAACAATTTCTACTTACTGTAGCTCATCTGGTATCCAGCAATGCGTATAGTGACAATTTTATCTGTTAAGATTTTAATTACTGTGTCTAAGACTTCTGCCCACTGCCTGATACAGTGGAGTTGAATGAAATTTTGTCTGTGGTGCTCAAATCTGTTAAGAGTACCAAGGAAAAAAATGTTGCTGCAGATGTAAAATTCCTGTGAAAGTGAATGGATGTGTGTGTGGATTGCCATCATAGGATATTTATGATCCCACCAAGATGGATATGATCTTTTCTCTTTTTCAAGCACCATCAGCTGGTCAAAAATGTTCACTTATCTGATTAAATCCAAATACCTGCAAAACTGATATTGGCTACTTAATGTGTAGCGCTAATTAGCAATGCTAGCATGATGCTGTTTAACATTATTACTTGTGTTTTGACAATGACTTAATATCACCTCTTGAGGAGCAAGTGGTAGAAGGGCCAGCGCTAGCTTATGCTAATTTCAGTGTCTCTGTGACACAAACATCGGCACCTTTGATATGTAACCTCATCGCATGCTGTTGGTAATAATTACTAATAAATACTTAATTTAACATTCTACAATAAAATTCAGCAAAAAAATTACACACTGCACCTTTAACACATGAACATCCATTTATGTGCAGATCAACTTGTGCAGCTATCAGGGGGTTATGTAATCAGCCACAAGTTCCCTCACACTCACATACCTGTGTCTTTGTCTACAGGGAGTCCTATGTGCACACAGAGACCTTAAAATAGAGTTGGACACATATGAGTTCCCCCAGTAAGTCAAGGCGTTTTTCGTGTGGGCATAGCAGGTTCTGGTTACATGAGAGAGGCAGAAGGAGCTTAATACTGCACAGACCATGCACAGGGCTTCACACTTCCCTTCTGCAGGGGTCCAGTGGCTGACCACCCTTCACCAGTCCTCAGGGAACGTTTCACAGGAAAAGCGTCACCATGCCTAAAGTCTTAGTGCCAGGTGAGTATGGGCAGAATGACTCTGAGGTTGAACATTGATTCTCATCTATAGATGGAATGTTTGAACAGCAAAGGTTTATTTTTACTGTAACACGTGATGTTAAAGATAATAAAGATGAACTGCTATGGATTTCCGTGGAATATAAAGGGCCACCACAATAAAAAATAGTAAAAGCATACATAAAACTAGAAAAGCACTCAGACCTCCACCAAGGCAACGGCGGTGACTTTTTACTTAAAGTTAACCCCACCACCAAGGAGGTTATGTTTTCACTGGGGCTTGTTTGTTTGTTTGTTGGTTTTGCAAAGTAATTCAAAAAGCTGTGGACGGTATTTGACGAAATTTTCAGGATTATCCAGATGTGGCCTAACTTAAAACTGATTAATTTTTGGTAGTGATGTTGAATCGGATCCGATCACCACCAAAAATTAAACAGTTTTAAGTTAGGCTACTTCAGGCCAACCCTAAAAATTTTTTGAGTTTTGAGAACTTTTTGAGTTATTTTGCAAACTGACAAACATACAAATAAACAAACAAACCCCGGTGAAAACATAACCTCCTTGGCGGAGGTAATAAAAATAAAACTTGACCTTTATGTCAAAATGCCACTGTCGAGTCTGTTGCAAAAATATACAGAAAAAAATGGAAGTGAGACTTCCCAAACTTTACAAACATGCTTTAAATGCACATTACAGGGACACATGTTACACTGTGTTTGAGTAATAAATGTATTTGCCAGTGTTACATGGTCTCTTTAAAGGATGGCATCATTAGTGACATCATTAATGACAGGTTAAAATTGATATACTTACAATATGGAGTCTGTATTGACTAAATTGTTGTCATCTATTGAGAGTGGCAACTTATTAAATGAATATGCTTTTTAGCATTGTGATTTGACTGATTCCAGTGTCAAAATACCCTTCTTGACTTTAATTAATTAAGAGGATTTTAAATTCATATCATTATACCTCATTTGTCAGTGCAGAATTCAGTGAGTGAGTGATTGGGTATCAGCTGTGAACATGTCAAGAGAGTATGCTTGATGGATGTGATTTGTCAGGAGGTTCCTGGCAGCTTCCTTGTTGTAATTCATCCTCAGTATAAAATATTATATCATTACCGCTATTATAAATGCTGGTTGCTAATTATAGGCTTACCTCCCCCAGACACTGAGCAACTGGCAAGTATGATGACACATTATGCCGTTCAGAGTTTTTCAAGGGGTGAAAAATAGAAATGCAATGGTCTGACCAGCAGCCGTCTCAAGAGGTTTGGTTTCACAACTAACAGTGTCAGTAGAGGTAGTTGATTTGGCGGCTTATTGTTGGGGAGCAGGTTTGAGACAGTTTCCACTTGTGAAACTGATGTCTGCAGAGATTTCACACCAGTGTTGTCATGTAGTCCATCCAGGCAGGTTTTCACGGTCTGCCGGAGCAGATAAGGAGTGTTGACAACAAATATGTTAACAATCAAACAGATCAAATTCAGATAAACTGAGTTTCCCCAAATCACACAAAACTTGACAATGTCAACATGACAATGTCCTGGACACTCCATAGACATTCAACATAACTAACTGTGGACTATTTTCTACTATAGGAATGAATATACAAATTCTACAGACAGTGTTTAGCTCACTTACTTCCTAATTATTGTTGCTTTGAGACATAACTGCACTTATTTTGTTTCTCTCTAACCTGGATCATCCCACCCTGTCTGGGACTTTTTGCTTACTCAGCTGAGGGAGGAAGTGAGTATGGATCTGAGAAACCTCCTTGGGCGTTTGGGGACAATATTAAGCATTTCAAATGCATGATGAACAATATGAATGTGCGAGAGTCACATTCCCAAATATTCTTTCTCCAAAGCACATTTGAATGCAATTTGGATAATAATACAGATCTTAGTAAATGATTGACTATTCCATATGAAATAGAAAGTAATGGAATAGTTGAAATGGACACCATTTATTAATCTATTGTTCACATTCAGTACCAGTTTTCTGGTTTATTATTTGTATAAGATGCTTTACAAACAGAGCATCATGAATCAAAAGTGAAATGAATGTGAGCATTTAGATCTATGAATGTTTTTTTTCCCCCATAGAGCTCAATGACTTGTCCACCATGGGAATGCCTTTCAGTTAGCAAAGCAGTACACAAACAAGACTTAATTGACCTTCAGACTTGTTTGAACCATTGAAGCAATGCCCGGGAGACAGGAATGTATCTTGACATGAACAGGAATGCTTATAAGTGGTGGCAGTGGTATAATGGAATCACATCCCCTACGCATCCTGCATATTTTATTCCAAAGTGATTGCTCCACTGGAAGCACTGATATGAGAAATCATCTCTGCATGCATGAAGATGCAATTACCAATTATTTGTCCATCTGTTGCCATATCAAAAGTGACTGTGAATTCACTTTAACAGTCATGTGTCCTCTTCATTATTCATTCTCACACCATAATACTACTTATCAAGTATATTAAACCATTTCATTGATATATCCTCAGCATCTACTGTTGCATGTATTTCTAATTTATATTGCATATTGTTAAGAAGTGATAAATATTATACAGTCTGTGTTCCTAAAATGTTGTGTATTCTAACCATGGTAGTTACAATTTATATACAAAGCACAGTTAAGGGTTTGTATATTACCTTTCTAGCCAATGCTTTTCTAACACTTTCTTTTTTTGGATTTTATTCCGGGTGGTGCTGGGCATAATCAGGTCATCAGAGTAAGTATGGAGGGGTGAGACGTAGGATTCCAAATGGTTTCAGTTATATGTGCCATACTGGAGTTATGTTTTTTAGTAGAAAGCCTTGGCTCTTCTTGGCTAGCAAGTGCATGTGAGCACTATAGTCTGATCTAGTGAGCAGTTAGCCATTAAGTAATGCCTCTCATGCTGTGTATTGTCATTGTTTGTCTTATGAAGCTTGAACGCCTGTTGAAGAACCGTTGTTCATAATTTGGTTTGTAACTGTCATTTTGGATCTTGACCCACTTTTCCTGTCTTTTTTTTTTTTGAGAGAAATTCTAATCAAAATCATGTCACTTACATCCATATGGAGCCAGTTACACCTCGACTGATGGGGGTTCAAATAATAAATAACATGCTAAATACGTATTGAAAGATGATAAGAAAACTGGGTCTTGAGTTAAAAACATTTAAAAGGCTTTACCATCTTCTACCCCTACGACACGAGCCAACATTGTGTGAGTCCATGTGTAATCACTGTAGATCCTCTTTGTGCATGGAAGCAAAGTGGAGGTCAGAGTTGCACACTTGCGTTGATGTCATGTATACAATGCATGTACTGGAGTCTGCACACAACCAGGTAGGTAATATATGTGCTTTTCTATGTCATAGATGTAGGATGTCGTTCATTCATCATGAATCTCCATCATTCTCCAGTCACAGATTAGCAAGTCAAGAAGTTCTGTTTGTGGGTCACCTAATGGCAACAGTCTGTTTGGTTTAGTGCTGCATGGTCTGATGGGAGTAGAACGCCTTTCTATTATTAACAGAACAAACTGTGCCGCTACAGAGACTGATGATAAGATGCGGGCCTTCGCGGAACAGGTCTTTGCGTCGGAGACCAAAGGCGAGGATGTCCGCGATGAGATCTCAATGTTTGATGTGGCTGAGGATTGTCCCATCATGCACCATGAGATGGCCCACCATCTGCACACTGAGGATGATGCTGAGAAACGGTGAGACCTAAGATTATGTATTGTTAAATTTGTTCTTGTGGCACAATATCACACCATTGGCTGATGCCTTCCACTAAATCTCACCTCTTCTTATCCACAGGAAGAGGCGCCTCCGCACCATGGCCATGCCAACGAGTGTTGCTCAAGCTGCTGCTACCCCTGTAATGTCGGTGCAGGTGGACACACCCTCCTACCTGGAAGTGCCTGACTTCCAGAGAGTGGCCATCATCGGAGACTACGCCTCTGGGGTACTGTTCATTGGCCTTTCATCCCATTCAGAGTCACTGGTGAACTGGGAGTAATTTGTTTGCCTTTATATTTTTAGATCATCCACCTTTAAATCTTTGATGTCATCGGTATGTAGAATCATATGTGACAGAATTTTGTGGCCAAGGGATTTTCCGTTGGATTTTGGATTATTGCAGAAATGTTACATAGCAAATAATGTTTATGATACAGCAGGATAATTTACACATATGAATACCACTTTTATGATTTTTGAAGCATAAATGCAGTCAGCAGAGTTGAAACACTAATGGATGAACTACACTATAGTCAAAGAAGAAGGGTAGCATTTTTAACTTATATCCTTTCCCCCCCATGTTTTCATGTTGCCACTTGGACACAAAAACATGGGAAATAGGGTCCATGCTGAAAAATACTAAAGGTACCCTTTAATGTAATCAACAACCTCCGTAGTCTCCTTTGGTCACTTTTAGCAACTGTTTTAAGTTTCGCAAAGGGCATTGATTGCCCTCTTGGATGGAAAAAAAAACACACTAAATTGCCCTCTTGGCTGCTTAAAACCTGTTTGTCATGTTGGCAGACGAATAACAAGGCCGTAAAATAGAACAAATGCAGTTTACTTAACAGGCTAGCAGGACAACAAACAATAGTTCAGCAGCAGGTTGTACAGTCGACTTATACTTCAGTAACCATCTTGAATCTTACATTTCCCTGTTTTTATACAACTTAACAGTCTCTGCTTTATGACACTGTCACCTACTGTTATAAAGTAGCAATAACATAATCAGGGAACACAACAATGTTAAATGCCCTCTTGGGTGGTAAAAGTGCACAATTAAGTGCCCTCTTCTGTGGCGAGAACGTGGTGTAGGTGCCCTTTTTGTTTTTTTCACCCCTGCCACTCAAAAAGTCTATGTACGCCAGTGTTTCCATCATGTAGTTTGCTAATATGGTAACAACTTTTTCAGAAAATGAAAAAATAAATTAAATCAGTCCATTCAATGTAAGGCTTAGCATACATTAAAAACTGAAAATGTGACCTTTTAAATTAAATTAATTATAAAATAATGTTTGATTTTACTAATGTATTTTTAGAGTAGCGGTATGTACATATGCTACTGGTGCTACAAAAGTAAAACAATTAACATTTAATATTAATAGATTAATGTAACACCCAACTCATGTAGCTATTGATTAACTAAATAATAAAGGGGTGTCAAATTGTGCTTACCTGTGTCACCAAGCTGAAATTACTGGCAACTTTTACATACATTATGAATTTTAACAATTGGCAATGCCTCCACTTAGTAGTATTATGATTTAGCAAACTATAATCCTGATAAGAATTTATTCTTAAAGGTTCTACTCCTTCTGTTTAATTAAAAACAACCCTTTTTGAAATATGTACACAAAGACCTCTCTTTAAATTCACATTGTTGGAATTTAGGGAAAACATAAAAGTTGAACACAATTAAAAAATAAAAAACACTTCCCTTTAAATATGTCACTTGTCACTTGTCAAGTTAATCCTTTCAACAAAGTTTCTGTTAAGGGAAATATTTTACCGTATGTCCCTTTAGAGTAGACTTCAATGTTAACCTTCTCTTTTCAATGTTAAGTTCACAAACACCAACTGAGCTCAATATTAATGAACCATTTTGCTTTTCTCCATGAAACTGAATATTGTCTTTTAAACCAAACCAGAGGGGGAAGAAAAAACATTTACTCTATCCAGGGAAGGGGAAGCCACCTTCTGAATATTCACATAGAGCATGGAGACCGTCCCTTTAAGAGTCAGATGCAAGTCCAGCAGCCCATCTATCCATTCACTTTGTGGCAACTCGAGGGATAGACTGAATGTCTTTTTCACAAAATCTCAAACCTGGAAGTATCTTAAGTAATTAGTCTTAGAGGGGATTTCATAGTCCTTTTCCAGCTAAGCAGCAGACATGAAAATACCATTTGTAAAAAACATGTTTGACACATTCCACCCCAGCTCTATACCAAAATGCTGTTCCCCCAAGGGCTGGGGAAAACAAGTGACTGCCATAGATGGGAACAGATAGAAGGGCGTTTCTGTTAATTGGACCCAAATTTTATGTACAACAGGGTTGTTTGTGTGAAAGTGTTTGCTTAAGGGCAGAGGAGCGCAGAGCAGGGAGCGTAGAGACAACGGACTACATGCATATCTTTCTACATGTACTCACACTGGAGTTTCATCCTCTTCTAACTCTGAAACCCAAATATGCGTAAACTTCTACTTAGCCAAGCTCTAACCAGTCCATACTCCTCACCCGGTATTCAGTGTCTTCTCGATGTACTCCACGGCATCTTTTGGGCTCTCAAAGATTTCCGCTTGTCCCCCTTCTGGTGTAATCACCAGGATTGCCAGGCAACATAGCCCATACCTAATCCCCTTGGAGGGCCGCAGGAGACTTCTTGCTTATTTGAAGGCTGCTGCATTTTAAGGTTTATAAAAATTCAAGCCTTTTTTTCAATTTTTGAAAAAAAGAAGAATTTTTGAAAGAAAAGAATACTTCAAATATATAGATACAGCTTTATTATCATTGCACATAGAATTACAGTGAAACTTTGCAGCAGTCCCTCATAGCAGCATACCACAATTAATAAAGTAAGGATGAAAAAAAGAGATTAATAAATAATAATAAATATATTAAAAAATAAGGTGCAGGTTGGAGATTGGTATTAAAGCCATGAAGTGATTGCATATGTAGTCCAATTATTGCATGCATAAGCAAGGTTGTTGGGGGGTCGGGGTGAGCACAATGCGTTCAACAGACTATCCACAGCCCTTGGAAAGAAGTTGTGCTTCTGTCTTTTGGTTCTGATGGCTCTGAGCCTCAACAATTTTTGCATAGGTAGTCTTAACTTTATAATCTGTAACATCAGTTATCTCTGCCTTTTAGGTGACCATGGATGACTTTGAGCTGTCTTGTAAGGGTCTATACCGTGCCTTAACCATCAGGGAGAAGTACATGAGGCTGGCTTACCAGCGCTTCCCACGGACGGCCTCCAAGTACCTGCGTGAGATTGAGGGGGAGAGCTTCAAAGCTGAAGATCAGGTGCAGCCAGGTGAAGACAAAAGTAGTTCAATAGGCTGGTGGTTTAAATGAATTAGCTTATGTGAGAGGTTTTCTCTGCCACTGGGTGTCCCAAATAATGAATTTATGTGTTACATCTATCCAACAGTCTTCACAGCTCCTACAAAGAATGGGGATGACCCCTTTGATACCAAGAACCTGCCAGAGAATCTGGGATACGTTGCTCGTATGAAGGATGGACTCATCTATGTGTATAACGATGCTGCAGCTGCTGACAAACATCAGCCCAAAGACCTGCCCTGCCCTGACTACGCCACCTTCATCGACGACATGAACTTCCTCATTGCTCTCATTGCACAGGGCCCAACGTGAGTCCTTTGAGATGATTGATTACCCTGTTTTGAAATTTAGAATTGAAATATTTCAGTCATTTCTGTCATCCCTTTATTTGACCCATATCCAATTTCTGCACAGCCTCGCTCAGATGACCCCCAGGGTTGACTGACTGAGTTCTTAGTATGTGGTCTGGGGGATCCATAGAAGGGGAAGAAAGGTCCACAGCAAAATAAAATAAAATTAACACTTAACATACAATTAATTAATAAGATGCTTCAAAACAACTTTCCCTACTCTAAACATACAGACAACATAAAAACAGTATAACTATATATGCAGCTCATGTGTTAAAATTTGTCATTTTGTTTTGCAGCAAGACTTACACTCACCGTCGTCTGAAGTTCATCATGTCCAAGTTCAATGTGCATGAGATGCTGAATGAGATGGAGGAGATGAAGGAGCTGAAGCAGAACCCCCACAGGGACTTCTACAACTGCAGGAAGGTAGCCATGAATCACATTTAGCTCAGACATTACCTCTAATTTAAAACATAACAGTTGCATAAATAACTCTACCTTAAACATATACTTCTTGCAATTTTAATGTGGAGGGATGCAAGCGAAATACATTTGCAGGTTATGTTCCCCACAAAGACTGGATTTTAGGTCTATTGCCTGAAAATATTTGCACTGATTTTAATGGAGGGAAGTACTGTTGAGTGAATGCTGAATACCGGTGTTCCATCTTCTATCGTTATAAAATTAGGTTTTGTCATGTTGTATTCATATATTCATTAATGATGAGATTCTATACATAATTTGCAACTTAGTTTTTTTGTGTGTTTAGCTCCCTCCTGTGACCATGCAGAGTTGTTGCACACTTTGTAATCTCTCTGCCATTCCAGGTGGATACACATATCCACGCTGCCGCCTGCATGAACCAGAAGCACCTGCTGCGTTTCATCAAGAGATCTTACCGCGTGGATGCTGACCGCATTGTGCACAAGCTTCAGGGAAGAGAGCTCACCTTGAAAGAGCTCTTTGCATCCCTTAACCTGCATCCTTATGACCTCACTGTGGACTCCCTGGATGTGCATGCAGTATGTTATTCACTTGGTGGAACACTGGTGGCTTTAGATGTGAACGGACAGTGTTAGAAAGCATTCAACTATTTTTATTTTCTTATTATAAGTTGACATAATGAAGAGTTTTCAATATCAAATAGTAGCTTAGAAGAACAATTAAGGTCTAAGGTGGTCTTATATTAAAAATCACAATTTTGGTGTTTGTTAAATTCAATAAAACTGCACATACTGGCAGACATTATAACTGATATATTGTATCAAAAATAACCTCATTTTAAATATTTCGAGGCTATCTTTAAAATTTCCCTATTTACACACACTATTTGGATAACAACTACCTAAAGAAAATGTAAAAAATATATTTTTCAAAAGCCACCATCCTTTCAAAGTTTAAATTTAAAAATCAAACATATTGTCCCATCCTCTCAGTTGTTCTTTCATAATGTAAATCTCTTTTCTTGTCTCTTTGTTGGTTCCCTGAAGGGAAGACAAACCTTCCAACGCTTCGATAAGTTCAACGCCAAATACAACCCTGTAGGAGCCAGTGAGCTGCGTGACCTGTACATGAAGACAGAGAACCACATTGGTGGAGAGTATTTTGCTACCATCATCAAGGTCAGTTTCTATAATAAAAAACTAATAAACTCATCACAGAACAATGTGCACAATATGCCACACTCAAACCCAACTAGGACAGCAGATTAATTATTAACTAATTTGAACATTGGTGCAAAATTTCATGAGTTTTTGTGTGATGGTCTTTAAGACGAGGGGAATGATCTCATTAAATTTCATGAACATAAAAGGACATTGCAATTTGAGCCCGTTCTGAAGGGTGTGTAGTCCCAATCACCATGTGATCTTGCAGCGGAATGATATTAATCTTGGCAAAAACAATGGGTTTCCTTGGGCTTTGTGCAAGTACATCATAGATGAACTGAACTTCATGTTATCTAAGCTTGATTTGATCTTTGCATAAACCAGGAAGTTGCCAGTGACCTGGAGGATGCGAAATACCAATATGCTGAACCTCGTCTGTCCATTTATGGCTGCAATTCCAATGAATGGGAGAAGCTCTCCAGCTGGTTTGTCAAGCACAGAGTCTACTCCCCAAACCTCAAATGGATGATTCAAATTCCCAGGATCTAGTAAGCTTTCAACCTTTATTCTTTTGTTCTTTGCAGTTTTACTGTGAGACAGATCGACAATCATTTATACTTGTGGATATATTATAGATTCCACTTTGCCTGAGATATGATAAAGAAAAATCGATTGTTAATTCCCTGTTGAACAAAACCCTCAAAAGGTGTGAAAGATGACTGTAATTAATCTGTTCTGTCCCTGTTCTACCTTAGTGACATCTTCAGAGGCAGGAACTTTGTGCCCCACTTTGGCAAGATGTTGGAGAACATTTTCCTTCCTGTGTTCCAGGCCACCATCGACCCACAGTCGAACCCAGAGCTCAGCATCTTCCTCCAGCATGTGAGTCAAAAACAGTCACACAAAGCATTTTATAATTTAATAGACTAGAATAGAATATAATAGACTTGACTTGACTTGACTTGACTAGACTAGACTAGAATAGAATAGAATAGCTTTTTATCGATTCCCCACTGGGGGATATTCACTTACTATAGCAGCATAAACACATTATAGAAAAAAAAACAAAACAATAAAAACTGTAATGAAATATAATAATAATAGTAATAATAATAATAATAATAAATATTTACAGTATGTACTAAAAAGAAATCTATTTTTAATGACCAAATGAAATCAAATTAAATGTATTATTATTATTATTATTATTATTATTATTATTATTATTATTTAGACTGGGTATATGACTTTAAATTATGAAGTATAAAGACAGGCATAAAATAAAACAGTAAAAGTTTGCTGTGCAAATTAGTGCTCTGAAATAGCAATGACAGTTATGAGTCCAGTTGTATGAACATCAGGCCAGTGATGCTCGATCGAGTCTCACTGCTAAAAATAGAATGGTGAGAGTACAGCTGCTTTATTATTGAATAAAGAGCTGCTAAACACAAAATAAATTCATTATTTGCATCCCACCCAGTATTCCATTATGTGACACACATGAAAACCATCATTTTGATGTGGCTATTTGCTCTTTTTTTAATCATCAATATAATATAAAATCAGAATATTAGATAGGGAAACAACCCTCTCTTAAACCAAAATAAAAACATACGATACTGTATCTTTTCTGACTCTAGCTTCTCCACTAATTATTTTTGCACTGTCCCTTGAGGATCTAGTTATGGGATATGTGACAAACCATCTACCTGGTCAAGTCAAGTCAACCTGTGAAAAGCAAATCAAGACACAAATTTATGCTAAAATGTAGTCATACACAAAGAACAGCAGCCAGTTTTTCATCAGTTATTTTCTTAAACAGTTGAAAAACTCACAGTAACCGTTTGCCACCTGGTGTGTAGGTGACGGGTTTCGACAGCGTGGATGATGAGTCCAAACACAGTGGTCACATGTTCTCCACTAAGAGTCCCAAACCAGAGGAGTGGGACATTGTGAAAAACCCCTCATACACCTATTACATCTACTACATGTATGCTAACATCGCTGTGCTCAACCAGCTCCGCAGGTCAGTCACTTTGTCTCTGTGCCTTTTTTAATTATTTTGTTTTCTGCTTTTCATGGGTTTTCCTGCTATGTTGTGCTCACATCCATGATACTTTCCCTTCTTTATTTTATATCTCATCTTCTCCTCTGTAAATACTCACAGTGAGTGCATCATAGCAGGATAATAAGTTCCACTAAGAATATTTGTCCTTTCCATGCTATAACATATGTTTATTATCTGCTTTCCAGACAAAGGGGGATGAACACATTCATGTTCAGGCCTCACTGCGGTGAGGCCGGTGCCATCACTCATCTGCTGGCTGCTTTCATGACTGCTGACAACATCTCTCATGGCCTCAACCTCAAGAAGGTCAGTCCTCTCTTCACTTACTGTAATTTAACAACACTCATGCATGCATTCATTTACACATGCTCAAGCAACCATTCCAGTAAGTGTCAGACCTGGGTTCTGTAAAGGATCCATTGTTCTAAAACATAATATGACTATTGTATATGCAGTACACAGGTGTATCATTAGAGAAGATTACAATGCAGTCTAATACTTCAATTTAAATACAATTTAAATGAACTGAAAATGAAACAAATAATTCAAAGCAGATTAACTGTTATTGCAACAACCTTTAACTGTTTTTCCTAAAAGAGCAAATGTGTATCCATATCTGGACTACTATGCAGTTCTCAGGTCTGAGATTTATCATTAGATTTAGATTTAGATTTATCTAATGCGTAAAATTAAATAATAAACTAATTGATACATTACTGAAGTAATTTTGCCTGTTGTGTCATAAAACATCTCAGTCATGTACATCATGTATTCCATAATGTGACATGTATCTCCCACCCCCCAGAGTCCTGTGCTGCAGTACCTGTACTACCTGACCCAGATCCCCATCGCCATGTCCCCACTCAGCAACAACAGCCTGTTCCTGGAATATGCCAAAAACCCACTACTGGAGTTCCACAAGAAAGGCCTGGTGGTTTCTCTGTCCACCGACGACCCTATGCAGTTCCACTACACCAAGGTCTGAGCACATGGAAAGAGCAGACAATGGCACATGCTGTGCTATGCATAATGAGTATTGTATTATATCCCCAGATGAATGCTTATGTATTCACATCATACAGGAAAAAATATTTACAGCACACTCAAAAAAGTTGAAAAAGTGCAGAACATGCATTACAAGCCATGCATTACATGTCATATGCAGAGCAGGCAGGTGTTTGCAAAATTAGTTATTTAATGATGTGAACTGGAGTGACCTGTGTCTACAAGGGATATTTTAGCCCTCGGTCACTTGAAGAAAGAGGGATCAATCATCATTTATGTCCTCAGGAACCACTGATGGAAGAGTACGCCATTGCAGCCCAGGTATTCAAGCTCAGTACCTGCGACATGTGTGAGATCTCCAGGAACAGCGTTCTGCAGAGCGCCATGTCTCATGAGGTAACACACCTCATGGAGAGGATTCCGTGTTTTCAAAGTTTCATGTCAATGCTGTGAAAGACATAGATTTGGCCCTCAAACAGTACAGACTGCTTTTAAATCAGATTAAACATCATGCTCCACATTTTCTTCTGTGTTCAAGGAGAAGAGCCACTTCCTGGGTCAGGACTACCTGAAGGAGGGTCCAGAGGGCAACGACATCCGCAAAACCAATGTGGCCCAGATCCGTATGGCATATCGTTACGAGACCTTGTGCTATGAGCTCAACCTCATCAAAGAGGGTGTGAAGTCTGAGTAAACACTCTGAAATGTGACATACACCCAATGTGATCAACATTTGTTTTGCACAGTAACTTTTGAGCAATTTCATCTTAAAGAAAGAGACCTTCTATCACACTGATGTTCACTCCTTTGGAGGAAGACACCTTTTTTCCTCTTCCCTGTGTCATCCATTCACCTTGTCCAACTGACTTGTACATCACATTTGGCAATGTGTGTTCCATGTGGAGAGACATCATGGATGAGAATGAAAGGAAATAAATTGGAAAATGACATGTGTCTATGTGTGGTATTTACCCAGTGATTAAATGATGAATTTCACCAATTCATGAATTTCATCATTGAATTAGGATTACACTGGAACATTATTTACGTATTGGCACGTTGCTACTTTTATAACTTTTTATAATTTCTGGTGGTTTAATGAGTATAGTTGTATATAGACATGTAGCTGCATCATATAGTGACAGAAACTCAATTAAGTCTGTCATTACATGTGAAGACAGACACACCTCTCATTATCGAACACCAAAACTGGCTTGGCGACGTCAACGGTTGTCATTTTACCTGGATTAAGGGTTAATTTAAGCGAATTGAATGATCACACCACTTGAACGATAAGTTTTCACAACAGTTTCAATGATGCCCATCACTTTCCTGCAACAGAACTGAACGTCACTTTACCACTAAATGTCCCAGTCACATTTATACGCTCGTGGAATCGCGCAGGTGCAGCTAATAAACTCAGCATCCATATTTCCCAGGACACTTGAAGACAACAGTATTTATTCATCGCTGACAGCTGCAGGAGTTGATGTGATGACGTCTTCCCTCCTTGTATCGAGAGGATTCAACCAAACTTTCTCACAGTCAAAGGCGCGTCAAGTTCGACAGACACACTCAAAGACAAACCGGAAGTTAAACGACTTGCTTAGAAAATAAATGTAGCTCAGAAGACATAAGGAATTAGGATTGTGCACCTGTGTCTAACTGAATATTCATTTATAGATAGATAACTTGCCACCCAATTCACGTGTTCAACAAACAACAAATAAATAAAAAACAGAAATTTTACACCAATTGATTCCTAAAAAAGAAAAGAAACTACAAACGGATATATTTTGTCTACTATGCATCTTAGAGGCAATTTTATTGTCATTAAAACGTTGATTAGCAGATGCAAAGAAGCAGTTAACTGCAGTTTAATAAGGCGTCTGGGAATGCTAAGTTGTGGACTATTTTTATTATTATTGATAATAATAATAATAATAATGTGTGCTTTAACACTGATAAATGCTTTAGATAATATGACCTGTAACACAATGAACAACTTGGGTTAAAAACCTGATATATAAGGGGTGAAAAGGGAATAGCATTTTGACAAAAGCAGAAAAAAAGAGTTAAAAATGGCAACTACTCTTCATAACTTTCAACTGAGCGGATTTATAGTCTATGTAGCAATAAATATGTATGCATTAATTAAGCAATTATCCGGGGCTATTGGGACAAGTACACATTGTCTTCTTCTTCACCCTGCTTGAATGAATATTTTGGTGTTTCCACTTCGGTAACAAGAATAACATACTCCCATCTGTAGCACAGAAATATTTGCCTTTGAATCCACAACAATATAACTCTGAAATATGTTATGGATTTTTTTTTGAAAGGAAATAACCTTCTTTACCGTGAGAGTTTATTAACTTTGAACGTCAAACATTTTGACAGTTGTCAATGATTTTATTTTGCAAATTTTGACCGGAAATCGTATATCCTCTGGCCAACTCGATACTAGCTAATGTCTTGTGTAGGAGGGCGAGGAGAGTTCTGCTTTGCGTTTTTTTTTTCTTGTCCATGGACGTTTTCTTTGTCGTTGTGGTGTAATAGTATAGCGGACACATTTTATGTCTCATAAAAGTCATTTTTTAATAAGTTAGTAATAACTCTGACTCCAGCGCCTGGACTTATTCAAACCGCTAACGTTAGGCTCTCCGGTTTGAACGATGCGAGCGAGCGGACTGGGATTTTATTTGTTTTTGTTTTTAAGAAAAATGAGGAAAGAGCATTAGTTTTGCTCATCATTTTAAACTACCAGGGGTAAGTAACGAGACATATATATATAGTCTCTGCTTTATTCCATGTGGTGTTATGGTGGCAGTATAGTTCCAATAAGTTATCACACAACTTTTCTGACTGACGTTATGTTATTGTTTGTCTCCTCTACCATTTATTTAACGCTAGCTAACAATACATAAGGTATTTTGTTACATTCAGTGAAGTTACTGTCCCTAAATGAAAGTAGGTCAGCTCACTTAACGTTATATTCTTACAATAAGTAACAAGTAATAAATTGTAGTAAACGCTGGGTTTATGCATGAAGCATATGTATCAACAGTTCATGTCGTTCAATTCGGCATGCCTCTAATAGTTTGGTGCTTTTTGTGCAGTATAAATATTTGGAGATTTCATGTATCATTCCTCCAAAGGACAACTGAAGAAGTCTGACTGGATAGGAAGTGAACAGTGTCAACCACTAACTTTTCTTGGGGTAATTATCCTTTTTGTTACGGTCGAATTACTGAGTAGAGGCTAATGAGTGTCATTGAATTTCATTTCTATGAAGCTAGGCTTTGCAATGAGAGAGACCATTCAAAATTTCACTTTTTTTGACGGGAGTTTGGTCTGTTATTGTCTTTATATGACAGAACGAAGGTACGTTTTATTCTCCTCCAGCATCTATCTCCATGTTAGCAATACCAGGAAATATATACCAGAGTTAGCTAAAGTCATTGAACCTTAAGGCAGATAGCATAGCTAGCATTATGGAAATGTTCTGTTGTCAAATTTAGGAAAAGCAGTTGAGTTAATGAACGACTGCCTGTACTTGAAAGCACATGAGATGTATATTCCACTAATCCCTCCAGAGAAATGAACAGCCCTTCAGTTTGATAAAAAAGACTTTGTCAATTATTTTTAATATCATAGCCATCTTGGTCTAAGTTGGTGATACATTTTTGAGCACAGTGGTCTCTACTGTACAATAAACAACAAAACAAGCCCTGTTAAAGTGGTCTATCACTCTTTCACCAGCACTGTCAAAATGTAATGTTTGGTTTCACATAACTAGTTCTGGTGGCTGATGGATCTTAATCTTGGTGTGTCATTTTATGCTGGTATTTGGCAACCCCCATTTTTCTTTTATTATAGGCTTAACTGTCACTGTTGATGGTGGACGACAGTCGCGCAATACCTCACCTACAACATGTTGTGTCATGCCACACTCCATCGGGAGGGCGTTTTGTGGTGGTTTTGAAGGCGCAATTAGCTTTGATTTATCTGCCATGTGATGATGGGGCACTTCAGCTTCACGGGTCACCTGTCAGGTTTCTACATAGATGAGTCAGTGAGTTTCACTTAAAAATACAAGGATACCTTTCTGCATAGTTGATTGCCTAATAAATGTCAATGAAGTTCTTTTTGACCCTCTGGCTTTGTCAGTGGATATCCCAGCACCTTATGTTGAGCCTCACTGGTATTAACAGCATTTGTCTTTAACTGTGTTCCATGGGAAAGATGGAGCTGACTAGATTTACTCAGTTTCAAAGACAATGTTTGAGTACCATCATATGGCTTGAATATAGATGATCCAAACATAGCTCAAATCAGTGGTTTCAACTGTGTGCTAATCTCTCTGCATCATAGTTATGGACAGCTAGCTGATCCTTCTTCCTGCAGCTAAGGAAGTGCAACATATGCCTTCCTGTATAACATACCACGAACAGACAAATAATGCAAGTGGGTCAGTTTGAGAGACACATCGTCATTGCATGGTCTGGCAGTGATCGAGCAGCAGCATTCCAGCGTGTGCAGATACATTTGATTTAGGTCAAAGCGAACAAAGGCGTCACTTGCAAAACTGACTGACCGACTGTGTCTAGTTAAATTTATTCTCACCACCCCCCCTCCCTGTAGGAATGCAGCTCATAGAGTTATTATGATCATGAGCTGTGCGGTGGAATTTTACCATGTCTCCCCTTCTCATTCTCTCAATCTCAGTACTAATGTGCAACGTGTCCAAATGGTTTGGTTCCAGCAAGCCAGGAGCTGCAGTACAAGAGTGAATAGTGACCGCATTGATGTTGACTCAGGGAATATAAGTTAGGGTGGATGCCGCAGAACTCTCTCTAAGTCTCAGTGCTTGATAGCATCTGGTGAGAAAGAGCAAGACTGTAGATTATAGCTCTATACCATACAGATTCTCATTTTAGTGCAAAGGCATCTGGGTCTGTAGTCATTTATGTTTTTATTTTGGGTGATAAACTGCTAAACATTGGAAGATCTTTTACTCCACTCTATAGATAGTGGCCACTGGCTCTTTATGTCTACCTTGACAATCATGTACTTCCATGCCTCTAATGCTCCTTAATAGTCAATCGCCTAGAATGCACATTCTTCCCGTTCATCTGAAAGATGGCTTTAGATTCAATGTGTTGCTGTATCACTTGCATTTTGTATTTGGCCAGCTATGTGATTTAGGATAATGGCTACAGAGAAAACAGAATTCCCTTGGGGCTAGATGAGGGTGTTGGAGCATTTCAAGGCACAGACGTACAGCAGCAGAAATCTGCAGTAACGTTGTGCCTGTCACTGTCTTTCCTTGTTCTCTTACTGGATTTATTTTTGGAAAGTAACCTTGACAAGAGCCTATCCTTCCTGACCTTCTCCCTGTCTCTTCCTTCAAGGTGTAGATTGTTTTGGACATGTTTCAAAGGAGGAGTCACCACATCCTCCTGTGTTACCCCCGGTATCCCTGACCGTGCTGTGTGCTGTCTGGACTTGTTTTTAAATGCAGTGATTGATGAGTAATTTTTGTGTCTTGTCTTCTTTTTAGGTTGTTTACAAAGACAGAAAGGGAAGGAAATGACACTCTGCTAGCACAGTAAAACCTCAAAGATCAGCGACAACCATAAACTTTGTGGACGCTTTTATTTATGAATTCTGGATTAACTGACGACGGATTGCATGGCTTTCGCTGTCTGTCTTTGTGAGGAAATCCCTGATGCATTCACTTGCCCCCTCTCAGCATGCTGGCTCTGAGGCTGGAGCAGGGCAGGCGAGGCAGTGGTGAAGTTGATCGCCTGCAGAAAGGGGCCACTGTGGCTTGCTCGGGCCGTCAGTCAGGGAGGCCCCCTTCTCACGGGCAGGGCATCGGCAACATCAGGGAGAAGATCTCGCAGTGGGAAGGTCGCAGTCAGGATGCCAGGGTGAAAGTACATCCTCCGACTGTATCCCAAACTCTATCTGGAAATGTCCTGGGCAACAGATGTTCCAATGATGGATTGAGAGGGGGGCTTCATGCAGAATACAGCCCCTCCAAATCTAAGCACTTGGGCTTAGATGTCCAGGAATCCCCAGAACAAGCTAGACACGGTGTGGTTAGTCAGAAATCAGAACCTCTGCCAAAATGTTCCACTGAATTTTCAACGACAACCCCAGGAAATAAACCACTTGCAAAACAAATGTTTGCATCTCCCAAAGCTGAGGCTAACACTTCTAACTCTACAGGTAAACAAATCTCCACTACCAATGGCGACCAAAAAACAGATTGCATCTTGAATGTTGAAGCAGTTTCTAAACATCTACCTCTGCCGGCCGATGACCTAGATGACAACATGCCTGCTGGCAACTTCTACACTTCTCGGGGTTTCTGGCGTAAGCTTGAGGGGGACAGATTGCTCTGGGAAAAAGGCAGGGAGTCCTCAGGTGAAGTTCAGCCTCCTCCCAAACCTCTGCGGACATTCCAGTATCAAGGAGCCAACAACAAGAACACAGGGCATCATACCAAAAGCTCCAATGTGAGGAGTAGGAGGGTGGCTCACCCACCCAGCTTCCCACCTCCTCCATGTCCAGTAGCAAAGACTAATGGACTTTCAAGACATAAAAAGAGTAGGTGAGTCATGTGCTAAAATGAGGGAACACGTAATAGTTTTAATACTTTTGAAAGGGGTTATAATTTCTTAGTGCTTTATTGATCTGAAGCATGTTTTTGAAGAAAACAGTTCCTGCTGATAGAATAAGGGATACCACAAAATGCATGTCAAACACTCTTATAACAGTTTGGTGGAGGGTGCTGAGTCTAATTGTGGGCTGACTTCCAGGTGTGATGTCACATGATATCTGGCAGCGTTGTTCTCTATTGTCTTGATGTGGCCTAGTTTGTCAGCAGCCACGGGTCCAGGGTCCTCATCTACAGGCAAAAACACATACCCTCAACACACTCGCTGTCTCTCATTTACTGCAGGCTGAGCAAAACAAAACAGCCCTTCAAATCAGGACTTATTAGGTGACATAATGTGGTTCTCTCTAACTGTCATATCATGATGCCCTCTGTGGTGTTGGCTATCATCTAAACACTGCGCGGGAGTTGTTGACAGAATATAATAATGAATGCAAAGATATTCCCAATTTCAAATTCAAAATTTCATTACCAAAAATAATAAGCCTCAAAATATTTTTGGATTTTGAACAGCAGTGTTGTTCTCTGATCTAAAACTTCATTCTACATCCATACAGGTAACGCTTTTCTAAAACTGAACGTCATAGTCTTCACATAGGTGGGATTTATTGCAGAACTGCATTGCATTAGTTTTAGCTCTTTCTAACCACAGTTACAGTAACACAAATGTGCTCATCTTGGATAGCATTGCACCTCACAATATATGAACAAATGAAAGACTGAGTAATAATTTCAATTAGACAAAATCGAGCCCAGTATTGATACAGTGAAATTACATTTGTTTTTTTGTTGGTCATCAGTTAGCCTTGAACTCATGGGGCTTGGGGCCCACCCAATTAAATGAAGTAATCCAATCTGGCAACACTGCACCTAATGATGAAAAAAACTAATTTGGGTATGTAGTTGTTACACAGATTTATAGTTTATTTTGTGTCTCACATACAGTCTATCTGCATACATTTAGCATAGTTCCACAGGTCTGTTTACCAACTTCAGAGGAGGCCATCAGCTGTCATTCATTCCTGTGTATTATGAAATTCCTCCATGGAGCACGGTATTACACTCTGAATGATGAATCATACAGTCTCTGCTGTCAACACTTTGCATTACAAAAACAACTAAAATCCAATACATTTTAAAAATGTAACCACATAAAACTGTTATTGGACTGCACTAGATGATAGCTGTAATGAAACACAGCCAAATTTTTTTTTTTTCTTTTTAAAAATTGCACTGTGACCTCGTTTTTAACTAGGACAGCCGACATTGTCATAGTGCCAACTGCTGTCTCTGTCTGAATCCTGGCATAGTCTTTCTCCTTGTTGTGCTTTTATGCTTAGTCATTTCCTTTTATGGCACTTTATCACACTCCCTCTGTGTGTGATATCAACATTTCGTGGTGGGACGCTGATGGAACATAATGCAATAGAGTGAACAACGGTATGGTAGCTAGCTTCAACAGCAGCAGCCGGGATCCTCTTTTTCACTGCCTTCCCTTCCCTTATCCACTCGCCACAGGAAGTCCTTTGAGTACGAGGATGCAGCACGTCTGACAGCGAAGCAAGGCACACTGGGAGGCGGGGAAAGACACTCAGGCCTCTACCATGCCTACTCTGATGACAATGTTTACGAGGACATTGTGTGTAAGTCTTACCCCCTGTGTTATATACACACACAGACATTGTAGAGCTAGTTGTGAACAAACCTCTGGAGATTTTGATCATTACACCAACTGTCTGGCTGTCATGTGTTGCCACTGTTCTTTTGTTTATTAATAGCCAAAGACAGGAAATCCTAAAGATATTTATTGGTTGAATTAACACTTTCATTCTTAATTCTTAAATGCCCTATTTAGAACTTCTTATATTACCAAGTGCGAGCTTGTTAAAGAGTAGTGCTATGTAGGGAGCAGTGAACTAATCAGCAATGTATTTGAGGAACATTTAGGGGAAAAGGCCTGTGTCCTACACCTGGTTTCCCACAGATCTCACAGTTTCTGGAATATTGTGACTTTTATAATAAACAAAGTGCAACAGTTAGTTGATTCGTAGGTTGACAGAAACTGAATCTGCAACAACCAAACTATTTTGATTATCAATTTATTAAGCGAGTCCTTTTTTAAACAAAAATGTCTAAATTATTAACTTTTCATATGTGCCTTATTTTGTTATATCTGAATGGGATTGGTCTGTTATACACGGCATCATGTGTTATTTTCACAATATATGGAGAAAACGATTAATCAAGAAAGTAACTGACTATTTATGTTCATTTATAGTGAAAATAATTGTTTATCACAGCCCTTTCTATTTCCTTCCAAATTTATTGAAGTGGCCATGGAAATGAGTAGGAATTATTATTTATTTGCTTTTTTTATCATCTTGAAAGCATAAGACGTGGTGGAACCTGTCTTATCTTTCCCATCACCCTTTTCTTTCCCCTAGGTGAAGTCACCAGAGATAACCCCTATGAAGATGTCAAGCTATCTCCCATGTGCATCCCTATTGCAAGGCCTCGTGGCCCAAAGGTAATGGTAGATGTACCATTTAAACCCCGTCTAACCTGAAATTCTAAGGGAGGACATATTGTTGTTTGAACCCAGTTGTGACTTAACACTTCCTGTCTTTCAGCTGCCTCCTAAACCCCAAACGTTGCAAGGCTATGCTAGCAAAGTGGAAAGGAAGCGGTTCCAAACAACAACAGCATCCAAATCCTCAGCTCTTGCAGATACTCCCAAACCAGTGACACCCCTACGGGCAAGCACTCAAAAAATACAGAGGACGCCTGAGGTAAAAGGATCATTGCATGTTGTATTTGGATACAATGGTTGCCTGCGATGTTTTCTTTTTTGTTGTTCTGCGGTAGACAACAAAAATGCCATGCACTCTGTTGAATCACGTGTCACATAGGGAAGAACAGAAGCAGGCGTGACTTGTTGAACAGGAAACAGAGGACACTGAAAGGAATAGATAATAGTAGAGCATTGTACCGAAAAGGCATCATGAGAATTCAGACAGAACACATTTAACTGGAACATTGGACTCATGGCGGTGAGAAGGGCATGGACATGGACAAACTTAAACAATAAGGTACAGTCACGACATTTAAGGATTTACATGGCCCACATGCCACTTGTCCTGTGTGTACCAGCAGGTTTGACCAATAGCTGTCATTATTTTTAAATGGTATTTTATCCAGTTGTTTTTGTTGACTTGTTTATTTTCTGTCCGATAACTTTTAAGTAACAAACGTAACAAGTTTAGAGCAGAGGATTTTCAAAGTCTCAGACCATGGGCTTCCACTCAGACAGCGTTTGGAAAAGGTGCTAAACCTCTGTTTTAGAATAAATGCGCGGAGTAATAATAATGATAACAAAACGTAGCATTTAGTTATGTCATGCTGTGCGCTTTTAGATGTGACAAAGATGATAAAACTATGAAAATGTCTTAGGTTGTTTTTCTTTCTTTACATGCTCTGTCATGCAACTCGACAGGCAGCGTGTTGTGTGTCTCTTAAAGATAAGTTTCAGCTTCCTATGCCTGTTTGTGTGTTGAGCCCAACTCTCTGTATCAATGCTGGGACCTTAGTTGACTCAAGTCCTTTATCAAATGCTCAACTGTGCTCTGCCAGGACATTAACAGAAGAATGCAGGAATATAAGGAAAAAAATGCTGAAAATCTATAATATAATTATGTACTTAGTGGCTGTTATAGCATGATTCCCTGTAATCATGCTTTCTATAATGCCCGTGAAATTATGGGGCTCACAAGTACCTTTCTATGTTCTGCTGCACAGTATGTCAACAAGATTGAGACCATCTTTGATGACAAACGAGGGAGGAAGAGAGTAAGGAACCAGGGAGTCTCAGTGCGAGGTAAAACACACACACTGTCTCAGAAACACAAATGTCACTCACATCAACACCTCAATAAGATTAAGTCGAGGCTGTCGCTGGAAATACCCTGCTTTTGATGGTGCGCGCAAGGCCAGCTGCAGCAGACGAAGCCGCTGATTATAAAACAAAGGATACACGTCTGCATCTGATTATGGATTCTATTTCCCATTCCTCTGCATCTCCCTAATCTCTCTCTCTCTGTTTCTCTTCTAATTCATAATAACAGGGGAAACCAGTGGGACAGAGAGTGACCCTGAAGACAACACTAAAGGTATGCCCGTGGAGTTAATATATCTGTAATTTCCCTTTATGGCAAGTCTGGTTTCCAGGTTGAAGTTTAGGAGTACACCTCCTTCTTCAAATGAAGAAACTGAAGTTTTGTCAATCATTTATTATCAACACTCCAAAGTATAAACATCTGATTTATAGTCCACTGCCATGCTCGCGCACTATTAAGGCTGTAGTTGGGCACAGATGTGCTTTAAGCTAGATGAAGCACTGTCAGCGTCATGATAACGAGCTGACATGGGGATTTTTTTTTTTTTTACATACAGTCACCATCTTTGTTTAGTGCATCAACATGGATTAGCACATACAGTACGTAAGAACTATTTGTAGCTGTTTGGCCATAATTCAAAGTATTGATGGCTTGAGAATAATTTAAGTTATTACATCGTCATCATGTCCTCTGAGGAATGTCTGTCTGCACCACATTTTATGTCACTTGATTGTAATACAATTGCGATGGCGTCAAGACCAGTGACCTGTTCTGGGGAGTGGCTCATTAGAAGCGATGAGTGATGCCTTGGTTGGTGTGACTACATCACTGTACTGTATATATGAGTGGCTGTGCAGTCAGTCTCTCTTGCTCCTCTTCGTTATTTCTTACACCCATACATGTTCACACGACTAATGAACTGACTGCACATTTATTTTAGCTTACTTTATCATTTGTGGTCTCCCTATTTTGTCCTTTCTTTGAGTTGGCTCGTGACAGTATTTGACACTATAAATTGGTTTGGATACTGTTGACAACTGTAGATTCTGTCATGCCAAGTAAAATAAAAAAAGGTGCATGCATTTCAACTCTCTTTGTAAGAGGCAACAATGAGGCTGAAACCAAATGTTATTTTAACTTTCAGAAACTCAGATAATGTAGACAGTAATGCAATATATTGTATATGTTACATACAGAGTACCATTTATCCATGACAGTTATTTTGGATACTGTGTAATCAGAATTAACTTCATAATTGTTATAATGTATATTAATATTTAAATGCCTCATAGGAGTGGGATAG
This sequence comes from Synanceia verrucosa, assembly GCA_029721515.1. Classification (NCBI taxonomy): domain Eukaryota; kingdom Metazoa; phylum Chordata; class Actinopteri; order Perciformes; family Synanceiidae; genus Synanceia; species Synanceia verrucosa. Next base: position 15,473,723 of record CM056561.1, on the reverse strand, counting down.
GTCCCAGGACAAGCATTTACTACATAGCGTCATTGTGCATTGTCCGACAGGTTCCAGGAGATCTGTTTACATCCAGTCTACACTGAAACGGCGACCAGGCTACCGCACCCTGGAGAGAGACCTGATCCAGCTGCAGCAGCAGAAGCAGCAGCTTTTCCAGATCTTCGTGGTGGTGTCGCTAAGAAAAGGCTCCTTAGGAAACACCTACTCCCCTGAAATCACGCAACAGTTCCCCAAACTGGTTAGAGCCTGTAACATGATCCTACCCTTCTTTTATAGGAAAAGGACAGAACTGTACTTTGATCAGTGTTTTAACTGAGGAGTCCTTTCAAGGGGACTTTCTCAAGTTTACATAAGTAAAGTGTTGTCATGAAAGCAATTTTTTAAAATAAAATTTGTGTTTATGTTAATGACACGTGGTCGGATTCAAATTTGGCCTCTGGTTCAGTTTGAGAAGTCATCCCGGCTTTCCAGAGAGGCAGAGGATCAGCTGAAGGTCATTCCCAAGTTCTGCTTCCCTGACTCGCATGACTGGAAGCCCTCTGCACACATGCCAAGGTCAGCACACTACACTACAGCAATATTGTTAGTAGCGTGCTAGATTTATCCAGAAGTAGGCTATGACATAGTATTATTTATCTTTCACCACTTCCTTTATGTCATTATTTTATGTTTTTGTCTTAACTTTTCTTCCCTGTACAATATTTACCGAAGTTCTAGCACCGTAATTATAAGCTCTATTATCTTTAATACCCTATTTCCTCTTTTCCTATGTATAAGCTGAACAGTAACCCAAAAATCGCTGCTGCAACTCAAATTCCCTGCAGCGATAATTATGATTTCAACTGATCTAATTAAGTCTTTCTCATTGTCCTTCTTTTTTTGACTGATCATTATTTTAGTATGTGGATAGATCGCAGTCTTGTCATTTATCAGCCACATAATGTTTTGTTGTTTTCTTTTGCATTTCTGATGAAGTTATTCTTTAAAGGAAATAAACAGTCTCTTTATTTAAACTTTAATATATACTATATTGTATTTACACTTATGGTTATGTGTTTGTTTGGTGTTAATAAGTCAAATGAAGTCATTTGTGTATCACCCCTTGCTCTGTTTAAAGTGAGACCTTCTCCTTCGTCCTGACCGGAGAGGACGGCAGCCGCTGGTTTTGTTACTGCCGTAAGATCTTGGTGAGTTCGCATGTGTCGACATTTGCTTCTGAATCATTGACCCGAGCTCTTGTGTGTTTGTGTGTGTGTGTGTGTGTGTGTGTGTGTGTGTATGATGACATGGCGGCCTGCCACATGCTTACTCAACATCTCTGAGGAGATGTGAATCAGTGTATGTGAATAACAGACCATAAACCACTTCTGAATCAATGACAGGGAGCAAGAAATATTTCATTGTTTTCCCCTTTCTTTTGCCTCACAGGGAGAGCTGCTTTAGGTCAAATTAAGACACTTTTTTAGGTTAAAATGATGCAGTATATCTAGCTTTTCTATTTTATTTGTGGTTGTTTTATTAAGCTTGCTGCTTTATTGTAGACAGTTAGGCCAAACCAAACATGATGAGTTTTTTTTTTTTTTGGAAGATAAGCTCCATCATAAAAATTTAGACTTTGGACTCTTGATTTGTCTTGTTTTTTTCTTTTTACTAAGTTGTCATTGTCTCTTTTGTTACCTACTTTATGACATATGACACTGTATTTGTCTATAAGCCCGTTGGAAAAGGGAAGCGGCTTCCTGAGGTGCACTGTATTGTCAGCAAACTGGGCTGTTTCAACCTCTTTGCAAAGGTAAGGCAACTATACAATGCATCTGCTCTCGTTTCACCCGACACCTTTGTGGGGAGATGAAAGGGGCTGGGTTTGCTAAAGTTTGATGGGAATCTTCTTGAAGTGTGTCAACACCGCTGCCTTGAAACTCCTTGTATGTATTAGGATGGAATGAGACTAATGTAGAAGATAATCCCAAGTAAACCCTGGGTGTGTTTTTCAAAAAAGGAATTGTATGCATATGTCACACCCATTTGTCCAAGTGAAATTTCCAAACGTTAAACTCGGACACTTGTCCAGCCTTTAATCAGCTCTAGTTCTTTCACGATTTGTCTGCTTCTGTCTGTCCAGATTTTGGAGGAGGTCGAGAGGCGCAGGGAGATTTCCCCTGCGCTGGTTTACCCTTTTATGCGTAGCGTGATGGAGGCCCCTTTTCCTGCCCCTGGACGCACAGTCACAGTCAAGAGCTTCCTCCCTGGCTCTGGGAATGAGGTAACTCTGAAACCAAAAGAGGAAATGTTAATTAGTAGTTTTGTTCATCCTAACCACTCCTTTCTGCACACTCACAGTGACTCAGAATGGAAGGTTATCTGTGTAAACAATAGGGGTAGCTATTTCAGCTTTGAGCTTTGGTTCATGTCGGGACAGCTATATATAATTTAGCAGTCAACAATAATCAGTTCGCTCATTACTGTTTGCTGTAATAACCTTTCCCAAAGCTCAGAGGAAATGCTGCAAAATCACTACTTTCTCCTTCAGCAGTTCTTAAGTTTCCTCCTCCACCTGGATGTATTTTAAGATTTTCGGCTCTCACCCAACAGTCAGTGCAGAACAGCGAGTGTTAGCAACCTATACCCCTGTATCACCACTATACGCTCTCGTTTTATCGCCAGGTGCTGACTTTGTGTCGACCAGTGGACTCCAGGTTGGAGCACGTGGACTTTGACAGTCTGCTGCAGTGTCTCAGTGTCGGAAATCTCCTGCGGGTGTTTGCCTCTCTTCTGCTTGAGAGGAGGGTCATCTTCATCGCTGATAAACTCAGGTAGTGCCGTGATAACACAAAACACTGCAGGACTACTTAACCATCTGTGTATGTCTAAGGATGATAGTGATAGTGATTAAAAAAAATATGACCACTTTAACAATGTGATAACATCACACACACAAGCCCAGTGTCAGTGTCATATTTGTCAGTGTGTACCTTGGCCTCAGTGCTGCACTATGGCAAAATTCCAATGGCAAGTCAAGTCAGGTTTATTTGTACAGCCCAGTATCATTTGCAGTGTCTCAGTGGGATCTACAGGTCCTGATCTAACTTTACATTTTGTCTTTATTTATTAAATTACCATATATACATAAGAGACTAAGGGTTATTAGATATTAGGGCTGTCGAATTAATGCAATCAATCAGCGTTAACAAGCTAATTTCAGCGACGGTTACATCTACTTGTTTATGAAAAGAACCTCTGTTTGGCTTTTCCTTTTCATCCATTTCACATTACAAATTAATACTTTAACGATGCTCTTTGGTTGATTATATTTGTTTGCCGAATTACAGGAGAAGCTTGGACAGATTTAGAAAAGATGGTTAATGTAATTTTATCAGCACGTTTGATCGTTAGCTACGACTGCATTGTTAGCTTACTTGATTTTTTTGAATGGAGTTCTGCTTCAGGACCTGTCAGCACGTCTCTGGCAATACATTTCGGGCAGGTTGTCTAAGTAGAGTTACTGTCTCGCAAGTTAATGCGCGAACGCTGATTAAACACATTAACACACTAATTTTGGCAGCCCTAAATATTGTATTTATTTTATTTTAGATTTGATTTATAGCAGCAGGATTATATTGTTTCTGTTTTTCTTGATTATAAAAAAATTGGGGGGAAAAAAATCATAATAAATGAATGACAGACATTTTGAGGGTTTTTTTTTTTTCTTGCGTGGTCCATGTGGTGAAAAAGAGCTATAATTGTGTGAGCACTGTATTTTCAGAGAGCTATGATTGATGTCTTTGTGTCATATGATCTGCGCGAGAATTAAATAGTGGCTTTGTTTTGTTATTGTTTTTTTTTTTTTTTCCTCTCCTCCCTTATTTGCTGCAGTGTGTTGTCTCGGTGTAGCCATGCAGTGCTGGCGCTGCTCTACCCCTTCACCTGGCAGCATACCTTTGTGCCTGTGCTACCGGCTAGCATGCTGGACATCAGCTGCTCGCCAACCCCATTCCTCATTGGAGTGCTGGCACCTTGCCTGCCACAGCTGCTGGAGCTGCCCATCGAGGAGGTCGGCCAGAATTCTGTTGACATATTTTTAAAATAACCTGTTTAAAGAGATTGATCTGTCTACATAGAGGTTTTAGTGCCATCTTTTGGCTGTGCATTTACTGTGTTTTGCGAGTGAATCCAAACAGAATCTTGTACTGTGTTTTAGTAGTAGTAGAGAAACACCCTCAAGAGACTGGAGCTCAGCCTCGGGCCACCTCTTCATAACTTGGATTGTGAAATAGTGAACTCATGCAGTCTGTAAATGTCATTCTTCCTTCTCGCTGTCTTTCCAGGTGCTCATAGTGGATCTGTGTGCAGACAAGTTTGTCGTTCAGGTGTGTACGCATAGCAGTATATAAAGGGAATGATAGGTGTGGTCCCAGTAGTGAAGGATGGCTTTGCCTACACTTGTCCCTTGTTTGCATGCAGAATGTTTTGAGGGTGACAGATAGAAAATACTGTTCCACCCATGTCATGATGCAAACAGGCAGCATGTGCAAACTTGTTTTGTTTGGTTGTGTTTATATGTACTTTATATCTGTCTTAATTTGATTGGCTTCCTACTTTCACATTTCATTTAGCTCAATCTTTGTTCTTATTCTCTACAATGTTATGTCATGGCAAAATGTGTTATACCTGCTTATCAACCAGAAAATAGTATGTCAGTGATGGTTTGCTTCACCAAGGCATGAATCAAGCACATGTGTATGAAGATGTAGAAGGCTACCAGAAGGGGGCAACAAAATCACTTGGGTTAGGTTGACATAAAAAGTCACAGTAAAATTTGCACCATCCGAATGGAAAACATGTGACAGACATTGTTACACACTTCACTGCAATGATTCACTCAAGCTGCATGTTCGCGTCATGTGACCGCTGCTGATCTTTCCTGTGATGTGTGACAGCTCGGTGATGAAGACTGCATCCTGCCCAGTAAACTACAGGCAGCACTGCAGCAGATCCTGCAGGAGAGGGAAGACATCCTGAGACAGGGGGATGGAGACAGTTGTGGAGGTTGGCATCATCGGATACGTACCAAACACAAATTTTCTTTTTCTCCTTGTTTGTAATGCTAGTAGCATTAGCTCTTCCTTCTGTTCAGTGTACTAAATCTATGATGAGAGGAAATTAATTACAAATTCCAGCTACCTGTGGACTGCTGCAGAGTGTTTAGTTCATCAGGGTTCACACGGTTCCTTAACTCTTTGAGTGCCAGCTGTCTTTTAAAATCAAAAGTGCCTTGTGCCAGCGTTTTTGCCCATTTTTCAGCCATATTTCTAGTCCCACAGAATATTTTGTACCATGTCTCTGAAAACACAGAGTAGCTCAAATGAGAGAAGAGTCCTGCTATTTCATCACGAAAAAAACGTTTGTGTTTACCTTGTTCTGTTCTTGTTTTGTGTGGAGGAGAGTAGAGGCCACTTTCACCAAAATCACCACTTTTTGTCCAGAATCCGTTTGTTTTGCTCTCTAAACGCGATCGTCTCTACTTCGTGCTTTGATCGCTGTGGTGCATATTAACCTTTTGTGTCCCGACTACAAATCACAGAAGCCCTAACATTACTCACAAGCTGCGGCAGACTGTGATCGGCAACCAGCTGCAAAAAAAACACTTTGACGTCATATTACGTCAATGGCTCTCAAAGAGTTAAAAAGTCTTAAAATGTCTTAAATTAAAATCTGGGTAATTAAGGTCTTAAATTTTCTTAAATTTACCCTAAATTTGCTGTAGGTATTAAATGTACAGATGGTGTGTTTAATGCCAATAGGAAAACACACCATTCATCAGAGATTTACTGCAGTTTTGCACGTTAAAGTTCACTTCTTTGTTTTTGAAAGTTGTGACATTTAAGTTGTAGAAAAAAGTTAAGTGTTATGCCGTCAGTTTATATCATTGTTGCAAGTGTAAAAAGGCTAAAAAAAAAAATCATAAAAAGTTATCATCAGAGATTAATCAATTATCAGATTTTTTCTTCTGCTAAATATCGATATCAGCCTTAAAAACTCCATATTGATATTGACAATACATTGACTATTTTCTGCCAAAGAAATTGTTGTGACATTTTCGGGTCTTAAATTAAAATTTGTTGAGGTCTTGAAAATATCTTAAAAAGTATTAAATTTGACTTTTAAAATGGTGCAAGAACCTTGGTTCATCCTATTTAGGATGTTTACATGAGTATGATAATGTATCCATTTGCGCACCATCATGAAGACGTTTCAATATTAAGTCGTACTGTCAGCCTGCAACACACCTCCATATTTGTAGTAGTCAAATAAATGTACCAATTAGATATTCTTATTGTAAAAATACGGTGTGATTTATTGTAAAACAACTCTTTTATCTCCATCTAAAACGCGGCCCATCCAGGTCAGCAGGCTGACCTGAACTGTTTGCTGTCGGAGGGTTTTGTGCGGTTCTTCGTGGAGCTGGTGGGCCACTATCCCCTCCACATGGTCGAGTCCTCCAACGGAAGCAGAGAGGTCCAGCGCGACAGCTTCCGAAAATCGCACCCCTCCCGTGGAGTGCGCCAGTTCCTGCAACTCTTCATGGACACTCAGATGTTTGCCGGCTTCATTCAGGACAAGGAGCTGCGCAAGGGAGGAGTAAGAGGTAATTCGACGTAGCATTGCCAGTAGTCGCAATAGCTGATTTTGAATTTTTTTTCTTTAAGGTCAAAATAAAACAAATTTGGTAGTAGTAGCTACTTTTCATAATGTTAAATCAACAAGGATTACTACCCTGACACTAGATGTCATTGCTGCCTAATGCCTTGTTTACACTACACGATTTTAGCCCATCAGCCGGTCGCTGACTGTTAGGTGAACACCTCAAAGATGCAAGTCAAGTACTCGCCAACAGCCTGAATCTGAGTCGCACACGAAAACTGAACATCTAGCGTGCTAAATATCCAGTCGAGTTGTGCTGACTTAAAAAGAGCTACAGCCAATGAGAGCAGACGTGGGAGTTGACGTGAAATGTCGAAGTGAAAAGGAGCAACGACAGGAAGAATGGAGGCAAAATAATGCAGCATAGAATTGTGTTTGTTATAACTAATTTTACTTTGCTGTTTTACTGCAGACAGGTATAAATATGTCATCTTTATTAAGAAAGAAAGAAACAGTAACTAAATGTGGGTCTCCTGCCAGTGAACACTATCAACAGGAGAGACTAAATATTCCTGCAGAAGGTTACGCTGGGTTTTGCAGACAGTGTTGGGTTCGTGCATTTTCGTCTCACTTCTTGTGTGAGTTTTTGATACAAAATGTTGTTTGGAGACCAAGTAGCGCAGTCGGCCACGCCTGCTGATGACTGCAGTGTGAACACACCAAGACAAGCGACCAGACAACAGAGAGTCACTTAAGGCTTAAGATGTCCCTAGCTAATGCTAAAGCCTTATGCCCACCCATCTGCTTGTAAAATCAGTGCAGGATGTTTGTGAAGAAAATATCAAGTTGTGACATGAAAGTTGGAGGAATATTTCTCCATTAATTTCTTAAATGAATAAATGCTAAGTCACATGAATTTAACACTAAGTTAAAGGAGTTGCAGCATGCTCTGATCATCTGATCTAAGAACTGCGTGAATATACCAGGACAATAAACAATTATGTTTATGGATAAAAGTCTAACTTTTAATTTAAAACTCTAATTCTGTACACATTTATTTCCAACTTTTTCCCCAGGTCTCTTTGAAGTCAGGGTGGCCGAATATCTGGATTCGTACCCCGAGCCAGAGCCAAGTGGTGTGAATAAATTTCTTAAAGGATTGGGTATGTGTTGCTCTTTCATCAAATATTCACTTTCAAAGATTTATTTTCAGCAACTAATTGTTTTTCCTCCTTTTTAGGAAGCAAGATGAAACTCCTACAAATTAAATGAAAACAGGCCAACAACAGGCTGTTGAAATGAAAGACTTAAAAACAGAACACTTGTTGCTGCTGGGCTTGCTGAGGAAATGAATGTGTGTAAGTGTGAATGGGACAGCGGAGAGTTTGGGAATGACAGGATTGAGAATCTCATAGCCTTGTACAGTATGAATATCTGAGAGCAGTGCACTTTTTATTGGATGAAAACTGGAAAGACAATTTCTCCACCAGCTATGGGACCTTGAGGAGGAGCCATTGTGTTTTTGTATAATTACAAAAAAAAAAACATTCCAGCTACTTAACCTCAGTTGTTGACCTGAACATGCGCAGTTGTAATTATTTTCTCTTTGGCAGGAAACCTGTTTACTTCTTCACATAGATACAGATACTTTGCTGTGTGTGCAGTTTACAGTAAATGCAACTTTAATGTTAAATATCAGTCTTGTAAATACTTAAAAACAGAAAATAATCTGTATGGTTCCAACTTGATGCATGTTTTTATACATTTTCATGTAAAATTATATTATCCGTGTTGCATTTCTTTTAGCACAAATTGGACACAATCCTTTTGTTTACTTTTTTTGATTTGTTTGCGTTTCAGATCAAGTAGGTTTATTGACTGTGAACACAACATTTCACAGTGTTAAATGTCATTAATAAGTGAGTATTTACATTTTGAGGAAATTAGGTTCTTTTATCTTTGACTTTCTCCTTCTTAACTGGAGTTATGTATATATATTTTTTTAGATTTTGCACAATGTTGAAAACCAGTGTACAGTATTTGGAATATTTTTGTATTGAAGCATGTGTCCTACTTTAAATAAATGGGTTTCCAAGGACAGTATTTAATGACTGCTACCTATAATGCAAAAACCTTGAAAACTGGGTTTTCGCCACCAAAAAAAAAACCAAAAAAACAGTTAAACACTAATATTTCGTTGGACCGCCTTTAGCTTTGATTACGGCACGCATTCGCTGTGGCATTGTTGTTCCCCTTGTCTGTGTGGGTTCTCTCCGGGTACTCCGGCTTCCTCCCACTATCCAAAAACATGCATGGGGATTAGGTTAATTGGCTAAACTAAATTGACCGTAGGTGTGAATGTGAGTGTGAGTGTTTGTCTGTCTCTATATGCCCTGCGATGAACTGGAGACTTGTCCAGGGTGACCCTGCCTTTCACTCTAAGACCCTATGTGAGGATAAGTGGTAGAAAATGGATGGATATCTTATAGTTTGTACATCAACACAGGCACATAAAAAAACACTGATTTCAAGGTGGTGCTGTAATGTTTTCTTTGCTCCAAGGCAACAAACAAACACATTTTTGATTTAATTTATTAAGGTGACAATTTCTATATACATATTTCATGTACATCAGCAATTAAATGGGGAAGAAAATATATTGTTACCATGAACCTCTTATTAAAACCTTTGTTTTACAAAAGAAAACTAGTTATTGACACCATTTACAACTTGGTTTCATGTACAGGTGAGTGACAGTGGTTTTAGTTTGTACATAGGACAACAAAAAAAAAAAGCACTGAATTATGATATTCACATATTATCACTGCTATGTCCCTGGGATTTTAATACGTGATCAACCCAGAGGAAGTTTAAATCAAAACACTGCACCAGGGGTAAAAATGTAAATAGGCAACTTTACCAATCGACTTACATTCATTATATTGTACTGACTTTGTCTCAGTAGTTGTTATCCCAGTTGATGTCACACATAGACACTGAATGATGGCTATGTGTCATCAGCTCAAGTCTTAAAGCTTTTCCACACTGGTGTGGTTTCTTCAAAAGAACTTCACAAACTCCTCTTGGTCTGGTTACTTCTCCACAGCAGGGTCATGAGGGATTGACCAGAGCTGGAATACACAGTATTAATTTGACCATAAACTGGACATGGTCAATCACCTCTACTGTCAAGTTACTTAAAAGAATACCTGATGCCTGGGGGGTGGAAACAAGGCTACCCAAAGGCTAATGACAAACACCATCTCACCACGCATGTGGAAACGAAGAGCCCAGAGTTACTAACTTCAAGACTGAATTCCCCAAATGCAGAAGAAAAGAAATGGGTTTAGAGATATTTTTTTTTTAAAAAGTGCTGTGCTTTGACAAACCAACTCCTTCAATCCAACATTCCTCAGTAACGGCATCTGTCTTTCTTGTGAAATGAACCAATTCCAAAAGACACCCAAAAAAATGAGCAACCACCCTGCCTGCTGTTTTTTTTTTGTTGTTCCTTCATAAATATAAATTCGATAAACCATCATCTTCTACTCTGTACTGATCAAACGTGTTTGCAGCTATAAAACAAATACTTGTTTCTTTACACGCTCAACGTTGGATTCCGCATTGGCAAAACACGGCTGTTCCTGGGAAAATATAGCCATGCATTTACTTTCACTGAATCAGACATTAATTTTCAAGCAGTATCTTTGTCTGTAAAACAAAATAAACAGAAGAACTTTTAAGTAAGTAAGTGAAAATACTAAAGAGGTAAAATGTTACTTTAAAAAGGTTCAGTGTGTACGTTCAGCTCTCGAGAGGACCTTTTATGTTATGCTTTACCTTTATTACCTACACACCGGTCCTGTTAATGTAAAAGGGAAGACACGAGTTAAATAAAAATACTGCACGCACCCTTGACAGTGATTGTTAAATTCCTGTTATTTATTGTCCTCATTCATTTCTGCAGTTGGCTGTGGCACAAGAAGGGCTCAAATGAGCTCATAACAATGCTACGTGTGTACCACAAGCCATGTGATTTTAGTTTTGAAAAGTATGCATTCAAAATGTCATTAAAACTTTGACTTTAACGAAAAAAAAAATTATCTGGTTTAACTTGCATTTGGTGTTTTTTTTTTCCCCCCACTCTTCTTCTTAAGCCATGAATGTACTAAAATACTTACTTCATCCCAAATGGATTTCTTCTGTATCTTGTTTTTAACAAGACCAACCCATGATTTAAAATAAGATGTCAAATGTCTCTGAGGCTGATATTAAGATTAAAATACTCACAGAATATTCTTAATCCAAGACATCCCATTTCCCATCACAGTGTAGAAAAGCCAGCCCTATAAATCTAGGGTCTGTTTTAAGTTCTGTTTAAGTCTTCCACATTTCACAATCATGAAGCGATTCACAGATGAAACACAACAGAGCCAGGAAAAGAAAACTGCTTCTCTCTTCTTACTCATATCAGGCATGTTGCCCAGATCTCTTTGCAGCACCAAGATTGTCTGTTATTTACATGTTAATTTGGGGGCACCCTTATTAAACTTCACTTTATTATGGCGTAGCTATCATCTTATAATGTCACGTTAATGTTCAATTATTTTGTTTTCTAAAAAAAATCCACTTGATTCACGAGTAGAAATGCATTTGAAATCAAGACAGATTTGAGGATATGATGGGAAATGACAATAATGTGGATGATGCTTCAAGTGGATTAGAGCAATAAAGTTGACTTTTTTTGGTCAAACTGAACCCTGTTATAGAAAAAAAAACAAACTCAAGCTTGCCTTAAAATTAACACTTTTACCAGATGCTTTAAGGCAGAGCAACTCGATAAGAAGAAATCAGACAGTCAAAGAACACCCTGATGAGACGCTACTGTAAGAAACCGTAACCCTTGGTTACAAGATTTCGACTGTAGACCCCAAAATACCCTGTTGTCTGCCAGCGCATGATCATATGTGGGGTAGAAAAACCAATGCAGTACCATTAAGCAGATGTCATGGAGGGTGAGTTTTCAAGATCCCATGCAGTTTGTGTGTTTTGGTTTTAGAGAATACAAAATGTTCAGGTACCAGTCAAAGCATCGACAGGCTTGCTGCAGGCATGGTGCACGACAGACGCACATCCCAGCTCTTTTCACAACAACATGCAGTCTCACACACACACACACACACACACACACCTATAGAAGTACTTCACAGATGTGTGTATGCATGTGTGAGCAGAAACATGAAGGTGCTCCCTCATTTGCACACTGGTGGTGTTTATTCCCTCAGACTTCTGCGCCCACTTTTTCGAACCTCTCCTGGTTTCTCTCACTCCTGTCCGAAGCCTTCCGTCTCCTCGATGGCAAACATCAGCTTCTCCTTCAGTTGCTCGTAGCTCTTGTAGGGTGGCAAATCCAGTCTGTTGAAGCTGGGAAAGTCAAATGATTTTTTTTCAGTTTGGCATTGGATTGATTCTCCTCTTCTGCTCTTTATTCAAGAGCAGACTTTTTTTTTTTTTTTTTTTTTTAAATATTTAGATTGACACTTTATTAATCCACAACATCTTTCTCCAGTAAAACATTCTTCATTTGGGATTTTGTCCGACTAATCAAAGTGGAAACAAACAGGCTTTGTCGCACCCAATCTAAGTTTCTAATGTTCTAATGCAGTTTGCATGAACTCACCATGTGTGACTTCTGGGAAGCCAGTTTTCTTTCCCCACCTTCTCAATACAGAACTTCTGGGGACCATTGCTTCCTGTGAAGTGAAGCACAGGTCAGTAGGAGCTACTGTGTATATATGTGTGTGTGTGTGTGTGTGTGTATACACAACTGCAACGTTAAATGTCAACATAAATGGTCATAAAGTGATAACATCATTACCCATAAGGTCAGCAAAGCCTCCTACAGGCAGGCGACAGGTACCGGTGACAAACTGCAGCAGCCTCATCCTCTTCTCATTGTCCATATCCTTTACAAACTGCAGAACAAAGTGGCATGCTCTTTAAAACACTGCCATATACAGTACAGTATATACCATATTAAACATAACCAAAGGGTATTTTCTTGAATTTGTCAAGAGGAACCACAAATTATAAAAGACATTTAGCTGGTTATTTACTTTTGGACTGGTACTAGTATGAGTTCACAAAAAACATATCATTCCATATATAAAAATGGTATAAACTGAAAATATTGCTAATAAAGTTATAAACTATTAATGCTCAAAGCACAGTAGAGGTTAAGTTGGACGTGTTGAGTCGTTAAACTGATGATGGTGCACACAGACCTGCCAGAACCAGACGATCTGTTTGCTGCTACGAGTGTAGTGTCTGTAGATGGTGTTTCTCTGCCAGTCTGCAAGATCGATCTCCTGCATACCGCACAGCATCACCTGTGACAGGACACAAGATATTTGCATTGAAAGATTCTCTCTGTTACGGTGAAATCAGCTCGTCTCTCTGCGACGCAAATTTACAGTATGTGCATTCCAGATATCGGACAGGTTTCGTCCCACAGCACATCATACATCACGCAAATGTTTAAGAGTTTCCGGTCCGTCCATACCTCAAGCTCTTTAGCGTCGAAGTACTGCAGATACTGCTGAGGGAGGACCTCGTTGAAGCCTTCAAAAAAAGCCTGTGTCTGTTCTTCCACTCCTCTGGACAGCCTCCACTCTGCCACCAGCCTGCAGGGGGATGTCAGAGGCAAATACACACAGCTATTACACTCTCTCATCAATCTCAAGCATCATTAGTGGTGTAGTCTACATAGGTCTACACCGTATACCCACTAGAAAACGTCTCAAATTACCGTATAACCACACAAATATAGGTTTCAGCATGGATTGACAGGGGCCCAGAGAGTATACCCACTAGAATAAACCAGACAGTGGTGGAAAAAAGTTTTCTGACAACCCGTGGATTTATGAAATATTGCATTAAAGGTCTAAAGTGCATTTTTTTTTTTTACTACAGTAACAGTAAAAATACTAAACAAATCCTAAAAAAGCTAGCCTAGAAATCTAGACGCACCCTAGCGGCAAAGAAATATTTTTGAAAATTGGGTCATTTTGGTTCCAGTTCCACGAATGAAGGTTGTGTGGCCGACTTTTAGATCATGGCTTAAGGTCCAACAAGGATGTCATGTCATGTCAAGTCCCTGATCAATGAGAGATCAATCAGTAACAGGTTAGCCAGGCATCGTTGGGCCCAAGCCCACAAGAACTGGACAGCCAGGAACTGGAAGAACATTCTGTGGTCATTCTTGAAGCCCATATACTTCCTTCTGCATGTGCACTGTTCTGTCAAGGTCAAAACTGGATGTTTCAAAAGGATAATGCCCTGTGCCTCACGTCCAGGGCCAGCAGAACTTGGCTACAGGAGCACAGTACCCAGGTCTTAGAGTGGCTCTCTAATCTGGTGGATTATCAAAAGGTCTGTTTCAAAGCGTAGACCAAAGAATTTAGAAGAATTAAAAGCAGTAATTCAAGAAGAGTGGGACAGCATAACCTCTCAGTGTGAAAGGATGTGGAGAACATGCCAGCCAGGATTAGAGCTCTACTGCGTGCTAATGGCAGGAATACTAAATATTAATTTGATGATGTGATTGTTTACTTACTGACATATTAAAACTGTCAAGATTTAAATATATATATATATATATATATATATATATATATATATAAAAAATATATATATAATTTGTGTTTGTTTGCATCTGTCTATCTAATGCAGCCACACTTTTGGAAACACTAAAACGATTTTTCCACAAATATTTCATGATAATATTTGAGATTATGTAAAATATTAAGTGCCCGAAACCTTTTTCCACCACTGTACACTACTGTCTGGTTAGCCTAAGAAGAATTCAATTGCATTAAATTAATCATATTAATCACCCACCTGATGTATTCCTCCTTGTTCTCCTCGGTGACCTGGAGGTCTCCTCCACCTGGCTTCAGCTCATGGGTGGAGATTTCCCCCAGGATCTCTTTGTCAACGGAAAAGAACATCTCCAGCCCGCACTCCTCAATGTTGTTATCCCTGAAGAGTAGCATGGATAATTACAGCGCAACTGCTACAACACTGTGTCTTATCCCATGTGCCCAAAATGTCACAAAAATCTAGTCTATTCTTATCATATACACTATATTGCCAAAAATATTCGCTCACCCATCCAAATAATCAGAATCAGGTGTTCCAATCACTTCCATGGCCACAGGTGTATAAAATCAAGCACCTAGGCATGCAGACTGCTTTTACAAACATTTGTGAAAGAATGGGTCGCTCTCAGGAGCTCAGTGAATTCCAGCGTGGAACTGTGATAGGATGCCACCTGTGCAACAAATCCAGTCGTGAAATTTCCTCGCTCCTAAATATTCCACAGTCAACTGTCAGCTGTATTATAAGAACGTGGAAGTGTTTGGGAACAACAGCAACTCAGCCACGAAGTAGTAGACCACGTAAACTGTCGGAGTGGGGTCAGTGGATGGTGAGGTGCATAGTGCGAAGAGGTCACCAACTTTCTGCAGAATCAATCACTACAGACCTCCAAACTTCATGTGGCCTTCAGATTAGCTCAAGAGCAGTGCACAGAGAGCTTCATGGAATGGGTTTCCATGGCCGAGCAGCTGCATCCAAGCCATACATCACCAAGTGCAATGCAAAGCGTCAGATGCAGTGGTGTAAAGCACGCCACCACTGGACTCTAGAGCAGTGGAGACGTGTTCTCTGGAGTGACGAATCATGCTTCTCCATCTGGCAATCTGATGGACGAGTCTGGGTTTAGCGGTTGCCAGGAGAACGATACTTGTCGGACTACATTGTGCCAAGTGTAAAGTTTGGTGGAGGGGGGATTATGGTGTGGGGTTGTTTTTCAGGAGCTGGGCTTGGCCCCTTAGTTCCAGTGAAAGGAACTCTGAATGCTTCAGCATACCAAGACATTTTGGACAATTCCATGCTCCCAACTTTGTGGGAACAGTTTGGAGCTGGCCCCTTCCTCTTCCAGCATGACTGTGCACCAGTGCACAAAGCAAGGTCCATAAAGACATGGATGACAGAGTCTGGTGTGGATGAACTTGACTGGCCTGCACAGAGTCCTGACCTCAACTTGATAGAACACCTTTGGGATGAATTAGAGCAGAGACTGAGAGCCAGGCCTTCTCATCCAACATCAGTGTGTGACCTCACAAATATGCTTCTGGAAGAATGGTCAAAAATTCCCATAAACACACTCCTAAACCTTGTGGACAGCCTTCCCAGAAGAGTTGAGGCTGTTATAGCTGCAAAGGGTGGACTATTGAACCCTATATATTGAACCCTATGGATTAGGAATGGGATGTCACTTAAGTTCATATGCGAGTCAAGGCAGGTGAGCGAATACTTTTGGCAATATAGTGTATTGCATTACAGCAGGCCTCAAAAAAATGACAGATGACTGAACTACAATATTATATTTGATCAGTGGCCCATCAATCACCATTTTGTTACCTCATTGACATAAAT
This sequence comes from Synanceia verrucosa, assembly GCA_029721515.1. NCBI lineage: Eukaryota > Metazoa > Chordata > Actinopteri > Perciformes > Synanceiidae > Synanceia > Synanceia verrucosa. The sequence continues at coordinate 15,457,577 of CM056561.1, read as the reverse complement.
GTCTGTTAAGTCTATGAAAATCTTTGAGATTGCCACGTTAAAGTGAGTTTCTGCTAACATCCTGCCCTCTTCATTTCAGATTTATCAGCACTTCAGTAACACAAATAACCCTTTTATTACAGTCTTAACAATTATGCAAACTTGACCCAGACACACACTCGAAGGATTTAACCTGGATTAATCATGGATTTTGCTGCTGTTTGTACTGTTTGAGTGAGACATCAGCACTCATCATTTTACTTAAACTTCCAATCCCAGCATAAAAGACCATTCTGGCAAAAGAGATATACGTAATAAGTCTATAATGTTCTACTACTGCCTCTCTCAAACTGATGTGCTCTGTGTACTCACTTGATCCATATGAGGGAGTTGTAGAACTCTGGGTCTATTGACTCCAGGTCTTTGAGAGCCAGTGGTTTGTTTAGGATGCGCTTGTAAAACGGCAGTGAGAAACCAGTGTCGATGAATTTGCCATGGAAAAGAGCCTGAGGGACAGAAACACACATCCCTGACTGTACAGTTCAAACCCCTAAAAGGGCTTTCAGCTAAAATGAGAGCAACATCACATTAGCAATAACTGTGCTTTTGAAAACAACTTTTCTTTCGCTTTTCCTCTTCGTCCATTTCACGTTACAAATGAACCCTTTAACACCTAATGTGTGAATTTAGTGCATTTAGAAACAAAGACTCACAAAATTGTATCGTAATTAGTTTTCATTCTTTTAAAATTTCAACTTAAACATGTAAAATCTGTTATTCATATTCAATTGCATTGCTTTCTTCTTCCCCAAATGAAACTCTAAAAACATATGCAGTAAATTGTAATTAATTGCCAGATATTGTAATTTCCAAGTCTTCTGGATAAGCAAAAAAGGTCCAGAGAGAAATTCTGAGGCTCAGGTATTAAAGGGTTAATATTTTAACAAAGCTCTTTGCTGAATTACAGGAGAAAGTTGGATGGATTCAAAAAAGATGTTTAATCTAATTTAACAGCAGATTTGATCGTTAGTTACGACTGTGTCGTTAGTTTCCTTGATTTTTTGAATGGAGTTCTGCTCCTTGACCTGCTAACACGTCTTTCTCTGGCAACACATTTCAGGCAGTTTGTCCATAGTAGGGTTTCTGTCGTGCAAGTTAATGCATTAATGCGATTAATCGGCGTAAAACATGTTCACTTGCGCTAATTTCAACGACTCTTACATAAACTAATGTAATAATAAAAAAAAAAGGCTTACCATGGCAATGAAGCGTCCTATGAACTTGAAATACTTGAGGTGGTCAGGGTTGATATAGGAGGCAGGGTTGATCTGGAGACAGTAGTTATCTTTACCAGCATATTCAAACAGGCAGTACATAGGGTTCAAAACTTCATGGGACAACAGGAAGAACCACTCCCTGTCAGAGACGAGACCGGAGAAATGAGAAAAGGACACATAGCTGACTGTTAGCCAGTTAGCTTACACTTTAAACAGTAGGGATTACTGGTGCAATTATACAAGCAAATGCATCATAAATATAAATACAAATATCAAGACCTTATAGAACAAAAGTCTATATCGGCCTCTTATGATGCATGGTAACTAACTAGATTCAAGAAAACACCACAACACATTTTTGTGGGAGTACATATTTGCAACACGGCGAGTCATTTTCTCACTTACCTGGCGACCCCTCCGTAATCGAGGCCTTCTTCTCCCGGGAAGATGATCCATAGTCTCCTTCGCAGATCCTGAGCATTGAAGCTCATTATCTAAAATAGAGACAATGTATTGATAGAGAGTGTAGTCACTGTATTATAATAAACGCAGAGTAGAGCACTGGGCATATAACAGTTTGTCTGAATTGCTAGTAGTACTCTTTGAGTGCCATTGACGTGTTTGTACACAATTTAAAATACATGACGATATACGTCAACATGGAAGCAACTGCATCAGTGTAAAAGAACTCATAAATTATGCTCAATAATGTCTCTTATTAAAATGTCTACGCAGCAACACAAATCAAATATCTTTGACAGCAGACTGAACAAACGTCTTTACAGGCATCTCAATATCAGTGTCAATATGAAGACACCTTGTAGGTGAGGCACATAAATACTTAACAAGACAAAGATCTGAGCGTAGAGGAAGATTTTCAGTGAGATCTGTGTGACTGCGGCGGCCATTATACCTGCTGGAAGGAGTCCTCAAACAGGGTTTTTCTGGTTACGGTAATCTTGATGTGTTGAGGCATTGACAGTTGCTGAGGAAAAGGGAAAATGTCAGAAGCATTTAGTGATCAAATGATCTTTCAGCCGTGATATGACAACACATATTTCTGTGTGTGTTCACACCGTATAGGCACCATAATGGGAATGGATTGTAAAGATTCAAAATAACCTTTAATATCAAACAGCTAAATAAGGCATATGTTGAAGCAGTCTACTGATGCTCATAGTACGTTTTTCCCCACCTGTATCAATTCGGACAACTTCACTGAAGTATAATGAAATCAGAAATTCTGTCAAAGTGTGTACTGTTACCTGGCACCAGAATCTGAAGTACTGTACTTTGGCTTTAAAGTCACGAACATAGGTGATCTGAGGTCCATTTTCACTGTGAATGGAAAAAAGCAAAGACACAATTTAACATGTTTTCATGTCTTAACACATATCAAATGTAATTTAACTGATAGCTGACAATTGTTGCCGTTTTCCTCTGTTAATGATATAATACCAAAAACTATTAAAGCACATTCAACTTTGCAATGGTGAAAATATGTTAATGTAATGTGGCCAGAATACAGTATTTAACACCTTTCCTGTCAGGTATTATTGTCACATTCTTATTCACCCAACTAGTTTTTCCACCACTGGAGTCAAAGCAAAGGTCATTATGCTCACAAGTTATTATTATGACTCAACTGAGGTGTTAACATCTGTGATAATGACAGAATGAAAGTATAAGACAAGGTGATGCATTACATGTGATTACATGTCATATCAAGCTAATGAGTCACCAGTTCTAAAAATAGAGAGGGATTTCACAGACAGTGACTCATCCAGCCAAAGATCTGCGTAAACAGAACTACCTACAGAACTAACTCGAATAACTGGTAACTTCAATAATGTAAGTTCAAAATACAAGCGAAATACGGATAAAAACAGAACATCTCTTTTTGGATCAAGTGAATAGTTTGTCTTAACATTATCTTTATGAGTTCAATTTCTGGCACAAAACTGGTTTTCTCTGACACACATTACTCAATCATTGCTGGCATGCAGCCTAAAACCACATAGTGACAGTCACTTCTGTAAAATGTATCCAAGGTATAATAGTTACGAAGGACCTACTAATGCACTTTATACTATTTTTAAACCAACTAGTGAAGCAGGTGTAACCTCCTTTATATGTTTCCAAATTAGTGAGAAACTAATTTCTGAGAATGTCTTTTGAAAACATTTTTTGAAAATATCACAAAAGATTTATCCAGAAGCATTTTGTTCTACAAAATGTGCCTTTAAATAATAAACTAACACTGTTATGTGATTGAATAAGAATAAAATTGAGGACATACAGTGAGGATTTTCCAGTGCGAGGGTCGATGTAGGTGGTCGCTCTCCTGTTGTGGTCTACAAAGTAGGGAATACCATCTACAGTGAACCTCATCTCCCAGCCCTCTGGAAGTGGCTTATCATTCAACAACCTAAAGAAAAAATGAGACACCATCAAACTTTAGTGATGGACACAGCAAACTAATTTGTCATATCCGCGTGATGTGAAACATACTACACTATCTTTTTCATTAGAAAAACAGGTTATCACAAATGACAGCAGTGGAATATGCAAACTTACCCCTGTGTTCGTGGATCCTCCCACTGTGTTGTCCGCGTAGGGTGATGTACAAAATACACTCTGCCATTTGTGTCAGTTCTCTTCTCTGAAAAGACAAAGTAACAAAGATAATATAATCAAAGTTTATTCAAGCAGTATACACTTGTACAAAAGTGGCAATTCAGTGCACACTTGTCAAATCTAAAATGCAGAATGGATGGCTGGATACCACTTCCTCTCTAAAACCCTGGGGAGTGACAGTTTGCCTTATGGTGTGTTCAACTGAAGTCAGAACTTGGAGCTCAGATCAACGTAACCTCAATGGACAGTGCTCCCAGTGCTTCCAACCTTACAGACGTACAACAAAACATCTAGCTATCTGCTACATGAGCAGCAGATATGTCAGGTTGGTGAGAATCATGGAACTCACTGTTGAAAACTACTTATCTTTGAACAATAAATGTATTAAAAGGCAAAGTTACGTGGAGTACTTAGACACAAGTTAGTACACTGGGATAGCAATGAGATAAATGGTGAACGGTTATAGTCACAGTTTAAATGAGGCCTTTATATTTCAACTGAAAGGCCTTAAAGATCTTACCCCATCCATGTGGCAGAGGCCCGAGAGGATCATACTCCTTATTCTGAGTGGCTGAGACTTGGTCTTGTAGCTGCATGGCAGAGAATCAGAATAAGCCGTATGAATCAAAAGCATCAATTGCTCAACACCAGTGTTTTTACTGTGCTAATAGGGACATATCATGAGAGACAAGTCCGATTCAAAGTCAAATGCCAGCTTGATCCAAAGTGACATATTTAAGACACGGTGTTCTCATTAACAGTAATATGACAAACATAAACATGTTACTGCAGACAACATAAATACTTTAACTCAATAATAATCTTATTCTGCCTACAGCAGTAGGCAGTGAGATGTCGGGGGGCGTGAGAGGCAGGGGGGGAGAACTTTCATAAGGCCGGTTCATACTGGGGCGGACTGTGAGCAGACCAGAATCTGCGCGGAATATCCGTTCCGCTCAGAGCTTTCATAGTCGAGCGCACTGTCACACAGTACTTTCCTGTAAATATTTACATGAATCGGATCACCGGTGTCACATTTAATGCGGGTCGAGGTGAAAAATACATGTGGAGCAGTGTTCTGTGACACCAGTGCGGAGCGGAGCCTGTGCGGTCGTAAAATTTAAGCTTTGCGTGCACAAACCTGTCGGACCTCCACGAAGTCCACTCTGCATCCATTCCGCCCAAGTACGAATAGGCCGTACACCCCAATTATATCAATAACTTTTCACAGAAAACTTGGTGAAAATTGCCAACAGGCCGGCCGTTTTGTGAGTGCGGCATCAGCAAAACAAAACAACAACAAAAAAACACTGTATACAAAGTTGCCTATCACATGCAAGGTGCAAAAAAACACCTGGCCTACAGTAACTGGGTTACAGTATGCATTAGCAACAATCTCTCCAGTAAAGTGCAAGTATTTATAGCTTGCACTGTTCATTCTAAGGAGAAAAAAAAAAAATAAAAATAAAAAAAAAAAATCAAACAATCAACGTCATAAAGTCACAAAGGTGACATCATCACAGGATAACCTGGCTACTTGCAATAACAGTCACCATATTCCGGTTAACACCCGCATCACAAAGAGGAGGCCTCACCCCAAATATGAACCTCTGGTTGAACTGCTGCATGGCGCCCTGGAGCTGGCTGCGCTGGTGCTGCCACTGCTCGTAATTACGCACCGTCTCCATTGTGGGGCGCTGCCACGTGGTGGTTCGCGTCATGTGATCGACAAAGTAGACCCGCCCCATCTGATCGATGCGCCGCTCCCAGCTGAAGATAAGTGAAACAGGTGAGGACTGGCAGATTGACTAAATGCATAAGAATCTTTAGAATATTCATAAGAACCAAATAACCTATCTTAGTGGTTTTAATAAGTGCATTTTTACTTAAGTGTAATAATTTAAGAAGATAAAATATTTGCATCACCCTCATTCACCCTTGAGCTCATGGAAGCAGAGCACCAGATACAAACAACTCCTAATGTAATGCTGTCTTCCTGCCAACATCTTGCCCAATTCAATTAAAACGATGATGACAAGGTTGATTTGTGTGAGGAAATAATGGATACAGGAGCAGCGAACAGCTACTACCATAATTAACAATATGTGTAAATAACATAATCAGGATCTAAAAACAGGGTATGAGCCAGTATCTGGTAACCATTTATTTTAAGAGCAAGACACCCTCTAATTTGGTCTACAAATAAGTCCTATCCTATAAGAAAAGAAAGATGAAAAGGGAAGGACTTTTTACCCAGGAGGCAGTGGTTCAGGACGTTCCCACGTTGTTCTCTTTTCAATGTGATCTACAAAATATAACCTGCCATTCTGATCCACCCTCTGCTCCCACCTAGATAAAAATGGCACAAAAAAAAAAATGTGGACATGAGGTAATGGTGTACTACTGCCCCAGCCTTTTAGGTTATGTATGGGTTTAAAACAGCTTTCACAGATTGAGTCATCCAAATACAAAAGCAGCCAGTGAAGGTTACGATGTTGTTACAGTAATGACACTACATTGCAAAAATGGGGTGTCTAAAAACAAGATAAAAACACTGAATCTCAAAAAAGTGAAATTATCTATCCATGCAGCAAGATAATTTCACATAGCAATATTTCTTGATTTAAAATGATAGTGTAAAGTTGACCACTTAAAATAAGAAATTAACTCTTCATAAATTATCTATAATTATCTTCTTTGTTGTAACATGATGAAATTTGTAGAAATTGTGTGCTGAGTGAGCTGATGATTGTATTACTACTGGCAACAAATTGCCCCTCAAGGATAATGACAGGATACTGATGTCATAAACCCTCCCATTAGTGGAGCACAGGCACATTAACATATTTACTTGTACGGATACTAGTCAATTATTTCAAACATGATCCCTGATTTCTTGTGGGCACTGTCATTCAGAATTCTGGCAAACTACAGTATTGTTTAAGAGACAGTGACAAAATATCACTAATAGTCGTCTACTAACTGTAGGTGGGCTCACACAGAAGGCTAAACTATAGAGATACAAAGAAAATTATGCTAGCCCTGAGCTATTGCCGTAACTTTGTTGATGATGTTTGTGTTTTTGTAGCTTGCACAAAAATCCTAATTTGCTTCTGGCTTGGCTATAGTCCATCACTGAGCTAAGCGCTTTCAAATGAAGTGAATTAAAAAGACATTTATTCAGGGTAGCATTTGGCACGTAGCTGATTCTGACTACTTGTTGCTGTTTTTTATGTTTTATAGTTGTTGACTCCTGTTCATGTTGCTGTTTTCATGTGAATATGTGATTTCGTTGACTCCTGTTTTTATTTTATTATGGAAAGAAACTTGTGTACCATTTTGTCTGTTGTAAGGTGCTATACAGATAAAATTCGATTGATTCATTCATTGATTGCACTCCTGTCCAGTTTCATTGTCTCCAATCATTGTGCAATGCAGAAAAATATATAATACATTGTTTGGCATGGCTGATAAGACAATACTAAACACATATGTTTATGACAGAATAAACTAAAGAGGGAGAGAGCTAACCCAGCAGGCAGTGGCCCAGTGTTGACGGCGGGGACCCTTGGAATAACAGCCGGGGTAATGCTGCTGGTTGGCTGTCTGGTTGATGCAGCTCCAGAGCTAGAAGCTGGTGTGGAGGTCCTGTCTGAGCCTGCAGATGGACTTGATTCTGGGGCTGGCGAGGGCCCTAAGGCCGGTGTTCGCACTGGTGTGTCAGAGCCTGACTGACCATCGCTGCCATCGGCTGGTGCAGAGACACTGCTGGAAGATGCTGAGGAAAGAATTTGACATCAAAAATGAATGATATTCAATTGTGATTTATATTTGACCGAAAATTAATCAAATCAAAATAAATCCACAACAATCTGTGATCAATCTGATTAAAATCTGTAATCGTTTGACAGCCCTACTGTAAATATTATCACAATATTTTTTTTCTTTTCATTTTCATAAGCACCAACTGCAGCAGCACTCCCAATTTCATTGTATGCACTGTTATATAAAGACAATAAATGCTTTTGATTTGATTTGGCATGTCTGACCTGGTGACGAGGTGGGTCTGCGTGGGGTTGGAGGAGGAGGCCTGGAGGGCCTCGGTGGTCGGACAGGTCTCGATGACACTGAGGGAGACCCTGTGTTTGTTGATCTCCGGCCACTGGGAGAAGACCTGTGCTCCACACAGTCCACGGCTGGGGAGTTGTCTCGACTCCGCCTGTGAGAAGGAAGGGTTGATGGAAATCAATAAAGCGGAAAAACATCTGGAGACCACATACACTATGTGACACTATTGAAACTCAAAGGAATAGCAACTGTACCTTATAGACTGATCCCCATTGGGTTGTGATTCCCCATTTGATTTACCTGAAGTGAAAACACACAACATAAATAAAGCACAAACAGACGTTCCTGTTTTCTTACAGTTACTTATTCAACATGCCTTTGGTGTAAACTCTGTTCGGTTTGTCGCTCTGCTGTGACTCACTGTGATGGTTGGCCTCGGCCGTGGCGAACATCTCAGGGTCGACGGTCATGCCATCCAGGCAAAGGGAAAGGTCTCCAACCACATCTGACTGGTTTCTGTCTGCACACAACTGCAAGGTCTGCACCACCTCAGAGACTACAATGAAATACCAACTTTATTGTTTGTTTTCGGCACAACATCAGTATCATTTTACTTGGTTCAGTACAGCAAGACACCACAGAGTAAATTCTGATAAATAATGGAAATAAAAGAGAGGAACAAGACAACACTGTTGGTCCTGTTCAGGGTGAATGTTATTTTTACTCATATAATGAAAGGCTAATTTATTACAAACATAAAACATATTTGAATCTGAAGACCAAGCCATTTTAAATTACAGTTATGGTGATCAGAATGCATTTTCCCAGAACATCAATCATCCATCTGACATGAGTTTTCCATCATTAGCACTGATGGACAAGGTCCATGCATAAAAATGACCAAGCAGGGGACTGAAGAGAAACAAACCAAAGTTAAAGAGCCAAAACATCTACCAGGCAAAAGAAGGATGATAAAAAACAGGAGCCTCTTTCAGGAATGTCAATTGGAAGGCCTCACGGATTTATTATTTTTTTTACTCAGATACACCACATCTGTAAATACTTTGAAATACTTTCTGTATTTTACGGGTGTACTAAAACTCAAACTGTTTCATTAAAAATAAATACTTTTGATTTCTACATTTTGCCATTGACCTGTACCACACCAGGGGTCCGTTTCACAAAGCAGGTTCAACAAACTCTGAGTGTAACCCTGAACTCTAAGTTGATCTACTCTGAGATAGGAAACTCAGAGTTTCCGGTTCCAGAACAGCTGATTTGAGTTGGTTTGATCAACTCAGAGTAATTTCACCTAGAGTTAAGCGTGTGCGCTACAACTATAAAAAGCAAACATCAATGGTGCCTCGATTCGACGAGTCACCATGGCAACGGGGGGAAGGGGAGGGCTGCGTTTTTCATCCCACTTGAATTGGAGATTTTACTGCGTTCATATGGTGAGTTTGCACAAGTTTTTAGAAAGAAGAGCAACACCACTGCAGCCGCAAAAGAGAGCGAGACAGCGTGGGAGAACACTGCTGCCTGGGGCAATGCGTAAGTTTAAATGTAGCCCTTTGTAATAATAATAATAATATTATAGGGTAAAACTGTTGGTAGCCTACTAACAGATCTCTGACTTAATGGTCACTAAAATGTTTACTAAGCTCACAATGTCCAATATTCAGAATTCAATATTCACAAAATATTTTTTGCAAAGTGAAGCCAGTCAAACACACATGCAAATCAGCTATGTGCACTTTGCATCGTACGCATGTCCCCAGTTTTTAACAAGTATACTGATTGCATGTTGATACCTTTATTCAGTAGATCCCTTGCATTTTCATGCACAACTTTGCATAGGCTACTGCATGTTGAGAAAATGTATATCTGTATTGCGCAACAACATGGAGATGGGGACCCCCCCCGAATATTGATGGGTATTTCGCACACTGACTGCGGTTGGTAATGTTGCAAATGTAAGTACGCTTTAGGTTGTCTCTGTAGATTATGGACTGTGACGTGAAACAGTATCGCTCAGAAATGCAAGAACATCTATGCTGCTCCTTCATCCACCAGCTCATTAATGAAAGGCCATGTCATTTTAACAGACGGCAGAACTACCCATCCATTTTCTACCGCTTATCCTCATAGGGTCGCGGGGGGGCTGGAGCCTATCCCAGCTGTCTTAGGGCAGAAGGCAGGGGACACCCTGGACAAGTCGCTACCTCATCGCAGGGAACATAGAGACAGACAACCATTCACACTCACATTCACACCTACGGTCAATTTAAATTACCCAATTAACCTAATCCCCATGCATGTTTTTGGATGGATGGAGGAAGCCAGAGTACCCAGAGAGAACCCACGCAGACATAGACGCAGAGAACATGCAAACTCCACACAGAAAGGGCCCGGGATTCGAACCCGGTACCTTCTTGCTGTGAGGCGACAGTGCTAACCACTGCACCCCACGGCAGAACTAGACTACACCAAAACTTTCAGTTTGCTGACTGACTGAATGAATGAATGAGGAAATCAAACAGTTGGCTGAAAGAGGGCAGAAACAGAGAGAAACTCAAGGTTTATTGAGAAAAACCTGGTCCCGGCCAGGTTAGCTTCATAGAGTCTGTTACTACGGTAACTGACGAGCGCTTAAGTTACCTCTTTCTCTGAAACAAGCTGGAGTTACCCCTCTTTCTCTGGTTTGAGTTACCTCCCTTTCTGAAATGGAAAACTCAGTTTCCCTCATTTCAGGGTAAACAGACTCAGAGTTTTAAACTAAACCTGATTTGTGAAACGGATCCCAGATACATACCTGATAGGTCTCTACCAAATGTGATGCATTTTACATTTTGGGCAAACAAGCTTCATCAACAGGAATATGAGCTAAACCAAACATAGCAACCACGTCTGTGCACAAACTAAAATTTTCCACAAAAAAAAAATGGACCCCCATTTCCTTCAGCCCATTTTTTGATTCTGTAGAGACATGACAGAAAAACAAGGTTTTCTTTAAGAACTCAAGATAAAACTAGCGGAGTAACTGATATACAAATTATAATTTTGAGTAGTCTTATAATAGCAAAAAGAAAATATAGAAGGGGCAGGTAAAGAAATTGAATAGTTGTTTTTAAAGAATATCGACTAGGGACGTCTGGAACCAAATGTGTGTTTCATTACTGATTTTTTTTAACATTTCATGGTGTGTCTATATCAATGTGTACTTTATTTTCTGAGGGAATTTGTATTTTTCATAAAAAAAGGTCAATAGTGTGGAGTGGGCTGAAAAGGAAAAAGAATATGTAGAAGAGCTGCGTGCGTGTGAGTGTATGTAACATACACTCACTTTTCATGTCGTTAGACTTGAGCGTGTCACTGACGTCTAGCGTGGCCATTCCTAGCAACGTGTCTGATTTCAAGGTCTGGTGGCTCCACACACGAAACACCAGTTTGCTGAATGGCGTCACAATCCTGTTGAAACAAACAAGGCTACGCATTAATACTTTTGGAAGACTGTCACAGTTTAAAGCTCAGCTTACCATATCCTTTTTATAGGCAGGAAACTGGAGATCTCCTATTCCCTTAATTACAAATTACAAATTACAAAACATGAACAAATGTAACTTGATGTCACAGCTCTGACTAAGTGATGTCTGAATCCAATTTTATAAGTTCCTAAGTGATACTGTGAAACAAAGCAGTATTATTGATAAGGGTGTCACGATCTGATATTGATACTGGTCAGATATCAGCAAAATAAAAAAAACAAGTATCAGATTTTCAGCCTAAAATCTCCGACATAAGCACTCCGATACGAGCAGAACCAGGAAATTTAATACGACCAAACTCATCGTGCATTTGAAGCAGCATCGCAAAAAACAGCAGGAGGATTTTCGCAAGACCATAGAGGTGAAGAAACAAACCTCTATGTATGATTTGTTGTGATACTGTATTGTATCATATTGACAATAGTATCGGCCAGTACTCAAGACTGCAATATCGGTATCGTTTCGGAAGTAATAAAGTTTTATCGGGGCACTCCTAATTACTGCAAACTTCAACCTCAGGTTTTTTTTAACATATCAATCCTTTGGGTAGGTGACACACTGTTTAGAGATTCTTTTAACAGATTAAAAAAGGGAAATCAGTTGGCAGCAACCCACCAGCCACTGTGGCTGTGTGTGCAGCAAAAGTCTTGAAGTTCAGAAGCTATTCAGGAACAACTTGTGTCAATATTCAAAAATATGACAGTTGTTTTGCCCTTAGGATTCAGGATGCATCCCATAGTAAACATTTGTTACACAATAAACTAGGCCCCCCATGGGTCCAAGGGAAACTCTAGGAGTACTCTATATTAAGAAGGTCACTGTGCACATGCTAAAATTAAGAGGACATCTGGTGTGTGAACATGCTGGATTGCAGTGAGTCATGAGGTACACTAAATGTACAGTATAGGTCTAGAAACACGACTCCTGTAAATGAACAGACACGCTCACACGATCGTGTGCCAACCGCCACTTCAAAACGACATATGTTTTCCTTAGAAGTGTTCACACACCATTATCCTCTTGATCAATATTATATGTTGCACCTACACGAAAAAAATTATACAAGTATAATGAAGTTTATTTTGTATGCTTTGGAAACAGTTTTCCTTGGAAACGATGATGTGCAACTACAGTCAGCAGTCTTGTAACATTACCATGTGTTGTATGCTTTCCTTCATAAGCTTCTCATCACATTTGAGGTACTACAACATTCTTGATGAGCAACATAAAGCTGCTATCACTGCCTCTCCTAAACCTGAGAAAATAAGTGTTTGTAAATAGCAGCTACTGTTGTTTTCAGTGGCCTGGAAAACCAGACTGGTAATGTTTAATACATTACAGTCAAAATCAATTAAGGTAAGATGACTTAAAGCTGACTAAAAGTTATTTTATGCGAACAATCAAACATTAGAATTGTTGACAATTGTGATTAAATAAATGTGATCAGATCATCGTCATGATCATATGGGGCTGGTAATCCCGGCGAGACTTTGACTCACACAGTGAGCGGCTGCTTCCATTTAGGGCTGTGGGTGTTGTTGCATTTCTCTGTTTTCTTGGACTGGCCGTCGACTGTCACTTCCACATAAGGACTGGGACCAAACCAGTTTTTCTTGTTCTCTTTTAGTTTTGCTGATAGCACTGAAACAAGGAGACAGGGAGAAGGAACCATGCAGTGGACAGTCAGTCATGTTTGTGCAGAGAAAAAGAGGAAAAGGAAAACAGTAATACAGGAATAGCACACAATTTTAACACAAAAAAGCAGAACAGGGCAACATGACTTGCAATGAAATGCAAAATGTGCAAAATGTATTTAGCTGGTGAGATAGCAGCAGTGACCACCAGATGTCATTTAGACAATGCACTGATGGACGAACAGCACCCAACTATGTAACACACAAGGCAAAGAAGACAGGCAAAGTTTAAGTTCAAACAATAGGCCTTTATCACAGCAGACATTTTACTTGACTAGAAGGAAAACCACAGTGGTTACCAATGACATGAACAATGGCTCTGTCCTATTCAAGCGCCCCAAGGAGCCATGACAGTGCAAAAGTGAGACAGCACGCACAATAGCGGGACAGTGAAACTGAAGTAGCTAAATCTGTAGAATTCAGCTATCATCAATTATATTATTTACAGATGCACTTTTCCTTGTTAGAGCCTATAATTATTAGTAACAGAAATAGCCTAATGTTGGATGTAAAATGAGAGAGAAATTACACAAATTACCAATGACTTGTAGCTGTGCCTTCATAGGGTGGCCGTTGGAAGTGCTCGACTTGGTGACACCACTTGCCATGACATAGGGCTGGGATGAAGTCCTGCAGCACAGATAACACAACTTTAGAGTGGTGACAAAAATCACTTACCCGTTGCTGCAAATTTGGAGCATACAGATGAGATGATTTAGATCAAGTAAATAATATCAAAAGCTGGGGTGTCCCGACCTGATATTGATATTAAATATTGGTCCAATATCAACAAGTAGTGGATTGCATTGGATTATATCGGCCTGCATCTAAAATCTCAGATATAAGCACTCCGATGCAAGCAGTCCATTCCAGACTCCAATCCAGCAGCAGGATCCAGCATGCAGAGCCCACTGATCACAAGAAACTGCATGTGCTAAGGTGCTAACAAAGTAGCAAGGAGCGAGAGTGATGTCGGCTGTGTGGCAGTATTTTTCATTTGAGTCCGAAAAAGAGGCCTCAGGCCCGGAATTGAACCATTTACCTTCTTGCTGTGAGGCGACAGTGCTAACCACTGCACCACTGTGCCGCCTAGTTATTTTTCAGGGTCTTTTAATTCATTTCTTTATTTTAAATGACATTGAAATGCATCAGTGGCACTCTTAGAATTGAAATTGATGTAAGCCATTGGTTAATAATAAATGGGTCAGTTTCTCCTCATACCTAGTGTTGCTGAACATTATTCTTTGTCATGTCACTTGATCAATCTGTGTCTAACATTTCATAATACAAATACATAATAAGTAATAAGAGTATGTATGATTAGTGCTGATCGATATTGGTATCAGCCAGTACTCAAGGCTGCAATATCTGTATCGTATTGGAAGTGAAAAAGTTGTACTTTTAATATTGCAAAAATACGTTTCAAACTATTCACAAGTAAAAACCGGAGATCATCTTGCGATGGGATCATACCAGCCACAAAACCGGTATGTGGTACATCCTGCTATTAGTTGTCTCCAGGAACATGACACACACATACAGAATCATAAGGTAAAAACATTACCAGTTGTTTACCAACTTGTTGAGGCTGGTTAAAAAACAAAACAAAACAGTGCATCCCATAATAATTAAAGGCTGCCCTTACGCTTACTGTACATACAGTATGTAAACATAAAATAAATACATTTTCAATTTTATTTATTCCAAGAACCATCAGTTTTCCAGTACTAGTATCAAATATGGGTCAATATTCAAACACATCTTACGGATCGCGTAACACTATATTAGTCAGCTTAAAGCCATAAAACAAAGTTCAACATATTTAAGTCATTCAGTTTCAGTTATTCCCTCAATATCTTTTTTATGACATTTGTTTGGAGGTCAAATGCTGCATGTTGCTTTGGATGCAAGCGTAATGTAACGTAATGTAATAATGATGTAATAATGCAATATTAATCTCTACTGTTGACATCTACATTAAATACAGTGATAAGAAGAACACACTGACTGCACATTCGTAATATAAATATAACACAGTCATCAAGTCAAACTTGCGTTACCTGTCATGTGAAAGAGAGACGTTGCACCATGGAAGGTAATAAACGTAGAATAAATGGTGACTAAAAGGTCAGGTCTGCAGGCTGTGACTCCATCTTTAACTAAATAAAGCCTGTGCCTATACAGCTGCTCTGTGCCTGAGGGTAAAATACACCTGACTGCAAATGGAGCCACACAACAGATTATTATATGGGCCTGGAGGAGCCTATATCATTTTGTCTCAAGCCATGTCATCTACTTAAGTAGGCACTTTGTCCTGCCTCTTTTTGTTGTTGTTTTTAGATCATAGAAACATGTTTTTAAAAAACAACAGCTGCTACAATGGAAATGTCATACACTGACAACAGAGTGGATTGGTTTTGGAGATCATTTTCTTCATTTTGTCAAAATGGTAAGCACCACTCGTTTGATGTTTGCTTGACAGTAGACAGATATGAACTCTGGAATCCCCTCTGAAAAAGGTGTCAATCAGAGGGAAGGGAAACTTGCACAGGAATCAGGTCCTGTGATCTTTCCTAGACCCTTTCCCATGTGTCTCTGAATAATGCATGTTCCCCAGTCTATCTTGTCCAGCATACACATGGCACAGCAGAGAAAAGTGAGTAGCTCCTGGGTAAATTTTCACTTTGGCTACTGCTGTAGGCTCCGTCAATAATTCATTGGAACTGCTGACTTTGCAGCCTCACGAGCAGGCCGACTGTCAGTGCGTTTACATGATGACAGTAACTGGATTATAACTTTAGCTGGACTATCCTATTTGTGGGGGAAACAGCAACTGTCCTAATATATATGGCAGTGAATGAATCGAAACATTGGCCGAAAGCCATACCCGGTACGATAGGTGGCGCTGTACCCATTTCAACTAGTGGTAATAGATACACTTCGACTTGACCTCGTCACCACCGACAACATAATTGCAGCCTATCTATACCGCTGGATTGTAAAAGGCCTGTGAGGATTCGTCCACATTTTAAGATAAGTTGATCAGACATTTATATCTCATGCACGACGTGATCATGCTCACTAACTTAACTAGCATTAGCTAACAGCCATCTCTGGTGGGTCGCACTAACGTTGCACATGAGATATAAAATCCGATCAAGTAACCTTGAAATGTGGACGAATCCTCACACTTTTGCCTTTCAAACAGTGTATTCCATGTCTTCATAGCCTTAATAGGCATTTTACAAACCAGCAGTATAGATAGGCTGCAACCATTACTGTTTACATTCTCAGCCAGGGTTTGGACACGGAAGTGATTATGGAGGAAAGACGCTGCCGCCGAATGAAATGCATGTGCAGAACGTATTTCACCGTATACATGCACGCCTTGCGTGACTAACAACTGAGTTATCTCGGGGTCTTAATCCAACTGCAATTGTCCGATTTGTAGTCAAACTAAGGTATATACATGAAAATAGTAACTCAATCTTAGTTGGGTTAAGCCAGTAAGTCAGATTATTACACTCCCGTGTAAACGTACTGTGTTTTTTGTAGAAGAGGCTATTCGCTGAAAATTCAAATCTACAATGGCCTGTTTTGACTTGGATTTTTCAAGCACTTAAATAATATTTTCTATGGGCCAGTAAATTGTGTTTGGTGATTCTGTGAAGCATTTTAAATTGAATTTTAGCTCAAATTGCACCATTTCCTTGACTGGTAGAGAGTTGTGCGTGTGGCCTCATTGAACATGATGAAATGAGTCCTGTTTCAGAAAGAAGGATGAGTAAAGACGCTGAGTCAGTATTTAACTTAGTTAACTCTGAAATGAGGGAAACACTGGGCTTTTATTTCCAGGAAGAGAGGCAACTTACACCAAGAAACATGATTGCAAGGAATTTTAACAAACACTGATACTAAAAGTTTTTAATGTGCAGGACCAAGATCCAGTTATTGCATATCTAAAACAGATTACTGGGGAGGCCTGGATGAGTGTGTGTGTGTGTGTGTGGGTGTGTGTAATTACAGAAAATCAAAATAATGCAAAAACTAACACCTTATCTCAGTTTAAATAAAAAAAAAAAAATACACTTCAAACACATTATTACTAGATCTGATTGTGAGTTTGCAATCATGTCTCCATGTCTTTGATTATTATACTAGTATTTCATCTTCAGGTGAATGACCCTTTAATGTGACGCAGGCCTACAGCCTAATATACAGTTTTTTTATGTTCAGGTTACGGGCGGCACGGCACGGTGGTGTAGTGGTTAGCACTGTCCTCTCACAGCAAGAAGGTATAGGGTTCAATTCATGGCCTGGGGCCTTTCTGTGTGGAGTTTGCATGTTCTCCACGTGTCTGCGCGGGTTCTCTCTGGGTAATCTGGCTTCCTCCCACCATCCAAAAACATGCATGGGGATTAGGTTAACTGGCTGATTTAAATTGTCCATAGTGTGAGAATGTGAGTGTGAGTGGTTGTCTGTCTCTATGTGCCCTGCCATGAGGTGGCGACTTGTCCAGGGTGTACCCTGCCTTCCGCCCTAAGACAGCTGGGATCGGCTCCAGCCCCCCCCGCGACCCTTTGATGATAAGCGGTAGAAAATGGATAGATGGATGTTCAGGTTACACCTACTCAGAGATCACTGAACTGATTCTAATCTGGGCTAATAGTTTGTTCCACATGCTTTCTGATACAGGACAATGAACTCCTCCAAGCATAATCTCTAAAAGTTGTCTTGTCTCAAAACTTCTTCTTCTTAGGTCCTGGAGCTGGTTAACTGTTAGAGATAAACAGTTTACACCATACCAAAGCGTACACAATAATGGTGCGTGTCGCTAAAACATATCTTTATGTGAACCTACATTATCCCCTTTAAAAGAAACAAACGGGTTCTTTTCATGACGCTTCAAGGAAACAGCACTGGAGAGTCCATGTCTATTTGACAGTATCACCGCCCACACCAGACACTTTTGTTTTTAAGTATACCACAGCAGCATATCACAAATTACTGAAAATCTGATGTGATCACAAACTAGGTCTCAGATGAAAATCAAGCCAGTCAGAAGATGTTGGCTATACTATAGGTTATTAATAGGGGTGGGAAAAAATATTGATATGGCCATATATCACAATATTTTGTCTACTGATATGATATTGATTCTTCATATCACTTTAAAAAAAATAATGTTTTGGGCCATTCTCACACACACGCACACACACACACACACATCTATATTATGTATAATGTATGTACATGTAAACACTTTGTTTTACATGGCTGTCATTCACGTGAAATTGATTGGGGGGGAGTTACGGTATTTCCTTCTCCCCTGGTTCCTGAACATATCCATTATGCTGGCTCTTTTCAGCAAATTATGGTTAGTTTACAAATGATTCGCACAACTTGCGTGAAGGTTTTCGTCTTTACCTAGTTCCACTTACTGTAGCGCAGTGACTGTATAGAATCGAGTGTGTCGTACTGAGGAGTGGCTCCTAACAGTCTCAAATAATATCATTTTGCCTAAGAGCGCAACAATACCATACTACCCTTTGTGACATAGAATTTAGCGTACTGCTCTCTCACGTAGCTCAGGGAAAACAACATCACCTACCCTATGTGTAAACAGTATCTCTCAAGTTTGGCGTTTTAGGTATGTTAACAAATGTTGGCACAAAATTACATAATTTAATCCGACTGCGAATGGCTAAAGAGCTAAAGCTAACTCAGTCAGCCGTACATTGAGGAACAGTGTGTCCTTTTTACCTAACATACCGCACTGACACGCCAAACACTGTGTATATTTACAATGGCAGTGTCGTCGCAGCAGTTGCTGAGTACATGTTGACTGTCAGCTGGTCACCAGTTCTGACAGCCTGCTGCCGCCCCAGTCTGGCTAATTGCTAGCGTACTAGCTCGTGTCATCATCATGGCTGGCTGGAAATCCCAAAGTACAATGGCTATGAAAACAAACAAATACCGCCAGCGAGTGGAAGTTTGGAAACACTTACCCGGATCCGAAAGGAGGTTGTGAATCCAAACAGATAACGCCACAGTCAACTCCCAGCACAAAGGTCTGCGAGGTGTTTAGCTTTCGGTCCGGGATTCACTTCAAGGAAGAAGAAACTTCCACCATCTTCGTAAGCCTGTGTCACGTGATCGAAACAAGGTGGGGCGCACGCTTCTCTCCTTTGCGCTGTGATTGGACCAGAGTTGGAACAGAATAGGCCAATGGGCGACCAGTAAACACAATGACGCATTTACGGTCATTGGTTAAATTAAGCTGTAAAATAGGCATGAAAAACCTGTCGAAGCAGAATTCATCATGCATCAAAGGTGTTTTTTCAAGTGTTTTCCGTTATAGTATAATATAATCCAGTATTTGTGATCCAAAAGCGACATCAGTAAAACTAGCTTAGAATTTGTAAGGAAAAATCAAAAATTGCGGATCATAGCACTCATATAGCACAATAGATTTCTGCGTCACCCGGCTTTCATGATTCTCCATTAGAACTATCAACTAATTTAACTGCAGCAACAACACAGAATGTATACATTATACATTCGTGGTATGTTTATAGATTTTGTTTTTTACGGTGCAACTGCCACCAACTACAAACAGCAGATGGCATCGTTGTACTTAACAACAACAATTCTACATGCTTCTGTTGCAGACCATAAATTAATCTTCATTTGCTCGTCAACCTGACTAAATAAAGTCCCGATTATACATTTCCCCCATGTGCTTTGTAACCTATAAAATCTTAGATTATATTACAGTTACTGATATGAAACTCTTTCTTTTTACTTTGTTTTTTTTCATGTTTTTGTTATAATTGTAATAGTATTACTACTATTACTATTTATATTTTTTTGTTATAGAGTTAAATAAAACAAATTTAGCACAACGACCTGTCTAATTTCTTGTTGGTCTTACCAGACGTTTCTATAATTTCAATCGAAGCCTTTGAAAGGTCAGATTGATCAGAATTTACAGCGAAGAGTAGGAGGATGCTCTCCATTAAAATAATGACTTAGAAATTGTCCACTGAAAAAATGTGAAGTAAAATACAGTATAAAATGTCATTCTATCACCCTTTAATTACACCACCAACTTGCTTTCAACGAATGATCGTACATCGATGACCAGTGATGATGAAAATCATAATAAGCATCAAGCTACAATATGAGCATTTGCATTGTGACTGGTATGGTACGATCTGATTTATTGCCCACGACAACCCTGCTCCTTAAGCCAAATTTGTGTGCTCAATGAAGTCTTTCTGTGAAGTTGCCTACTTTTAGGGGATATAACTATAAATTAATGCCTAAACATCACATTGGGTCTTTATTCGGGTTTCCGATTGTGATTGTTTTATTTTGAAAGTGATAACAGGAAGATACGCATGTGCTACTGTGCTCAGTTTGACAGCTGGGTTGGTCGATGTTGGTCAGTGTTTTGTGACGTACAGTATGTGACTCTTCTCTGCTCGGATCATGCACGCATGGGGATATTTGCAGGGAATGACAGTTTGACAGCTCAGTCAAAGAAAAGGTAAGCATCAAATCTGCTTTTCATTCAGCCACAAGAGTCCAGGCTTCACTTACTGCAGTGCTTTTGTGGGGCTTCAGTTGAATATGGTCTTGTGAAATGCATCCATACAAGTTTTACCTTCATAAAAACAGTTATGACTATGCATCAGTCTAATTGCACTAGCTGAAGAAAAAAAACAATATAAAGCAACTTTTACTTTTATAGGCAATCGCAGGAAAAGACTTAAACATTATGGGGATTGTAGAGTATAAATGTAGAAGTAAGTATGTGAGTATAAACACAGCAGAAAACAGACATACACACTCACAATTCAGCACTATCGATAGATAGAAATTTAAATCCCTCCATGAATATTATACAAACTGTTTATTAACACATATCATATTTGTGTTATGCAAAAGAAACATTCGACTGCCAAGGACACACTAAAAGCTTTCATAGCAATATTAAAGGAATATAACAGTTTTTTCCCCCTGTAGGGTCATAAAGCATGTCATTGAGGATGAATGCAGGTTGAGGGAAGGTCACACCCTGAGTTGGCTTGTTGCCTGCTTCTACAGTTGCAATTCTAAGTATACAAATAGAATAGAGTTGAATAGAATGTCGCTGCGATTATCTCCACGAACATGAAACACAACAGATGGCAAATGAGTCCTTGGTCAAAGTGAGAGAGAATCCTGTGAGTTCAATGAAAAGTGAATGATGTGACAGTAAAAAAAGTGTAGTAATGCAGTGATTTAGTCATTTATTGGAAGCTGTTTTTGTTCATTGTCATTAGCAGAACTTCTCAATCAATTAATTAGCTTCTAATGCAGCATGTCATGTCATGTTAGAGTGTTTATGGTTTTGTGTGACTTGATATGCAGTACTTATGTACTAATAAATTAAACCTAGTGTTGGATTCCAGTGACTGATTATCTGTTCCATTTGATATTCAATCCACACACAAAGCACCAACATTGGTTCCCTGTTGGAAAAGGTAATCAAAGCTACCTGCTCCCAGGCTGGATGCACTGGCAAATGTTTTTTATATTCCCTCCAAATTTGCATTTCTCTTGGGTGAGATTTCCATTCAGCTTTACATGCACAGTAGCAATCACCATTGCTCTCTATTTAGAGAAGGCATGTCACGTCACTTGCTGTTCCCGATCCACATGTACATACGCAACCATATTCCTTGTCACTTAATGCAATAGAGTGGCACCCACTAATATTACTTCAACGCCAGCCTCAGCCTTGCACTTGCCTCTGCAAAACATGCAAGGCAGCTTTTATTTCACTAGTAGGGGCTCCTTCCATGTTTGCTTTTTGTGTTTCTATCTATAATTGGTTCAGAGATTGTCTTCAGGGATACCCTTTTGTCCCTTCTGCCTATGGCGTTGCCAAGTTGTTATCCTCACACCCAAGACACCAATCTCAGACCATATCCTTGTTTAACTTTTGAATACCTCAGAATGATTCCTGGACTCTACAGTCTGACTATGCATTTGTCCGTGGGAAACTTTCACCCCACCCGTGCCCCAGAATGTCTTTGACTGGAACAGCCTGCTCTTGCCAGGCAGCTAACAGTGTATTAATAAGTATTTTGGCAGCTACTTTGGTCCCAACCCCCAACTCGCTCCCCCACCCCCACCCACCGTCCGTAACACAAACAAGCCAACAATCTCACTCCCCTCCAAGTTCCTGAAAAAAGTGCTTATTTTAGGCTTCGGGGAGAGCTAACAGGGTTGCATACTAATAATTGCAGGGATTGTAATTGTAGTGAGCATTATAGTATGCATTCTTTAGCATTTTGCACAATAACAAACAATACAAAAGAGTCTTTAATGTTCATGAACAATACCAACTCACTCTATTATGTTCATTTTATACTGTAAAGCTATAGCAAATCTTAGTTATTGCTCATTCAAGACAACAATAATAATCATATTGTTGATTAAAGAAGTTAAGTGAATCCTAATTTTTTGCAGAGAGGGAATGTTTTTTGTGACCTTTTTGAGAAAGTGAGTCAAAGACTAAGCAAGACAGGGTTTGCTTCTGGGAAAATTAAGGAAAGACCTCAGTGAGATGAAATAAGAGATGAGATGAAAGAAGGATGAGTGTGTAGATGCTTTGGTGATGAACGAGGTGTCAGGCTGACCATATCTGTGAACCGTGTCAGGGTGTGCTGGCTCCCACACTGATTGATAGGTGGGGGTGCACCATAGCCTACATGCAATAGTTGTCAGCTGTCCAGAGAATGGTTGGATAGAGGGGTTAAGGAGATATAGCCCATGGGAAAAAAAAAAATACAAAAAGACACCACATGTCATGGCTCCAAGCTGGATGAGCTATATTTGGGTACAGCTATGGGAAAATATCCAGTCTGTCCATACATGGAAAGCTTGTTTTTTCCTTTAAATCCTGGTGCCGTTAAGAATCCACTTCCGGGGACTGACATGAACTAAATGGCGTATGTGCATTAACGTAAACACATACAGTTTCTTGCATGTTCAGCTGATACACTGCATGCATCCAAAGCATTGTTGCATCCGTTTTCATTCACTCACACCCTGCTGCAGGCTCAAGTAGCTCTTTTGACCTGTAATTGAATCTCTTTGTGGTTATCGCAGGATTTTGTGTCGACTGTGTTGTTGTCTTGACCCCACTGAGGACCCCACAGACAGTTATTACCCAAGTGTTAAGGTCTATGGTACAGTTTAACCTCTTTTAGCTAAATGTTTTGGTTTTGCAGCATATATAAAAACAGGATAAAATAAATGCTGGGTTCTGCAGGGGTTTGACACAGACAATTCTGTGACATGTATTTTTGCTCTTGCTGATGAAGGTGCTTCTGCGAAAAACAAACTCTATCCAGACATCTGTAAAAAAAAAAACAAAAAAAAACACCCCAGGCTACTGTTGAGCACCAGCAGAGGTTTTCTTTGTTGCATATGGTTTCTGTCGTGTCAGTTGGTATCTTATTCAATTAAGGCCTTCTAGTTCCTGTGTATTGTGCATGCTGGGTGTCTGGGCTGGTGGAACATCTCAATGGCATACATTTGCGCTTCTGCTTCTGTGGTAAATTAAGAAAATTTACAGGACTTTATTTTATTTTACCAAAATGTAAAATTTAGATTTTTAAATTGAATATTTTTAATTTCAAAAATATGTATCATTAAAATTAATTAATTAATTAATTAATTAATTAAAATGATGATATAAACCTTTCAAACCTTGGCAAACAGCACTACAGAAAATTGTTGTTGTATTGTTTAGGAAAAATGCTCAAAACAAATTCACAAAGCATCCAAAACTGGCTATGTATCGATTTTTACTTTTTACAGTTATTGCATTACTGTCTATTAAAACACATGTAGGAGATTTAGGAGAGTCAGTTTTTTCACTGATTTTCATTCAAGAATTTTTTTTAAAAATGCGGTCCCAGCACCGAGCTGTCAGTCAAGGCACATTGTGGAGCACTCGAACTGCCGAGTAAAGATGTTAACATAAGGTTGATGTAGTTGAAATTATCAATGAAACCTATGATTGTAAGATAGTCTATATATGAAGATAAAAAGAAGAAATAGCTGAATGTTTGTACTGAAAAGCTGAATCAATGAAGCTCTAATAAATACATGCTCACAACAGTCTTCCTTGGGGTGTGTAAATCAAGAGAGGAACAATTTGTAGCCCGTAGTAGAAAAATAGAGTCCAAAATGAATCTGCTGTTTATCACTTGCAGCTCCTGGAGGCCAGTTAAGAAGACTAATGAGTCAAGCAGTCAATGACTATACAAAACAGTAAGTATAATAAAATAGTCAATTTAATTTGCTTTCAGGTCTTAGAGCATATAGTCATAAATGAGCAAACAACAAATATACAGACACCCTTGCACACATGAATACACTATCTTGGGAGATGATGAAAATAATCATAAACTTCAGCCATACTTCAGATATAGTTGTAATATGTCGATGTCTCACAGAGATTTTATGTGTTCACTTTAAAAGTTTATTGATGTTAATGGTGTCCCCTCACTATCGAATCTCCCGCATGTCCCTTTGTGTATTTTTAACAATGGCTTATTTATAATCTGTTGGCCTGTTTAGAAGTGCAGAGGGGAGCGAAGGCAGGAAGTGGTTGCAGGATGACAGAGGAAGATAATATCATCCACCTCAATCCTTCATCCTTCCTCCTCCTTCCCTCACATGCATTAGTTACACTCACACACACTCTTGAGGGTTGTGTTTCTCTGGATACCTCGCAGGAATATGAATGCATACTGTACACTACTCACAAAAAGTTAGGGATATTGGGCTTTTGGATAAAATTTCAGAATGCACCACCTAAAATGCACAATGACCTTTACAGGTTAACTTAATTTGACATTTTCTAACCTTTTTAATGCACATTTGCAGCTGTTCAGTTTCAGTTTATTGCATAACATGCTGTTCTCTGTTCTCTGTTCTCTGTGATTAACCGCAAAAATCACAACAAATGTCTGATCCATGAATCGACCACCAAATGTTCTGGTTCTATGACAATTCATAAACAGTCCTTTTCAGCATTTTGTTCACATTTTGACATCATGAGACGATCCCTCAGAATCGATCATCAGTACCTGGTCATTGCGAGGCTTCAAACGGGATGTTCTCAGAGGGAAGTTGACACTGAGCTTAGAGTATCACAGAATGTCATCAGCAGGTTGTAACAGAGACACAGAAAGACTAGAAGAGTCACAGAATGGCACAGAAGTGGATGTCCTTTAGCCACATCCCATGCTGATGACCACCTCATTGTGAACAGTGCCCTGTGGAACCAGATAGTGAATGCCACTCAACTCCAGATAAGTTTAACGCGGGTGAGAGGCACCCAAGTGTCATGTCAGACCATTCAAAACTGCTTACATCAACATGGTCTGCATGCTAGACATTCTGCAATGCTACCTGACCACACCTCCAGGCACAGACGTCATTGTCTGGCATGGGCCAGGGGCGATTCACACTGAGCAAAAATGATGGCCGCCAACGCCGCTGGAGACGTCAAGGAGGACGTTATGCATCTATCTGTGGAAGTGGTGGTGTTACAGTCTGTCAATACAGAGCTGATCTACACCTTGTGAGCGGTTCAGTGACAATCCGACATTATCTGAATAACATAATTAATACAGTCATTGTGCCTCTCCATGAGCAACACAGGCCTGATTTCATCGTCATGGATGACAGTGTCCAGCTCATTGAGGTTGCATCATCAGGAGTGTGGGGTACCTCAAATGGAGTGGCCTGCACTTTCTCCAGATCTGAAGCCCATAGAAAACCTATGGGATCATCTGAGTCGTTGTGTTAAATTACCTGAGGGCAGCCCTTCAAGAAGAGTGGAATACCATGACTCATTAAGATGCTAAGATGAAGATGCAGCAGATGAGTCAAAACAAATGTTTTGCTTTCCCTTCTGAAATGTAATGTGAAATGAATGCTGAAAGAAGTGAGTTAAAGTTAAACCATATTTTAGGGCATACGGTACATCCCTGAATGAGGTGAATTCTGAGTGGTGGAAAAAAACAAATTACATTTAATCTAATAATTAACATTTACATTTACTTGAGAAAACATATGATACATTTACGAGATATCATCAACTGTTAAAGAATAGCCCAGTGTTTCCCAACATTCTTGGCTTGTGACCTCTCACAATAAAGCAGTGTCTAGTGGGGCCCTTGCTATGAAACAAGCTGATATGTCTTTGAGTTGTTAGCTCTTCTACCAAAGAGTGTTTGCCCTCTTGAACTTCTGAGATGCCTTTTTTATATATAACAGTTTGAGGCGCAAAGTAGAATTATTTAATATTTCAGAAAAAGCTAATTTGCAGTTCAAAGATCACAAGACAAATACAAAATGTTGTCAGGAAACTTTGTTTTTGCTTCTTTGGAACATCGTTAATCATCTAATGACCCCCTCGGATTTATCTTGTGACCCTTTGTAGGGGCCTGAACCCTGGCTTGGGAACCATGAGTTTAAACTACCTACAGTAACTGTTAAAAAATTCTCCAAAGTTGTATATATATATATATATATATATATATGTATATATGTGTGTATATATATACACACATATATAATGTATATATATACACACATATATACACGTATATATGTGTGTATATATATATACACACACATATATATATGTGTATATATATATATATATACACATATATATATATATATATATATATATATATATATATATATATATATATTGGAAGTGCATTCCTAGGTACATTCCTATCATGATGTGGTTATTGTACCACTGAATTTTCACCAAATCCAGTTCTAGCTTCCTAAATGTGAATATTTTCTACAGGTTTCATTTGAAGACATTCCTTTGCAAATCAATGTATAGTGACAATACTTGTCTTTTGCACCTTAGTTTGTTTCACATTTTTGTTCAGCTCTGGTTCTCCCTGGTGTTGTGTTTCTGGTATTTTATCATATCTCTACCAGCACTCCTATCTGCAGCACACCACTCAATTGTTCCTTTGAGTCATAGTTATCATAAAAAGTACATTTAATAACAAAATGTCTTTTTCATTGTTGACAGCAGCAGAAGAATTCCAGTGATTTGCTCTGTTAAGTTATATTATGCCACATGGATTTTTTAGTCCAGACTCTTGTTCTGTTCTCTCTTAAGATATGTTGTATTAGTCTGTCTCAATTTACTCAAATACTAATACTACAATTAGGAATGCACTGATTCAGTATCGCCATTTGTCCAAGCAGATTTACTGTCACACAAATTAGCGCGATAACACCAATTAATCACTAATTTACTGGCATTTCTAATTATATTTGTCCATTTCATGTTACAACTTCATACTTTAACGATGCACTTTGGTGGAGTTTTTGTTTACTGAATTACAGGAGAAGCTTGGACAGATTCTAAAGAGATGGGTAATCTAATTTTAACATAGTTACCGTTGCGCAAGTTAATGCATATATACTGTATATCAATATTGGATCAGTGCATCCCTAACTACAAATACTCCTTATGAGCAACTGCATTCTATTACAGCACTTCTAAGGCAGATACACAAAACCTGCATCTAATATCAAAGTTTTTCCATCCTGCAAAAAAAAAAAAATTCTACTATGGCAACACAGACGTTAATGGTAGTATTTTTAGTATTAAAGGCCCCTGCTACTCATCCTGTACCTCAGGCAATAATGACCTTAAGGGTCGGGACAAACGTCACAGCAGCATCTGCAGTCCATTACGCCGGGTGCAATGGCCAATAAAGCTAAATCTGGTGTGACAAAACAGCAATGTTTGTATTTCCCATCATCCCATGGCCCCATGAGAGCAGTGAGGTTTACGGATGTCGAGTGAAAGATTACATAAATGTACAGTCCCTATGGGTTTTTTCCCATTCTGGTGTATTCTAACCAATCATAGCTAACTAGACAATAGATATGTTTTTGCAGATACAGTGGAGTTTGTGTCAGTACCTCAGCGTTTAAAGTGAATTATTTACTCACATTCTCACATTGCAGTCATTCTGGAGGAAATTCAATGCAGAAGATGATGAGATTCTAGTTTCCCTAAAACAGTTCTGCTATAAAAATAACTGCTTGTAAATTGAACGCTACCACCCTTGGATGTTTTCCAAAGACATTCTGGTAATTATATCAGTATATCTGTATGTCACAAATTGACTTAGAGTGGGGAGGAGGTTGAAAGAAAGTGGGTGTACAAAAAAATGACAGCAGCTCATCAGTAAAAAAAAACATAAATATTTAAGGGAAGGGGATAAAAGGGTGGTAGACTGGCCAAAGCAACACTTATTTTATTATGTTATTTTAACTGATGAGCCTCAGAGTTAATCACTTTACCAGATGAAACATACTGTATGTTCATATTCATGTGACATGGCCACAAATAAACATACTGTATACCTCCCAGCAAGAGCACATTGTACAAAGAAATATGAATATTATTGAAGCCACTGTCTCTTTATTGAGATCCGCTGACTTGTGAGCAAATTCTAAGAAATATATTTGTTTCAGCAGGAAAAAACGACTAAGCCTTGCCATAAAACAGCTGACAAAGAGTTTTCCTATCATCACAAGGCATCATATGAATTTTTGGCCTATAGGAGGTTTGGAATGTCTGTAAATATAAAGTAAATGACCCAGAGACTCAAACACAAGTGTGTATTCTTCTTTCATTCTATATTTCTGCAGACAAAAAGACACATTGATGACAAACATCTCTTACCTTGAGTGCGTTGGTTGTCGAGAAATGCTGCAGCAGCTCTTTCACTCCTCATTCCAGTTTGACAGAAGATTGATGGCATTATGGGAGAGGATTTTGACGACTGATATACCTGTTAATATTTTTACATAAAGTTGCCAATAGAATACAACTTTCTTCCATATTCTGATCAGTGTACACATGAGTACTTGTCGCTCAGCATTGTTTCTACAGCTGTTACTAGACAAGCATTCCAGTTTGACAATGACTGCTTGCAGACTATCTAAACATACCATTGGAGAAAGAAATCAATGTCCTTTTAAGGAATCCACTGAGATCGGGAGATTTATCAACCAACAGAAACCAACAATTACCAGTGATCTTTGGCCGTGGTGGTATTTCTGCATAAATATGGAGACACAGTGTAAAATATAGCTGAAAATGTGCTACGGTACAGGTTTTCACTTAACCATCACATTGTTGTCCTTTTGAATGAAAAAATTCTACCCCTCAAAAGATGATGTAACTGACTGCCATTTTTGTTCTGTCCCCTCGTCCATGAGTTCGAGCTCTAAAATCAAAGTCACGTCATGACATTTTATTTGTTTTTCTGTCCTCCTCTTATGCATTTAGTTGATAGAGTTACTCAAGTAACTACATTATTTTTTATTAGCAACTGTAAGGTAATTACCAAGTTAACAACAGTAACACTTTACATTAATGCATTACACACAAATTTAATCTGGTTGCAGTAACGTGGTACATTGCAACATGTTATCTCCAACACTGCATGTCACCCAGCGTAACTTGTGAGGCATTTTATCTGATTGAGCACCAGCCCTTTTATAAAACTGAAAGTGCATTGTCCATTTTAAGTCATCTCTCATGACCCACAGAATATTTTGTTCTGTGACTCTGAAAATAGAGAATAGCTCAAATGAAAGAACAGACTCCCTATTTCATCACGGAAAAAAGCATTTGTGTGCACCTTGTTCCCTTCTTGTTTTACCTGAAGTTGAGTAGAAGCTAATTTCACCCAAAATACAAATTTTTCTCCAGATTCCAATTGTTTTGCTCTCTGATCGCGACGTCTCCACTTCCTGCTTTGATCTCTGTGGCTTATATTATATATTTATGTTCCAACTACATATCCCAGAAGCCCCAAAATTACTCACAGGATGCATAATCGCGCCCCCTTGTGCTAGCCACCGAAAAATCACTTTGACGTGAGAACAGAGGAATAAGCTGTATCAGACTTTGCGTACACGTTCTGGTTTTGGTTTTGATTTACTGATAATAAGAAAAGCACTGAGTATCCCTAGATTTATCCTTTAAAGTCAAACAGGTTACATGAGCTGATTTTTCCTGTTTTAAATATACTATCAGGAGAAAGGCATACAGCATTTGTAAAAGAGTATCAGTTTAGCATTCCTACACCACTGCTGGACTCAAGATGGAGAAACTTGCAGCTCCATCTGGAGCCAGAGGCTTTATATGCAGTAATACTCCCCAAGTCCGGTTAAGACACTTTGATGAGTAAAATTGGTGGAGTTCTACTTCAAATGTCTTTGGTATGCTTGGAATTTTGGTGTGTCCTCGTGAGAGTGATTGGTTGGGTAAGTGTGTGTTCGAGTTTCCTCATGTCTTCCTATGAGAGAGAATGTCTGAACAAAATAACAGTTTATCCAGCAGGTAAAAAAACACAGACATGCATCTCAAAAACAGGGAGAAGAGTTGTGGTATTTTATTACTTAGTGTTTCATTTATGTCTGATGTTCTCGATTATTGATCAGGAGGATAAAGGAAGTGACAAATGCAGCAACCTTTCAGTTTGTGTTGTTACCAGAAAACAAAGATAAACCAAACTGCTTGGCTGTCATTTACAGATAGTTTGTGCACTGTGTTTTTTTAGTGCCAATGGCATACAGGAAGCACTGCCAAGGTATTATAGTGTGTGTGTGTCCTGGGATTTATAAAGTCCTGAAGGGAAACAATACTGTGTACATAACAGCAAAAGGGCATTAATTGTTTGGTTCTTATTAAATTGAATTGTAATTACAAGTGAATGTCTGTGGTTGGGATCGCCTGATGCCATAAAAAATGAGCAACGAGTGCTCATCACCAAAGACGGATATATTTGCAAAAAAGAACACCTGAATTTTTGTTGCCTAAAGATACATTTGTTATCTAAACCTAATTTAAAAAGTTTAAATTTAAAAACCTAAAAAGTTATTTTTGTTACTGACACCTAATGCTAGTTTTATTGCCAGAACCTAATGTTGCTTTTATTACCTAAACTTTACTTTAAATTGTTTCCATGGTGGCAGCATCTCATTTTATGAGTCACCACCACCACATAATGCCCTGTTAAGTGTGTGTGTGAGAGAGAAAAGACTTAGCAACACAAAGGAAAAATCTATTTGTCTACTCTTGACATTTTTCTTGTTCAAAAGGTTTTGTAATACCAATGGGGGCATTACATAATTTATCACATCTACCAGTGATCAGTAAGAGTGACAGCAACTCACTGGGTCTCTTTATTACTTCTGTCATCCCCCAGCATAGAAACTCAAGCTGTGTTATAGAGATATCAGGGATATGGGTACACATACACATTTTGGGGGGTGGTGGAGGAAGCCACAGCAACTAGCAGTGTTAAATTTGACATTTTGGGAAATATGCTTACTTTGGTGATGATATGATTCCACTCTCATGCCTGACCTTTAAATGCGAAGCTGCAACTGGTAGCCAGTTAGCTTAGCTTTGCACACAAAGACTGGAAATAGGAGGAAACAGCTGTTTTGGCTAAGTGCAAAGATAACAAATCCCAAAAACACCTATAAAGCTCACACACATCTTATCTTTTAAGATTGCAATTTTACACAGGGTTAGGCCCATATAGTTTTTGTATAGACTATACAAGTATATACTGTTCAGCATGTTAATTAGAGAGGTTTAGAGCTGCTGTTATGCAGATTTAGTTATCGTCGGACTGAGGTAGGCTCTCTCAAGCAAAAACATTTTGTTTGCACTGCATGCATATAATAGACACAGACAAGTTACAACTTTAACAACTTTAACAACAACTTAAAAACAAAGTTAATATACAATGACTCCAGCCCACATCTCTGCTTTATGGTGAATTTTCTCAGTGAACATTCTGTACCTTTCCAGCATTGAAACACAAGTCACTGCAGACAGTTACTGAATGGTTATAAATAATAAATTCTGTAACACTAAGAAGTTATTTACTGCAAATGTTTTAATAATTACCTTTGTGTGTTGGGGTAAGTCTAAAAAGCTTATCTCCAACCACAACCAACCCTTCCCTCCGGGTATGAACCTTTACACAAAATCACTGGATTAAATTATGCTTTGAATGCTCACTGAAACATGATTTATTAAAATGCACTGTTCCATTTCAATCTGGGCTATGTCTTGTTTCTTCCTCTATGTGATTCTTAACAATCATTCATGACACTCAAATGCACGCATTCAGCTGGCTACACTTCCAAAGAGAAGGCTGTTTTTACTTTTAAATGAACACAGCTGAGTTGACATTATGTTGTGTCATACTGTTCTTGAGTTCCAAACACAGGCATGTAACATGTACTGGCTTTTAGAGACTCTGCCTCTGGTCATCTATTTCTCTTATAACTCCTCATATTCAGTATTTGCACTATATGTACCCATTTGGCTCATTAAAAAGGAAACACAAAGGGGAATTTGATGCCCTTTTTCCCAAAAAAAACCCCCAAAACAAATATACATCTGTTTCTCTGACCCTGAGTGGGCAGTGGAGCGCATGAACTTCCTGTCCTGATAGATGAGTAAAAATAAACAAACTGTAAATAAACATATTTAAGCACAATTGTGAGAACACACACACTCATACAAATAATTTGAATTTAAATCACTATAGCCATAAATTTACTATTATAACAAATAGTAATCTGGTAATAGTAATGTAATAATAACCCTGTGTAAAAAATGTGTAATAATGTCCTTGTTCTTGATTCCTATTTAGAAAAATGTGGATAAGCCTTACTCTTTCACTGGTAGTTGCACTGGTATTGGGAACAGAGGTGAGTGCATTGTAACTGTGTGTATGGTTCTATCCTGTTTTCAATATATGGAAATAATATTTATTCCATTTTTTCACGTATTTCTTCCATACTTTCTGACCTTTACATTACATTGTATGTTATATATCCAAGTGTTTATTGGCTACATGTGTTCATGACATATCTATGATATAGTATTTGTGTTGTTTTTTTTAACCAGATGTGCCAGTCTGAGGATGTGGGGTCCATGGTGGCTGTCGACAAGGCAGTAAAGGAGCCACAGGAGAATTACAGCGACATTTCCTCTGTACTAGGAAAGTCCCGACGCCAGATCCTGGCTGCTCAGTTTGAGTGCTACCTGAAGATAATCCATGATCCACCACGTACAGAAGAAGGTGATTTTACCAGTTGATGATTTTCAAGTTTCAAGTGTTAATAGTTTTAATAAAATTACTCTGCTGATTGAATTGATTAATTAAATTGAAATCAATCACAGCTAATCAGTTTTTATTTTGCTTAGATAGCCATGCCCATTAATTCAAAGGGCCCAAATTTACCACTACTGACAACCACTGTGGGAAAAAAATGCCTGTAAATCTGTGGATAATTTGTTTTTTAGTTTTTAGTACAAATATTTGAGTTCCTTAAATCATGTAAAATGCTCTGTAGGTCCAATGGATGCTGAAGATCATGGGAAGCGCTGGGTGATTTTACACTCAGAAGTCAGACTTGTTTTGGCAGCATGTGTCTCTCAGCAACTCTCATAAAAATGAATGGGGCAAAACTTACTACACTGCATCCAGTTCTCTTCATAAATCCACATCTGAAAGCCATTAAGATATTTAATAAAATGAAGGAAAAGTACATTCTTTAAAATGGCAATATTCTCAGAAGAATGAATGCTTATACTGCATCAGTAAGATAGAGATTAATACGAGAATGAATTCATCTCATTGAAGGTTTATTTCAAGATAAAACACCGTGTACCACTTGAATAGATGACCGCTGCATTTTGTCTGCCACAGTGTCTGTTTGGATACAGCCAATGGGAGTTGCCAGACATTTTTAATCTTACACATGAGAGTTTTCAGCTGAGAGTTGGAGTTGTTAAGTATCTCTGCTAATCAACTGTTCAGCCTTCTGCATACGACCAGCTGAACAAATATTTTTTTTTCATCATTGTGCTTGACATGGTGGAAATCAAGGCTCACAATGCAGTTGTAGCATGCCCCTTTGGCTCACTTTCATGTGTCACTGTTTAGTTTAGCAACTTACACACATTTATTTGAAATAACTTACAAACATGCAGATTTAGATATTTGGATTACTGGCTGTCCTACCTATGAGCAATTTCCAGTGTATGCACACAGTAGAATAAAGAAAGAGAGGGAGGAAGTCAGTCTGAAAGAAAGGAAATTTGCCCTTTGTTTTTTTTTCCCAGTGCCTGCTACTCCCACTTAGTACTTGACTGCCTTTGAAATGTTATTTTGTGCTCTGTTTCCCAGCATGCTACAGTACAACCTGGTACCGTCGGGTTTCCGTCTATTGACAATTGTTGTGCAGGCCAGCTGCAGTTGGACACATCGTTTGGTGTAACACACCGTTTATGTTGAATTGATAATTTCTATGATTCATCCTGTCAGGGAGTTTAAAATTAAAGTTCCCACCTTTGTGATTCTCTGTTGATATTTATGCAGCTGTTATAGTTCATGTGTTGACTGATAATGCATTACAGCAGTAGTAGTAGTTTTCATAGGATGGTCAAAAAAACTGCAGCTATTTCTGCAGCTTTAATGGAGATCATTTGTTGATTGTAGCCTCAGTGGTTGAACAGTTCCATCTCAAGAAAAGAAAGCTTCAATAAAAACTACAATATAAAAAATATGATGCTACATATAAAAGCATAAACAGGTAGCATAGGTACCTCTTTTTTGCATACATCTCATTGAAACTAGATGGAGGAAGGTTACACAGTGCTTATTGTGATCTTACTCCTCCACCTATTTGGAATTTCAAGGATGCGCTTATAGCAAAGGCACAAAAGCTAATGTACACTCACACATCTGTAATGTCTCGTATCTGCAAACTGTGTAAGTTTAGTGTCATGCCTGTACTGCCCTCTGTAGGTAATTACTGTAACCGTACGTGGGACGGCTGGCTGTGCTGGGGGGATTCAGCTCCAGGGACAGTCATGCAGATGTGTCCGGAATACTTTTTGGATTTTGACCCTGCTGGTGAGGCCTTAACATGCACACATACACTTACAGATACACTCACACATGAAAATATGCAAGCATTTTTTTATTTGTGTGTCTTATATTTTTGTTTTGATTCTCACGTTAAGTTTTTGTTTGTATAAATTTTATTTTTTCAGTGATTTGGTGGGTAGTCCACTTCATAAGCCTGCATTTTCTTGACAGAACTAATTATCTCTATGGAAAAGTGACAGTTTCATTTTCTGTTTAGCACCTCAAGTCACGTAAATCAAACCACAAACAATGTTTCTGTTTATGTTAATTATAATGTTGTCTTCAACAGAGAAGGTTACCAAAGTGTGTAATCCTAATGGCCAGTGGTTCCACCATCCAGAGAGCAACAGAGTGTGGACAAACTACACTCAGTGTCAGGCATACACCAAAGACAGACTCAAGGTAAAACACAATGCATGAGAGGATTTTAAAGAGTTAACAATGCTTGAAACGTTAAAAACACATTTAGTTTGGCTTCATCGACTACATTCAATCAATGTTACGAGGAATCAAGGCATTTAAAATTTGTCATTGGACGAGGAGCAGCATTATGAATGATCTTATGGATGAAGCAAACATTTGAGTGCACAATTAAATTTCCAAAACAGCAATGATACTGACATATTTTCTAAACATATTAGTAGGTTTGAAGGGACACTATGTAATTTTTTAAGTATTTTATTACTTCAAATCAACGTCTTCATAAATAGATCCTCATTGGTGTAAAATAACATATGCCACCAATCTGACTTATCCTCCTGGGCGAAGAATCACTTATCTGTCTTTACATAGAGCAGGTCGCTCATATGGAGGCTTCCATGTCTTTCCGGTCTATCAAAAACTATGAACTGCTGAGAGGGACATAAAGCACTACCTGCTACTACCCATAGGACAAAATGCATTTCCGCGTTTTGTGATTCACTTTTCACAGAGAAGCAAGGTGGAGAGGCGCCAGTTTTACTTACCCGGCACGAAACTAAAACCTGGACTGCACTTTTGGTCATAATACAAGACCATACTTATGCCGTGCCAAATCCTCATCACCAAAAAAGCGTAAAAGGGCAATAAAATGCCTGGAGCTCCGGGCTGGGGATCCACGGTGAGTGGCCAGCCGGGCTCACCGGGAAGTCCTCCAGACCGTAGGAGGGCTGTGGCGGTCCGTGGAAAAATGACCGGAGTTGGGGGCCGGGGGCTGGGGATCCGCCGTGATAGTGGCCACCCGGGAGTTGACCCATTCTGCTTACCGTAGTTCCAACCATGTTGCAATGCATGCAAAGTTAAATTTAACTACTAGATGCGAGAAAAAGTTACATAGTGTCAGTTTAAACGTAGTTATGTACAGCATAACTAGCATCATTTACCAGTGTTGCTGGGCTAAAAAACTACATTTTTGATTTGCTCTAATCCCTATAGTGAGAGCTGTGAAACGGTCGAAAAAAGTACAACACATCTCCTTTTTTGGGCATGGTGTGAAAATCTGTCCTGACAGCAGGAAACAAGTAGCCTAGCTATTGCGACTACAAAGCTCTGCGAGCGTAGTCTGGTCAAGCTGCCTTGTAAACCGACTTCTCAGAGGGCGGGCTTAACCTGTGTCTATCAAATGCCTCTTTGACGAGGCTTCAACCAATCAGAACACTCTTTCCTCTGACGTAGGCGTAGCGACTAAAACTGCTTGATCCAAAGAACTAGTGCATCATTGCCTTAAACACGCCACAATCGAGCTGTTGGAAATGCTTGATTTTCATTGCTCCCCATTCCTGGCGGAATCTGAAATTGAAGAGCCAGTCTGACTTGGTCGCGAAATTTTGTGCAGGTCTCAGGCTGGGAAACAAGGCCATAAGGGTTTGGCCTTGTTTAAAAAATACTACTGCTGCATACCATGTATGCTCTTATGTTCTAATTTGTTGTATGACATTCCCCGGTAGTTATATATGATCAGATTTGAAAATGCAAGACTACTGATAGCATCACACGAAAACTCGTTGAAAACTGAAGCGGACATTGTTGCCCCTCACTCAACGTCATGTAGAGTTATGTTTTAAATGTAAATGTACTGGGAATCTTCTTCCTCTAGTTTTTGATGTATGATTAGTCATTTGAATTCACCTTACAGTCTATACTGACCTAAAGTCATGTAGCATTTGTCCCACTTGATGAGAGATGAAGACGCTCACTGCCCTGCATGCAGATATTGCACTGTAGAAATGACCCTTGCCGTCATTCATTTGGCCACCAGTATGATTCATTCATGTTCATCAGTGCATCAAATTCATGGCCATTCAGGAAACAAAAGGCGGTCCAACCCAGTACTAGTAAGGCATACCTAATGAAGTGGCTGTTGAATGTATCTATTATGAATAAACCATATTTTTTGTCCTGTAGTTTGCCTTCAGTCTCTACTACCTAGCCGTGGTGGGTCACAGCCTGTCAATCATCTCCCTGATCATCTGTCTGATCATCTTCTCCTACTTTAAGTGAGTCATGACTTTACTTCTAATGTGTGATCTGACTCAACACCTCAACACTTATTATATACCCCTTTTTAGTTTTTGTTGGATGGCTTAGAAACTGGTATATGCTGCTTCTATGTAGGCCAATAATTAGGAAAAAAATGTTAATGTTTATGACATAATCACAACTGGTATGGTTAGTATACTCCTGTATCAGTTTTTGAGTAAATCTAATGAATGTAACTGTCAAGAAAACATGTTTTGGACCCCAAAATATTGTAAAATCCCCCCCAAAAAAACCTTAACAAGTTTGCTTTCCTTTCCTCTCTCTGTTTAATTTTTTTTTCAGGAGTCTTAGCTGCCAGAGAATCTCCCTCCACAAGAACATGTTTCTCTCCTTCATCTTGAACTCCATTGTTACTATAATGTGGCTCTCACTCAATGTGGCCAATAACCAAGCCATAAATGCCAGCAATTCTGTGAGCTACTGAATTTATCTTTCATCTACACCGATCATGCATAACATTGTGACCACCTGCCTAATATTGAGTTGGTCCCTCTGTGATATCTGGCATCTTTCTATCAGAAACAGCATTAACATTTTTGGCAATTTTAACTACAGTATCTTGTGTGTTGGATTGGATTACCTGGACCAGCCTTCGCTCCTCACCTGCATCATT
The DNA here is from genome assembly GCA_029721515.1 of Synanceia verrucosa. Classification (NCBI taxonomy): domain Eukaryota; kingdom Metazoa; phylum Chordata; class Actinopteri; order Perciformes; family Synanceiidae; genus Synanceia; species Synanceia verrucosa. Next base: position 15,419,150 of record CM056561.1, on the reverse strand, counting down.
GAGCCTTGGTCCCATATGACCTTGTCATCAGTTCATCACTGTTCCTTCCTTGGACCACTTTTGATAGATCTGACCAGTGCATACTGGGTACACCTCCATAAGAGCTGTAGTTTTGGACATGCTCTGACCCAATAGTCTAGCTATCACAATTTTCCCTCGTCAATTTCACTCAATCCTTATGCTTGCCCATTTTTCCTGCTTCTAATGCATCAAGTTTGTGGACAAAATGTTCATTTGTTGCCTTATTATTATTATGTCCTAGATGCAATCAGTGTTATTCGCTTCAACTGTCAGTGGTCATAATGTTATGCCTAATCGGTATATATACTGTATGTTACACAACTTAATGGTGTGCTCATTAGGCATTATAGGCATATCTTACTGCAGTACTCAATCTGTGGATGATTATCTATTTTGTAGTTCTGCACTGTACGGATTTGAATTGACACCATTTCCTGTCGGCAGGTGAGCTGTAAGATCCTGGCCGTGCTGACTCAGTATACGTCCACTTCTAGCTACTTTTGGATGCTGTGTGAAGGCATCTACCTCCATACACTCATCATAGTGGCTGTCTTTGTCGGGGAACAGCAGCTCTTCTGGTACTACGTCCTGGGATGGGGTGAGTCAGGAGGGTCTGTAATGATTCAAACAATCTATAGAGGCAGCATTTCAGTATCACAATGGAATGAGGGTATTCTATCAGCAGATGAAAATGAAGGAACTGCATTAGTACAAGACATTACAACTGCATTTTGGGGGTGATTATATCTGCCATTCATGCACAAAATGCTATTAATTCTCTGAATAATTTCTCCTGTACTCTCAGCAGACCATGTTTTCAAGGTTATCAGTACCATTTAATCTTCCAAAATTTCCTCTGAATTTATGAAAGCATCTGCATTTTAGTATTGAATTCTTTTGTTGCACTAAGAGCAGCACATTTCCACCACAATTCAATAGATAGATGTAACCTTGAAGCGTGGATGTACCTGTGCATAGATAAGTGGGCTTTTCATTTCAGCTCTCACGCAGGCATCCAACACTTATGTATAATTAATGGGATTCTTTTATGTCTCTCTAAGGCTCCCATCTTTTTATATCTGTACAGTATAGTGTGCCTGTAATAAACATGGCATATGTCAACTCAGTGCTGTTGCTGCTTTACAGTAGCTAGAGGTTCTCCAACTTGAGCTTTCTTTAAAGGGCCAATGTGTGGCATTTAGGAGGGTGTATCAGCAGAAATACAATTGTATAACCTCTCCACAGAGTGTGCCATCCCATATGGAAAAAAAACAGAAAAAAATATTAAAAAGTACTGAAATTCATTCATAAATACCCAAATCATACAAGTTTCATTTTGTTTAAATTTACTAAGGATCTTATATCCGGATTCACTGTTGTATGCTTTACATACAAGTTCCATACGAAGGAGATTTCCTACGAAGGAGATTTCCTTCGTATGGAACTTGTATGTAAAGCATACAACAGTGAATGATACATACAATATCCTTATATTTCTTTTTATTATCTGTAATCTGTAAATTTTTGTTACGGATTAAATAAATTACATGTAAGGTGTTTCAGGCAGTATCCAGTCTTTGTGCTAAGCTAAGCTACCTGTCTCGGTTCCAGCAACCCTCAAGAAAGTGAATATGAATATCTCAAGCCAAAATGTCAAACTGTCTTTAAAGTAAAATGACGAAAAGTAGTTTTATTTCAAAACACAATATATTGTCATGCAACTGCAACAACTTCTGTGTACATTCAGGATGTCAGTCTGATATTTCTGTCCTTGTTTCTCTGTCTTTCAAAAGGTTTTCCCATCGTTCCTGCCGTCACATATGCTGTGGCTCGTGGGCTCTTCTATAACGACAAGTAAGATGCAAGCGTTTGCTGTTCATCTATTATCATTACTATTAAGCCCAGATCAAGGTATAGTATAGGCTCTCTTCTTCCTGAGACCTTCTGCTACTCTGTTTCACGCTGAGAGGATTTGTAAGGTATTGATTTGCAAGTGGTATTTGTGTGAAGCCCTTTGTTTGCTGAGCCGAGCACTGATTATGCTCAATACTCACCTCACATCAGTGCATGTGAAGTCACATTTGAATAATGCATTTCTGGCTCTTTGTGTTTGTTTCAGGTGTTGGATCAGCTCTCACACACACCTGGTCTATATAATCCATGGACCCATTCAAGCTGCACTACTTGTGAGTAATTAATAAATGTATGTTTTATATATACATGTATAGGGTTCTCCCTTACATGATATAGAATTATTATGTTGATCTTGCTGTGTTTTGTCCCAATCATTTCAGTCACTTATGTTGTATATAATACATGCTTAGTTATTCACTACTGGTATTCACTTATTGTATATATGATGCTATAGTTTTTCTTTACTTGGTCATTTTCTACTGTTGTTATTATTCTTATTCTTTTTATATGCCCTTTTGTATGCCCTCCTTGTAATGTTGCACTATCCACTTTGCTGCTGTAATGATGCAAATTTCCCCATCTGTGGGACGAATAAAGGATTATCTTATCTTATCTTATCTTATCTTGCCCATAATAATACGCTATATGGTATGGTACAGGTTAGCACTATCGCCCCACAGCAAGAAGGTACCGGGTTCGAATCCTGGGCCCGGGGTCTTTCTGAGTGGAGTTTGCATGTTCTCCCTGTGTCTGCGTGGGTTCTCTCCGGGTACTCCAGCTTCCTCCAACCATCCAAAAACATGCATGGGGATTAGGTTAACTGGCTAATTTAAATTGACTGTAAGTGTGAATGTGAGTGTGAATGGTTGTCTGTCTCTATGTGCCCTGCGATGAGGTGGCGACTTGTCCAGGGTGTACCCTGCCTTCCGCCCTAAGACAGCTGGGATAGACTCCAGCCCCCCCGCGATACTATGAGGATAAGCGGTAGATAATGGATGGATGGATGGTACAGGTGTGAATACAGTGAATTCAGATACACTGCTGGTAGTTGTCAGTCAGTTTTAAATTTACTGCCTTTGTCGGGAGGACTGTTCATCAGAAACAAAACTATGAAACATGACATGACATGCAGAATGAGAGGAAATATGGCTAGGGTAGACTAATTTCCATGAGCTTTCATATAATTTAAAGGTGTTGTTAGAGTGCCACCGTCAGGTCAGTCATTGCCATTCTTCAGATACAGTAATATACAAAGGTGTCCCTTCTCTTCAACAGATGTCACAACAGATTTCTCTCTCTGTCTCCTTTCATTCATTATCAATCTATCTAGGTGAACTTTTTCTTCCTCCTGAACATCGTCCAGGTTCTAATCACCAAGTTGAAAGACACCCATTGTGCTGAATCCACAGCCTACATGAAGGCGGTTAGAGCCACCCTCATCCTCATCCCTCTGCTGGGAGTCCAGTTCATTCTTTTCCCCTGGAGGCCAGAGGGACACATAAGCCGGGCTATCTATGATTTCTTTGTCAATATCATCTGTCACTTCCAGGTATCGGTTATAATGAATTGTACATTAGAATTTGAACAAAAGGCTGATGGTAAATGTATAGGATTGAACACACTCCTACGGTGAAATTTTGTTCCAGTAAGCTATACTTCTTTACAAAATTTTCTGTCCCAATCACCATTTAACTCCATTTACATAAAGTAGCACACTGCAAAGCATGGTTGAGCCACTCTCTACTGCTGTTTTTGAATACATAAGTGCTCTTTGGCTTCTAGCTTCTGGAAATTATACCTTCAGCTACTCTGTGAATTAATATTAGAGAAACAGGTTTCAGGTTTCCAGTCTCAAATTCACGACTCAACTAGAGAAAAAGAAAGTATGCCTCATTTGGTTCACTTTTTTCAAATAAAACATGATGACAATTCATTTATATTTATTATTTGCAGAATAGTGTCACTGACGTCTGTTCATCTGGATATGTAATGAATATCCTATTGCTTTGCAGGGACTCCTGGTGGCAATTATATTCTGTTTCTGCAATGCTGAGGTACATTAAAACTATCATATTTTATGTTTAAAAGACACTTTTGCCAGGACTCGGTTGTTATGATCCCAAGATAACTGTATGAAACCATAAACTAAAATGAATTTTATTTGACGTCCAGGCCCAGACAGCGTTGCGGAGGAAGTGGGCTCAATGGAAAACTGCCTGGGGTAAAACACCCATCACCAGCAACCACAACAACTCCTCCATCACTGAAACCAGCCGTGCCACCATTACCTTGGAGGAGCCTGCTGCTGCGCTTTCTCAGCGAAAAAAATCCAGACACTTCCTGTCCGTCGTGCAGCAGAAGGCCAACGGGCAGCAAAAGACATGCAGCAATGGGGAAGTGGACATACTCAACAACTTAGAAACCACTAACATCTGACTGGACAAAGCATGGAGGTGATAGCTGACGTACCAAACACCCACACACATACTGTATGTAGTCACAAAAAGACAGGAGATGAAAAGAGAGGTTGGAGGTGAGTTTTCAAAATAAAGGTAAACTGAATGGGCAGTATATGTAACCTACAGATTATCTGACAAGCACTTACAAAGCTTGTCAACATACATGTTTTTATAGTAACAACTCCAGTTTTTGATGTGATCTGTATGTTGTTTTACATGCTGTCTGTTGTAGGAAAGATAATATAATAATCATTGACTTAGAAAACCAAATCAATACAATTACAATTTCCCTGTCTTACCTGTTTCTGTTTACCAAGAATATATATATAATACTACACAGAATTATATACATGAAAAGGCCTCAGAATTTTAGCTGCAAACAATGGCAATCTGTGTGTAACTGAGTACTGTGTAGCTAAATATGAGCTTCATCTGAGTCGAACTGATTTACATCCTGGAACAAAATAGTGTGCTAAAAATTATCGGCTACAACTCTCATAATTCAAACTTGGAGCCGCCGGAGCAGACCTTTACTGCAGAAGAATTACTGGCGCAGAGATAATGGAGCTGTGGAGTGCTGCAATAATTTCACTCTTCACTCAGCTACTCCATTAAAAACACAGGGTTTTGGCCAAAAAGTAGCAGGTATACAATACACTGTACATAGTGACATACAGACACTATGCTGTGTGTAATAATGCATGTGAGCAATGTGTGCACATGTGCTTCTCACAAAGAGTCCCTCCACCTTTATTACAATTGGTGGGGAAATGTTACTTTCCCTATTTAATATTCCATAATATTCACTTTCTAATGTGATAATTATTGTAATACAATGGTAAAACTAAATGGAATATGAAGCTTTAATACATTTTTTTTTATTATTTTTAGAATGAAAACATAGATGAGACAGTTCATATATGTGTTTAATGTGTCAAATATGGCTTTTGCAGACAGAACAAGATTGTGCCAAATTAGCATATAAATTATGAGAATTTTTTTTCCCAGCTCTTATTAACTCCGCATGGGAAGGAGATTTGTCCTTATTTTTATAGTGTTGGTATTACTTTATAATGCTCAGTGTTATTATTGTCATGGCTTTGGTGGTTTTAAATGGTCTGTTTCATGATTTCTGATGGATTGTATTATTGTTACAATATGCTTTTTTGCAAATTTCCTGCCACGTCACAGTTTTTCCATTGCACATGTACCGTGTTATATGTACACTTGCAGGGTGACAGTAACAGCATCTCTGTTTCTGCTGGAATACAGAGCAATTCTTCTGTCTGGCAGTGAGCTTGTACAGTCGCCCTCAAAATTATTCATACCTTTGTTAATTTTTATGATTTTTTTATATTTGTGATGAATGACAAGACTACACAATTCAAAAAAACTCTTCATTTCAGGGGTATTTTATTCATGAATTCCCCAAAAATACCATGTTCAAAATTATTCATACCCTAGTCCAGTGTCCTTTTTAATAGTCAATAGCATGGCCTTTGTTTTTTATAACTGCTTCTAGACAATTCTGACGTCATTGTCCCTGAACCATTTCTTGGCCACCACCTTGGCTGTATGTTATGGGTCATTGTCCTGCTGGAACGTCTAGTCGTGGCCAAGCTTGAGTTTCTCAGCAGATTCCTTAAAGTTTTCATCAAGGCTCCTGATGTAATCCTCCTTTCTCACGATTCTTTGGACCTTGATGAGATTCCCTGTGCCACTGGAAGAGAAGCATCCCCATAGCTTGACTGTGGGCATAGGTGTTCTTTGGCTTGTATGCTTCTCCTTTCTTCCTCCTGACATATCCAGCATCAATATGGCCAAATAACTCCAAGTTTGTCTCATCAGACCACACGATGGTTGACCATAAGTTGGGATCTTACATCAGATGAAGTCCAGCAAAGGCCAGGCCGTCCTTCACTGTGGGCAAACACAAGACGTTGATGTAGGTCCTCACTGAGCTCCTTCTTGGCCATGATGACCAGAAATTAAGAATGGCCAGAATGGTTTTCCTCTATTTTTCCTCTTCTAGAACAATGCTATTTTTTGTCATTGTTAAACATTTTGTCAACAAAACAAGGCATGGCAGCATTTTGAAATAGCTATAGGACAAAAATTAACACATTTGGGACGTTTTTGTTGAGATATTGTCAAGGGTATGAATAATTATGAACATGAGCAAAAATCACTTTTGGCCATAACTATTATTATGCAAATGAAGGTTAGCCAACTCATATGTGGATTAACATAGGAAGTACCAACATAATAACTTTTATAAATGAAGATTCTAAAGAAGAATGTTATTTTCGATGGAGTATGAATAATTTTGAGGAGGACTGTAGCTGATACAAATGTTCCAGTGTGGATACAGCAGACTATAATATATGGGGAATAAAACACAATTGTGCCACATATGAGAAGGCTCTGTTACGGAACAGTAATTCTCAACTCATTCTGTCAAGGGATACCACTTGTTCCAATGCCAGTAGAGAGATAGCAGTAACAAACATATTTGCAAAAAAATTGAAAAACATTCCAATAAAATGCCAAAAGAAAAGTTCAATTCAAGCATATTATTGTTTATATGTATGTATGTATGTGTGTGTGTGTGTGTGTGTGTGTATGGGTATTATTTACGTTACGGGGATATAAATCTGTTCACACAGTCACATCGTGGACATTCATCTTCCTTCTAGGGACAAAATGCATGTCCCCATAATGTTTTAGGCTGAAGATTTGGCGAAGATTTAATGTTTGTGTAAGGTTAGACTTTGGTTAGGGTTAGGATTAGGATTATGTGGGTACTGGTTATGGTTAGGGTCAAGGAAATGAATTTGAGTCAATGTAATAAAATAGAATTGAATAAAATATTTTTTTTATTCATCCCCCATTGGGGGAAATTCACCTGCCACAGCAGCATAGACAAAATCACAGACACATTGCAGTACTTAGAAAAAAAGCAGTAATGACATAATAATAATAATAATAATAATAATAATAATAATAATGGGATAGAATAAAATATTTACAGAGAACTAAATACAATGGAATAAAAAAATATATATTACTTGCATACATAAAACCGTTGATTAAACACAATTATCGGACAAATAAAGTGTTTTTTTTTCAATGTGAAAAAAGGCAGTGCAATTTTTTTCTGTGGAAAGTGATAGTGCATGAAAAAAAGTCCCTAAAGTAACGAGAGTAATACCTGTGTGTGTGTGTGTGTGTGTGTGTTTATTACGTGTGGAAATAAACCTATGTTATAGACTGAGATTAATTTATGGGTGTAATTATTTAATATCTGCTAGTCTGCTTGTCTGGTTGACAAATGTCTGTTACAGTACTGTACTGCAAATTACTTTGATGCTGCTGGAGGTACATATTGTCCTTTTACCTTGCAGATAATATTTTATGCACAGTATATGGAAAATTTATAAAACATGATGGCTTGGCTTACATTTCCTCCACTTGGTTAAATCACTGTCTGTCTGTCTGTGCAGGCTGTCTGACGCAGCAGCTGGACTGAACCATTTTACGTAAATAGAGGGGGGAGGGCGTTGAGAAATGTTTCCACAACATTCAAACACTGACAACCGGGGGAGGGGGGGTCACACGCTAACACACACACAGAAGGAAAACCGGACATTATCATCAATTAATAAACCCCCACCCTCGGACGCCCCGGACGGGACGTAGAAAGTGGACATGTCTGGGGAAAAGAGGACGTTTGGTCAGTCTAAATTATCAGTATTTTAAGTATTGTTCAAGAGCAGAAAAGGACGAGGTCCCACCGAGATTTGAACTCGGATCGCTGGATTCAAAGTCCAGAGTGCTAACCATTACACCATGGGACCGGACAGTACCAGCGCCTTGGCTCGTTTGGTTAAGAAGCGCGAAAATAACATTCAGCAACGCTTTTGTTTTAATAATAAATGTGATCTCTGACATTGTCGTCCTCGTCATAGATATCACAAACCTGATTATGCCTCATTATTAGGCCGGTGTACCACGATATAGCTATGATTTTTACAATGGTATTACTATTAGCTCACATCTATGCTAGGTTAGCATATCTTGTTGTCTAACCTATGTGTCTAACATGCGTGAATTTCGTCCTAATGCGCCCTCAATCCCAATCCCAGGTTACCCGTGGAGCAAAACAACCCCCCGAATTTAACGCTTACTGTTACCTCCGATCTAAAAGACCGATACGTGGCTTAAATGCCTCATGTTGATGGCATGTGGTTGATGGCAATAGACAATTCACATAGGTCGTGAACGTGGTGTGACCTATCTTGATACTTCTGTACGTTTGGTTACAGCCAGAGGACACAGCGTACTACATGCAATAGTGGAACTACCACAAGGTGGCAGTAGATGACCTATCTGTCTTTCTTTACGGGAGCCCTCTATTGTGGTCATACAGTGATAAACACATGGTCATGTTTTTGGGCATGTGTTAGATGTGAATGCAGGCCCACATTTTAACTTAAACTGTCTCCAGTCTTCGCTCACATGTATTGGTGCAATTATGCTTTAAAACATCCAACTGGCAGAACATAATTTATGATGATGTTTACATTGTAATCTAATCTAAAAATAAATTCTGATTATCACCGCCACTGAACTTCTGCATTAACAATTACCAAAGAAGCGTGATTGTTTTGCTGCACAGTCTCTCACGCTCTGTATGGCTGTGTGGCTGTAAGCCTGACCCGTACAGCTCCATTCACCCGTAGCTCAACGCAGAGGGTGCTGTGAGGATACATTAACATGATGTACCAGAGCTTAGTCTGTACTAACAGCTTAATGCACACACACACACACACACACACAGCCCTATACTATCACAATCCCTACCACGTGTCCCATTAAAGACTAGTACACACACACACACACACACACACACACGATCAGGCATTTACACAGGCTACATGACACATTTAACCAGCTACAGGACTGGTGGTAAATCAGTGTGGTTAATGACCTTGATGACCTTGGATGCAGAAATGTGACTGAAATCAATGCAGTTTTAGGCTGTCTGATTGTACGGAATGTTATCTTCAATGGTTCAACCTATGCCCCATATGCTGGAAGTAGGTCAACCACACAGAAATACATTAATATTGTATGATTACTTGTTTTCAACTTCTTGCTATGTGATTTATGATTTCACATAATGCTAAACACTCAATCTTGTCAAAGAGCATGGCGAGATCAAATTGTTTTTCCTGGTGAAAAAAAATTCCAGTTGTGAAAGTGATTAAAACACAGTGATAAAAAATGTTTTTTGACTTTAATAAGGTAAGGGATTTTTACACTGGCTCAGGATCACTGCCACAAAGGGTTTCCAGAACCTGACCTAGGAGCAGTCCCAACAAAGCACTGGTAAGTGGGTTACTGGGAGTCAGCAGATTCCCGTTTGGTTCAGTTTGAGATTTTTGTTGACTCAAATGAGTTAACAGGATAGAACAGGACAGGAAAAAGTGTGAAACAAAACAAAAAAAAAATCTCCCTCTGAGGCAACCTAAATAAATTCCAAGTGAGACAGACTATCTTTAAGATAAATGAAAAAAAAAAACATCTATACATTTCATCACCAGCTCCATGTTAATTAGATAAAAATGAAATGTAAATTCTATGAATAATAACAACTTTTAATTAATCAGTATTGAAGGAATATGAATGATAAAGCTAGAAATTCAGATGAAGAAATCTACTGCCATTCTGTCCTTTTTTCAAGTACTTTTAATCCTCTAATAATAGACTGGAACATTAAGATAAGTGTCTGTCTGCCCACTATTTAAATTATAATTACAGTGAAAGAAGAAGCGGAGAAAGGCAACAAAGAAATGTGATTTTAACAGTTTTGTACATGAGCTGTGCCAATTAATGGTTTTAAATGCTTGTTACAAACATTCATCACATTCTGTTCTTAACCCACTTGGATTCCTGAGGTCGGCTTGGCAGAAATGAATTTATCTTGAAGTCACCATGAGTTTTTTTCAGCTGGTTGTCTAAATTGCAGTTGATTTCTAACAAAAATGTGTTATACGAAGTTACATCCAGCTATGGTAAAGATGAAAAAAAACATTAAAAAGTATGAAACAATGATGATGGATGTTTGATGATGTCTTTCTTTATTTTATGTATTCTCATTATGTACAGTATTGCATGTTGTTTGGTCCACAGCTAATATGTCTAGAGAAAAATCAAAGTATCAAAGCAAATCATTTAGATCAAAGCATCATTCTGCCTAAATATAGCCTCTTTTGGTATCTTTTTTGGTATTTGGTATCTATTTCCTACAATAAAAGTTGTGTGTAAGGGAGCCACAGTCATTGTGGGAACCCAAAAGCACAACTCTGAGATCCTGGTCTTTTCAATTTCACAGTTCTTTTACGGTTGATGCAGCAACTTGGTTTACAGGCAAGGACTGTGGCACATGGGAATTAAGGGAAAAACCAAAAGTGCTCCTGATGAGTGAGTGACCAAAAATAAAAGAACATCAAAACTACAAACAAAAGGCGCTCTTAAGGAGGTAAGCAATCCAGTCACTAATCTACAAACAACAGATGCTTCTATAAAGGTAAGTATATAACTAAACCTAATCCCACAAAGTGCAAAGAAACTAAATCACTCTTTCCAGAGGTCACACTTGGGATAAGACAAAAAACTTGTCGAAATGGTCAAGGGCATGGTGCAACAATGAACACGTGGGATAAGACAAACTTGCAGAACACTGAATATGACAGGTAAGACATGGCACTGTGTCATATTTTTTATTATTTCTGATATAAATTTCTTTTCTCTTCTCAATGTCTTGGTGTGGAGCTTCTTGACCAGTCACAGTTTCCATCAAAATACTGTAAAAAAAAAAGAAAAAAACAAAAACTAAATATGGACAGTTTATTAGCAGTGGCCCAAACCTCATCAGGAATACCAATTTGTTATGGATTTTTTTTTTTTTTTCAAAATCTGACACGCCTCCTGCATTCTTGAAAGTCATGTGGACACTGTGGACATGTGAGTCTACATAAAGCTGTGTCTGCTATGACACAACAAGCCATTCCCTTGCTTATTGGTGTCTGTACATAGTTGCCTGTCAGTCACATGTGACCTCAAAAGCTCTGATTGGATCCAGCTACCTCACTTCAACCCAGCAGGAAGGCAGGGATGTTTATGTAACACAACCTCAGATTAGCACCTTTGGACCCCCTGCCCCCCCTCTCAGCCTTGTTCTTGTAATCTCCCTTGATCTCATTTTGTCACCTCTCTCACTCTCTCTTACTATTCTAGTGGGCAGGATGTGGTCTCATAGAAACCCACATCTAATGCTTTTTTTCCACACTGACACACACAACTTGCTGTCTCTGGATTTTCCTACACAAATCCTGTATATACAGTACATATTAATATACAGTATATGAGAACCCCTTTAGCTTCCCTTGGCAGAGAGTGACCTTTTCCCTCCATATCTACTCCTCCCCTCCTCCTCCTCATTCGTCATTCCTGCCATCATCTTGCCTCCTCTCCCTCCATCACAGCATTTCTGCCACATGTGATCTTGTCACTCCGTGTCCTCGCTTCACGCTTGCCTGGCTGTGGTGTGTGTCACCCCATCTGACCTCCACAGCGGAGGCAGTAGTAATATAAAGCAAACTGAAATCCTCAGCTCTTGTAGGCTGAGTTGGAGTTGGAAAATTAACTTGAATTAACTTGACTTTAATTTGTGTGCAGTTTGAAACATTACACATACATACTGTCATTTGAATGTGTTCAAAACTTTATTTTAGCACTGTTATATCACCTCCACGTTCCGCCTTTTCTCTAAACCACTGCTATTTTTCTTATTAGAGAAAACGCCCATGTGGTCATAGGATTGGAAACACAACAATTCACAACATTTCCCAATAAAGCCTCCTTTCAACACAGTGTGTGATTTGTCCAAGGACTGCCCTTGGTTTGTGCCTTAATGCTTGCTGTCACACAGCTGTGCTGCATCTCTGCTTTCTTTTGTTCCAGCTGTCTCATCTATTTATCTTCTGCGCTGTAATCAATGTTTACAATAAAGGCTTGCAGTGGTACTTTAAAAGGATCAACGACCTACCTTGAAACTGTGTGCATTGGTGCCAACTTGAAATTAATACCTGCCAACCTACAAAATAACACCAACATTTAGTGGTTGTCTGTCTGAACTGGGTGTACCCTGCCTTTCACCATAAAACATAGACCATAGATAGGCCCCCCTGTGACCCTATGTAGGATAAGCGATAGAAAATGAATGGATGGACAGTGGGACTTATAAACATGGTTATGTAACTAACAAGATAACTGTAACTTTTTTCAAACAAGCAAAGTGTCAATTTATATAGTTACCTGTTGCCAAACTTGAACACAAGTATAGAATTTGAGGAAATGCATATGCAGGAAATGCAGTTTTGTTATGTTACGGAGTACGAGATTAACACTGTCTTATGCTTTGATTCTCAGAATGAGACAGTATCCAGGGGAAAGCCAGGATGATGAAGGATAATGACCAGTTGGATTATGATACTCCATCATTCACTCAGTAAAAATATATCAGGATAAAACTTTTGTCAGTAGACTACAAAGATATTGAAGGCCCCAATGGCTGGTTTTGCCTTGGACCCCCAAAAGACTAAATACACCCCTGGTTATAATGGTAATTATCAGATAATGGTAAACTATGTCACCTGACATTTCCCAAGATTCTTTGAAGGCAGTTGCTTTACCTTTGGCCATACATAAAACTCTAATAATAGCACATAGGCAAACTGTATTGCATTAAATACATCCTAAAATGCATTAATTGCAAGTCTTCATAAAAATTACCAAATTTCCCTTTCCCTTATGTTATATTTTCTCAATTGATGAGCTTGAACCTGTCTTTCTTGCAGATTGGATTTCATTTCCCTCCAAAATAAAAATTTAGACATCTCACAAATCAAAAAATATGCCCAAAATCCTAGAAGTATGCGTTAATGGGGCGGTTGTCATTTTCTCCCAACCTTATGTCCTGCAGAGAGGACTTTGTTGTTTGTGGGAAAAGGTATATTCTTTGACAGAGACCATGGAAAATTTAACACAAACTTTTGATTGAATATCCTTAAAATAGTACACACAAATTATTGTGTCCATCCCACTATTTTTTTTCAGGTCAACTTTGTGTGTTTACATTTTCACAGATGCAAGACTTTTACCCATACAGCATCATTATGCATGCTCACACTCCAGGAGCCACTTACCAATGGAAGGCTCACTCCAAAAAGAGCGCTATTCAAACACCATGCAACACAAACACTGCTCATTCATTCCTGCGGAGCAGAAAGAGCTCTAAATCTGTCTGAAGCTGTGTTTTTGCTCCCAGACTCCCTCCAGGTGGGACACCTCTGATAAAACCCACAGACTACATACTGTACCGAGGAGAACTCCCACAGACAGGCTTATACTGTAAGCAAAATGTGTGTGTGTGTGTGTGTGTGTGTGTGTGTGTGAGAGAGAGAGAGAAAGAGAAGGAAAGAGTAACACTGTCAGACAAATAACACTGAGACAAAAAAGGCATGAAAATGCATGCATGTTAAATTACTCACTTCACAAGTAATGCATTATATATCATAGAACAAAATCTTTATTTATGAGCAAATAAAAATAACATATCAGACAGTATGTGTTGGAAGAGATACAAGGATTTCATAATAATAATAATAATAATAATAATAATAATAATAATGTTGTCAAACCTATACTGAATGACGAGTGCAGGGTTAGGTCATAATAATAATAATCATAATAAGAATGAGAATAGCAAGAAGAAGAAGAAAAATACAATACATTTTTATTTACAGCCGACATCACACCTTTCAAATATAAAATGCGGTTCACAGTTCTTCACAAGGGAAAATAAAAACAAAACAAACAGAAAAGCATAAAATACATCCAGGCATGTAGATGTACATGAAGCAATGAAAAACAGGAGTCAATAAGAATAAAAATATAAGACGTAAAAAAAAAGGAGAGTGTTGTGAAGGGTTTCGGCCCGGCAGCTGAGATTCTAATAACAAAATTACAGGGGTGAGTTTGAGATGATAACTCTGGAAGCTTTTATGACCTTTTGGTTTGCAAAATTGTCATTTGTCAATTTTTTTACGAGAAATTTTAACCTATGCTTTTCCTGATATGACACGTAAAAATGTAATTCCCTGTATGACAATAAATTGAGCTGCTCCAATTTACTATATATATATATATATATATATATATATATATATATATATATATATATATATATATATATAATGACAATAAAGGCTTTTGATTTGATTTCATAATTTGTTTTGGTCAACAGAAAAGCAAGCACTGAAAAGCAATGTTGCTGGCATAACAGGGTTCCTCCTGTCTGATTGGCTTAGAAAGTCTTGGGCTGTAATCCATTGGAGGTTAGGGCAGGTTAAGTGGTTTTCTAAAAGAGAAGCAGTGTTAATGGTCTCGTTTTAGCATTTTAAGAGTTGTGCGACCACACACTAGACTTCATGCTCTTTATTTGAAATAGGTCCACATACAAGACTGTGGTGACTGAAAACTCCTGAGTAATGTCATAATTTTAACCACAATTTAAGATTTTCTATTTCTATGCAGCGAAATGACAAGAAGTCAGTGTTTCCAGTCTGTGGAGCAGCATGTAGAGCAGACCATCATGAGACATTCATTTTCCACTAAAACCCAGATTAATGTTCCTTGAGGTTAGAAGCTTCTTAAGGTGGGTGACCCCCAGTAACCATTCAAAGGAAGATATATTTGATTACTAAATAATCACTGACTGAAGTCTGTCTGACTGTTTCACCATTTATAATAAAAAGAAACACCATATTAAACACACTTGTATATATAAAATATGGACTATATGGATAAGGCTTTGTGATGTCACCCATATGTTTCTGAAGAGCCATTGTTGCTTAGCTCAAAATGGGTGGCTCCAGCTGTAAAACCCAGTATCGCAGAAAGGCATATAAATAGCACAACATTACGTTATGTCTCTTTGTGGGTCATCTGTATGCCATGCAACTGTCTGCAGGTTTAGGTAATGAAAGCACTCAGGGTTAGAAAAAACATCATGGAATGTAAAGTAACACAACTATGAAAAACACGTCACCAAAAAACACATCACTAATGCAACTTCCAACAAAATAAAACACGTGATATATAAAAAAAAAGAACAAATACGTACATGTAAAGCCAGTATATTGTGATAGAGTGTATGTTTGAACAGCTATAGATGAAATAACTACAGCTGTGAAAAGTTCAGTTAGGTTAATTCTGTGCGTGCTTATCCCAGCATCTGATTTTGTAAGTGTCTTCTCCCCCTCTTAGGCCTCCTCTGCACACTACACTAGTGTGCAACAAACACTGCAAGCAGGGACACTCTTTGTCAAACATTTACCTAAGGCAGTCAGGTCAGGGAGCTAAGAGCGCTATATCTAGGGAGCCTTTTTTCTATTCTCTCCTCTGAATCAGATTGTCCCGCCACACATTTAAAATCTAAGCTAAATTAGTTTGCATCAAAGATTTACACCCAAGAGCTTACAGCTTTATTTCCTCACCATTGATTTTACTTAAAGCTGACAATTTAGCTTGCCTTAAACATTTATTCATAGACTGACCAAGCTCGCCCTCCCTGTCATTCAGTCGTACACATACAAGCACAGACGCATACAATTCCCTTTTCCCCTCTTGCATGAAAGATTCAACTTGGGCATGTCAGGGAGCTTATTGCGTTGCTCGGATAGCCCCAGCAATACTGCTATTCCTCTTTTGCCTCACAGCTTTTTAAAATGTCAGCGTTTGTTGGGTGGTTGTGTAGCACCAACAGAACTTCATCTGTGGTGTAAATATGAAGCCAAGTTGTAAAAGTGGCAAAGTGGTGCTCACACTGATTGTTTTTTTAAAATAAGAAATCCAAGAACATTGTATCAGTGAGCATCATGATATCAGTGTGTCATACGAATGTATTGGATTTGATTTAATCCATGCAGCTGTGTGCAGTATTCATTTGTGTTTGTGTGTGTCTTTTTGTATCCTGTATCCATTTGCAGGCTTGAGTCAGGAGAGGTTGGCACACCAGTGTGTAATTTTCTATGTATAACTCTGGCTCCAAGGCATTAAGGTCAGGGTTGCCAGAATACATTTTTTCTCTTTTTATTTTTTCTTTGAAAAAGAGATCCAAACACCCACTGTACACAAAGCAGAAATAAACATATGAAAACATACAAATACAAAACATATATGCTGGCATGACTTCGGGGCACACATTATTTTTTTCCATTTGGCTGTGCAGCTGGAGAAAATAACAATAATTTTTCAAGTCCCCACCTCTCAGTTGAGCTTATATAGATGTGCACCTGTTTGTCTGAGAAGCAGTATAAGACGTCAGTATGTAGCCTACTTTTGTACGAGGAAATTACCTTGGTAGCCACAGAGACATCCCTACACATAACCACATTACATGCAAACATGTAAACATGCACTCATGCGCCACATGCAGAACAGTGGCGTGTCCAGACTTTTTCGCAGGGGTGGCCCAAGTGGGGCACCAAGTCATGCGGGGGTGGCCAGCAGGATTAGGTGATATGTCAGATTTGTCTTTTATGATTAATTTTACTACTAAAATTACAATCTTAAATGTTAGTATAAATTGAAATATAAACAGAACTTGTAATCATGACACAAAAGCCTTGTAAAACAAAGCCTTAATATTTATTTTTTATGAGAGGTGCAAAATATAAATAATAATGTAAAGTGTTGATCAAATCAAACTACTAAATAGATGCAAGGTGGCACCTGGGGTAGCCAATCAGATTTCAGGGGTGGCACATGCCACCCCAGGCCCTTAGACACGCCCCTGATGCAGAAGTTAAAGTGATCTCACATCTCACGTCACTATTTGTGTTATGTTCATTGTAAAATGTGTTGTGTCTAAAACTGGGTCAAAATATTTTAGTTTTGCCAAATAAACCAATAATAATATTGTAGAATTGTTTAAAGTTAACCCATGGGTCAATACTATTTATCAGAATTGTTGTTGTTTCCGCTATGATGATAATAATTCCAGCATTTTTGTTACTGCTGTGCAAAGCCATAGACCATATAAAATATGTACGTAGTCTTGTCCATAAGTTTCTAAAATATCTTAGATAAATATGGATGAACTTAAGTCAACCAGAATGGTACAGGCTACAACCGAAATGTATGCTACCTGTACATAAATACTCTCAGTATTAGCAGATACAAGTAAGCAAAAAAAAACAATTCACCTTTTCTTTCTTATCCTCATGAATGATCCAGTCACATGTTTGGTGTTCTCTTTAAACCCTAGAGCTTAGCATGTGCTTCAGGATGTTGTGATCTATGTCACATGTGTCTGCTCATGAATGCACCAATGTTCACGTTAGAGTTATGCATGACAAACACAGGGAAGTTGTGTAGTGAAACATGCATGTGGCTACATTGAAACTGTCTCTGGTTGACACTGACATCTGGTTGAGATCTTGTTTGTGCACTTGTCAGAAAAGGGAGATGACCTCAGTGAAAGGTGTAGGAGGTTCTAAATCTTAGCCAATGGATTTGTGAAAATTTATGATGCAATACGTGTTTTTGTAATCTGACAAAAATGTGGAATAAGAAAACAAAGAAAAAAAAATCCCTGGAACACCATAAAATGCCCCAAACACTACGAGCCAAAACGAGACAATTGGCTTAAATATGACAACTGTGTGTGAAACTTGAACGTGACTGGTGAAACTTTTCAGTGCATTCCGTGCAAGAAAATAGACGAAAATAAAAATAAGTAAATGGAAAAAAAGATGAATAAAAAAATGTTGACACCAGCATTCAGTGGAAGGAAATACCGACCAACCTAAGCCACTATGTCAACAAACCAACAATGGTAGGTTGAGGATGAACTGGTTGAAGGGAGAATGGCTCTGTCCTCTCCTTTGAAACTTGCTGCCAGTTTCCAACCAAGGGAAACAAGAGTGGGATGTGTGGCAACTTACATAAAAACAGAATTCTCAGTGGCAGGAAATTGCCAGTTTTGAGTGAGTGTACGTGTATGATTTCATAGTTCAATGAAATTAAATCAAAAAGAGACAAAACTGCCACAAAAAAAAAAAAATAAGGGGCAAGAAATGCACTCAGGAACACCCTGCTGGGCAGCTGTGCTTGTACTGTGTTATAAAAAGACAATCCTCATTTTTTATACGTTGAGTTTATATTATAGCAGCAGTTGTTAAAATTCTTCAGGCTGGGGTTCCTCATGAGAAAGTGTGTCGTCTGTGGACCTGCAGCTTTTAAATACCATCAGTCCTGTCATGTGAGGATCCATTTTGGGTTGTGACGCGATGCTGGGGGAGCATTACATTACACTGTTAAATGAAACATGGCATCAACCCAGTTTTGAGGGATGTTTTCAGGGGATTATATGTGGTAAATAAAGGAGGAAATTGAAACATGTTAGTGCGGACGAGCGCAACAATTAGACTGGAATTTCAACTACGTTTTCAGAAGTCAAATACCTCCCATTAGTTTGTTGTGTGAAGGGATATTCACTGTTTCCAAATGCAGACGGATTCATTTGAAGCTGTGTTTTAAGGCCTCCTCTCTGCCAATCGTGACGAATCCCACTAGGGCAGAGGTCACGAGGGACCAGAAGGAGGGGCGAAATGAAAACAGCGAGCGGAGAAAGGAGGCTGAACATGCTTTGTCATATTTTTTTTTTCTTTAAATCTTACCTCAAATGAGAAAAACAGAGTAAAATAAATGCACTGTTGTTTTTGTAAGATCAGACATTAGGTGACACACTGTAAATAACTCGGAACGATTTTGAATGTTGATGTTATTTACTGCATGGTGGACAGAAAGCAGTGAGGAGTGATGCAAGAACAGATGACATGGGGGGGGGGGTGTTGGTATTGTGCAACAACTCGACATTGATCAGGGCTGTCAAATGATGACGCGGCAGTCCATTGTCTCATCTGTCTGCAGTGTGCTGCCTCTTTCTCTCCTTTCTGTCTTTCCTCCCCTCTAAATCAGCTGGCATTTCTTTGTCCACATTTCAGATACAGTCTATACAAATTCTATATGTATGTAATATGTATATAATATGTATATAATATAATACAGTATAATCAATTTATTGTAAAGAGAACTTTAACAATGGTCTTGTGTTTTTCCTTAGGGTATTTACGTGATTATGTGATGTCCAGATGAATCAAAGCCTTGATTAGTAAACTAAAAAAAACAAATACTTGTATCCTAATTTACTTGACCATTTCCATTTTAAAATGCCTTAAGCTTCTGCTCCACACTTAAGAGGGAAATGTTTGATGATTTAGTCCTCTACATTTATATGTAAGTTTTCCCAATTTTTTACAACATTTTTTGTGTTAGTAGCAATTATATTTACATATTACCATATTATCATTTACCATATTGCACTGTTTTTGTCTGTTTTTATCACATAATCGGAGTTTTTGCATCCATATTTATTCTTAGCTTCTTTTGGTTCTTATCGCTGCACCACATCTACTGTATGTGTTTATATGTTTATCTGTCATGCACCAAGATACCAAGTTAAATTGCTTGTTTGTGCAAACTTACTTGGCAATAAACTTGTTTCTGATGTGTTTTACATATTAAACCGAGGTTAATTTGATAATTCCACAATGAAGAAACCCCATATTTTGTTCTTTTGACAAAGAAAAACTATTCTTTTCAGCACCTTGGACACTGACAGTTTTTGCTGATGCTTCCTACAGTATATACAGTACAGATGGCAGGTTATGATAGGGCTGATTAATGACTGTGCAGTGGGCTGCATTCAGACTGGCTGGAAGTGTCTGTGCTGGGTGTGTTTCCTCTCTCCAGTCCAGCCACTTCACATTAAAAGCTTCCTGAAGAGCTGAAATGAGTGGAAACAATCCATCATATAGATATTTTCCCCTCAGCCAAGTCAATATAACACAGTTCTTGAATTCTTTTTGTATAGCACACTCTGCTCAATAGAGCCATGTTGGCTTTGTATTTTCCCACAAGTGAACCCTTTTTGGCTCCTGGTAGTACCTTTTATAAAGGTAACTCATGGAACCTTTTGAGAGATTTTTACATATAATCCAGCATTAATAGTTACCCTTTGAGATGTTCTACAGAGAATCCTTATAATGCTTCCTCCCAGAACCCTCTCTGGGGGTTCTGTCTAGATCCATTCCAACCTCCAAATGTGCTAATGTTCGCTTGAAATCCCTTTTTTATTTCAAGGTTTTTATCTGGAACCCACCCAGGGGGTTCTGACAATATTCTTTTTATAGGTCTAGGGTCTCATCTAGAACCCACCCAGAGATCCTCAGGGCATTCCTAAATGGTTGGGGTTGGTGTGGTGAAGTGTAACCCAAAAGGTGGAACCTAGAACCCTTTTGGAACCCTTACTTCTAAGATAAATACACTTGAATTGCACTTGAATGCAAAAGCAAACATGTTAAATTGCTGTCAAATCAAACCAAAGAAAACATATGTAAAGGGGAAAGACCGCAACCAACATAAAAGATAAAAACAACATTGTGACAGAAGTGAAACAGACTGGCCTCAGATATCTCATATTGTGCTGTCAAAATAATGTTATTGTCGAACTTTACTTTGCATGTAAGGATTTGGAACAGCATCCACAGGGGGGACAGAATAGAATAGGAAAGCAATCGCAGTATAAAAAAAGATTTGAAGACTGTCGAAGGTGGTTTGTTTTGAGCTAGTGACAATGCCTGTGCACAGGCTATTAGCACTTTAAGTTTATGACACGTTTAAGTGCATGCCAATGTTTGACCTATGGAATTATAGGTTATAATAGGGTACTTTTGTATTTCAGAGGCACTCTCTATATGCTGTCCATGTTACATTCCTATTATATCCACATTCTTGAAACTAGTCCAACACATTTTCTGTCTGTTTGATGTATTCTATCCTGCAGGAGCACATACAAGACAGAAGAATATAAGAATGTGTAGCTTACAGATGGCAACACATTTTGGGCCATTCAAAAATACATGTGGATGGATAAGATAAAAGATGTGTGGAAAAAAATTCATAAAATCCAAAAATAGATTTTGTGTGATTTTCTGTGCATTTGATTGAAGGGATAAAATCATGCAATCCAAAACTGAATTTTTTTATTCAGAGTTGTGCTTCCATCTACACTCAATTTCAAATATTCTGCTTATGTACAGGAATAGCTAAACCAATTAAACCAGATTGACTCAGTCTGACTGGAAAGAATGCAGCAAATTTGTTGTGAATTTTGGTTGTTTATTGATGTTGGAGGCCAATGATGACATTATTGAGGACCTGGAGGTCGATGCAGAGCTGCAGGGAATGAAATTTCAAATGGAGACAGAGGAAAGGCCTTTTTGTTACTGACACAGCTCCCTCCCCAGACTGTGTGATCCTCTGTGTGGCTACATAACTGCCAAAATATCTCAGAGAAACTTGTGGCACACAAGGGTGACACCGCTACCAATCTTCTCACCGCACACTGCGAATTTGATCAAAGAATGTGTTTGCCAACTGCTGCAGCATTCCTTTAGGTTTGTGCTATTGCACTGCTCCTTGTGCTTTCTGACTGCAGCTGAAAAATCAGTGTGAGGACTGCATTCATCCAAGTAAAGGTCCAGTCATGTGTGAGAGCCAGTGCGCCGGAGCTCGGCCTGCCTGCGACTATTTGCTTTTCCAGCTGTTTCCTAGACTCACCCTGTGAGTGGGAGAGAAAGTGGTGTGTACGTGCATGTGTGTTTGGAGGTGGGGAGAGGGGGAGCTGAGGCGAGATGGAGAGAGTCTGAGTTCTAGGAAGGAAGACAGTGAGGAAGAGAAAACTACAGAGAAAAGAGTGTGTATTTAAGTGAGATTGTCTCCTGTTCCTATTACGCAGTAGTGTGTTTGCACAGTGGAAACATCCTAGGACAACCAGGTAACTCATACAGTACATAGTCTCTCTCTCTCTCCCTCTCTCTCTCATATACACACATACACAGAGGAAGATGAAGTCCTGTGTGCACATGCCCCCACACAAACACGCCCATATGCTTGGCTGTCCCTCATATAGACTGATCCGCCTCTCAGACACAAAGCCACAAGGGATGGCCTAGATTCCAGCACATGCACACACAGGCATGCTGTAAAAAACATATCATGCATAGCCTACACATTTGAATGTCAAGTGTATACATAGTATAATGTGTAAATGTGTAAACAAATGTGTTGGGATGTGCATGTGTAAACCATTCTATTTTAGATGGGATTTCTGCATTTATTTGAGCAAAACAAAACAAAAAATATCACAGACTTTATCATAGTAGCCTATAACCATTTAGCTTCGACATTTATATTTAGGCACTTGGCCAAGTGTCTTTTGAGATTAGCATCATGAAGCCTGCAGCAGTTGAATTAGCCTCAAGGAAGATAACTTTAGAACCAGAGAGACCCTCCAATATTCAAAGATGTCATACATGTGATATAAACCATACTGTGGCATAGCTGGCTATACTAACAGTAAAAAATTCAGATTGGTCAATGGTGACTGTTTTTATATACATATATATATGCAGTTCAGGTTATAAATAGAATAGTAGGCCTATAGTATAGTATAATGTACAGATTGTGCTGCAACAGTATATTGAATATATCTCTATGACTTTGTATGCGGCGGCACGGTGGTGTAGTGGTTAGCACTGTCGCCTCACAGCAAGAAGGTACCGGGTTTGAATCCCGGGCCCTTTCTGTGTGGAGTTTGCATGTTCTCTGCGTCTGTGTCTGCGTGGGTTCTCTCTGGGTACTCTGGCTTCCTCCAACCATCCAAAAACAAGCATGGGGATTAGGTTAATTGGGTAATTTAAATTGACCGTAGGTGTGAATGTGAGTGTGAGTGGTTGTCTGTCTCTATGTGCCCTGCGATGAGGTGGTGACTTGTCCAGGGTGTCCCCTGACTTCTGCCCTAAGACAGCTGGGATAGGCTCCAGCCCTCACGCGACCCTATGAGGATAAGCGGTAGATAATGGATGGATGGATGGACTTTGTATGCCTTGTATTTGCATTTCTCTGCTTCAGTTCATATCACTCAGTATGTTTACATGCACTTAGAGAAATTTGACTTATTGCCTCAGTCCTGCTAATATCAAAGTTTTAAATTCCATACATACACCTTAGTCGGGCTGTAGTCGAACCTAACTTTTCCAGCATGTATATGCAAATCTTGGTTAGCTGGACTATTAACTGACCTGCGCACTCCCCCTTCTGGAAGTGACGAGAGCACGGAAGCAGTCTTGTTCTTTATCCATGACGCCAGCCGGAACAATGCCAATGCGAAAGGGCATGTAAGCGCCACCTAGTGTCTCGGAGTCAAATGTACCTCATTCAATAATTTGATTCTCTTACCGCGCATGTACACTTGGATTTCTTGGAAACTCCAGTTAAGTCCTTAGCTCAGTTACTGCCAATAGCTTGGCTTAGATGTGCACATAAACGTACTGAGTGTGTGCTGCATAGACCATCTAGAGAAATGACAAAGGATGAATTTAAGAAGAAAATCACTCCTAATTACAGAGTGGGTAATGTGATGATTGAAGTGCTATAATAAAACCTCCCAAGGGTGACATTATATAGCACCACAGGGCCATATCCTTCCCTCTGAATTCTTCCACTAAGTAGACAAATTAGTCCCTCTCCATATATACACTATGAAGACAGACCATTTGGTTAGTGGGTTAGTGAAAATGCTTTTCACTACTCTTGGTGTGTGTACACTATCAGTGACCACCAGTTTCCAGGACGGAGAGATCAGAAAGAGAGAAGAGGATGCTGGAACTGTCATATATTATGTATAGGTAAACCATAAATAATTCATATTGAGAAATGTGGACTTACAAAGCACATGCAACATTCAGTCAAGACACAAATTTACACATACACAAATGTACTGTATATACCTTATTTTTGGGTGACACTTCTTTCTATTCTCTTGTCAACTCATACCCCATACCTCATCGTTTTAATAAAAAAAACATAATAACGATGGATTTCAATAGTTCTATTAAATATTATTTTTGACGAAACTGTGTACCACTTATTAGTCTGTCCGCTACGTCACGACACACCCCTATATGGTAAGGAGACAGCTGGAGAATCGTCTTGAGAATGATATGCTTTTCAACCAATGGGAGCAGACACTTTTCCAGAGTGGCGAGCTGTGATTGGACACTGAGGTAGGTTATATATATGTATAGATATGCCTGACTGTTAAACCGTGGGGGGGTGGGGGCGGGATTATGGAGAAGTGCTGCCTGTCTATGTTGATACACATCTAAAAAAACTGGACTATTACAGAGTCTGCTTACGTTGCCGTTCGCATGGACTAATGTAAGTTATTTTGTACTTTCTCATACCTTTGGGAGTGTTCCGTGCAGTAAAAGCGTGGACCATTGTAACGGTAGTGTAGTTTAGCCCTTTCTCGTTTCGTTTCGCTGGGAAGTGCTCTCAGGCCGAGAGAGCCACACACGCTTTTCAGGCCAGTGAAGTGTGCTGCTGTTAACGTAGCGTTAGCTGTTGTTATTGCACTCTAGCGGGCTGCAATATTTTGACACGCCGCTGACACAAGCAATGTACTCAGCGAGCCTAAGCGTACTGTCATTGTAGAGAGGCCATTTCACAGTACACATAATACAAAAATATATGCTATCGTTGTTGTTAGCCACTGTCCGAGCCCCGTTAACGTTCTACCCGTTCATGTGTGGAGATAGGGGACGCCGAAACCCCCTTTAAAATGTGGCAATTTGAATACAGCCGTGAACGCTGACAGATATAACGTTCATAATTACTACGACACAATGTAATATATATCATAATTTTCCCAAAAGCAAGCGCTTGCCCCAGTATAACACGTTAAATTACGACTGTGCTTACAGTCCCACGTTTTCTCAACAAAATAGCGAGCGGAGAACGGTAGCAAGTGGAGAGAACAGTCACAAAACTTGAAAGGTTTCTTTGGATGAAGGGCTGCATTATATGCAACTTGGGTGCCGAATGTTCCAGAAGTCGCGAAATTCGCGAAAGGTTTGAAAGTTCTGTTGTCGAAGCATTTTACCTCCAGTTGGAGATTTATTGAATGACGTTTGGCGTAACAGTGTGTCCGTGCAAGAAATAACGGGACGTCACCAAGGCTCTAAACGTTACACAAATCCCAGCTCCTCCGACTGACCGTTAGATAGCCCTGCCTAATCATTCCTCCTTTCTTCTCTGTTGACAGATTTGTTTTATATCTGTGGAAAAGTTTTTCAACGTGGGGAAAATTGTTTAAAAACCGCCTTCAACTCCACTGGCTCGGATAATTTGGCGACCTGGCTCCAACATTTGGGCCCCTTCTCCTCCGCTACTGCACAAACTGAAGATTGATATGCCACATCAGGTAAGACGAGCTGA
Source organism: Synanceia verrucosa (assembly GCA_029721515.1). Lineage (NCBI taxonomy): Eukaryota > Metazoa > Chordata > Actinopteri > Perciformes > Synanceiidae > Synanceia > Synanceia verrucosa. The sequence continues at coordinate 15,393,222 of CM056561.1, read as the reverse complement.
TTTTGTGTCAGAAACGCACTAAAGACTCCGGTTAGCATGTCATGTAATGAGCTAGGCGTTGCACATGAACAACAACACAAACCCTGCAGCTTTTCTCTTTGTTTCCTCGCCATACCGCGTTATGTGCGTTGGGGCCACATGGCATTTCACATCGCACATTCGTTTCGCATTTTAACTTCGATACTATCTTTGTCATGTGTGTGGTGTTATTGTTATAGGCGGGCGCTTCCCTCCACATTCCACATGTGTATGCCTGCCTGCCTGTCTGCAGCAGGGCCAGTGGCCAAATCCAATATATGGCGACAGGAAAATCAACCGAATGGGATTGGATATTGCACTCCATCAAATTAATACTATAACTGGCTTTGTGTGCAAAGTGACACGCGGTTGGATGTTGTGATGTGGTTTGAAGAAGTGCTGGAGGTTGTCAGTGTGTGATGTGGAGGAGGCTGCTCCTCTATGCAGGCGGAAGACAAAGGGACGATCAGCATGGAGCTGGGCTGAGTGGAGTAGACAGGACCAGGATGACTTCAGTCAGTTACTGCAGTTAGAGAAAATGCTGTTGTGCACCATAGATCGTAGCATACCGGACTGTATGTTGTGTTACTCTATTCTGTATCACATCTTCATATAGCAGCAGCTATCAAGTTAGAGCACAACATCCAGTGTTTAGAAAAGGTATTGTATTCAGTTTGATTGTTGATGCAGTTGACTTAACCATCTTTGTGTTGTGGGATGCGTGTGGATAAGCCATTCATGATATCAAATAATTTCTTCTATTTGTGTTGTGAATTTTCAGCATATATGTTTAACTTTGAGGCTGGACTTTCAATGCCTACCATCAGTCCTTTGTATATAAGATTGGATAATTGTTGCAATTTCATTGAAAGTAGCATCATCTTTAAGTACTTTCATAATGAATTTCTATTAGTGTGTCAACTCAGGCTGATAGGGGTTACCTCGGCTGAAGAGAAATTAAACTGAATTTCAATTATAAGAAAAATGTTATGTATGATGAGATATTTCTTTTTCCTGCAGTCTCCAGGTTTTTCTTTTTGGACTTGTTTTTAAGCGTGTGTTAAACATTGTAGTTGTTGTGGTTTTTGGTTTGTTGTGCTGAGCAGGAATTAGAGGGACTGTTACAGTGTCTTGTTTTTTTTTTTGTAACATAAACTTGTTGAATATGATAGACAATATGCCAAAGTAATGCAATGTCAGCTATGAGATTGAAAAGTGAATATGGTTATATGGTTTCGTCGCAATACTTGTATGTTGGCTTGTTTTCTAAAATTGTTATTTTGCTCTCCTACATTGTGAGTAAACATATAACACTACACCATGCAATAAGATGATTCACTGGTCAGTTACCTCTAAGGCTGAACAAATTTAAGAAAAGAGTGAACTGCGATTTTTCTGGCAGATATTATGATTTCAATTCGATTTCGGATTCGCTTTCAAATTTGATTTTCTTCAAATGAAGCTTCAGTGCAATATTCATGTGTACAGTAACACTGACAAACATGACAGATAATTACATTGTACCATTAAAACATTAAAAGCTGTTACTCTAATGCAAGGATGAAAATTAAAGGTAAGAATTGCTTCCAAATGTATCTGACAGTGTTGCTACATTTACCTTGAAAAAGTAATCTGATTACTCCTTTAAAAAGTGATCTAGTTACTTTGCAGATTACTTGATTTTAAACAAGATGCATTTTTTTAACAGTAAAATCTCCAGTATGTTATTATTATTATTGTTGTTGTTTTATGATTACAACTCAATAAGTTATTTTTGTGTAGTTTGGACTTTATCATAGTAGACATAAGATGATCATCAGCAGGCACAGGGTGCTACCAGTTCTGCTCTAGGACCTTAGAGAGCGACAGTTTGCCTTATGGTGTGTTCACTGGAAGTGTAAACTTGGAGCTCATATCAACATAACCTCATAGTTTAGTACAACAAAGCATGTAACAACTGTTTACATCAGGAGCAGATAGCATGAATTCTGTGTCTGGTTGATGGGATTAATCTTACTTTCTGAGTTGGCGATCCAACTTCACAGGGGGCTCTGATTTAAATTCTGTCTTGGAGCATGGAAGTTCCAACATTTTGCATATACCATTGGCTAAACACAACCGCTGGGCTCCCATTGCTGCTGCAATTACATTAATGCTATTTTACTGGCGATGTTTGTCGTCTTATGCTGGAGGAGAGTCATTTTCATTAGACTTCTCAGTTCTCACCAGACTTTTTTGTCATGCACTCCTCATGCAAATGCCTGTGGTGATTTTTCAGTTGCTGATAAAAGTTGGTTGTGTTTCCGCTTGATGTTGTTACAATTTTAGCGCAACAGATTTTGTGCACAGGTCCTGTTTCTAGTGGACATCTGCAGCCTCAAACCCAAAATACACCATAATGACTGTTGTGCTGTTTTTCTTGGAGATTAAATCCCCAAACTCTGCTTCTGGTTCCGTTGAAGAATTTCTAAAAACTTGAAAAGTTACAAAGCAGGAGGAGCAAATTAACGCTGATTGGTTAGCATGATCTGTACACGATTAGCAAGCAGCTTCTGATTGATGAGCTTGGCAGGATAGTAAGGAGATGGCATGTATGTGTAAAATAGTTGACACTACAGATCCTTGGTCAGTCAGGAGCTGCAAAGAAACTGCAGCTTTCACGATCACAGGATTGTGTTGTCTGAAATCGCGATTTCGATCAAAAAACCATAAATCCTTTAGCCCTAGTTACCTCCCACTGCTGTTGGACCAAAACCATCTACCAGTAATACAGCGTAATGTTTCACATCATGTTTGGAATCACAGAGTCAATACTTAATCACTGTTTTATCAATGCAGAGAAAGCTAGGAGTTGAGAGGTTTTGCCATTAAAGGGAAAATAACTCTGTCATTTTGTTGATTCCTTCATCTCAAGGTTCCTCCCACCCACCTATTACCTCACTGGGATACTAAGGGTCTTTTTCTATAATGAGGTGCTTAGTTGAGCACCTTGTACTCAAAGGTTTGTACTCTGCTGAGTTACAGGCAGGTTGTAAAATGAGAACAGATGCATGGGGGCCTCAAGGTACAGCATACTATTTTGAAACATAATCGAGTTCCAGGCAACATGGAATGCATGTGCGCACGCATACATACATACATTCACACACACACACACACACACATACACACACGCACACGCACAAATACTGTACCTACAGGTCTGTACACTTTGTTGCCCTGAGTTAAATTTTTCCAGTAACTTTGTTCTTGGAGTTTAAAGTCGACACTGCTTCTTATTCACTTTTTAAGAAGTTTGTTAAGGGACGTTAAGCGATCTTCGGATGCTATTTAAAATATTATCTGTTGTCTTACGCAGGGTGAGTCTTTGGACTGATATGGATGAACAGATTTTCTTCTGTAGATTATGAAAATGAGAATGATAATTTCAGATAGGAGACTAGTAAGGCTTCAACTAATTGAACTTCAACTGTTTTCACAATGGATTGATCCGATTATAATTTTCTCTGTTAATCGATTATAAGAAACAACTTGTTTTGTTCAACCAGCAACACTGCCGCTGATACTATTGTCAATCGTTAATGAGCCATGTCTGGTACTATACAATAGGTATTCTTCTTGTTAGCAGCTGGTATCAACTGTCATGAAGCCGTCTTAAATAAAAGTGTCATCAATTTATTTTGTTATTGTCCATTTATTTATTTCCAGTAATATGTTAGCATAAAACACAAAATTCAAATAATCAGGAATTAATGGCTTTTATTTTTATTATTAAATACAAGCTTTGCTTATAGAAATCTGGGCATCAATAGTTATAATGATATATTATATGTTTCTTAGAAGAAGAAGAAGACTCACTTTATTAATCCCTCAATGGGGAAATTACATTTTTTCACGCTGTTATTATTTCTCAGTTGCACATCACACACAAGTTGTGAAACACACATGCATTGGAGGAGAGGTGTCAGAGTGAGGGGGCTGCCCCTTATCCAGGCGCCCCGAGCAGTTGGGGGTTTGGTGCCTTGCTCAAGGGCACCTCAGCAGTGCCCAGGAGGAGGAACTGGCACCTCTCCAGCTACCAGTCCACTCTCCACATTTGGTCCAACCTGGACTTGAACTGGCTCCAACTACAATTCCCAGCCCAAATCACCACAGACTGAGCTACTGCTGCCCCCCTTAGACCTAATGTTGGGATTAGATAGTTAAACTGGTCATAACTCCCTATTAGGGCTGAATGATTTTGGAAGATCTAAGATCTAATTTGCATTTTTTTTTTTTTTTTTCCCTCAATATTGCAATTGCGATTTAATGCAATTATTTTTTTCCAGGGCCTCTTCTCATGTATTTTTCAAAGAACACAAGCAATAAATTAATCTGTATCATAATAAACAATCAGATTTATTTAAAGCACAGATTACAACAATAAAGCAAACTGATTTTTCCTGCACATTTTTAACTGTTTTTACTGATCTTTTTAATGCTTGTGTCTGTCAGTGCAAACAATAAAAATAAAATATAAGCAAACAAATCTGTGTCTTTACCTCTTCAACATACCTAACTTTTCACATTTGTGAACATGTGGACTGCACTTATTAAAACCTGTCTGAGTTGTTGCTTTGTTGTTTCTTTAAGTGTTGAAAAAGCTTTATTGTGTTACCTCGTGAGCTAGCAACAGTAGCAGGTTCTGCACAGTACCTGACATTGTGCAGCATCTTCTTTTTCTATAGCCAAAATAACTCCACACAACTGACGTGGTGCCCCTTTTGGTAACAAACGTTCAGCTGTGTCAGGTTCTGTCAAGCTCGAGGCCGTTGTGCACCCTCTTGTTTTGCTCCGCTTGGCTCACTCGCAAGTCACGTCACCAGATTACGTCAACAGTGAAATCGCAGCTTTTGAGGTTAGAAAATCACGTTTTATCATATTGCGATATTATTGCAAATGCAGTTAATTGTTTAGTCCTACTCCCTATATATTTTATGACTGCCGTGATGTGGACCAAAAAAAAATATATAAAAAAAAAAAAATATATATATATATATATATATATATATATATATATATATATATATATATATATATATATATACACACACACACACACACACACACACATATATATACATATATATGTATACATATATGTGTATGTATATACAGTCATGGAAAAAATTATTAGACCACCCTTGTTTTCTTCAATTTCTTGTTCATTCTAATATCTGGTACCACTAAACGTATAATACAATGAACACAACAAAAATGCAGCTGGTCACATAATACTTTATGTCCTATTTGACATTCTTAAGCTTAATTGATTCCCAGGGTATATAAGAGGCCATTTCATGTCACAAGCAGCACTGCACATGCAAAGGCCTAGAGTGGTTTCCTGCTTACATTCAAGCCGTAGCACAACTCAGAAGTTGTCAGCTCTCACATAATGCCTAAAACAAAAGAATTATGTGAAGCAACAAAGGCAGCCATCTTGGCACTGCTGGAAATTGGCATGAGTGAGAGACAGGTAGCGAAAAACTGAAGATCTCCAAGACAGCCGTTCATTCCAACAAAAAAAAACAAGCTGAACATGGCACTACCAAATTGCTACCTGGCCGTGGCAGGAAACGTCTTTCTACCCCACGAGATGACCGTGCACTCATCCGTTCCTGTGTCAGGAATCGTCGTCAGACCTCCAGGGACCTTAAAAATGAGTGGGCACTGTCGAGAAATGTGACTTGCTCGGCAAGGACTGTTCGAAACCGACTTGTTGAAGCTGGTTTGAAGTCACACAGAGCACGCAAGAAGCCCTTCATCAATGAAAGGCAGAGGAAGGCCCGGTTACTCTTTGCTCGAGACCACAAGGATTGGACTGTTGATGATTGGGCTAAGGTTCTCTTCAGTGATGAATCCAATTTTGAATTGATGCCCACTCCAGCCAACTTACTGGTTAGGAGGAAGCCTGGAGAAGCTTACAACCCAGACTGTCTTGCCCCTACAGTAAAACATGGGGGTGGATCAGTCTGAGTGGAACAGGGCAAATGCAATTGTGTGAAGGCCGAATGAACCAGGTCAAGTACAGGACTACCCTTGAAAACAGTCTTCTTCCATCAGCTGGAAAACTCTTTCCTGCCTCGAATGACTGGATTTTCCAACAAGACAATGCCCCTTGCCACACGGCAAGGTCAGTTAAAGCCTGGATGGAGAACCACAACATTCGCACCATGCCTTGGCCTGCTCAATCACCAGATCTTAATCCAATTGAAAACCTGTGGAAAATCATCAAACTCAAAATGGAGAACCACAAGCCCAAAAACAAAGAAAATTTGTTTGAATTTGTCCAACAGGAATGGGCTGCTGTGACAGCAGAACAATGTCAGAAGCTGGTGGAGAGCATGCCAAGACGCATGGCTGCAGTCATCAAAAACAATGGTTATGCAATCAAGTATTAACTCTTGTGTGTATCATGTGTTTAAAGCAAACAGAAAAGAAAACATGGAATGCTTAAAAGTAGTGTTTTTGGCGGTACAATGCCATAGCTATTGATGTAAGAATTTAAGTAATTTTGGTTATTATCAAGAAAACCATGGAAAATGAATAATCCTTAGTTCTTAAATTAAACTCTCATGAGCTATTTTTGTTGTTATCATTATAATTGTCCAAACAAATGTACCTTTAGTTGAGCCAGGCATTACAATTAACAAGAAATTGAAGAAAACAAGGGTGGTCTAATAATTTTTTCCATGACTGTATATACACATGTATGTATACATACACACATATATGTATTGCGATATTATTGCAAATGCAGTTAATTGTTTAGTCCTACTCCCTATATATTTTATGACCAAAAAATATATAAAAAAGAATATATATATATATATATATACACACACACACATATATGTATACACATATATGTATACATATATGTGTGTGTATATATATATACACATATATATGTATATATACATATATATGTGTGTGTATATATATATATATATATATGTATATATATATGTATATCTATATGTATATATATCTATATATATATATATATATAGATATATAGATATATATATAGATATATATATATATATATATATATATATATATATATATATATATATATATATATATATATATATAGTATTTTTCTGATGTAACGTTACTGGTAACATTTTCACTTTCTATTGTGCTCTCCTTAGTTACCATTATTCATACAATGAACATCTTTTAAACTCGCTTTATACATTTGGATTATCCAGCGGTCATTCTGACGTTGAGTTTAAAATTACAATATAAACAACTAAGGGTTATGTCCTACGGCAGACATTTTTGTATTGCATTACAGTATATCTGTGTGCCCCAACAGGAGCATGAGCATCTGGACTCTCCAGTCAGTTAGAACTGAAGAGGCCTTTTGGATGAGATGTGAAACATCTTCAACAAACCTCAAGCAAGTCCAGTTGACTCTTTTTTTGCTCGTTTTGATTTACCCTGACATGGATGACCCAGAACTTACATAGACATGATATATATTGTAATATCGCACAGCTCTGCTGTATTTATAAAAGTTTCTTGCGGAAAACAAAATTTAACATCAAAGAATTACATTTGAATACGTCATTATCACGGTATACTTTACTTTTGCTCAATACACTGTTTCCCTGAAGCTTGAATTATATTGTAACTCAGTTGGCACACAAGAAAGCATTAATGCAGATCTCTCGATTTCATATTGTTATTGAATATACTTTTGGATGAACAGATGACACGATTGTCTGTTGACCACAGGCAACAGACAATCGTGATGGTTGATGATGGTTTGAGGACATATTAGTGTCAGTCTGCTATTCATTTATATTTGACGAGATGTGATGCTTGTTTGGCAAGTCCTTGTACTGAATCAACATTGTACGGTGGGGGGGGGTTTCCAAGGTTCAGAAAAATATTTAGATACTGACTATCCAGTTTTATTTGCACTGCTCTCAGATTTGGATGATCCCTTGTCACAATCCGTCGTTGCAGACGGAGGCTCAGGCTTAGTTGTTTGTTTTGAAACAACTGGTAATGTGTGTTGTTTTGGCCCTGATTCTGAGTCGTTTTTTTTTTTTTAACAGTGATCCCCATACTTAAATGTTCATGAAAAATGTCTCTCCCACAACAGTGGCTTCTTCAGCTGACAAATAAAGAAGTCCAAAGTATCAAGATTGTAAGCTTCATTTGTTAGGAAGTGTGAATGAAAGTTCACCTTGCAACTCCTAAAATTGACTTGAAACCATCCATTTGAGAGAATGTTTGTCACTAGTAATATGTTATGCAGTCACAGGAAATACAATTGAAGTTGAATGACAAAGGCAGTCATCTCATTGTCATATTTTTTTGCTTTTGCCTCCATGTTTTATTGTAAATTGCTGCAGTACTATTGCTCTGCACCGTTGAGCCCCTGTCATTCAACTCTTGAGTTTTCCCGTTGTCTTCTAAACATTTGTGTTCACTTTGACTAGTTTGTCTTCTATGTATTTCAAACACAATACATTTCTCTAGGACAGACCTGCCAGACTCCAGGTGTTCACAATGTCAAAATGCATAATGCTTTCATGAGTTGGACAGAGGTTCAGTCACTGTTGTGGAGAATACATTATATAAGAGTAAGGAACAGAGGAGAAAGACAGACATTTGTCTGCCTTGTGACACTCACATGTGAGGGATTACTTCTTTTCTATTGTTCTGTTATTCCTGCAACCCCAGTCTTGTCTTCTCCTCCTCCCTCCTTAATGTGGGCATGCTAAATGGGTGCTAATGGTTTCTGTACAAGAAGGAATTGTGTAGATTCAACATAAATATGATGGTGGCTCTGGTGTTGTGGCTGCTGTAATTAGTAGGGCTGTGATATGGATTTTTTTTACCGTGGTGATAAAGCACCCAACCAATGCGGTGTGGCGGTTTACCGTGGTACCCTGGGTCGCTGGATCGCTGCAATCTCGCTACCCCTGCAATCCTCCTGCCTCTACTTTCCATGATTACTGCAACCCCGCCGATTGCTCCTTGTGCTCTGGCATAAAATGTGCACAAATTGGTGACATAATGTTTGGCTTTGTAACAAGATTTGCGGCTATTGTTGAATAAAATTAAGTAAACGGAACAGCATAAACAACTGTGGACGGTACTACATAAGAGGGGTGTGTCTGCTATAAGTCCTGACAATTGAAATTGATCTCCGACTGTTTATGCAGTGCTTCTGTCTTTTATGCCTGTGTATTATGTGTGTGTATATATTCAATTTAATCATGAGAAGTACTAAAACCTTAGACTGGCCTTCTGCCGAGCTGCAGTGTGAAAAGTTTTGTTTCTCCATCTAGCTTTAAAAAGAGCATGTTACTAAATATTACTCTTTATATTTCATATCAAACTCCATATGCACTCCTGTAACTTTCAACAGCAAATGTAGAGATATATTTTTGTTATTTTAATATTGTAGTGATGACGATAAATAGCTCAACACCGGGGGAAGGCATCACATGACCGGGATATTGCAATGATGCGGTAATTGTCCCAGCCCTTGTAATTAAGTACGATTTGAAGCACCTAAGGGGCTTGGTGAAACACACGTCACCAGTGCTACCATACCAGAAGTGCTCAAAGAATTGCCAGCTCACAGGCTTCATTATGAAAGACTACCATGTAGTCAACCATGGAGATCACGGGGTTTCTGCAGCACGTTGTGGTCTGGTGTCATGCATCGACATACAATGCCTCTATGTTATTGTGTACAGAGACATGCTGTTTAATTTTTTTGTATTTTGGTTTCAAGAATGACAGTAACCCCATGTGTAGCATTTATGTACTACAGCTTTGAACAATATGTCTAAGACATAACTAATTTGAGGACTGCATTTATCTGTAAACTCATTGTGCAACAATTAAAGTGCGAATTGAATTGCCTTCCAGGCACAGATCTGTGGCCATTTTACCCATCTGGCTAACTTAAGATGAAGCGCAGGCCACACAGCTTAACATGGCCAGAGAGCAGCTTAAATGCTTAAATGCTTGCAGATCTGGATTCAGGTTGACAGTAACATATGCCAAGTTCTAAAATAATAAAAAACAAGAAGCATATCTAACATGTACTATATAAGCTGTAGACATTGTGGCCAAGCAAAGAAGTTTTTTTTCTCTTTTTTTTTTTTTTTTAAATGAGCCGTCCTATGTCTCATTTGTAAATCAACTCAATCAGCAAGTAAATATAAGTATTTCTGAAAAGAAAGTTTTGGAAAGTTTCTTCATGTTTCACCTTTGTCACCCAGTGAGAAAGCAGCAAAAGCAACCTGGTAAAGCTTAAGCAATGCAACCTGCGCTGTAAGACCTGATGGAATAGTCATGGGAAAAAGCTTTGTAATTTTACTGTCAAAAACGTTTCCCCATGTCTCACAAATTCAGGCCTTTAACAAGAATTAATCAAAGTCTCCCTGTGTTTCCAAAAACCCTCAGCTCATTCATTGACTTTGATTTGGTTTAACTGGAATCAGACTACCAAACTCCATGCTGAAGATATTCCCCTAAGCAGCCAAGAGTCTATTGTAACCATTCTGTGTTCCATTGATTTAAAGTGAGGCTTTTTAATTAGAATGATGTGAGATTTAAACTTGGATGTGTTTTACTGCCACACTAAAAGCACGACTGGATCATTAGTGCAGCCACTCATTAAACCTGTGTGTGGGTATTAAGTTGTCTCCCATAGACTTCTGGCAGTGCAGATATTTAAAGGTCTCTGCTCTAGTCATTTTTAAACTAAACTTCTAAATTAAAATTCATTCTGTTTATACTTTAGATTTTTCGGAGCGCAGACTATTGAACTAATTTCTGGCTTTTTACATTCTTCCCTGTCTAAACAAACTATAGAATTATTGTTTTATTTTATCATGAATTATTTTGCTAATCTTTGTCAACATTCAAGACTGCTTGGTGCTTTCTGTTTGGCAGGGATACGCCCCCTCTCAGCTGAGTGCACAGGCATTCATACAGTACATAGCATGTCAGATGTGCATTATTCTCTATCATCATGATTGCAGTGTTTTGAAGTGTAGGCTAGTGGTTGTAAATTGTACATACATAGTAGGGATACACCAATATGATATTGGTATTGGTACTGATATCGAAGAAGACTGGGTATCCGTGACAATGGGCCCGATCCATGGGGCAGATCTATTCAGTGTAATTCTACACTACTTTACGCTGTGAGAAACATCATACTCTGGCAGAAGTTTGCATTTGTTTTAGAGTGAACAAAGTTTAACTATTTTTTTTTTTTTTTTAATAGGGCTGTCAAAATTAGCGAGTCAACAGGATTTCAGATTGCTGCGCTGGTGCTCAGTTGTTAAATAAATAAATAAGTCAGTACATTTAGAAAATTAGGAAAGAAATGTTTAGGTCAGTTCTGATGTTCCCAAAAGAATGATCCAATTCTTTTCCACACAATGAGACATAGTTTGTGAGGAAATTCAGCGCTGTTTTTCTGTATCTGTATCGTATTTCTGGATAAACATCAGATATCGAAAGTTAAAAAAGTGGATTGGTGCATCCCTAATACATAGTGAAACTTGTTAATCAAAACTAGGCTACTTAATTTGAATCATTTTTTTTTAAATATTTTAAATCTTTATGGACTTAAATGAGTAGTCATCTGTTTGGCCCGCAGCTGGCCCTTGTAATTTCAGGCGTCTGAGCACAATTCCATGAGTCCCAAATTTGCAATAACAAAACCTTTCTGGAGCAATTTGTGTTCACACTGCACAGTTGAAGAGAACCACAAGGTTTGTTTCGGAGGGTTCTCGATTTCATATGTGTGCAAAACATGCTGACTAATAACGAGTTCATTTTTAGGGAAGAATAACAGACTGTCCTTAACTCCAAGCCTTCTTTGTTTTGTTTTTAAGTTGCGCAAGGAACATTTTTGTGTTGCGATTATGACGTAGAGCAGCACTAATCAATATTTTTAACAATGTGTCAAATGGTTTAATGTAACTGGAGTCTCTCTGGAGACTCTGGTGAGTGTTTTTACATATCTCAGCTCATTGTTTTGGGTTCTCGGCCCAGAACCAACCAAGCTAAATTAACTTCTTTCTTTTCCAGCAGCAGCAGCCAGGCAACTGCTTTCAGTGTAAAAGCTCTGAAAAACATAGGTTACCTGCCCAGGCAGTACCAAATGGCAGGCCTATATCGTAAGGAAGGATGTGCTTGTGGTCCACATTTTGTTTTGTTATTTTTTTATACAGTAGCATACCTTACCTACAATTTTATTATTCACTCCTCTGCCCAGTCACAGCCCCCCAGAATAAACTCTTGTAACAGCCTGAAATGTGAGCTGTTCACTCATTCAGGGAAATAAAAAGAAAAGTGTGCATCCGTCAGAGCATAGTTCTAAACTTCTAGCACAGCATGACTGCTGACAGCGCTGTCAGCCAAAGTCACACTCACTGGACAGTATATGAGGAAGCTTTGGAGACTTTGTTTTGAGCTTTAGCGCTTCATATTTCCAAACTTTGAGGAACCAGGAAAGCTGTTGGCCCCTAATTCCACACTGTTAAAACAGGGAAGGAAATGACAACTTGTGCTTTTCTTCATTTTATAATATTCTAAGGGGAGTGTAAATATTTCTGGAGATTGCAGGGATGGAAATATAAAACACAAGCAAATGAGATTCAGCTTCTGTCTCTTTCTTGCTCACTCTCTCTGTATCTGTCTGTGGAGGCCCAACGTAAGGGGCTTTCTGTGAGCTACCCTTCTCAATCTCCCTCCCACCCATTCCTCATGTTCTCTGTCCAGATGCTACTGTAGCACAGAGAGGGAGAGACAAGCCCACAGAGGGGGATTGGTTGTAACTCAACAGGCCCCCCACAGAAGGCTCCACCCATCCCATCCTGTTTTTGGGACAATTAGTCATCCTGAAGTGTGTGCGGGCATGCTTCATGCACACACATGCTCTAAATTCAGTTAGAGTCAATATCCCTTTTTGCAATTACAAGCTGACTTTCTCTCTCTTCGTCTTCTTCCTGCCTGCACCTTCTGACACATGTACATGCATGGATCCAGTGTAAATGGAAAACAGCAGGCCAAAGAGGACAGGAAGAAGTACCTTTTGACTTTGAACATTTTGTCGCTCACTCTCTCCCTCTCTCCCTCTCTCACTCAGTGAAAGTACTTGGATTTCAGAATTGGAAAAAATAAACCCTTATTTGACATTTATCTCTTAAATGGGTAAAGTTTGGGGAAAAAGAGTGACAGTTTGGAGTAGGCCTATCATAACGTATTGCCGAGTTTGCCCTGTGGTGTGTTCACTGGAAGTCGGAAGTTGGAGCTCAGCTCAACGTAACCTCAAAGTTTAGTGCTCCCAGCGCTTCCAGCCTTACAACAAAACTTGTAGCAGATAGCATGAATTCTATGTCTGGTTGTGAGATTAATCCGACTATCCGAGATCCTCTTGTCATCCAGCCTCTTTGGCAGATAAAGATGAGGAAAACGAACATGCATGCGCATGGCGATATATCGAAGCCGGCAAAATGACTGATTCCTTTTTTATTTATCATGCGATTAATTGATTTATTGATTATCGTGACAGGCCTAGTGTGGAGATCTGTTAACAACTATTTGTCTTTTTGTCATCCTGCGTGGTTGTAATTTCATCATGTGGTGTAGACAAGCTAGATTTACTTACCAGCTTACGTCTGGTTTTAGATTTAAAATTTGTCTTAAAGTCAGGTCCCACTGGAATTACAAAAATTTCTTTGAAAGCCTTCCAGAAACGTGGTTTCTTTATCCTCTTTGTCAGTCTGTTAAACTAGGAGAATGCTTGATTCAGTCTTTATGTCTCTTCGTGCTTTTATGCATTTCCACTATTTCTACACTGTTGGAACCTACCAATGCGTCTAACATTACAAATACAAAACAACTTATCCTTCCATTTAGTACCTTAATGAGTTTGTTTTTATGCAGAATACATTCTGTACCCACTACACAGTACACACTGTGTCATGCACTGTGTGTACATAAAGGTTATTCTCAATAGTCTCTCCCATGTTTATTTAAAGTCACAGTCAAGGTGACGTTAAAGTCAGCAACGTGGATTACTGTAAATCATTAATATTGACGATACTGTTATGTCGCAAATCCTTTATCACGTGTGTCTCTGTATGTCAAGTCTTTTACAATATTAATGATAATAAATTATTTGTATTTATTTTGAATTGAATGCAAATAAGATGGACATGCAGCAATTTTGGCCTTATTTTCTCATTGTCTTTATTCCTTCACCTCAGGTGGTCAAAGTAAGTTTTATTTGCATTCTTTGTCCAGAGTTCAATAAATACAGAATGGATTTAATGCAACCCAGCTTTTCCTGTTGTTGTTTTTTTTTTTTTGCTGTTGTTTTGGTCAATAAATTGGCCATAAATGTAATTCCGGGTAGCAGTAAAGTCTTAATTTGCCTTTAAACATGCTCTGTCTCATTCTTCTTACCGTCTGTCTCCGCCTCATTTCCTTCTGTTGTCGTTTGCCCTTCTCTCTCTTCTCCACTACCAGCATTTTACGCTTGTTATCCCCCCCCCTTTCTGTTTTTTCCATGTTATAGTTTTTCTGTGTTGGTCTAATCCATTTTTTTTACCTCTGCTGTATTTGGTAGTGTCAAGACAATTTGCTTTTGGCAGGAACTGTAAACTGCTTTGGTGCTTTGGTCAGATTTGTTGCACTGCTATGCCGATCATAGCTTGTATATGCCCCAGAGAAGGAAGAACGAACACTGCCACACACACACACACGCGCGCACACACGCACACACACACACACACACACACTTGTACGCAGTCTCTCTTGCACAGTGCACACTGCCTTGCCCTTCAGACTGAATCGTTTGGGGAAAATGACGTAACTTGAAGACCATAAAAAAGATTAAATCGGTCTAGATTTTGTGTGTGTGTGTTCTTGTACTTGCTACATAGTGAGGACCAGAGTGAGTTTTTAACCAACAAAGTGAGGACATTTTTGGGAAGTGAGGACATTTTTGCTGGTCTGTACTTTCTGACAGACCTTTAAAGAGCTTTTTGAGACTTAAGACTTGATTTTTGGGTTAGGGTTAGATTAGGCTTATGTTAGGATAAGGGTAGGGGTTGAGGTTAGGCATTTATTTTTGATGGTTAAGGTTAGGGTAAGGGACGAGGAAATGCATTATGACAATGAATGTTCTCACTAAGATAGCAGTACGAGTGTGTGTGTGTGTGTGTGTTTGCTGATGTGATTCACTATATTAATTGAATGCATTTCGCCCACACAGTGGACATAAATGAAAACTCTTTTGTTAATATATTTAAAATTCTAGATCTTGGAAGAGACAAGTTTTTCCGAGGATAGTCGTGATGATTGTGCTTGTGCGAGTGGTTATTTTATTACAGGTATTATGAAGTGCAAATGCAACCGTACAATTGATTCGATCTTGAGAAAAGGATAGGATGGTTTTAATCTCAAAGAATAAGTGGTTTAAAAATGTTTTAAAAAGATCATTTTATTGGATATTTTCTTACCTTTCCAAACATAAACTAAAGGCTGAAGGCTATTTTAACTGTTTTTTTTTTTTTTTTTTTATCTGTGTCTTTATGGACTCCAAAGGTCACATACGTTCTTCCCACAGCCTATAAAACAACAGAAAATATGCCTGCAACTTCAAAAAATGAAATTGCCAAAGGTTTGAAAAATACGAATCACAATCACTGGCATTTGTTGTTGCTCAGGCTGACACTGCAGTGATCAAGCATAAAGGCTCAAAGTAATTAGCACATCTCATCACCACATAAGAAGCAGGTGTTGTTACTCATTGGGGCGGCAGTAGCTCAGTCTGTAGTGACTTGGGCTGGGAATCGGTGGGTCGCCAGTTCAAGTCCAGGTCGGACCAAAATGTGGAGAGTGGACTGGTAGCTGGAGAGGTGCCAGTTCCTCCTCCTGGGCACTGAGTGAAAAACAGAGAAAAACAGAGTGAAAAAATGTAATTTCCCCATTGAGGGATCAATAAAGTAAGTCTAAAAAATTAAGCTGTTGAACAAGGTTGGATAAAGAACAGAATCATGTGCACACAGGATTTGCAAGGAGTTATGTACTATTATAAACACGAGGAACAAAAAAGAACAGAGGCCATCAATGCTCATCATCTAACACTTCTGACAACATCATGAATGCCATGAAATGTTCTCTTTGCAGATGCGCAGTCTCCCATCACCCTGAAAGGAAATAAACATAATTTCCAATTATCTTTTAGTTGCAGCTGTGACTGAGCACTTATCCTATTCAAACCAACTACCAGAGAGAATCTAATCCTAATTAATTCCTTGGCTCCCTCCCCACTGACAACATGATACTGTATACACCTACTCTCAGGGTCCCCAGGTGAAACCATTGGCCTGTACATCACACACAGCAGTAGCATCACTGGTTGCTTAGTGATACAATTTCAGATTTTTTTGCACATTTCCCATGGCGGCACAGAACTGGGGTAGTTAAATACGACCAACTTCATTGCGCATTTGAAGCAGCATCACAAAAGAAACACCATGAAGATTTTCAGAGTCTTATTTCTATTTGGTTTATGCTAATGTAGAATATGCTAGTGGTTATTTTGCACTTTAAAAATCTAATTTTATTGGTTTTATTGAGCTTATTTTTCAGGGTCTTAAATTTTTTGAATTTTATTAAAACTTATTAATATTAACAATTATTATTTATAAAATATTCTTATGTATAATTTTAAAATTGTTGTAACCCATTGGTTAATAATGGGTCAGTTTTTCTCATACCTACTGTTGCTGACTATTGTTCTCTGTTTGAGTAATATCACTTGATCAAGACTTTTCTAATATTCCATACATCAAAATAAGTAATAAAAGTTTGTATTGTATATGGATGTATGGATGGATTCATGCTGATATCTTATCAGATTGATATCAGTGTCGGCCAATACTCGGCCAAGGCTGTAATATCGGTATTGTATCGGAAGTGAAAAAGTTGTATAGGAACAATGCAATCCTCATGCAACGACCACATGGACTGAAATTTGCAATGCTAGGGAAATTTGCAGCACAATGAGAGGAAAAAATTGAGGGGCGCCTGTCATTTTGACAGGCTGGAGGAAGCCTTGGAGTGCACCTGTGACCTTTTGTGGTGGCAATACAGCTGCGCCGCTGGCAGAGAGCATGTTGTGAGATTTCCTCCTGGTTAAGTGAATAATTACAGGATCAGGAAGTCACATGCCCAGAGAGTCCAGTAATTTCATTCTAAAGTGTGGCAGCATAGCGTAGGCTCAACCTTTGGCACAAAATGAAAATGACCGCAGGAAACTGTCTGTCCAGAGACAAGGACTCCGGCGAGGAACTATCCTTTGTGTTGACTTGAAAGGAGACCACAGGGTGTAGTTTGTTCTATATGTTTATTTATTTTATTAAAAAAAAAAAAAAACCCCACAAAGGCAGCATTTTGAGGCTCCTGGCTACAAGCCCGTGCATAATGCAGCTTTCCTCTCAGCCCTCTCAGAGAGAGCAATTGGATCTTAATGTGGACTCAGGAGACATTAATGCCAGGTGTAAATGCAATCACGTTAGATCACAACTAGACACAATCTGGATTCGAAACACATTTATTGTCACGTGGAAAGGGGGTCAGTGTGCAAGATGTCACATTCATGATCTGGCAACCAAGCTGCAATGCGAGAGTGCGTCACTCTGTTTATTTCCATAACTTGTTTTGCATCACAGGGAATGCGTACACGTTTGACTCTATCCATGCTGTGAATACGATAGTGTCCAGTGTGTATGCTGGAAGCTGACGCAGCTGTTTCACAGTAACCACACTATGTTCTCCACACTATCTACAGTTTCACTCCGTGGCTCTCCTCCAGTCAGCTCCCGCCACTTCCTTCTATCATTGCTTTTTTCTCACTTTTTCAGATTTTCTCTCTCTGTCCGTATTCCCAATCTATTCCACAAATTACCTCCCTGTGAGTGTGCTCCCCGTGTATAGCGTATTGTGTTTGCACATGGTTATTATTGTGTGTCCTTTTGGTCAGCCTGCGGTGTTTGCCTGAGTGTGTTTGCAGTGCTGGATGTTTCCTTTTGTTTTTAACTCTGCTCAATGGACACTGTAAGCCAGCCACTTCAAATTGGAACCCTGTTATGGAACACAGCATTTTCAAAAAAAAAAAAAAAAAAGTTTCTTTTCTGGTTTCTTTATGGCCAAATGCCTCTTGGATGCATTACACACAATATTATCTACCATGTTCACCATGTGCAATATGTTTCTAAGCCACAGAAAATGGATGAGCACTGTGACCCAAATAAATATCAAACATAATAACACAGTTCTTTCACCATTCTTTTCAATGGATAGTTTGGTTTTGACAGGGGCAGAGTTGAAAAGGTGAGGAGAATTAGCCTGTCGAGCTTGTCGGCATTTCACTGTGTTATTTCACAGCAGTCATTTCCAGCCAAACCTTCCATTTTCAATTCATCTGTACTTTAGAGTTGAAAGGCTCAAGCTATCATCAGCTCCCGTGAGCCAGGAGACAGTGCCACTGATAGATACCCTGTAAAACTGTTGAGCGATACACTATCAGCTACATTTGTAACAAACATGACAAGACAAAGAACTTAAACTATTACAAACAAGGAACAAAATGGTTTTCATACATATAGTGGGTTAAATAGTAGGACTTGTATCCCCCCTGCGATGAGGTGGCGACTTGTCCAGGGTGTACCCTGCTTTCTGCCCTAAGCTGGGATAGGCTCCAGCCCCCCCACGACCCTATGAGGATAAGTGGTAGGTAATGGATGGATGGACTTGTATCCCTTTAATTATGCATAGTTCTGAATTTTATGACATTGCAGTAGGACAATGACACTCAACACACAGTAAAAACAGAAAATGACTTTTTTTTTTTTATTGTGGCCAAAAAAAATGTTTTTGACTGGTCAAGTTGGGTTGCCTGACCTCAGTACAACCGAACATGTTTTTCCCTCAGTGAAAATCAGACTGCAGACAAAAGTCCAAAAACAAACAGGGAGTATAGATACTTGACAGAGTGTCATTTGGAAGGATTAACACATTTTTGTGAGGATGTACTCTCCATCATCATTTTCACATTCATTCTGTATTCTTTACTTAATGTTATGCACCAGACATCGCACAAAGATCATTTTAAGGAAACTCAACAATACTCTGTCAGGGTGAGATGGAGGCTTTTAGTCCCCATCATCCAGGCTGAGAGGCCCCTCAGCTGGCTTGGAGCCAGGGGCAGCAGCGAGGTGAGGTATTTTAATTCACCTTAGCCAACTTAGAAATTGTTTGCATGGGATTGAGGCAAACAGTGGAATCAACTTTTGTGACAGTGCGTATGCCATTGGATAGAGGTAAATTTGCTTTTGAAGTAAGCAATGAGGTGGTCATCAATTATGGAATTATGGAAGTATTTAAAGAAACAAAGTTGAAAAATGATGTGCTCCAGTGCTGAAGTAATGCAAAATCTGGCTGTATAGGGCTTACTGTTTTTACAGTTCTGAAAAGAGAGAAGCATGAAGAAACTTGCATATATAGGAGCGTCAGTCAACGGCAGTCATTTTATTCTGATGGTGTGTGAGTATATGTATATATGCATGATTGAATTTATTTTTATTTTTTATTTTTTTTTTACTTTTTTGCAGAACCCACATTTCTATCCAGGCTTCCTGCTGGCAGCTTTGACTGGATTCAGCATCTATTACATAATATTGTCATTCCATGAATATCTTGTGACCTGATCTCTTTTTGCTATTTCTTGCTATATATTTCTCTTTTGATTTGAAAATTTCATTCTGGTCCTGATCTGAATCAATAATAAGTATATATATTTCCACAGTAATCCCAAAGGCCTTTTCTTATACAGTGCCTAGCTCTATCAAGATTCCAGGCCACCAAAAACTCTGTCTTATATCCCTAGGGGGTGCGAGTCATTAACCACAGGACTCATAGCAGTGACACACATTTGTGGATCCAGTCCAGTGCAATTAGCAGACCCCTGGTGATGCATATTGAGTTCTCCTTCTGCGCCTTCCTTTGCCACAGAGCCAAAAGTTTCTAGCTAGTGTGACTTGTAAACAGCTTCCACTCCATCTACTTCATCTTCAACTGGTAAACGTACTGGATGTACCAAGGGTTACACTGTGGTGCAATATATATTGCCTTTTTCATATTTATTTGTAAAATATAAATATCAAATATAAATTTAACCCGTTGGTAAGTATGACCCTGCCAGTGCGATTATTCTCGTAAACACATTTTAAGTTAGACGGAGCACAGTTCTGATGTGACATTTTAGAGGGATTTAATTTTAGAATTCCAGATAAGAATGTGAATGTGTCATTTTGAAGTCAGATTGCTCTTCGGTAATTTATTCTTTATAATTAAGGTATAAATTATTGCGATGAGGTGGTGACTTGTCCAGGGTGTACCCTGCCTTCCGCCCTAAGACATAATGGAGATAAATTAATAATAATTAATCAGATATTATTATTTATTAATTTATTTGTGATGTATTTATTTGTTATTGACAGACTGACATATTGAATGAAAGTAGGTAATGCAAGGTGTAGGCATGTCCCGATACAACTTTTTCACTTCCGATACAATACAGATATTGGAGTCTCGAGTATTGGCTGATACCGATCCGATATCAGCATGGATCAAACGTAGAAATTTGTTTCTTTGCCTTCGTGTTCTTGCAAAAAAAAATCCTCATGCTGTTTTTTTGCGATACTGCTTCAAATGTGCGATGGGGTTGGTCGTGCTGAACTGAAGTTTTGCGCTCAGCTGCGATGTCTTTTTCACACTTAAACAAAAAATACTGGCACACGGCCGACATCATTCCTACACCTTTCTACTTTGTTAGAACCTTGGACTGCTTATATCGGAGCGCTTATATCCGAGATTATAGATGCAGGCCGATATAATCCGGGACACCCCTAGAAAGATTGGTTTTGTTTTTAAGTCAGTTTTTTACACGTGTCATGAGCCGTATATACAGTATATTGCTCACCCCACAGACACACCGAACACTGACTGAATTCAGCTGTACAGCAGATGTCAGTAGTTTTGTTTATCTGCCTAAGACAACATGCAATTTTTTGTGCGTGCACACACACACACACACACACACACACACACACACAGCTGCCGAAACCAGAAGAGAGTGGTTATGTTTTCCGAGGACGTATGCTGGTTTACACAGTGAGGGGAAAAAAAAAACAAGCAACAAACAATTGCCGCAACAAGTCTAAACAGACATAATGATTTGTGCTTCTTCATCCTCCTTTTTCCCTCTTCTTTCTATCCATATGGTGTTGGCCAGTTTTTGTGTGCAGTGATTGTTGAAGTGTGGCCTGGATGGTGGAATTTCAGCATCTTTGGTGCATGCATGTACACACCATGTGATTACACACACAAATCCATGAATTCAGGCACATTACTGGGGAAAGAACGGCTAAACATCTGCACACTTAGCTCTTTCTGATCTTCCTCCCTTATCCCACTTATTTACATTTGTGCTGGTCACAGCAGAGTTCAAACTGTCACTCAGAATCAGATCCAGCTTTAACATGTGGTGATTCAAACTGCCTTTGAAAAAAACAAAAAAAACAAACAGCTATTATGTTCGACAGTCATGCACTTTATGACTTCACTAGAGACTGAGATTCACAAATCCCGTGTCCACATTTGACCATGTGTCTATGTATGAATAGTGAAAATGTGAACGCTGTCATTGGTGAGGCGCTTTCATGACTTTATGGGTGTGTCATTGTGAGTAATGCCACAATTTTCAGACAGACTTTTTTTTTTTCTTTTCTGTCTGATTTAAAGTATACCAGAAGTGCCTTGAATATCTTCCACAAATGCAGTGGCAGACAGGACAAATCAGTTATCAGTTAACATGAATCAGTTACCATTATTATGCAGTTTTCTTTACAAATATCATGAAATATGTTGCATCTTTCTGGCCTGGTTGGCAAAGTAGGTAGGCTTACTGACATCTTGGATTTATAGATTGGATTTACAGTTCAAATACTTGTGACACTACTATTGTGGGACTACATTTGTGATAAAATTGAGGACAACTATCCTATTATAGAAGTCAACATTTGCATTATGCTGGTCTATTTCCCTGTTTGATCTATACCATTTTTTCAGAAATGTGCTTTTTTTGGGTCTTTGTAGCATTTATTCTTCGACAAATAAACTGTACACGCACTGAATTGTGTGCGTTTACAGCAATGATGTAACTGCTTACTTCAAATGCATTGTTTCTCCCTCTCTCTCTCTCTCTCTCTCTCTCTCTCACTCACGCACACACACACACGCACTCTCTCTCTCAACCGAGCACTCCCTGACATTTCAGGCAGAAATCAGAGCTAAACTGACGCGGTGGAGACTTACTGGAAAAGCGGCCACATGTGTCCACGACAATTTGTCAATACACTGCAGCTGGCGATAAATGATGGATTTAATGTGTTTGTACATTGTGTTATCGTTGTAGCTGTATGGCCTCTTAGGCACTTCAACCACAGCAACATACAATGCACAGTCTTGGCTGGTAACAGGGCAGTGGGCTGCCGGTCAGAAAAAAAATCCCAATTGGTGTCTCCACCTTGAAGCGAATCTAGTGTCTTACCTACTTTACAGCTTATTTAACATCCCATTAAACCAACCCCCCACCTGCATGTTAGTTGTGCAAAAGGCAAGGATGCTGGCGAGGACATAGGAGTTATCAAAGCAGCCAAGGTGGGAGTTGTGTTGCTGAGCAGCTTTCTCTTCAGGGGCCTCACACATACACACACTTACTCAGCGATGTCCTGCTCTTTTCAAGTGTTTTTTACATGCATACTTGCCAAACACTTTTTTTTTCAGTTGGTTGACTTTCCTATAATGAGGGCTGAACAATTTTGGAAAATAATCTAATAGCGATTTTTTTCCTCAATATTGCGATTTAATGCAATGATTATTTTCTAGGCCTCTTCTCATGTATTTTTCAACGAACACAAGCAATAAATTAATCTGTTTGATAATAAACAGATCAGATTCATTTAAGGCACAGAATACAACAATAAAGCAAACAGATCTTTCCTGCACATTTTAACTTTTTTTTAAATAAAGCTTACTAATCTCCAGTCAGTAGCGTCACACATACTAAAGTACAGGAAAAGTAAGGAGAACAAATACCTGCTTTAATCAATTTTACATTTTTTTTAGGTAAATTAGACTCCCACTGAGCTCCTGAGAGCGACCCATTCTTTCACAAATGTTTGAAAAAGCAGTCTGCATGCCTAGGTGCTTGATTTTATCTGTGGCCATGGAAGTGATTGGAACACCTGATTCTGATTATTTGGATGGGTGAACGAATACTTTTGGCAATATAGTGTATATATTTTTTTCTATTTTAAACTCTCCTGTAGTGCTTCACCAGCCTGTGTAGACACCAGAATCAGTTGATGTTGAAGCAAGCTATGCTGCTACATCTACGTGGATGATCTTGGCAAGTAATCTGGCCATTATAGACATCCCACCCTTATGACTAATACCTGGAAATATGGTTGGAAATTGGTGTCTTTTCATTTCCTCTCTGTGCTCCTCCTGTCCTCCTCTTTTTCATTTTCTAATTTTAACTAATTTATATAATTTGTATCGTTTCAACACTGTTTATTTCCTTAAATTTTGTCAGCCTGCCTCGTCACTTCTTGGAACCAAAGGGAAAATGTGGTGCGAGCAGAGCTGATGTTTATGTTCTCATTCAAGTTCAGCTATGTTTTTACGTACAGGATGTGCTGAATCTGGTAACCAAACAAGAGGAAGGGAGAGAGCGAGAGATGGAGGGATGGAGTGAGAGATGAGTCATTTTCTCTGTCAGACACTGTTGTTTTCCACTAAACCCTGTTATTTTTGCTCATAAATGGATGCCAGGTAGTGGGTGGAAAGAGTCTCTTTTTTTGTTTTCACATTTGGTGTAATTTTATAATGGGGGCAGACTGTGGTTAAACTTGAAACATTTGCATGGACTTGTCCCTATGTAACCCTCTTCTCCCTTTTTATATAGACCAAAACATGTATTTTGAAATTACTTGGCCCTAAGATGAAAATCTGTTGTTGGTTACACTGAAATGGATCATATTGTAGTTGTTATAATACTTCAGTGACTGATTTGTTTGGCCAATTGGCTGAAGCAGGAAAAACATTGCTGACATATTATCACCTTATAAAGTTGATATTGCCTCTTAACATACCAAATGTAGCACAATATTAGTTGTGTTTGCCCCCTGATGGAGTTTTCAACTCTCTGTTAGCTCTGTTTTGTCTCCACCCAGTCATGAGGGAAATATTTGGATCTTTGTTCACAGCTAGTTGCTAACGTTGTCTGTCTCCCGTTTGGTGCAGGTAGTAGAGTCTTTGGAATTAGCTCCCTCCTGCGCCCAAAAAAACATAGCCATGAGAGCAGTGAGATTGAACCAAAACAGTTAAGTCGGAGGTTGTAAACTCAAAACAATGAGCTGAGAGATGCTACAGTAGTCCACTGAGCTAAGGTGAATGGTCGGGTGGAAAAGCAACTTATTTTGATAGTGCTTGACCCATGTTTATGGTTAGCATTGTATGACTATGGACCTAAGATTGATATTTGGTAACAGTTTGTTAATTACGGTATGGAGGCTTATTCAAGTACACCAACTGCATTTCTTAAGGTATAAGCAGCATGTGCTTCTTAATATGGAGTGGAAACCACTCCCACTTGGCTCAAACTGGCACTAAGGCACTCAGGTTTTGGAGCATGCCCTTAAGTCATCATAATTCGTGTACTTATAATGTGCAAGTCGCCCTGCCGCAACAGGTGCAACAGCAGAGTGAGGGAGACCTCGAAGAAGCACAGTGTGAACACAGGTAACACCTTTTTGTGAACATACACAAGTACAGATTAGCAGTCAAATTGAAAGAGATCATTATTATCATGTCAACATGAAGTCTCATGACCCCCGAGTTAAGACTCATTCATAATGTATTACTTTTTGAAAAAGAATGCCCGATCAATCTGTTAAAAAAAAAAAAAAAAAAAAATGTAGTGACATGTCTTGTCATAGGATGCTATAATTTCATAGCTGTCAGTTAAAACTGAGCTCTGGACGATCACCAGAACAGTTAACTTCATGATCTCATGGAAAAAGTGAGTATTTAATTATTTAATTTACAAGAGCCCTGCTGGTCCATGCTTGATTGACAGACTCTGGCATTGAAGATGCCAACCTTGAAACCTTTCTTAATACTTCTCTGACACTGAATAGGAACGAATCGAGTGGTATTAGATTAGTGGCAGAATGTATTAGACTGAATGAAAAGACAGATGGGATGGAATTGAATTGGATAATAGCCGTTTGAATGGAAGCTTATGTCTGTGATGGGATCTGAAGGATCTCTTTCAAGAGGCCATTTGCACTTTGTTAATATGCCTGTGAGAGTTTCTCCTTTTATCACAGTGGCTAATCTCTGCTCTGGCTACCGCACTGTAACCACTTCTTTCCCGCCATGACTCGTCTAAGATTATGTGCCGGCCTTTCACAGTGGAAGCCATTGTAGAGAATGGCATTCATTGCCATTCATCCTTTATCTGTAGTACTTCATTTCTGTTAGCAGTATACTACTTCTGTCAATCACTCTGGATTTCCCTGAACACACACATTTAAAGAACTAACCATTTTAGGCTCACAGTCATCACGAGTGACATACTGTAATGTGTTTACAAATGCATACAGTATGTACAGTATATTAGGGATGTATAGCTCCACCACTGAAGCCAATTCTATATGCATCTTAATACGTTGCCACCGATATCAGAGTGTAGAACTAAGATCTTGGCTTACTGGCCATTGGCTAGTGACCTCCAGAATTCTACCAGACAAAAAATATGTTGCATTATCTGACTGAAAATATCTACCAATGCATTATTTTACTGGTAATATAAACCTACTTAGAGGCATGACATATGGACAACAACAAGTATCAACAGTCACAAGACTTGAATAAAATGAGATAATTACAGATAGATAGATAATATATTATATTGTATTATACAATATATTCACATATGTTTAAAATGTTGTATGTCTAAAATGTATGTTTAAAAATCTAAAATTAAACAAATTCCAAATCTGAAAATTGTCAGTGCTCTCAGTACTTCCCAGCCTTACAGATGTACAACAAAACATGTAGCTACTGTTTACATCAGTAGCAGATATGAATTCTATGTCTGGTTGGTCAGATTAATCCGACTTTCCGAGTTGGAGGTCTGACTTCATGGGGTTTCTTATTCTGAAATTCTGACATTTGTGTTCAACTGGAATGTACCACATACTTACCGGCTTCCACCCATGCATGAGGAAGCGATGGTGCCATAGACATACGGGTATATATGCATGTCAATGGACTGTTCATTCAAAGTTCTTCTACGTTTATGATTCAGGTTGCCTATGTCTATGAGTCCAGAAACACCACAGGACAGGGAACAGAACATGACATAATCAGTTTAACCATGGAATTTACTGATGCAAACAGACAAGACGTGAAGCATCGCAAATTCACTTGTAAATTAAATCCGATGCGCCCCGAATTTACCGATGCAGTTGCATTGCAAACGTTTGTATCGGACCACCGATATGAATCTCAGTGAATCTCACCATCCCTAATGTATATGACTCCACTGCTGTACATGCACACTGTATCACTGCAATTCTTCCACAGCCTCTCCTCTTGCTTGGCAAGTTACCCACCAGCTGCTCCTGCGCTCGTTAATGTTCATCCATCACACAACACACCCATATACTTACCTTAATTTGACAGGGAGTCTTGGTAGAAACGTAAACACACTTATGTAAACCAGCTTATATTATAACTCTTTTAAATATTTGTAGTCTAAGGATACAGCTAAGGATACTGTGATTGATAAAATGTTTTTACTAGGGATGCACTTATATGAAACTCAAATCTGTGAAAAAGAGAGAGGCATTTCTGCTTTCTCGCACTGGATCCTGTTTCTCTTCTAATCGGCAATATGTAGTGCAGCAGAGAAGGGACGTTCGCTGTCCACACTCGTACACGGAGCCGAAAGGCACTTGCATGCTGCTTAGGCCAGGGCAGGAAAGCGAGACATGTTCTTTTCCAATACCACAGAGGGATCTCATTTCTTGGGATGGGGGTCTCACTCAGATAGCCATGGACCTACAGGAATGTAGACAAGTGTATTACTATGGATGTCTGATGAATCACTAGTAATCTAGACATGACAACACTGTCTTCCTCCCCTTAAGAGCTTTGATGAATTTTGCTCTGAGCAGAGGGCAGAGAAGCATTACTAAATAATGTTTTTATAACAATTAGATTTTTTTTCATGTAAATAAATCTATGATTTTAGTAACTCTATAAATATACAGCACAATAAAAATAACATTAAAAGTACAATATGTAAGAAATTTATTTTAGTTAATCATAAAATGGCTCTTACACGTCACCAGACATTAAGAAATCATGTTCATTTCAAATACTTATTTCACTGACAACAGTAATCCAGCCAGGATATTCTCATTTAAAAAACCAAGTTGCAGCCCTCAACTGATGTCGATGTTGTCATGTTGTGTTTTAGTCTGATGCGCCACCCTCCATCTTCCAATCACCAAGTCAGTAGCGTGTCAGCATCCGGGTTGCCAGCTCTGCTCTAGTTACCACAGCTGCAGCTACGACCGTGTCGGATAAATAATGTCTAACGTTACGAAACCTAAAAGACCTTGTTATGAATCCGAAATATGTTGCGATAAAGTCCGAAATAAAACAAGGACTTGTATAGGAGATGCCTTTGAAAGATGAAGACGACTGAAAGCGGCCCCACGCCACCTGCTTTTCATTCACTGTAACAATTTCCGTTCCTGTTCGATCTTGCAGCCGAGCTGGCAACTTCTAATCAGGGGAGAGGGAGAGGGGAGACACCGCTCTCTAGTAATTTGAAAGTGATTGCAGTACCAGTTTTGGCCACAATCCTACATAGGGTTCCTTTAATACAAAGCATTTTAGCAGGCTTTGTTTTTTTAATAAAAAAGACAGGGTCGATCTGTCTACCAGGGTCTACTACCTGCACACTTGTGTGGCTTGTCAGGACTGCCTGCTGGTCCATGTTTGAGTTTTCCTCCAGAATTTCATCATGCATGTCAAGCCGCGACTTTCCACCCTCATCACTTGTTCTTATCTTCTTGTCTCACCATTCTTCTGTCCTGTGAAGCTCTGTTCTGCTTCTGGAGTGTCTTTACTGCCACTTGCTTGGTGACTATATCAAAATAATGGTCTTTGTACCTAGGGTCAAGGATCATTGCCAAGTAGTCCTTGTTCCTCCACTATGGAAAATAGCTTATTTGCAGGAGCAGTCATTTCTATTACCTTGTTCGTTACTTACCTGGCTTTTGCACCGTTCTTGGCAAATTTCTTGGTGTGGTTGAGTACTTACTGTATTGAGCTACCAACTGCGGCTGCTGCTGATTTCGTTTTTGCCTGCTGGCTAACGTTAGCGGCAGCAGCTTCCTGCCATTGCTTGCGAACTTCTGGATGGCGTTTTTTCAAATGACAAATTTTGTTGAATGACTTGACACGGCATCCTCCACGCATTACCTCGACTTTTACAGGTGTTGCATACTGCTTTTCCAAGTATTTTCTTTCGATGCTGTAAAAAAAAAAACAACCACACCGCTGGCATTTTTTCACCTCTTCCCACAAAACTGTGCTGCTTTTCATGTGCCCAAACAAATACGGCATGGCCAAGTGCCTCCCCCCCGTCTCCCTCCCCTTCTCTCGACACATAAACAGCAACTAGACATATAAACGTCAGTTTCAACATTGGCTCAATTTCAGACGTTGGACCGATGCCGATATGTAAAAAAATGACAAACATCAGCCGATACTGATATTAATGCTGATATATCGTGCACCCCTAGTTTTTATAGCACCACAAGCTGCTGTCTCATTTCGCACTATTAAATCCTGTCTTTTCCTGGCCAACTTAGTAGTAACATTAGTACCTTTACTTAGTTCATTAAAGAAAAATCATAGTTTTGATGTATAGTCTTCGGATTACTTCCTTTTTTATATGCCTTTTTTCATTTTCCTTTAAGAAAGACAGATGTCTGGCTCTATTTTAACTGACTTACGACTAACCATGTGTTTTATTTGTCCTCTGCTCCTGACTCATCAGCTTGCACTGAGACAATTACAGGATATAAACTAGGAATGAAGTTAAAGCTGTTAACTAGATGGATAGATGATTAGATTGACTACAAAAAGTTATGTGCGGTTGATGGGATTTAAACCCAAATTTTCACACCTAAGAGCTAAACAATAAAATACCCAACACAAACCAATCAATCTTATTTTAATCATGTCTGTAAATCATCCATGTTTTATTATTGTTGTGGCTGATATTATTTTCACCTTGTGAGTCAGTGTGTGTACCCCCAGGACAGAATGTTGTCAATGCATGGCCAGATTTTGCATCACAGCACTTCACAGGTGTGTCATGCTTGAGATCAAAATAAAGGCTGAGTTCCAAGATGGGTGTGATCTAAGCAAGGGCGCTAGAAGTAGAGGGTACACACACTCCCGTAACCATGTGCTTAGTTGTAATACCTCACTGGGATTAGAAGTATTAACAATTTGGTGGTTACACATCAGTGTTGTTGTGGGAAATGTGAAAGTCACAAATGACTGCAACCACATCGCTGCTTTGTTTTATTTCTGCAATAAAATTAGTGATTAATCTTCCTTTTCATGCATACGATTGGTACAACTGCATGGTATCTATGCACAATGAAACCTAAATTCTGTGTCCTGCATCCCATTTATAGCATCCGTTGTCTGTGAGCTACATTCAAGTGTTCAAGCTTTATTATGTCTTTCACTCTGTGTTGCCACACTGTTGTGGTTTAATAATCTTTTTATGTACATATAACACATTTATATGTCAACCACACACCAGCTGATGGTATGAGCTCAAATGCTTATTGCAGCTTTCATTTTCAACAGGTACTATTGTTCGTCCTTGTTCATCCTTCCTTCACCCACCACACCACAGGATTGTTTCAGCTGAAATTATAAGGAAGTGTGGCTGGATTTCAATGCTCCCTGTCATCTTGAAAAAGTCAGGCTCTTCTCCTTCAGTAATAGGCCCTTCTGCTTCACTGAGTGCCAGGCCCTTCTATCCTTTTAACAGCTTGCCAAGCCACATCAGGGAAGAGCCTGTTTTCAAGCACAGAGTCACTTCAGTTTATTAGCCCATATCCTAATCCCTGTCCTGTCCTTGAACTACCCCTGTTATCACAATCACCTGTTTTTTATGAGGCGGCGTACTCTTACATCTGATTTTATCTATATCCTGTGTTATCTATTTGTTTATTTACTTCTTGAGCAGAATGTTTGTGTTACTGCTGTAAATCGTGCTGAGAGTATGCTGTTAAATACACTTACACATTCCAGTGAAGTATATATGTGAACTTTGTGTGTGTTATTAGTGGATGGGAGGACGCTGTATTGGTTTATACCTGCATACTTGGCAGTCTAGACAAGCTGGGAGGAGCTTTCCCAACACACACACACACACACACACACACACACATTACTGCAGTAGAAGATGAACTGATACTTGGCCGAATGTTGCTATTCTAACTGTTATTACATGCTCAACAAACGTGCTGGCAGCTGTACACGGGGAAAGTGCCATACCCACTGTCCCGCAGTGACAGGAAACTGGAATCGGAGGCACATGTGGGAGGTGTAAATGAACATGTGGCTTTTATGGATAGTTATCTATCAATATGGCTATGACATAATACTGACTTTAATGCCATTTGTGCGCATGTCTTTCTTGTCAATCCACTGCATGTTCCCGTTAACACGTGGAAATGATACACAAAGGAATTCACCTTTCTGCTTTTTAGAGAGAATGAAGGCAGCTATGTATTAGAGTTGCATACCAGGCGGGCTTATCCTGTTCTTTTGGCTGTTAGTGGTTCTTACACAAATGGCCTCCTTACACACAAAATACAGTGCACTAAGCCTTCAACTTAAGAAAGAGCAGTGTTGGATTTCCCTCCAAAGTCCAAGTTATAAATGGAAAATGAAAGGATTCTTCTATTAAGTCCTATTACAAAGTGCAAAATAAAGCTTCCAAGTAATGCTCAATAGAAATTGTATTGTTTGGATCACAGAATTATTGTTTTTCTTAGACCAGTGTGTTTCTATGTGCTTCTCAAAAGATGATTTTACTTCAAAGTTTATCAGAGCACCATCAGAATGTGAAATTCAACCTAAGGCAGCTTTTTGGTTTTGGTGGCAGTTACCGTTGTTAGTTGAGATGCTCATGCTTTGTCATTATATTTGGGTTCTTGCTCAACACTAATGCCAGATCTCTGTGACAGTACAGATTAAACTGCTTAACACAATTAAAGCACTTACTATTTATGAGGAGGAAATGAACAAGAGAGCAAGAGATCTTAGGAAGAGACGCTCAGAGCGCTGCAGGCCTTCGTCTAAGCAGAGCAACAGATTGCAATTTCAGACATGTTAGGTATGCCACACAAACCTCAACTAATGGAATAATAACCATTTGATATTACTGAAAGGAAACTATTTTCTGTTGAGTTTGTTTCGGATGCTAAAAAAGTGTTGCTTTGCCTGTAAAGTGAGAGAAAGTTTCTTCTGAGTGCTGTCTGGCCACATTAAGCACCTTACATTTCAGTGAGCTAATATGTTAGTTTTGGCCTTTTGCCTTTTTTCCTGTGACATGGATTTTGGCAGAGGGCAAAGAAGGCCTCAGTTGTTTTTTTTTTTTTTTGCTTTTGGAAGTGCAGCGAGGTGATGAAATCACAGGGAATCTTGCTTTGTGAACTTAAATGCAAGTTTTGATTAGCAAATAAGGGTTTGATTTGAGGGGAATGGTCACTTTAACTTCAATGCCAATTTAACGTGTTATGTAATACATTAGGTCTCCTTACTGACATGCCTGTCGTGTCAGTCGTCATATTGTCGGACTTTGATAGGTTTAACCATTTCATTCACTCATTGAATGGCAGCCCTTTTATAAAAACAAAAGTGCCTTGTGCCATTTTGAGTCATATTTCATGATGCACAGAATATTTTGTACTAAGACTCTGAAAACACAGAATAGCTCAAATGAAAGAAGACATTGTCTATTTCATCATGGAAAAAATTGTTTTTACCTTGTTCCATTCTGGTTTTATCTGGAGAACAGTAGAGACCAGTTTTACCAAAAACACCACTTTTTGTCCAGATTGTGTTTGTTTTGCTCTCTAATCACGATCACCTCCACTTCCTGCTCTTGCTGATCAGTTTCTATACTTCTTGTCAAAGACTTACATTGTAATCATGACTCAGTTAAACATTTCATATCATCATACATCTCATGGCTCGCTTACAATATACTATATCTGTAGCATGTTTGATTTAGGGAGAAGAGGAAGCTGCACCAGGGCTTTCTGGTGGAATTTGTCCAGTACATAATATGTATGTGTAAGGCCATATATTTTGGGAAATAAACCCAGTTATAAGAAAAAGTATGGAGAGCAGTCAGAAGAGAGAATTTAGTTTTTAATACTATCGCTGGGAAATCCAACATCATCTTTGTAAACTATTAATTAAAAATTAAAAACTGTAATGTTTTCAATATTTTTAAGCTATAACTGTCCCTCCACATGGCTTTTGATCTCTACTCAATCTTAATTTAAAGAAGCTTATCTTGAAATGGATTTCCTTAGGCTATTGAGGCTTAAGAAATTCATCACCCTTTACTGTAGCATTCCAATGTCATGTGGCTCGCACCCTTAGCATAGGCCACTTGTACTAACCTAAAGGAGTCACCAGACCTGTCATCCACCTTATTATTTAGGTCACATGGCCCTAAATCTGACCTTGATAACCTTGTCAGAAACATGTTCCGTGTTTCCCGATGGCATGCTGCTGATGCTGTTGTTTGAAGGTTGTTTTTCAGTATTGAATTGACCTAAGGTTAACATGACTGTTCCAAAGGAGTGAGGCTTGGACTGGCTTTAGAGTGGCTAAACCTGCTTTATTTTTATGGACCATAGTGAAATGTGAAAACCACCAAGAAGTCTTTGATTATTGAATATTTTCATCACTTTTTCTTGCTTTAAATCATATTGTTCAAAGACATCGAGGATTCTGCTAATCTGCTCAAGATTCTGGTCTCTGCTAACCAAAGTAAATTGTAACATGATATTATACCTCATGCTATACCAAGCTGTTTTCATGTTGGTTCAATAATTATGTTCAGTGCAGATGAAAATAAAAAAAGGAGTCTACACTTTTATGACCAGTCATAAACTCTGTAAAATTCTGGTGTCAATTAAATGGATTGTGGTATTGCTGAGATGCAGCAGTTTTTAGTTTGTTTATCTAAAAAAAAAACCCAAAATGATTGCAATAAATGCTGCATGAAATACGATCGGCATCAAAGCGTCTAAATCAAACTGATTGTGTTGATCTGTCACACATTTTTCTAATTCAACCTTCTTGGGAAATTATCCGAATTATGGGTTGCAAAATAGACTCATTGAACTTTTAGAACCTTATCACGTTCCCTTGATTTAATGGCATCATGCAAAGTGGTGGTACATTTGCAGAGATTATTCAAAAATGTAGGACTGTTTGCCCATAGGTTCTTTTTGTTGTCAGGTTCCCTATGAGTTTAGGGAATCCGATCTGTTTTTTCTTTCTTTATTTCATTCTCCATTTTCCTTTTTGTTCTTCTCTGTCCTCCTTTCTGCTACCTCTTGTGCTTTTTATTTTTTAGTTCCAACTTTATCGTCTCAATTTGAACCTCCATTCTCTCATTCCCTTCCTTAAACTCTTTCCTCATGTCAGTGATGGCTTGTGCTATATTTGTGGAGTTTGCCCTCAACCGACTGACCCCAATTATCAAGTTAATCATTAACTTTAGGGTTTCACCTTGTTGGCCCTTTGCCCCCACTACTTGGCAACATTGACATAGCTGCAGGCTGCTGTCTTTTTTTTTTTGCTGCATCAAATATATTTCTGGCAGAAAACAAATGGAGAGAGAAAAAAAGGAAATTACTGGTGGGGTAGGAGAAGTTGGAGGAAATACTCAAGGTGTAAATGAAGAGACAAGGAGTGGGAGTGTATGTGGATTATTAGTGAAAATCCAGATCATTGAAGCAGCTGGAGAGTTAAATCAGAGGAAGGAAGTCAGAGGGAGATCCTGAAGTGGGAGTTATAGCTCTGGGCTCAATCTGGAGGAGTGTCGACTGTAAGCTACTGTGTTTGGCTGCTGGGAAGAAAATGGAGCAAAAGGTCAGTGGTAGCTGCCAATGTTGTTATTTATTCCCAGCTGAAGTCTGATTGCTTGGAGTTTCCACAAAAAAGCAGCTGGAAGTTTTATTTGCAGTTAGTGTCAAATGCTACCTGTCATCAATATGGTTTATAGTTTGATTATGTTATGCTGCATGCAGGTAGGACATTGGGATATCACCTGCTGTTTCAGAATATACGGAATAAAATAAAGAGGCAGTGATATGGGAAGAGAGCTTGTTTTTTTTCTCCAGTTGTTGTTTTGTTTTTAATAATGGGGTCATAAACCTTACTGTTATGTCTGTTATTTTATGATTTCAACTCAGTAAGTTAGGGGACAATGGTCTGATGATGATCAACAGACACAGGCTGCTACCAGTTCCTCTTGGGGGCTAACTGGTGTCACTTAAATTCTGAAGGGACATGTCCTCCCTGTTCCTAGTGCCATCTGTGCACATGTACCTAGCCCTACAGACAGTGTATTCTAGCAAATTAATTTTACGTACTTTAAGGCTATGCTCTATCATGTTGACTTTTTATGTAATTAAATATGCATGTATTTTGAAGCAACAAACGGTGAGTAAAAACAAACAGACAAACAAAAAATAAGATATTTCAGCTTTTAGTTTTAGTTGTTGACCTTTTACTTGGTATTAATAATTACGGAAAGTACATGTTGACCCTTCTCAAAATACACATTTAAGAGCAGTTAAGGTATTTTTGTGTACAAAATCAGAAGCCATGAGCAGAGCCTAGGTGTTTTCAACAGAAAAGGTTGTCTTATCCAGTCAATGTCATTCATCACCTTCTTTCTCTGCTGTGCTGGTCAGAATCATGATCTACCACATTACTAAGGCATCTCTTAGTCAACAGTATGGGTTGGCTGATGGCGACTGACCCTATCTATGTCATTCTGTAAACAGTATGGGAAATGAAGAGGAGACCATAAGGGATAAATAAGAATGGTTGTGATTGTCAAAAAGAAATCCTACAAAACTGACAATATGTATGTAATTGTTCTGTTGTTCGCTATTAGCACTGATGGCTTTAATCAAAGGTAAAAACACCTCCTTACAAAAATGTAAGAAACCACTTGCCAATTGCACCAGGCCTCGATCAAATGGTAAAATGAACTATTAAGTGTGTTTTTGCTGGGGCTGGTGCTGATGAGATTTTGGTTGTGACACATTGTCACATCACAGGAGGCTAATGGAGCAATATAAAGTAATATAAATTATGTCTGAATGTGTTATTTGGTTGTTGGTTATTTAGGTTGACGCTGAGTGTGTGTGCTTGGACCATATTTTATGTGATGGGAATGTTTTTCCATAGCATTTTAGCACTGTGAACGAGCAAACCAACAGTGTTTGTGACAGGGCTGATGTGTCTGTGGCAGCTCAGTTACACTGCATGCTGAGTTTAGATTTTCAAATTTGGCTCTGCATGACATAATGTCCAATCAATCAGTTGGCATCCTTTTGCCGTTATTCACTTATTCTAGGTCAACCGTTGATGAGAATGTATTGATCATCTGTAAGCCTCAACTCAAAATTGCATGCCTTTAGATAGTCTTGTCCAAGCTATTGATTTACTTTGGACATTTTGCATTAAGGACAGTATAAACAGGGAGGCCTGTCTGCTTTCTGTCCTACTGTACACAGTATTAAACTCTACTATTGTTTCAGAAAATTAAAGAATATTGTAACCATGCTCTCAAATGTCACTAGGGACAGAGGGACATGTCTCCTTCAGATTCATAGACACCAACACGTCCCTCCACTTTCCCAGCATAAGGAGACAAAGATCGCCGGTAAAACAATAGTTACGAATGTAACTACGGTTCTATGAATCTCGAATGTCAGTAGGTATGAAACAGAACAGAGGATTAATGTCACTGCAGCAGCATTGGGAGCTCTGTGTTTGAGTTCCGACTCACGGTGCGTTCGAGTTGTACAAGAATGTCGAAATTTCCAAGTTCCAAGTCAGAATTTAGAACCCCCATGAAGACGGAAAGTTGGATTAATCTCACCAACCCGTCATAGAATTCTTGTTATGCTAAATAGTAGCAACGTGTTTTGTTGTACATCTGTAAGGCAATAAGAGCTGGGAGCACTATATTCTGACTTCCAGTGAACACACCATAATGCAAACTCATTGCTCAGGGTCCTGAGGAATTGGTAGCTGCCTGTGCCTGTTGATCATAACACAATAATGATAATACTAAATATTGGTGATGATCATGATTAACGACCCTATTACACACAGTAACCCAGTTCAAAAATCCCATTTGTGCCCCTCCACCTAACATTACGTACGTATTGTATGAAAAAAATGTTCCATTGTTGAAATTTGAAAAAAATGAACACAAATCAGCCCTAAGTGTTTATTTAGGTCCAAATGCTCTGTAATTATGGTAATGGGGTCCTGTGGAGAGATGGTCCTGCAAGAACCCCAGTGATGGACCACGCTCCTTCCAATGCGAAAAAGCTAGGGGAAACACTGGTGTGTATACTTTGTACATTACGACCCCTGTTCTTAAGCCATCACAATTAAGTTGTCAGGAACAGTGGTGGGTAGATCACATGACACCCTCTGGGCCCAGCGACACTGGCTGCCGTACTCATCCGTCGCAATAAAACTGCTATAAACAATGAAAATTTCCTGACTCACACATTTGGAAAAAGTGTGAGAAGTGTGCAGAACTGGAAGAAAGTTTGTGTAGTGTGTAATGGAAATAATAGTCTTCTTTTTTTGTTTAACTTGCTTGCCGTTTTGTTTTCTTATACCTGCATTTCTTTGACCACGAATCCCTCCCTGCTTTGTTCTTCCCATATATCTCATTTCCTCCACCAGCCTTTTTCCCCCCGTGTGCCTCTTTTTTTCTCCTCCTTCTCTACCCCTTCAATCCTTCTCTCTTTCACTTTCTCCTTTCATTCCTCAGTTCCCGCCTTTTTTTTTTTTTAGCTTCATTGCTTCATTCCTTTCTTTACAAGCTCCTCTCTGTTTCTTGGACCCTTCCTTATGCTCCTCCCTCTCTCGTCTCCTTGTTGGTCTACCAATGGCCCGACAGCCTGTTCGTTTTCATCCTCTGCCTAGAAAACAAGGTCTAAAGTTCAAAGCTGCTGTTGTGGATTGGCAGCAGGAGATGGAACACAGAGGGAAGCCAGGCCTGCTGCTGTGTCAAAACACATTTGAATATCATCTTAAATCAAAGGAATTTTAATCTAATCAGACACCACATTTCAACTTGAATATAAAAAAGAGATTGATTACTCACAATGTAACCAGTTTCATGGCAGAAGAGATCCAGATTTCTTGAACTTTGTTCGACTATCAGCAAATGATATACCTGGCCTTATAACGTGCAAATCCTCAGTGCATTTGTCCAATGTCCTAATATAACACTGTTATTAGTCCCCAAAAGAGACGTGTGAGATGAGTTTATATCAGACACCCTGTCCTTTGATTTTAATGCATTCAGAAGTTGTTAAAATGCCACACTGATAAGCAGGGGGAACTAGATGCTGGAAGAGAAGCAAGAAGGTGATGTTCAAGGGTACAGGGACAACAAATCAAGCTTTTTCAATGTTTTTTGGCCTGAAGCCTTGTGTGTGTGTGTGTGTCTGTGTGTGTGCTTTTAATCTCATTATTGAGGGAAATAAAGCATATATTGATGGGCTGGTTGTTTCCCCTTCTGCTTATTGTACACTCATAGTACTTGTGTATGCATGTGAGTTTAAATGTCATTAACATATCATTTGTTTGGACAGCTGGGTTTTTCCACACTGTTCCCATGTTGGAGGTCTGAGACGTAGATGTGTGTGCCTCATCCTGCATCATTAATAGAAAGAGAGAGAGAGACAGTGAGCCAGAGTGACCGCCTGTGTTTATCTGCCACCTGTATAAAATAAAAACCTGCTGCAGTTTTGCTGCGAGTGTGGCTGTATGTGAGATAGAAAAGATCAGCACCTTAATTTAGCATGCACATTATGCTACTTGTGCAATAAGGTATGTTATTTATTAGTGACCGTTACTAACGGTATTCAAAAGGAATACACATTACTTTTATCCAATATTTATCTTAATGTTCAGATACTTCCTTGAAGCCTGGCATTATTGTTATTGTTGTTGTATTATTTTCAAAAGTATTTCATAAGGATTGTTTTATAAAACATAAGTGACTTTTGCAATGGCACTATCAGTGTGTCGATAACAGCTGTTGAATCAGCTAAGCTATGGGACTGCGGCTGTGTGATTATGAACTGGTCATGTCCATTCAGTCATAAATAGATACCTTGAAAAATTCATTTTCAAATCTGGATTTCCAGCCTATGAACTGAATCTGGAAACTGTACATGCTTTTAGTCGGTATGTAACTTTCTGGAACTAAACTGTTTTTTACTTCTGAATACATATCCAAACATCTCTGGATAAAGACCTAAATGAAGTA
This sequence comes from Synanceia verrucosa, assembly GCA_029721515.1. Lineage (NCBI taxonomy): Eukaryota > Metazoa > Chordata > Actinopteri > Perciformes > Synanceiidae > Synanceia > Synanceia verrucosa. The sequence goes on along the minus strand of CM056561.1, from coordinate 15,354,293 downwards.
TATTTTAAATGGTTTGATTACAGGTGGATAGTTGTGTGAGCATGAAAATTGGTTGAAGCAAGGGTCACTTAATTGTTAGTGTGTATGCGGGTGTGTGTTTGTGCATGTGCCAGAGGGTGTGCCACGTACCAACCAATCACATCAGTCCCTCTGTGTAGCATACTTCTGCAGCCAGTTGGGACTCTCAATTTGTATTGGTTCAGACACAATCATACACACACACACACACACACACATAGACACACACATATGCCTGTGCATGCTCATACTTAAGATGCACAGGCATCTCTTTGGATCAGTCAGAGCACTCCCTCCTCTCTCTGCCATGCTTCATGTCGCTGCTGTCTCATGTCAGATGATACTGAAGCACAGCATGGCCTATTGAGGCTGACATCCATGTCCTGTTTTTGCTTACTCCTAGATTACAGTCACTTAACTAGGGGCGCAACGATTAGTCGATGTAGTCGACAAAAATCGATAATGAAATTCGCTGCAGACATTTGTCAATTATAGTCGGTGACATCACCGATCGCGTTCCAGTTTTCCAGCTGGAAACAAACGTGTGAGTCAGCGTGACCGGCAAGCAAGAGAGAAATTGCTGTGGCAACTGCAACAACATCATGAGCTAAATGATTGAAATTCTGGGAACATTTCTCCCTAAACACATCAGAGACACGGCTAACCTGCTCTGTATGCAGCATGTCTGTGTTGAGGCAGCATTTAAAGTGGATGCATGCAGTACTGGGCAGTATTAGAAACGCGTCACTGTAATGCCATTAACTTATACTCTAACGCATTATTTTTTAAATAAATAAAGTTAACTTTAAAATATGGTGCGTTTGTCCATGACTTGGTAAGTCATTTCCTGATTGATGAATTCAGATTGCTTTCTCAGGTGTCTCTATGGACAGGGGGACATATCCTCTTAAGATTCATCATGATACTGATCCGTCCACCCCCTTTCCAGCATAAGAAGACAAATATTGTCAGTAAAACAGAGCATTAATGTCATTGCAGCAGCAGTGGGAGCCTAGCGTTTGAGTGATTCAACTCATGGTGTGTTCCAGTTGTACAGGAATGTCAGAATTTCCAAGCTCCAAGTCAGAATTTAAACCAGAACTTTAAACAGTAACGCCTTACTTTTGGTGTAAGTAATCAACAAAATAATTGAGTTACTTTTTGAATGAGGTAATGAGTAATTGTAAGTAGTTACTTTTTTTCAGTAATTAGCACAACACTGGAGGCATGTCGGACACAGGATACAGCTTTTGTCCACTACAGAATACTGTACACAAAATGCACTTTTCTTTTTGAGGAAGCTCCATAGATTTGGGGTTGTTTTGTTGTTTGTCTTTTATTGCTGCTATTTTGACTGTCCCTTGTTTACATACAAAATGATACTCTATTTTTATCAGCACTTTGCCTGTCCTTGCTTTTAAATGGACAAACGTTTAAGTGTTGTTTTTACTTTTGTAGCAGCCCAATGAGCAGCACAGTTCATAAACATGTCTGAATGATAGTAGTCACAGTCGTCATAGTAGTCATCTTTATCGTCTCTATTGTTAGTTAAAACAACCTCGAGCTGAAGTCAATAGATTTATCGACTATCAAATTAATTGTTAGTTGTAGCCCTACACTTTACACACAATAATGTCTGTGTATGAAGATACAAATGTATTTTCAATTAGAGGTCCATTCTTCATTATTTAAAGATTTGATTGTTTTGCATAATATCTTACATTTTCACCTCATAGTGCAGTCCTCAGTGAATGAATATATATTTCCCAGGTAATACTGTTTTCACCATGCTGTTTGCATTTACTTAGCTGCATAAACACTACATACACTCATTCATCAGTTTATTAGGTCAACTGTGTGAAATTAAAATGGTACAATACAGTTGCCTTCACAGAAGCTGTAATGTTTTGGTTGTTTTGGTTTTAGATAAGTGTCAGAGGATTACACGCAATCCAAATAATATTGTTATGTTAAGCCTACCTGAGGGTAGAAGGATTTGGGACCACTTTTGGAGTGTACCTGTGGACCTGTTTTAATCTCCCTCACTCACTTTTCAGAGGAAAAAAAAATCCTCCCTTGCTTTGATCTGTGTCCCCCACATTGCGGTTTGGACCAAAAGCATGTTGTTTGTGTGCTGCTTTTGCTTCTCTGTGATTTCTTAACTTACCTTTGATGCATATTTATGGAGCGAAAAAGAAATTAAATAACTGGGGAATAACCTTTTTTAATTGGTCAAACAAGTCAAATTTACAGACAACAGAGCCAGAAGTCTGTGTGTCACAACATCATGAGGAAACATAAGCGATTACTTGGCTTTTGAGCGGTGGGCTTTTTTAGTGTGTGCGTGTTAAGCTCTGGCCCTGCTGCCGCTTAGTTGTATTGTATTGGACTGGAGTTTATGGCGGTTAGCTGTTATTGAGGCCCACCATGAGGCAGCTGGTGATAAAAGTAGGCCATGCGCCCTGTTGTGCCGCCTATAGAGTGAACCCCTCTATTTGCAACGGATTCCATTTCCTATGGTACCCTCCTATACTGAGCTGTATACAGTACATGACAGAACTGGGATGTACTGGGTTACCGCTGAGCTTTGAAGAGAAACGTGGATGGAGAGAGTGAGAGTATCACATCATTTCATCAGAAATATTGCGGTGAACTACTTGTGCTGACATTCTTATGAAGTTCAGAGAAGTCTAGTCTTCCTCCTCTTTCCTGCTTCAGTACTCCTGAACTTATCTGACTCATCAGGTCCTGCTTTGATGGTGGGATGTGATTCATACTGCAGTCACAGTGGTTGCATTTGAATCAGCTTTGTAGATCGTAATTTGTGATGTCTATATTTATGGTTGGCCTTCTTTTTTGTATTGTGCGTCTTCTCAGCAAAATTCTGCTTTCCATCGTCAGTATAGACCAAACAAAAGTCAACTTCTTTTTTGTAAGTAGGCGGCGGTTTCAACAAAGAGGGTCCTCTTTCAGACAATGGTGTGACTTTATTGATCCCTGTGGGGAAATTGTCTTTCTCTTGCCACCTCAAGTGGGAGGTCGGAGGTCAGGGTCAGCCACAGAGCAGCAGCCCTGCAGCTGGTAGGGGGTCTGGGTAGACTAGTTCAGAGACACTTATCTAGCCTGGTGTGCACTCAAACCCTCAATTTAGGGACAATCTCTTTAACCTTTTATGCTTCACTTCAAATTCAAACCACTTGAGGAGCACTTTGCCAGTCTATAATGAGATCTGAAAGGCACTAGAAAAACTTGGGCATATATAAAAATAAGAAGTAGACTGAGTAAAAAAAAAAAAAGTCAAAAATAAGTAGGCGATAAGGTAAACAAGCAATAAGCAAATGTTTCCCCAGACATTACGTACGTATAGTATGAAAAACATTCCATTGGTAAAATTAAAACAGTGAACACAAATCAGCATTGACTGTTTATCCCAGTCCAGTGTGTCTGTGTGTGTGTGTGTGTGTGTGTGTGTGTGGGGTGGATGGATATATATATATATATATATATATATATATATATATATATATATATATATATATATATATATTTGTTCTCAACAGCATCCACCATGAGCAGTTTTGACGGTCTTGGGTTTCTGAGAGAGATCGTTCACAGATTGTGTAAACAACACATTCAGGTAAAGGCCACCAGATGCTCATTAATTATCAGACTCTGTGACGGTGTTCTGGTGACATGATGCTCAATCATGGTGATGATATTTGATGGTACTGGTGCAGGTTCGTCAATACATTGAATCACACACAAACACACACACAAGCCTGTCTAAAGATTATTGCATAATATAAAGTGTATTAATGCTTACTACTTATATAGCACAAGACATGTTTCTCTTTCTTCCTCCCCAGACAGGTGGTATTGTTGTTTTATCAGCTCATGGACTGTATAGGTTTTGCAAACTGGAACATTAGATTTACGATAGGAGGGAAGATAAACAAAGGCAGCACAGTAGTTTGACTAGCTTCCAAGGGGCACAGAAGGGGCTGGTGTAAAAGAGAAAAGAAAAACAGACAGAAAGTCATGAGAGAGACATGAAGCTTTTGAAGGAGGTACAATCCTTTCTACACTGTAAACTTGCCTGCGTGGGATTTGTATATGTTGGTAAATTACTTTTCAATGCAGTAGGGGTATTTGTTCTCAGTGCAGTAATTATTGTTATAAATACTGGTGAGGATTGAAACATTTTATCAGAGTACTTATATGCCTGTCTCTCTGTCTGTGGACAGGTTTTGTCACCAGAATTGCATCACAACACTGCAAAATGTACATACCGCACACAGGTGTGTAGTTGAGTCAAAACGAAGTTGTTTTGTATTTGTTGTGAAGAATAATGTGGGGTTGTGATGTACGATAAAGCTCCTGAGCCAATCATACATTGTAGCGTTATATGGTGTAACCACTGTGGTTACAACAACAAACTTCTCATTATGTCTTTCATGTATAATGTGTGCACTAGTATTAGAAAGTTGTAAGGCTATCCAAAATAAATATCCTATCCTAATATATCCTAAATATTTGAGATTATGTAAAATCTTATTTTATTTTATATCCATTTATTGCAAGATACTGTATCTCCCCCGGCCTCATTGCCATCTGCATGTATGGCTCACAGACACTTCGGTATCGGAATTTAGCACAGAAATATTATTACTTTTTTTTGATTCCTGATAGGATTGAAGCTATTCGGTTAGGGCTACAAAAGCATTGAAGTTCAGTACACAGCCCTACTTAGTCAATATATACAGCCTCAGGACATTGACTACAAAGTGGGAATTAATTTTGTGCTCTTCATTTAGACCAAGTTGAGGAAGCCCTGAAATTTTTCGAAAGTTTGTTTTCAGGGTTCAACCTGTTGCACTGCTATTGACATAGCTTTGGATTTTGTTATTGTGTCAACACCAGCAAGGACTGTAGGTGCAGTGAGTGATCGGAGTCACAAGGCTGGAACAGAATATACAAAGTGAACACCAGTGGGCTGTCCTGGCAAAAACAGCACAGCTCCACTTCTGTATAGTAAACAGACCTCCCTGGGATATTCAGCAGGTTAACAGGATAGTTTGGGTGTTTTGAAGTGGGGTTGTAAGACATATTTATCCATAGTCAGCTTATTTCTGACAGTACATGGCGGTCGGCACATCCCCAGAGAAGCATACAGAAGTACCGAGGTGGGAGCATAGTAATGCACTGCTGTGGACAATGGCAGCGGCAAAAAGGATATTCGCCACCAAAAGAAAGCGTTTCTGTGCTGGAATATTTTCACTACTTTACCTTGCTGTCAGACAGCCCTTTGCGACAGCGAACTGAATATTTTTAGTTTTTGTTAATGCAGTCTGGTGACTTTGATATTTTTAGGTCTGACTTTTTTGGTGTCTAAAATATGTTTTGCTGCTGGCCCTGTCCACAGCAGTATATTGCTTTGCTGTTATGCTGGTACACCTATTTGCTACGATTAGGGAAGTGCTGTCAACCCATTACTGCTGGTTACATATTGATTATGAAGTACCTCAATCATCCACACAAATCTGAACTATCCCATTTAATACACAAGTATAATAAACAAGCAAATGATCTCATTTGTTATAATGAAGAACTTATTTTTATAGTTAACTTATTAATTAAAAAATGTTAAAGTAAAACTTACAATCTACTCAGTCTACAGCTCTCTCTGTATGAACCCATGTATGTGGTTACAGTATATTTTGTCTTCCTCATAAACAGAAATGATCTGACGTTTTGCTCTGTAACACGTTTAATTAATCAGGTCTCCAATGTCGACACACTTTGAATGAAAACGCATCCGCGAAGAATCCATTATACACGGCTGAGGTCTGTTTCGTCCAACAATATTGCCTCTCTGGCCTCTCTCAATTCAGATCAGTTTGTTTTGTTCACATGGATGTCATATTAACTGGTCCCAAAGCAGCCAAGTTAATGTGAAAATTGGATAAATTAATAGAAATTTAAAGCACAGTCTAGGTTAAGTGAGACTGGCTCTGGTACCAAATTAATAATTTAACATTCAAGAAGGTGAGTATAAAAATACAGTATTGCCAAATAATTCAAATAAATCAAAACTGTTTAACATAAATGAATCAAGACAACATATTTCCATACAGGACTGCCTCTGTCTTTTAAAGCGGAAGTGCCATTTTTTTTTTACAAATTGGACCTTATTTCTGGGGTAAAATACTGCATTGAAATGGAGCCAGTAAATGACACAAACTTGACCATTTCTCAAATAACAAACGTTTAATAAGATTCACTTATTCACTTGACACTATTACTATTCTCATTTGAGTCTGTAGTTGTCCGTAACTTGAGAAAATTAAATTTGTAAACAGAACACTACTTCATGTGTATTATCAATAACTAAGGACCCCTAGTGCCCACCTATGTGTCCTTCACAGCGCCTGAACTAAAACAAAGCATGTATACGAATGTGACAACATCACAAATAAGTATGTTAGTCCAAATGACTCCAAGGTGAAATGGGTGAGTAAATGGCAGTATTTTATCCCAGAAATAAGGTCCAATTTGTAAAAAAATGGCACTTCCCCTTTAAGAAGAAAAAAAAAAATGACTGTGACGGTGATGATGAATATTTGAAGTGATGTGTCTCTGCATGAGAAAACAGAATGTGGTTTGTTAAAGGTTTAGGGAGAGGGAGAGAAAACGGAGAAACGGATAGACACAATTACCTGTCAGTCTGGCACCTAGAAAGTCTGCTGCCTTTTCTTCACCAACTAATCATGCTGACTATTAATAAATTAAAATACTAATTATCAAAGCAGCATTACAAATGAGAAGCAAGTGCGAGAAAGCACAGAAAGGGTAAAAAAAAAAGGGTGACAGAGAAGTGATGAAAGACAGAACACTGAAGTTAATTACAGACCCAAATCCCACTTGTACTGCTGTTGATCAGCACACTAATGAAACTGTAGCTTGTTTTGGTGTTTTTGCAGAGCTGTTGAGATTGTTGACATGCAGTCCCTCCATTTCGCCCTTTCCATCTGTTTCATTATTCAACTGTTGCAGGACCAGAATAAAAAGCTGTTTTTTTGACACTATGACTAATGGTGTGTTTGTCTGTTTGTGTCACTGTGCAACACACTGAAATGAAATCACGCTTTTTTTGTGAATGACCCGCAAAACCTTAGTGAAGATGCTCAACATACATTAAAGTGATACTTTACCTGAAGTGCGTGTTTGTTATTTTGTAGTGTGTTCTTGGTAATGGGACTGATACTTCACAGTCAGTGTGCCTGTGTTTTCCTGGGAATTGGTGCTGAAGCTTCAACTAGGCAGTCTGTAATGAGAGCTAATGGACTCTCACTATGTTTGTTTCCATCTCACTTGTGCTCTCACCTGCCTCCCCTCTTTCATTATTTCTATCTCGTCATCCATCGCTTCCCCGCACAATTTCTCTTACCTCTTTGTCCTTGTTTGACACGATCCAAGTCCTACTTCTATGCACGTCAACTCCCCACAGGCTATATTCTGCAACCACGTGATACCTCTTCCATGCTGGGCCTAAGTTCATTGCATGCACCCCCTCCTCTCTTTGTCCTCATTTGGTTGTCTTCCCCTCATATGACCTCTTTCTCTCTCCCACATAGGATTTTGCCGTAGTATTTTTTACAGGCCCAGATCTCTCTGTTTAAGAATAACAAAATCAAAAACCTACTAATCGTGTGCAGGTTGGATTGAGCTTCATGATATTTCATTTTTTTTTGTTTTGACTTATCTCTTTTTCAGCCTTTATGCTCTTCCTTGAATTAATTTTCCATTCAGCATATTTTAGATTTTAGTTCTGGCTTGTATTAGTGTAATATAATTAATTTTGTATTGTCCTCTGTTGTTGCATGTCTCAGAAAATGAAATGAAATGAACATCATGAGGCTAACTTACTGGAAAACCATCACATTGTGGATCTTTAATTGCAACCTCATCCTGTACTATTAGGATGGAGCATAAACCCAAAACAATGAAGGAGTTACACTCACTCTCATGGTTTTTTTCTCCTGCAATAAAAAGTCGTTCTAACAGAAAATATATGTAGTGTTCAGCTGTGCGTTGGTGATATTGGTGTTGTGCTTATGCAGAGCCCAAAGGATATTAAAAACTCACCCTGGCAAAAGTGAGTTAATTTCATCAAAGTTTCTGCTTTCTCTCCATAAGAAAAGATTCTTTCTGAGGCAGTGACGCTTCTCAACTACCTCCGTACTATGTGGTAAAAAATATTTTAAAAGGACTACAGCTTGCATTTCGTTGCACAAACCCATGTTATAGAATGATGTGTATATTCCCCTATTAGCTTTATTCAGTCAAAAATTATGAAAAAAGAAAAAAAATGTTGTATTGGTTGCCGACTGGTGCATATCACACCCATTTCTGTCTCCCCCTCATTTCATGGCTGTATTTTCACTATCAACTATCTAACTCTAAGATCTGCTGAAACCTATTCATGAGGTCAAGAGGCAAGATTATCAGTCTTGTGTTACCTGATTATACACATTGTGCACAGATCAACACACAGGCCATTGATCAAATATGTTCCTTTCATCCTGCGTAATTTTGGTCCTTTCCTTTTTGACCTCCTTAAAGTATCCTCATCAGTTCAATTGGACATTAAACAGCGGCTCATTCTGTACAGATTGATATGGATAAGTTTGCTCAAAGTTGGCCCGTCGGTTTGTGTTGTTTACTTCATCAGGGACAACCAGATTGGTGTGAGTGTGGGGAAAAAATAAGGACTTTCTTCTTGGCAGTGTTAAAGGCATCAGTCATTTCTTTTAGCCTACGGCAAATAGCCCTCTTTCTGTCATTAATTCTCTTTCCCATTAACATTGTAATTTCACATTTCATATTATGTTGTGTGTATGCCTGTGTCTGCTGAGTCATTCAGCCAATAGCTGCGAGTCTGAGCGTGGCTGTCGATGCCTTTTACTGAATATGCTAATTCCCTGACACCTGTTTGTATAAGAACAGGAAAACATGCACCTCCCCATCAAACACACACTCAAACACTCCCACACAATACACAAGCAGATGAATCAAACTGATTTTGAAGCATTTTGGGTGAGAAATTCACAGATGAACACAAACGGTACTCATTCTTTGCCTTTTTTGTGTTCAAGTGTTTCTCGTGTAAACAAGGAACAGGGAGGCATGGTCGAACGGACTCTAATCCCTTCCCTCGTGTTCTTTTCTCTGCAGTGATGGAGCCCATGACGGTGACGACGTCGGTGGCCGGACCGGATGAGTTTGACCGTAACGTCCCGCGGATCTGTGGCGTGTGCGGTGACAAGGCTACTGGCTTCCACTTCAACGCCATGACGTGTGAGGGCTGCAAAGGATTCTTCAGGTGGGTGCTGACAGTTGAGAATCATGTTTGTGTTGTATGAGGTTGTGAGGAATGAATAATAATTATTTTAGTTCATTGACAGCTGATGTATATATGTATATATATGTGTGTGTGTGTGTGCTTGTATAGTACAGAGAATAAACAGTGCTATATCGATTTACTCTCCTTTAGGCGCAGTATGAAGCGCAAAGCTGCCTTCACATGTCCCTTTAATGGGAGCTGCACCATCACCAAGGACAACCGGCGTCACTGCCAGGCCTGCCGCCTGAAGCGCTGCATTGACATCGGCATGATGAAAGAGTGTGAGTAGATGAGATGTGTTCTGACTTGACGTTTTGGCAACAAAGTGCTGACTTCACGAAGTAACAGCTTAAGATAGAGGTGTGAAGTTCTATATTTATTCATTATGCATAGAAGTAGGACTTGGATCGTGTCAAACGAGGACAAAGAGGTAAGAGAAATTGTGCTGCGAAGCGACGGATGATTTATAGTAATCATTAAAATATTTAAATCAGATGAAATAATAACTAGATAAGAGACAATATATTGGACTTACCACATTAAGTAGGTATGATAACAATACAGGATGTAGCACATTTTCCTTTGAATATTCATTTAGGCATCTGATGCTGCTTCAGGATTAGTGCTGAATGTGAAACCAGCAGCCATTGCTGCATGAAATACAGTTAACATTTTTTTTTTGTTCTTTGCACTTGTCCAGATAGTATTTTAGCCAGTGCCATTTTTGAGCACATCCCCAATCTTATTACACTTAAAACCAGTCAGAGGATGGCAGCCTTGTCCAATTTAATGAGTTCTTTTGTCTGGCTATAGCTTTTCTTGCTTTTGCCAATTAGTTAAAAAATGTTGACACCAATGATAGCTGTCTACCTAAAACTCTCATTTAAGTGCTGTATTGCAAGCAATATTATTTTTTAAGAACTGTTTCTGTTATTGTATTATTGTGTTTTCTTCATCATTATACTTGTATAAGTCTTCATAAGTATCTGATAATCTGTTGATTGATTTATGTGATCTTTATTTGCTTTCTAATGCGCTATTGCGGAAAAACTCTCAATAAATGATTTTTTTAGATATACCAACTACCTGAAGAGATTAATGCTGGGTTGGCTGGTGGAAACTAAAATGGTTTCCTTCTTGCACAGCTTTTAGTTGAATATTCAGAGACATTCAGGAAGAACAACAGCCAGTTGAATCAAAGACTGTGTGTAAATTGATCTGATCTGAAACAAGCAAACAGTCGACAGTGGTTATACATAAGGCAGGTTGTACCATATGGCAAACAGTGTGAGTCAAATAATATTTTTTTCAACTTTAATCTGACTTTCATCTCACCAGATGGAGTTTCCATTATCAGGGTGTTTAGATAGTATTCAAATATAGTAATTTACCTTAACATGCTAGAAACTTATTATGTTTGAAAGTCTGTTTGACACAGTTCTGCTCTCAACCATGTTGGCTATGCACACAGTACTGAGGCGTAATACAAGTAGAAGGTGGGGAAGGGAGACTGAGATGTATCCTCACCCACATTTAACACAAAATGACATCTTGTCACAGCTGGGTCAAAATGACTCTCTATTCTGCATGCAAATTATCACATTATCCGGTAGTTATTACTTCATCACGTTGCACCTGTTTAAATGTAAAAGAGCAAGAAAGCGCAGCTTTTCCTTGTTACAGGGTTGCAAGACAGTGTGCACTTGAATTTCAACAAACCAATAGGAAGTGGCACCAGCAACAATGCATCAGCACAGCCATGACAAGTAGTAGATGACAAGAGGAGAATGGGAGAGAGGGAAGGAAGGAAGCTGGGGGGGTTAAACTCTTGTACAACAATGAGTCTCTTTCTTCAAAGAGACACACAATATTCTGGCCCACATTTCCATTCACAAATAGTGTGTGTGTGTGAGAAACGTGTGAAATGTGTGAGATGATGCAGTGCAGGGTTCAGACTGTTGATAACCAGTATGGTGACCACAAGTGACATTAGAGTGTCTGTAGTGAGACGATTGGGACTCCATATTAGAGCTCACTGTTGAGTACTACGGCAGATCTGCTAGTCTCTCCAGAATCTGTGGACTGTAATGTACTGCCTCTGCAAAACCTGATCTTCGGCATGAATAGACAATGTCACTGAAAAGAAAACTGGATGATTTGCTGGGAGTCAGTTCTTAACATTAAAAGCACAAAGTAGTAATGTTTAATTAATATGGCACAGTATGTGTTTATGTGCATTCTGTGATTTGATTGATGTGTATAATCAAAATGTCATCCTATACCAGTATGAATTTCAAAATGTCCCTCATTAGATCTGCATTTATTGTTTTAAATGTGCAATATAAACTAGAAAGTGCTCTTCCACTCCTCTGCAGAGCAGTCACAGCGAGTTGATTGAAGGCGGCTGCCTTGAAAACTATCACTCCAGCTAGGCATTGCTGATCAAATGTGAATCAATATTATTTCTAGCCTGATAAAAAGAAATTTGATGTTCTGTTTAACTGTAAAATGAGACAGTTTGCTGCTTCGGGTATTTCCATGGCCAAACTTGGGATTTTAGATTGTCATTGTAGTCATAACACACCTGTTACGAAAACACGCACGCACGCACATACGCACACACACACACGTGTGTATACCTGACAAAATATCACACCCAGTCCACAGCCTGTTTCAGTTTAATGGTTTAGTATATTAAACTATAAACTGGCTGTCCGTCATGTTCGTCATGTGTTTCTAAGGGGTGTGACGATATACGCAGCTCACAATATTGGGTTCACGAGAACGAGACAATATTTTCACATTACTTTTAAGAAAACTAAAATGAAAAAATATATGACCAGTCATTTAATTCCATTTATTTTATTAAACAGAGTTCATTTAGCTCTACCTCTTTAATAACTCATAAAAATATATTTAATTGCTTTTTTTTTTTTTTTTTTTTCAAAATTTGTGTTGTAGTATCAGCAGCATGAGGTGAGATGTATCTGAGCTAAATTGAATTTGACACTGCAGAAATGCATCGTTTGCATCTTTAGATCATACTGTAGTTGAAGTATTGATCGTGGAAGTGCAAATCTGCCACTATCTTTCTAAAGCTGGTTTCACACCGAATGCGTAAAGTGCAGAGTGCTGTGTGGGGTAGGGCGCACCGAGTCCAAGTTGCTAGGCTACAGATCAAGCGGAAAGCCCTGGCTTTATTTATGCTGATGAGGAGGAGATCAGCATGAAGAACATTTTATGTACATGCTACTTTGAGGGGAGGCAAGATGTGAGAGAGTTTCCTCCTGGCATCTCTCTTGCAGCGTACAAGAGCGCAAACACCACCCCTGCGCTGCGCTTTCCTCGGTGCAGACTGCTGCGCTTTGCACGGCGTGACCACATACACAATGAATGGGTTTCTCTCGGCGCACCTGCGTCTTGCCCGTTTGGTGTAAAACCAACTTAACTTTACTGAAGTGCTGCTGTTGCCGCTTTTCTTTCGCCTTTTTCGTGTCAGTTTCTGTTACTGTCACCCACAGGTCACTAATCTTAGGTTGGATAGCTCAAAGTCTGATAGGTTACAGGATTTCTGCCCTGTTCTTGCGAGACATCTTTTCATTAAACGAGAAATATTGTCACGATTTTGTCTTTAGTTCCCTTTTTTTTTTTTGTTTAAATAAATTAGACTCTGTGTCACTCTAACTAATTCTCACTTACAATGACGATCTGGACACCAGGCTCCAGTCCCTGGGTTGGCCTCAAGGCACTGGGCTGTCTCCGTGGTGTAGGTTCATAAAACTCTGCCAAGTGGCACAGTGACCGTCATAGTGTTTGCCATAAACGGTGTCGTAAAACCTGAAAACCACTTTCTATCGCAAGAGCTTTCAAATCAACGTGAACTTTCATGATTTGAAAACTGAGCCGTTCAGTTCACCGTTCACCGAAAATATGAATGCGTTCATGCACAGCACTGGATGACAGCGTCCCAGCTCATTGAGATCCCATCATCAGGGAATGGCTGCTGGAGGCTGAGTGGCCTGCACTTATGCCAGACCTGAAGTCCATAGAAAACCTATGGGATTGTCTAAGTCGTCGTGTTGAGGGTCGTAACCCTGCACCCCAGAACCTTAATGACCTGGGGGCAGCCCTTCAAGAAGAGTGGAATACCATGCCTCAGCAGATAATAAGTAAACTTGTGAACAGCATGAGACGTCGTTGTCAAGCTGAAACTGATGCTCACATACAACACACAAAAAGTTTTTGTTTTTGACCCGTGTGTGTGTTTGTGTGCCCTCTGTGAATTGTGCCAGCTGATTTTGTACTTAAAGGAACCGTATGTAAGATTGTGGCCAAAACTGGTACTACAGTTGCTTTCAAATTACTGTAGAGTGGTGTCTCCCCTCTCTCTCCCCCTGACGTGTGTGTGTGTGTGTGTGTTTTCGTAACAGGATTTGAATCACAGGAGAGTTGCTGAAATGTTTTAGTCTTTAGATGATTGAATTCCCACCCTTAGTGTCTTTCAGAAGCAAAGCATCTCCTGCAGTGCTGCCCTCCATTTGCCTCCCTAATCTGTATTCTTCATCCTCTCTCTGAGTCTTTTGTATTCTGTCTCTTTGTCAACCTTTACACCTGCCGTGCCAGATGCTTAATTTATAGTTGTATAAACATTTCAAATGGATGTCTGTATACATCCCAAAAAAGGCTTGGTCTTTATCCATGTCAAATGTTGAGAATCAAATGTAGCAATTGGAAAATCAGATCTATTTTTTTTTTTTTTTTTTTTTTTTTTTTTTTACTCATTGCACCTTTTCAGCACATTTTTTTATAGCATAGCAGGAGCCCAACCAGCAAAGTAATTGCAAAAACAGGAAATTTGCATCAAATTCAATATCAGTCGATCAAATATTAGTCTGGTCATGATTTTTCATTCTTTCAGTTGAATGAACATATGCTCACTGCGATATTGTAGTTTTTCACCGGGACTTGCTTGTTTGTCGGTTTGCAAAGTAACTCAAAAAGTTATGGACATTTTTTGACAAAATTTTCAGGATTGGCCGGAAGTGGCCTAACTTAACTTAATTAAAAAAAATAATTTTTGGTGGTGCCATTGAATCGGATCCAATCACCATCACAGTTTTAAGTTAGGCCACTTCTTACTATCCCTGAAAATTTCTTCAAAATCCGTCCACAACTTTTTGAGTTATTTTGCAAAACAACAAACAAATAAACAAACCTCTTTGGCGGAGGTAAAAATCAAGCACTTCTACCACCAGCCACTAGGGTTTCGATCCATCACTATTTGAAGGCTGTCAGCGGAAAGCTGCAAAAACTTTCCTGAATGTTACGGTTGCAGTGCAGAACAAATACTACTGATTCTGTTCATCTTCTCTCTCTGGAATAAGTTGAAGAAAAACCTTATTTTAGGTCTATTTTTTTATGTAAAGATTTAATAATTATTAGGAATGTAGCACAACAAGTGAAAGCAGTCCTCTGTTGATTTAATTTTGGGTCAGAAGTTTTGATGCAAATTTTATGTTTTGTCTGGGAGATCCACTATGAATGTGTTAATAACAACTAGTCTTATTCAGGTGTAAAATTTTGTACATTATCAGAACTCTAGCTCAGCATGGAAGAAAAAAAACAGTGCTCTGTTTATCTGTTTAATGTGAAAATGCAATAACAAAACATATTTGTGAATATTCGTGATACATAGTTGTGGATCTCATTGTTGATCGAAAATATTTGTGATTATCATTTTGGCCATAATCATGTAGCCCTATTAAAGCCCACACAAAGATGTAGACGTCTCATTAAAATGGTGAAGAAAACACAATCAAGTGTCAGCGAATGTGTTTATAGCCTACTTCACCCTTCCATTTTTCCATTTGAAATTCTGCATGTGTGGGCGCCCTGATGCCTGACTGACCTGACTTCACCTCTTGGAACATCATAATCATAGAGCAACAGTGGAAGATTATTGGTTGCACACCTAATATAGCTTGACATGTATCACACCAAACTTGAACAGAATCCATTGTGTTTAACTGGTTGGTCGGCTGGTTAATGAGTAAGCCTGCTGTGAACCTCTGGCTTCCACTACGAGGAGAGACTCTCTTCCCCTTTGTCAGTTTCTCTGGCATTGCTGGTGTTGACCAAACACCCCCTTTGCCTTTCTTTCTTTCTTTCTTTGGTCATTTCTGCCATGCAGGGCACTACATCTCTGCATCCAATCATTCACTTTCCAAACAGCTAACTTTTTTTTGGTAAACTGTGGTGCATCTGCCAAGCGCAGTGGGGTGAGTTCCTTTGATGGTCTCTTGTTTTTTGTGGACTCCTGCCTTAATGATGCCATCCGGGGCTCAAACTTTGCAGGAGACTGACTGGTTCAATCATGTCCCGGCCTTAGAATAGCCGCTTTGACGGCCTGTGCCAAACTTTGACCAAACTGTGCCTATTCATGATTGGGCCTCTGGCTATATACTTGGATGTCCTCACCACAAGGAGTGGTCATAGGCAGTCTGCTGCTGGCTTGGGACTAGATGGACATTGGAGTGTAGCCAAAGCCTAATTAATGACTGTGGGTTAAAAGAGATGAAAGCCAAGTAAATCCTTTGGTTAGCTAAGCAGCCAGATTCATTCAGTTGCCTTTTTAAGCCTGTGTAGCCAAACTGTTGTTGTTGTTGTCTGCCTTGCCACATTATGTGGTTATGTAACGCTGCTTCTGTGGTTGCAATCCGGAGTGCAATCACTGAAAATCCACTTCAAATATAGTTGTTTACAGCTTCCAGGAAAACAACCAGCATTTAGTATGAGGTGCATGATGTGAGCACTGTTTAATTTCGAGTCATCTCTGCCATCTCGTTGGTCTCCGAAATTAGAGGGGTGTGTCTGCTAGAAGTACTTACTATTGAGACTGAACTCTGACTGTTTATGCAATGCATCTGCCTTTTATGCCTGTGTGTATATATTCAGTTTAATCGTGAGAAGCTGAAACCTCAAAGTATTTAATAATAATACAAAAACAAAACAACCCCCGCCACATACACTTTAAGAACATACACTAGTTTGTGTTCATTGGGAGTTTGATTTTTACTGGACATCAGTAAGCTTTATTTTTTTTATGTCTATATATTTTTGTGTATTTATTTATAGACTCTCCTATTAAGTAAATAAAAAAAGTGCAGTCCACATGTCCACAAATATGAAAAGACAGGTATGTTGAAGAGGTAAAGCCACAAATTTGTTTGCTTATATTTCATTTTTATTTTTTGCACTGACAGACATACAATCATTAAAAAGATCAGTTGGAAAAAAAAAACAGTTAAAATGTGCAGGAAAGATCTGTTTGCTTTATTGTTGTAATCTGTGCTTTACATAAATCTGATAGAAGCGGCACTGATGGCAGGCTTACACTTATAGAGAGGCTAATGTTAGCACTGGGCTAAGGACCCAAACATACTCAGAGGAACAGACACAAAGTGCGCAAAGCTTGAATTTAAGGACTGTGCGGACTCTGCTCCACACTGTTGTCACACAAAACACTGTTTGACAGACTAGAGCTTTTAAGTTAGATTTAAAAATTAAAAGGGCCAATTGCCTTTATGCTCGATTTTGCTTTAAATAGGACCAAATATAGACCATAATTTACTAAATGAGCATCATGCTCTATTGAATGCTTGAACTTGAAGACTAAATCAAGTGAGAAGTAAGGTCATTTTCTCTTGAACTTATTTCCAGTCAGACCCCCTTTTTGCAACCAGATGAGGCGCGCCTTAGAGCATCAGAAGCAATGGAGGTTTAAGGCTCTTCTGCACTGGCGTCACTTTTTAGACCTGGGAGTTGCCACCTGATGTGGAATGGTCCGTTCAGTTTGTTCCCTTAAAATGAGATGCATATTTGGCATGTTTTTTTTTTTTTTTTTTTTTTTTGTGACATAATTGTAATTGTATAACTCGATTAAAACAATGACAGTCATATAGTGTTAATATGTTTCAATTTAAGTAATAAACCTTTTTTTTTTTTTTTATTTTTTTTTTTTTACAAAGTCGCCGTAACAATAGATGGAACACAGAGGGGTTTTTTTTTTGTTTTTTTTTTTTTGTCGTACCGCCTCCTTTATAGATGTCACATCCACATGGAACATTTGAGCCGTCTGTTTTTCATCTTTATAAAATTTTGTCAGGCGTGGCTCATATTCCAGGGTTTCCTGTTTTACACCACGAGTGGCCACTCAGCAACACACATCCAGATGTGGGTCATTCAGGCTGTTGCTGAGAGATGTCTACAAAAGAATCTCATTGTAATGCAGGAATTGTGTGTTGGGTTAGGGTTAGAACATTCTAGTGTTGAAAACAGCTTTTCCACAAAAACAGTTTCAACTCCTGCAACCAGTCTGACAGCAATGGAAACTCATTTCTGCCAGTAAAAAAAAAAAAAAAAAAAAGATGAAAACTTAGCCTTGATTAAAAAAAAAAAAAAATCATCAAGTAATAATTATGACATAAAAAGTAAAAATTATGAGATAAAAAGTCATTAAGAGATAAAACACTTATTGCTTACTTAAAAACACTATCTCACAATTTTGACTTTTATCTCATAATTATGACTTTATCTCATAATTTTGACTTTTTATCTCATAAATATGACTTATCTCATAAATATGAGTTTTCATCTCAAATTTCAGCTTTTTATTTGATAAATGTCACTTATGATCTTATAATTATGACTTTTTATCTCAGAATTTCAACTTTTCATCTCATAATTATGAAATAGTGTGTGATTTTTTATTTTATTTTATTTTTTTTTTTTTTATAAAGGCTAAGTTTTCATCTATATATATATATATATTTTTTAACTGGCAGAAATGGGCTTCCATAGACAGCAGATGCCTGGTTTAGGGTGGGTAAATTTCAGAGGGTTGTGAGATATCAGACTCTGCACCATCATTTAAAATTAAAATTTTAGGGAGCCAAGTTGGTAGTTGAATTTAGCATTTCTGCTCTAGTCTGCCACTCACGGCCGACTACAGGTGAATTTTCAATACTCCATGCATAATGTTGCCTCATCTATCACTGCTTGGCAACAGTCATTTTGTGTTCACACAGAATTTTCTCAGCAGAGGTGCCAGTGTTTGCAGTTCTACCCTTTTCTGTTCTGTCGTTTTCTGCAATAAGCTGACGTTCATGCGTAAAGCTACAGGATATATGGACACTAATTGATTCTAAAGTAGTTAGCCACAATAGATAAACTGTAATAATTTATAATAGATCTTTTTTTTTTAATTAGAGCTGTCAGACGATTACATTTTTATCCAATTAATCACAGGTTGTTCTTGATTAATTTAGAGTAGTCACGATTAAATATCATTAATTTTTAATCTATATTAATTTGGGCTGTAACAATACACAAACTCAAGATTTGATTTGTATCACGATTTTTGACCCACAGTTTGATACACCCCACATTTTTTTTAAAATGAAAAAGCATTTTATTTAAAACACCTGCATCACCTTTTTGAATATGGTATTTGGGTCCTCGAGAAGTTCAGTGTTATAATCAGAGTATGAGATGTGTGACTACAGTCACTGATGGTCTCAGTTAAACAGTAAACCAGAGTAGTCTTCATTGAAGTCAGCTGTTATCCAGCAACAGTCAAGCTGCAGCTACAGAGCTCCGGATCCCACGTGCACCTCCATTTTGGCAGTGAAATCCCAGTCAATTTATGCCTTCGGAGTTTTAAATCACAAGATATGACTATATGCACAAGTAAATACTAAAGAATAAGTCTCTTTGACCATTATCATGTCCCCAGTATACTTTTCATGAACCTTGAAAAGGTTTAGTAGTTGTGGTAGATGTTTAAAAGTCTCTTCTCTCGTGACTCATATTACTAGAAATCACACAATTCTCTGTTCATTGCTGTAATCACAATCTGAAGGAAGTCTGTAACGACTTTGCAGACAAACATTTTTACGTTGCGTTTGCTTGTTGCTGTGTGAGCAATGGGAAGCTCTGCGAAATCCACACCATAATACCTCGGTCTAACGTGCATTTAATGAAAGTACAACCGTTCGGAATCGTAATAAAAGCATGTAAAATAAATCAGATATAAAGTTTAGGGTACGTCGGATTGTGTACCTGATATAAAATGGTCGCTGCTGGTTCTCACCACTCTGTTTTCTTATGATCGCTTCCTGCTTGTTTTATAGCAGTTATCCGTTTTCGTTTAGGATCTTTGGGAATCCAGTAAAATGATCTTCTCTTTGCTCGTCCTTGGCTGTTCTGGCATCCCAAAGCACAACAGCTATCCACCATTTCTCCAAGAAACATTTATAGGCGTAAACAGAGAACTCTACTGTGCCTCAAGTGGATATTTGGCTACTGTGGAAGCTCCTAACTGCTCGGGAAGCCTTGATCGACAACACGTGACAATCAGAGCAGCCACAGTGAACAATGAGGGGAATTGTTGGAGTTTATTCGTGGATATAAGTGAAACGTTGGATGTTCTTAACACAAAATCTGCACCGCCGCTCACAGACAGACAGTGACGAGGCGTGGACCAACCACTGAGGCGCATCGACTTGTTTGTTAGAGGTCTGCAGTGACTCAGAGGCTCCATAGACTCCACTGAGATGAGACACAAAAATAGAAACTTGTCTAGTTGTTTCTGCTTCCTATCACTGACCATTTGAGCCCCTAACTCTACTTGGGCCAACTGCCTGAAAAGTGTTGGAGACATTCAGTGTCATTCTGCTGCAGATGGGTAAATTGTGTTAAAATTTTTAATCAGATTAATTCTGATGATATATTAATTCTCAGTTTCTCACTAATTTTGACTGTCCTACTTTTAATTTTAAGTTTAAGTTATTCTCAATTTTAATAATTCTCAATTTTCATTCTTTATGTCTCAGAGTGCATTGGGTTTTAAATCCAACAGAGATGGATGTAAATCTGTAATATGTAATAAATAATAATTTTTGTGAATATAAGATTACACATGTGGAAGTTGCATACAAACCCAGGAATTCCCAAAAGATCCTCTCATCTAGTCAAACCTAAGAGAGTCACTCTAAACAGTATGTCTGATCCAGTCTGCGCCGCTGTTCCACTCTGCCTGCAGTCTCTACCCTTGCAACATTAATAAGGCAAAAGGCACTTAAACATCCAATACCCGCCACATCAGCCACAGAAAAAGGCAGCAGTCATGACAGGCCTTTTCTGTGTGCCAAGTTTAGGAGATGTATGGTTCATGTAAGCTGGGATGGAAATATTAAATTACATCTCCTTCACCTACTTTTGAAAGCTAACTTTGTTTAACTGCTAACAGGTAGCACTTTTTTCTTAAAGCTACAGTGCGTCCTAAAATGGAACATTACTTCTGTTATCTTGGCGAGTTCAGGCAATATGTTAGAATATTCATATCTCTCCTAATATGCACACTTAATGGTATTGCTTTTAAATATAATGTCTCAACCCTATTGTCCGTATCTGAAATACTTACAAGTAACAAGTTGTTCAAGTACGTGGATTGGTTTAAGGGAACATCTGAAATGATAATAATTAAAAAAAAAAAAAAACAATTATCCTAAAATTAGAAAATAATCTCCTGTGAAATCATACAGTAGTTTTCAGATTTGTTGTGGCCCAAACTGATGGCAACCAAATGCAGAAGCACCTTAAACCTGCATTTTTTTTGAATTTCCATCAGCTGGGGCAGCACCACTATTTGTAAGAAGAAGTACAGTATGTTACTGATTTGTCTATGAGAAAGATACCCTACTTTTCACTTGATTTATTACCAGTAAACAGTTGTCAGTTGTCCGATCTGGGAGTTGTCAATGTTTTTTCATAGACCTTAACCCTATCTGAGTGTTTTCAGTTAATAAAGTTAATTGTAACATTTCGGTCAGGGTTCAATTGGACTTAGCTCCACTCTCACATTTTTCCTGATTCCAAAAAAACAAGATGTGAAATGCAGAAATTGAGGATTAATAACCATAGTATACAAACAAATATGTTACTTCATCCTCCATTGTCCATAATGACCCAAACAGCACAGTTAAAAGCTCATCCAGCAACAATTATTAGCTCTAGTTCTTTGTGAATCACACTGTAATGCAGATCATGTAAAGAGGGTCTGGTGTCACTGTGTGCTCTTGTGTGTGTTTACTTTCACTGGATTAGATGCAATGAGAGGAGCACTGATCAATTACAATTAGTGTGATACTTGGGGTGTCAGCTACCTCTTGATTAAATCCAATCCGCTTTCTGTTTTCTGATTCTCTGTTTCATTTTTGGGGATGGATTTCATCATCAGATTTTCAGTTCGCTGACAGGAATGCAAGCCAATCTTATGAGGACTTTAATTTATAACATGGGAACAGTTTATGGTGTGATGTGGTAAGATGTGTTCAGTGGTCATGTTAACTCGTTTCTCTTGCATTCTTTCTCTTGGCTGCTTTGACAGCAGTATTTGTGAATGTGTGTGCTCGTGAGTTGTTTTTTTTTTTCATCAGTCCATTGCAAGATATTTTAATGTATCCTCAATTTCATCCTCTGTTGCAGTCATCTTGACAGACGAGGAGGTTCAGAGAAAGAAGGACATGATATTGAAGAGGAAAGAGGAGGAGGCAGCCCGGGAGGCGATGAGGCCACGTCTGAATGAGGAGCAGGCCCGGATCATCTCCAGTCTGGTCGAAGCTCACCACAAGACTTATGATGCCTCCTATTCTGACTTTTCCCGCTTCAGGGTTAGTCCACATACAAAGTTTCTTCCTTCACCAAAACCACTTTCACATGATCATCTCTTCAGCCAAAATCGCATTGTTTTCCATCATGGTTAGGGTGGAGCAGGTCATGATGTCGTGCAGTGGAAAGGAGGTACCCTGAGGCATGTCATCATCTCATACTGCATTTTCCAGGAAAAAGCTAATTGATAAAAGGACATTTCAACACAAGTTACATACGGCACAGTGTACTTAATGTATTTTCAAGTTAGTAGACAAACAACAACAAAAAGTAATAAAATATGCATACCATCTGCTCTGGTGAATCACTACACAACAGAAATTTGCATGCTCTCCATCAGTCTGTATCCACGACTATAATTGGCAGAATTATAAATGTATGTACATATGTAAATATGTACTTCTACTTACTTACTTTTCACATGGCCACAGAGAATCTCAATTTTGTTTGGCTAGGTTAACACCTATGGCATGGTATTTTGTTTGTAGTTATAAATTTATGCAAGTTTTTTAAGCTAATGCTTTGCAGCTAATGTTATTTGTGTTGCGTGACTCTGGAAATCCAAACCAACTAACCACAGGAAGAGATTTAAAGGAGTAGTGTGTCAGATCTGGCGGCAACAGCAGTGAGTTAAGTTACAGGCCCAAGCAGGAAAAGTACTAGTAGGGTAACAAAACAAGTCAGGATTTTAAAACAGCTTGATTTATTGAGTGGTGTAAAATGACTGTACTGTATATCAAAGTACTGTGATTCAGCAGCATCCCTGTGGTCTTGAGATAGCTGTAAATAATGTCTGCAACTGCAGCCATATTTATTTTAGACCAACGTGTCAGCCACCGTCGGCTGTGTGTGTTTTCAATTTGCTTGACACCCGTAACAAGAGTCACCAGGCGTTTAACCAACCCAGTGGAGGAGTTGTGTTTTCTTTCTCCATATTAAGAACTTGATACTTTCAGACTATGTTCTCTCTGTGGAGTGCAACAATTGGGTCAGACGGAGTAAATGAGATGGAGGATGCAGATTGGATGGAACGTGTGAGAAAGTCTCAAAACAGTCTCATTGTCTGATTTATTAGTTAAGCGTGATTCTGCTGCAGTCACCCAGATGTTGAGCTGTAGGTGTTTATTATAATGTTTAATGTGATGGTGAATGTTAAGGGTTATGCCACATAAAATAAATCTTAATGTAAATAATCACAGAAGAATGATAATAATGACTTAAATAGTTTATAGTACAGTTGCAAAAAAAACCTATTTGTCAAACTCACTCAAATCCTTACACTCTCCCATTTTCCTGCTTCTAACACATCAACTTTGAGGACAAAATGTTCATTTATTCCCTTTTATGTCCCAGGTGCCGTGATGAAGAGATGATCATTGTTATTTACTTTATCGTCAGTGTTCATAATGTTATGCTTGAGCAATGTAGAAATATGTTTATGCTGTATACTCTATGGGTAATTGCATAACATGGTGTTCTCTAACAAGGTGATTAACCACAAAAATCACAACAATTGTCTGATCCATGAATCGACCACCAAATGTTCTGGTTCTAAGACAATTTGTATTTAAACAATCTCTTCATCATTTTGTTCACAATTTGACACCATTGAAACCAAGACGATGCCTAACAGTCGATCATCAGTACCTGGTCATTGCGAGGCCTCAAACGGGATGTTCTCAGAGGGAAGTTGTCACTGAGCTTAGAGTGTCACAGAGAGTCATCAGCAGGTTGCAACAAAGAGATTAGAAGAACACAGATCACAGAAAAGGCAGAGAAGTGGACGTCCTTTGGCCATATCCCATGCTGATGAACACTTCATTGTGAACAGTGCCCTGTGGAACCAGATAGTGAATGCCACTCAACTCCAGGCATGTTTAAGCGAGGTGAGAGGCACCCAAGTGTCATGTCAGACAATTCAAAACCGCTTACATCAGCATGGTCTGCATGCTAGACGTTCTGCAATGCTACCTGACCACACATCCAGGCACAGACGTCATCGTCTGGCATCGTCCGAGCATTTGCGCTGGACAAGGAACCAGTGGATCTCAGTGATGTTCTCTGATGAAAGTGGATTCACACTGAAGAAATGATGGCCGCCAACGCTGCTGGAGTCTTCAAGGAGGACGTTATGCATCAGCCTGTGGAGGTGGTGGTGTTACAGTCTGGGCAGGTGTGTCTAGTCAACACAGAACTGCCCTACACCTTGTGAATGGCTCTGTGACAATCCAACACTACCTGAATAACATCATTGTGTCATTGTGCCTCTCCATGAGCAACACAGGCCTGATTTCATCTTCATGGATGACAGAGTCCCAGCTCATTGAGGTCCCATCATCAGGGAACGGCTGCTGGAGGCTGGAGTACCTCAAATGGAGTGGCCTGCACTTTCCACAGATTTGAAGCCTATAGAAAACCTATGGGATCATCTGAGTCATCATGTTGAAGGTTGTAGCCCCGCACCCCAGAACCTCAATGACCTGGGGGTAGCATTTCTAGAAGAGTGGAATATCATGCCTCAGCAGACAACAAGTCGACTTGTGAACAGCATGAAACGTTGTTGTCAAGCTGTAATTGATGCCCAAAGTCACACGACAAGTAATTGACCCAGATCCACCCACAGTTTTTTGTTTCAATACATTATTTGAGATGAAGAATTACCATTGCATGCTTCTACTTAAATGCCCTACTTTCATGATATAGTATCACTGTAGCATGAAGTTTAAACATTTTCCAGAAATTTCACTCAAAAGTCGAATATCCCTAACTTTTTGCGAGTAGTGTATATAATATACCTGTATATCATGTGATTATTGTGTGAACTTGAATTGACCTTTATGGAGTTGCTTTAGCCCCAGCTGATGTGTTTGGTTGGTGTGAGGTTTTTGACTATAAGCCCCACTTTCCAGAGCTGGCTTTATGAAATGCACCCAGAGTAACAGAGTAATTACAGAGTAATTCATGTAACTTGTTGATCCTGCTTTGTGAAACTGGCTTCTGCTCTGTGGTGATTATTTGCACTTAATTCTTAACTCCCGGGGAGGGGGAAGAAGTCCAGTAGTAGAAGAAGCAGTACATTGTGTTGAGTGTACTACAGTGACATATTAATAGTGATATTCAATTTTGTGTTTCTCTGTGTGTGTTCGCAGCCTCCAGTGCGTGAAGGCCCAGTAACACGCAGTGCCAGCAGAGCCGCCTCCCTTCACTCTTTGTCCGATGCCTCCTCTGACTCATTCAATCACTCACCAGGTAAGAGTCATTCTTCTCCTGTCCTTGTTTTCTTTCATGTCTCAGGGTTTTCTTTACCAAGGACACAGTCATGAAAAGCCCTGTTGCTCTATGAAAAAATTTGTGCAAGTTAATTATAAACATATTGGTAAACTAGACTGGTTCTGTGGTTCATGATGGTGTAAAGTAGCTTTGCTTTCGTCATCGAAAATTACAACGAAATATCGTCGTCAGTCATTACTTAGATGCAGCTGTAGTCAGCCTTATGGCCGAACACCCGGGGAGAAAAAGAAGAAATGATATCTGGACATACTTCGAATACATCCAAGTGGAAAACAAAATAACCAAATAATAATAATAATAATAATGACAAATTTAAAAAGTGTATTTTTTTCTGGCATTATCATGCTATATATGCTATTTTATGTATTTATTTTATTTAAATTTTGTGTTTACCTACATGTTTTGTCGTATAGGTTGTTTAGTTGTTCAACAATAAATATGTTGAGCAGAGCATCTTCCATGTCAAGAATGGATGTATTCTTGAGTTAATAACCTAACATTAATATAATATGAAATAACCATGTTTGATTTGTGAACTGGGTTTGACTAAATGAAAAAAAATGGTTTTGTGTATAAAGTTTTCAATGACTAAAACTAGACAAAAAAGACATTGATTATTTTGATTAAAATAAGACTGAAATGCTCAGACTATTTAGTCAACTGGTGACTAAAAAGTTAAATGACAGTTTGGCACAAAGACTAGGCTAAAACTAAAATTAAAACAAGGCGTCAAAAATGAATTTAGTATCAAGTGGTTGCTGATGTGCTGAGGACAGTGATACCAGGAGAAGTGTAAAGATATTTTCAGTTTATAGTAAAAATATAGGGGAAAAAAATCTACAATAGCACATATTCCTTCATTTAACAGGAAAGAAATAAAAATCCTGCTCTGTTACTATTTAAAAGTTATTATGAGTGATTATTGCAATTTTTAAAGGCAATGTTTATGTTCTTATTTGGTGTTGTTTAATGTTGATATTACAGGGAATCCATAGGTCCTTAAAAGCCTGAAAAGGTGTGTGGTTACCAAAACAAAGGCTTTTAAATTTTCTTACAAAAAAGTTGTTTTATGGTTTGTATATTTGTACTCATCTAAGTTTTGTTCTCATGTAGAGTTTCTTACATTGCTCATTTTAGCTTTAAAACTAAAGCATTATTACAGCTGTTGGTGGAATAAGGTAAAAGCTTAAGGCTATGGGAGGACTGTATTCATCTTGTCTCTTGATTCCCTCCTCAAACAGAGTCTGTGGACACCAAGATGAATTTAAGCAACCTGTTAATGATGTACCAAGATGGTGCCAGCAGTCCCGACTCCAGTGAGGAGGACACAAAGCTTTCCATGCTGCCCCACCTGGCTGACCTGGTCTCCTATAGCATCCAGAAGGTCATAGGCTTCGCCAAGATGATCCCAGGCTTCAGGTACCAACTGCAATAATTGGTGGTAGCTTGTGAGGGATCATTACATGGTAATAGCACGCATTACACGCCGGCACAGTGTCTTTTTTATCTTTTTGTCAACATGCTCTGACCTTTGTTTGAATGATTCATCCTGCATCTAAAATGACACATTGGATATAATTTTGTTTTGATAATAATTTCATAGTTTGAGTGATTAATCAGGTAAAACTACCAAACATCTGCTTTTGTGAGCTTCTACAGTGTGAGATTTTGTTGGTTTTGTTTGTTTATTATGCACTGAAGTGTGCCACTTTTGGCTATAGAAAATCATAATGGGACATTTTTCACATTTTCACAGCATTGTATTCAGGGATTAATCAAGAAAATAAGTGTGATATTAATTGATTTTAAAAAAAATGCTAGTTTCAACCCTAATAAAGATGTCTTAACCCTTTGGGTCCTGAGCCAATTTTGGCCGTTTTTTAATACTTTTGATTTTGTCTCTATATACCACATAAAAATGTTTAAAAAATCTTTTTTCCAGCACAACTTAATCTATATGATAAGATAGTTATTATTTCGCTATAACCTACTTCATAAACATATTGGGCCAAAAAATAATCAAATTCAAATTGACAAAAAAAAAATGTATTTATTACAATAAAAAACACAAACATGCTCAATCAAATGTTTTGGAACTTGAAAAACTAAATATAGGTTGCTAATATGAATATGTAAATGTAAAATTGAAATAAAGTAATAATATATACAAATATTTACAATAAAAAAAATCTGATCACGTCGGTGTGATCGTAGGCCCCACAGGGTTAAGATGACCCATACCCTCAAAAGGGTCCTCTGGTAATGATTTGTGAAATCCTGCTGCATCCAACCTGTAGCACGCACAGACAGGAAGGCTTGCAGCCTGAGCAAGCTCCCCACCCACATGCAGCGCACATTGATTTGCTGTCCACATGGACATTATTGGGTAGGGTGAGATTTTATTAACTCTCACAAACAAACAAGCTCTTCCAGGAATACACTGGAACAAGCTGTAGCTTTATGAACACATGCTGAGCTGAGAGATAAGTTTATAAATGTATGCACATACAGAGACATAATAAAAGAGCGGGGCCTATATGTGTATGCATAATACTTGTGCGCTTGCTTGTTATGAAACGGAACAATAATTGTTGACGTCTTAACATTTACATGCAGTATGCTTGCATGCTTGTGAATAGTTGGGAGTCCTGGAGCTCTATGCAGCTCCATGCATAGACAAGTGGTGTTCAGACATTTCCCCATCCTGCACCTCCAGTTTGACTCTGATTTGAACCCCGAACCTTGGCTTATCCCTGGGCCGTAAACTGTGAAGCGCTTGAAATTGTGCAGCTGAATGAGTTCCACCTTACCAACTCAGTTAAGAAATTCTAGGGAACTTAACTTTTCACCAGCATTGGAATTGAAAATTCGGACCTTGTCATTTTTATTCTGAGAATATTGTCAGATCTGTCTTCATTCAGGTTCCTGTAGTTCAATCTATTCAGTGTGTTAATGTTAGTCAGTGTGGAGATACACAAATTGTAGTACAGAATACTGCAAATATAACTTGAGTAATGCTTGAGTGTATGAGGTAAATGAGGAGGGTTTTAGACTTGCCAAGTCTGCATATGCACAGTTCTTGTGTGTGTGCTTTTAAGGCCACACATGCCAAATAAATTCAGATTAAGAATGAATTTTCCCACGTTTTTCAGGTGCAAAAAAAAAACAAAACATGCCAATGACAAACGTGTCTTTTGAATCTGTAACTGTTGCAAAACTAAGTCAAATATGTATTATATGTAATAAGTAATTTTTTTGTTTTGCAATGTTTTGGTATGTATTTTCCCTTTATACACAGTACATTTCAACAATAAACTGATATTGGCCAATTTTATTGGTCAGCCTCGCAATTTTTCAATGACTATGTAAAATGAAACTTTCATCGACATTTTAAAGAGACTTCCAATGATACCCACTCTCTCCTGGCAGATAAATCCGATATTAGAACGTTTTTAATCCCACAATGCTTGTATGTGACTGTGAACATAATGTATATACAGTAACATATTCTTTTCTGTGACTCTGTATTCCAGAGACCTGACAGCAGAGGACCAGATCGCTCTGTTGAAGTCAAGTGCCATTGAGATCATCATGCTGCGATCAAACCAGTCGTTCAATCTGGAGGACATGTCCTGGAGCTGCGGTGGACCTGACTTCAAATACTGCATCAATGATGTCACAAAGGGTTGGTTACATCTTACTCTCTTAATGAAAGAAACAAGATTAGGGGCTCTATTTCACTGTAAATCTGTACATAAATACATAAACAGACAGAGCATTTCAGACACACACTCTTCTTCTTTCTCTTGTACCCAATGCTCCGGAAGTTCCCATGAAGGATGCATTATCAAGCACTACATTCACAGAACGTGCCTGTGCACACAATCACATGCTCTCAGTGATAATGACGATGAAACAGCTGTTTTTTTTTTGTTTTTTTTTCCTTTATTCTCCCAGGCCCACCTTATTTAACGGAGCCTTACATGATCACCCACACACTTCTTTTTTATGCACACTTGCACATTACTATGAGGTTTTGTATTCAGGTATTTTCATTGAAGCAATAAAACAGCCACAAACACACACAGGAGTTACTCAGTCACACATGCAGGGCAGGAAGAGTCCTCTCTGTCCACAATAAATTAAATACATAGAGAGTAATGATATGTCCTTTTCCACTGCTTTATAACTTGTGTTTTCATTTATAAATAAATAGAAAAGTGTAATATATGTTTCCCTTTCTTAGTGCCAGAAGATATAACTCTGCAGTGCTTACAGTAAATGTTGGTGTCGTCCTCCACAGCGGGTCACACTCTGGATCTGTTGGAGCCGCTGGTGAAGTTCCAGGTTGGTCTGAAGAAACTCAACTTGCACGAGGAGGAACATGTGCTGCTCATGGCCATCTGCCTGCTCTCCCCAGGTAATCCTTGTGTTGTGTGTTCACGGTGTAGGTGTGTGTATTCCCAGCTGAGGCAGAGTGATTATTGTCAGTAGATTGACTGACTGCTAACAGTAAAATGGTAAAAAAAAAAAAAAAAAAAAAAAAAAAAACATGGAGAGTTTAGGTTGCTTTAGTTTGTTTTTGATGATGCTAGTTGCTGCCAAAAAACATGACGTATGATGGTGAGTTTTTTTTTTTGTTTGGTGAACAGTTGAAAATCATGATATAACACTGAATAAGGTTCATCAAGCAGCAAGGCCACTCCAAGAACAGGTAATGCAGACAACGTTCAGCAAAATATAAACAAATATGTGCAAAATCTTCAAATCTAGTGATCCCATTAGAGAAAAACAGCAATGATGGAAGTCATAAAAATATTTTGATTTGACACAATATGTCTATTTTTTAGAAGGTTCAGCACGGTGCTTAGTCATAACTGAGAGTAGGATGTTCAAGATCAGTGACAGGTCAGGTATGACAGTACAGTGTGCATTTAATTACACTGAAAGTGCCATTCCCTACAACAGAGGTGTCACACTCTTTTATCCCGGGCCACAACAGCATTATTGTTGCCCTCAAATTGCCAGTTGTAATTTTAAGATTTTAAAACCATACTCTTTATTATTATTACATAATTACTAGAGCTGTGCGATATTACGATATATATCGTAGTGTGGTGTAAAAAGGTCTACCGTACGGAATAAGCCTCTGTTGTTTATATTCTAAATGTTTCTTTCAGTTTGACGTTGTGTTTTTTAAGCAGGAGCTTTGTCGCCAGCACAGGGTGTACAGCGAACCTTAATATTGTTGTCTTTAGCTGACACAAAGTCAAACTAGTGGCTGTATTTCTAGCTTGAGAACACGCATTTCTCTCCTCCATTGTTGATGTTTGTTTTGCTGCGGCTGCTTCAGGTGTATGCATACGTATTACACATGAGCGATCCTCGTGCTGAAAATGTGACTTGTCGCCTAAGTGATTGATGCCACTCTGAGACGAAAACAAAACAATGCGTCAGATTACTCGTTACTGAAAAAAGCAGACTTATTAGAGTAGCGCATTACTGCCCCCATGCATGCTGACTACACACATCCAGGAGCTCCTCACTGACAGACAAGTCCACCTTCAAGCTTCTTCCTTACGACTTAAACACTCTATCTGCCACAATGCTGCAGTCAATGGCTGTTACAGACACCGTGCTTCTGTAAAGCAGAATAGAATTGTATGTTCACAGAAATTATGTAATTTGCATGCACTTGCGGTCCACTTAAAATGAGGTGCCAAGTCAAATTCGGCCCACAGGCCTTGAGTCTGACACGTGCCCTAGAGCCATTATAGCTGCTCTTTTACTGTAGACTCAGTTTATTTTGTACTATATATTAAAATTTTCATTTTTCATTGTGTTGCGTACTCTTAGCAGTAAGTGACAGATAAAATGTTGACTCAGCGCATAATACACATTTCAGAGTTTGTTAGTTGCTACTAGATATTCAGTGTATCCAACATAGTTCTCCAACTGTATCCCCTAATTTCCACCAGATGCCGACGTTTAGTCAGACCCGATACACATCCATTCAAATCATTGTGTCAGTTTCCACTGAATGCGGAACGCCGCCAACGTGCTGACGCCTGCCGAAACAAATCGACAAGATTCTGTTTTTGTGGGACGTCGGCAAGTGGTGCATGAATTCAGCGCCGTGTGCCAACGTCCAACAGCAGGAATCTTGCGATTTCAGCCATCCAGCGGAGCCGCAGCAGGCGGATCTGGTGGGTATTGACGGACGTCAACAGACGTCAGCATCGTTCCACGTCCGTTTGAAATTTGGGATAAGAGATAGTATTGTTTTTACTGGGCTTGAATGCTCCACAAGTCGAAGAGAACACTTGTGATGTCTCTGCCATACTGCATTGATTGGATGCTTTATCACCGCGATAATGAAAAATCCATTCCACCACAGCCCTAGTGTCATCATGGCAAAATATGTTCGTGGAGACACCTACTTTCGCATAAATTACCACAGAACCAGATTTGAGTATGAGTTTATTTTCCTATCAGTCAGAGGACAGATCCTGTCAGAGGTGCGTCACAGTGTAAGATGCAATTTTTTAAAATTTTTTCAAAAGTTTTACAGTTTAACAATAGTGTGTGTTGTAAGATTTTTTTCATTATCAGTAGTTGATGAAGTGACTTTATTTTTGTAATAAGGATATCCAAAAGGCTGTCTATAGACCCCAACTATAGAGCTCCGGATGTCACATGACTTTGTTTACGCCGCCATATTGGCAGGAAAATGTGCATCAAAATGAGTGGCGCCGGCAGTGAATTTACACCTTCAGAGTTTTAATTCACAAGATATTACTATATGCACAAGTAAATGCTAATGACTAAATATCCTTGACCCTCATCATGTCCCCAGCACACTTTTCATAAATCTTGAAAAGGTTTAATAGTTGTAGATGTTTCAAAATCTATTCTCTCGTGTATCATATTACGAGAAATCACAATGCCCTGTTCCTTGCTGTAATCACAGGAACAGACATGCAAACACCACAATTGCAGACATAACGTGCATAGAATTTTATCTGAAGGAAGTCTGTAACGACTCTGCAGACAAACATTTTTTCGTTGCGTTTGCTTGTTACTGTGTGAGCAACGGGAAGCACCGCAAAATCCACGCCATAATACCTTGGTCTAAAGTGCATTTATATAGCACATGTATATAGTGCAGAATAATGCAAAAATGCAATATTGTGCAAAATAACAGTCTACAAAAACTATAAGAAGATAAGTATGCTAAGATAAGTACACATAAGTTAGGGATATTGTGATGTCCTCAATGGATTTCATACATAAGATGTATCTATCACTTAAGTGATTTTTAGGATCGGGGGGCAATTGTATTAAGGTGAGAGACACCTCGTTTTGTGTTTTCCACGAAGTGGCCTCACTGTGTACAGATTGGGGCCAATACCAAAAAATAGAAAAAGACAACCCTTTTCAGTGTGGCATCAATGTCATCATTCTGGGGGTATAAAAAGCTGGTATTGTCACTAAGTCATTCCCAGTTCATCATTCAAGCAGCCATAAACAGACGAGCAGCAGCACCTGGCCATAGTGCTCCTTGAGGTCAGTAGCAGGCAGTCAGATGTTTCTCGTGAACTTGGTGTGTCTCAAAGTGTCATCAGCAGACTTGGAGCAAGACAGTGTTAGTGACAGACCCAGGAGTGTAGCCCCACAAGTGATGGACCGCAATGATGTCACACAGCTGTAGGTCTGTTTACGAGAAGTGAGGGGTACTAGGGTTTCCAGACAAACCATTCGCAACTGACTCCACCGCTTTGGCTTGAATGCCAGATGACTGTGGCAGGTGACTCCACTGACACAAAGACACCGCCGTGACCGTTTGCAGTAGACACAAGACCATGTGACCTGGACAATGCAGCAGTGATCTACTGTCCTGTTCACTGATGGTTTTCGGGTCACCTTGCTAATGCTGATGACCATCACCTTGAAATGATGGTCATCAGCATTGCTGGAGAAGGCAAGTGGGTAATACGCCGAGGTCAACATGGTCCCCAGTGTTCGCTTTGGTGGAGGAGGTGCAACAGACTGGGCATCACCAGTCAGTGCAAAACAGATTTGGTGATTGCAGATGGCTCAGTCACTGCATGTTCTTACCTCAGAGAAATCATAGAACCTTTCATCATCCCCCAATTCCTCCAGCACACCCCCAGCTTTCTGTTTATGGATGATAATGGTCCTCCACATCGTGCCAGAATTGTCACAACTCAACATCAGGAAATTGGAGTGTCTCATATGGTATGACTAGCAATATCCCCTGACCTGAACCCCATGAGCACGCCTGGGACCAGCTGAAGCAGCGACTGTACGCTCGTACCCCACCACCACATGACCTGGCAGAACTGCATGCAGCAGTGGAGGAGTGGAACGCATTTTCTCAGAACAACATAATGAAGCGTGTGAGGATCATGAGATCACTGTCAAACTGTCATTGCAGCAAACACAGTAGCGGGTGGTGGAAACACCCGCTACTGACTTTATCAATTTTGGTTATTTTAGGCTATCTTTGTCATTGTCTAAATCGTTGGTGTAATAAATATTGAACTAATGAAAATGGTGTTTCTTCTCGTTCATTATAGTAATATCAGTGGGAACTATTATTTCATTAAAGTTCAGACCAAATAGGAAAAGCACTCATGTAAATAACAGTATCCCTAACTTATTGTGAGTAGTGTATGCTGTAAGCTGCCGAGTGATAGTTTTACAGTTTAAAAGTGACATGTGCTGATAAAGTCTCTTTTCCCATTTTCTCCCCACATGAACCTTTCTCTTCTCTACATTCTCACCTCCCTCTCTCTCTGCTTGCCTACCTCCATTGTGACCTCCCTCATACCCACACTTCCCATACTGCACCCTCCCCATCTCCCGTATGCAGATCGCCCTGGTGTCCAAGACCATGGCCGCATTGAGCAGCTCCAGGACCATCTGTCTGAGACGCTGCAGGCCTACATCCGGGTCAACCACCCAGGCGGACGCCTCCTTTACGCCAAGATGATCCAGAAGCTGGCCGACCTCCGCAGCCTGAATGAGGAGCACTCCAAGCAGTACCGATCACTCTCCTTCCAGCCTGAGCACAGCATGAAGCTCACCCCGCTGGTGCTGGAGGTGTTTGGCAGCGAGGTGTCATAGCAGAGAAGGAGGCATGAGTGCATACATACACACAGTCATCACACATCACAAGATGATCAACCAACCATTTTCACCTTTTACCCAAGAGAGCCCTAGCCCTGATGTACCTGGACATGAGGGAAAAAGATGGATAATCCGCTAGGTAGATGGTAACCTTCTTCTCTTCATCATCGGCCCATTCTCCTCCTCCTGTCCTCAAACAGCAAGGCTCAGATGCGTGGACCTCTGGATTTATGAATCCTCCCGTACCATCTGAATATGCTGTGGATTTCTGCAGAACTTGGGTAACCAGATTGCATTGTACGTCTGGAATCGCAATCACCGTACCACATTAAATGTCATTATGTCAGGCAGATATCCTTACTCATAGACGTCTGCAACAGACGGACATCTTGATCTACCCCAAATTAACAAACTCAAATCGCCTTTTCTCATCACCACCTTTCCACCAGACATCACTGCTAGATTCCTGCCATAATTTTTTACAGTGAAGACAGCTTGATCACTGTGACAGTCGCATCCCTTTTACCATCATCCTCATGACATTGTTTCATGTTCACATCATCACGATGACAGACAGGAACAGATACACAGATTTTCATCTATTAACCATGCCAGCACTTGTGAGGTACAGATAGGTTGCTATCAATGTTACGACACTTGTGTTAGGCAGCTAAATGCTATTGTTGATATACAGTTTGTTGACAGCAAAGACATCCAAATATATCAAACATCAACATGGCCAGCAAACTTAAAATAATGTAATGGAAGAAACCTGCTAAGTCGGGCTGTCAAGCCCTGTGCATCTGTGTTTGTGCGTAGCGAGGTCTCAGATGGTCGGCTAAAGCGAAGGAAGGAAGTTCAAGTGGGAATGTTTCAGTGTGGGTAACGATGAGAAGAGAGCTGAGATTTGAAGGATCAAGAAAAGGATGTGCTACAGTTGGGATTCCCTGTTCACAAATTGAAAGGGAATTTCACTAAAACAAGAATGTATAATGCTATATAAATATAAATGATACATATAAGTTGATATATATGAATATATATATACATATATATTTAAGGAAGCAAAACATGGTTACCTCCATGGAGGCAAATAGTTGTGAGTGTTGTATAATGTAGAGGATTTGAAGGCCTCTCCTCAATTGTGTGTGCACGTCGTCTTTCAAAAGGCAAACGTACACACACATAAGAAAGCACTGAGAAGTGTGTGAGGACAAGCCCTTCTATTTTTGTGATGTGTGTACAGCATATTAAGAATATTGATGGACCACAAGGGGGTGTGTACAGGTTCTGGCCGAGGGTTTAGTGCAGGGAAGCACTTCTCTGTTGGATTTTGTCATTATTTTGGACCTGTGAAGTTTGTAGACGGACATAGGCAAACACAACGTCATGTTACGTGGATAGTGATTATTTAAAAAAAAAAAAAAAAAATTGTTCGGCTGGTTAGATTGCTGCTAAGACAGTTTGAGCTAAGATAGTTGGACAGAAACCAACTACCGGCTGTTGCCTCAGGGAAAAGTTTGTCTGATGATTTTGTGTACTTGGTGTTTATGGTGTGTGTGGCGTAAGCTTACAATCATAAGACAGAGATTGTTTTTGAAGCTCCAGGCATCACTGTGATTTCTAATCGTACTAAATAACAGCATAAGTAAGCTAAAAGTGAAATAATGATCACTACAAGATTTCCTAATCTGTTCAATTAAAAACTTACGAAATGATTGTACAATCCATTAGAGATCATTGTTACACCTTCTCATTTATTGGCTGTGTGTTAAAACACAGTCATATCAGCCTTAAGACGATTTATATTTTATATTTTTCAGGGCAAAGTAAATAATCTACAGAAAGTAGCCATGTACAGTATAGCCTGTAGGTTATTTTGGGAATGGTTGCTCTAAAACAGCTGGGCAAAGTTAAAAAACATGAGGGATTACTTTTTATATATACTAAATATAAAATCAAGCCTCATACCTTTTTTTTTTGTCACATTTATATCATTTCAACACCAGCCACATAAGCGCGGTTTAGGATATTCCTTTTTAACTTTACCACATATCATATATCACGTTTCAGTCTACACGGTGTATGCTCACCCCTCACGCAGGCCTGGATCGCCCCCTTGTGGAAAAACTTTGTAAATACCACTTGCTAAGTCTGTACATAGTTAGAGATTAATGTAGGCAAAATACTAAGAGAATTCAGTTGTTGACGGCAAGATGCCCTGGAGATACAGCACTATATGCAATTAGGAGATGGACTCTTATATTGTGTTCAGTTAGAATCGACAGAGATGGCAATCCTGGTCAAGTGACTGAGTTGTATCAGTGTGCACTGAAGAAGACTAGTCAGAATGGCTTTTTAAAAGTGTATAATTATATACGTTTGGGGAACAACAATTAACAAATTTAAATTTCATGGCAACAACATACTGATATTAGCGTTTCACAGATCAACACACCTGAAAGAAGCTGTTTTATTTCTGCACCAGCCTGGCCAATATAGTCCCTAATAATAAATGGTCAGCATTGATGCAACCCTCTTTTGGATGATGGTCTTACCAGTGCAATGATGGGACTCTGAATTCTGATATGTTATTATTGAAAAGGCTTCATGTTACTGAACATTCCCAGTGGTTGATCATTCCAATTGGCTGAGCCTCATGCATGATCGACTCTGTAAACTTCACTGTGAGCATCCTTAACTTTCTGGCAGTCTTTTAAAGGCACCCGACAACTCAGTGTGTTTTCACCAGGAAGTGTCCTCTCTGTCCATTCCAAGCGTATGGATGTACATCTTTTCTCTTTTTCTCTCTAAAGTCTATCAATAAGCTTTTGACAATTATACAGTATATTCATAATATTTTCATTTTTTGGTCAAAATTGAATTTTTTTTTTGTTTTCCTCACTATTTTCTTTTGTTTTTTAAGGATTGTCAGTTTTAATGTGTGTCAGAGTTTGCTGTCTCTAAGCTAGAGCTTGGCTTGCTGCGCTGGGATGTTGTTTTAATGAAGCAGAGATGAGCCTAGTGGACTCTGGACCTTTTCCAACTGCAAAATGAACAAACTCCACTTCTCCTGTTCCCTTGTTCCCTGTTCCAAGTGAGAGTGGATACGAAATAGCCCTTTTTAACGACAGATGTGGCAGGGAAGAGACACCGGCACTCACTTTTCTTCCTTTTTCTAATGGAATAAAAGAAAGATTTGTCAGTGCAGCTGTGTTACACACCTGTAGCTGCATCCTGATAGGAAGGAACACAGTGGAGAAAAAAAAATAAGTTTCATTGTCAATGGAAATGCAGTCCCCAGCTCTGAAAAATACAGCATCGTCTGCTTTTCCAGAAGCACGATGTCAATCACAATCAATGAACTGATCATGAACTAACACTGCCTCAACTGACTGACACAGGATTTAGCCAATGGCAAACTGTCGCAGCAGCAGCATGGCGTGCCTCTTCATTCACCACCCAACCATCTAACCACCTCTTCTTCTGCAATAGCTTATTACAGCAGGATTACTCTTCATAGCTTTAACTCAGCAGCCAGTCAGGCTCAGCTTTCGGAAAACAGTGGTACACCAAGAGATGGTGGGAGTCCGAAGTTTAGTGGAACAGCTGCCGTGGAATGGGACATGTCACTTTACCGTGAGGAGAAAAGACAATGTAGAAGTTGGCTTCATTGTCCTTTTTGACCCAGACAACTTTTGGATTGGACCTCCAGAAGACTGCGTAGCATCTGTTTATGAGATTTTAGGAGAGAAAAGTATTTTTAAAACAAGAATTGCCACAGGCAGATGTAGTGACGTGATCTACAGTCATGAGTGTGCAGTGACTGACAAGATGTCGCCTCCTGAACCCAAAGTGTGACATTACCTTTCTCACTATGTCTTTTATCGCAGCTCTTGGAATTTTAGATTTTTAAAAAAAACATTGTTTGTTAATAGAGTAGTTGTTGAAATGCATACAGTTTTTTTTTTTTTTTTTACTTTCAACATCTTCTGTTTCAAAAGGAATGCATGGCAGGGTGATGCGGAGAGAGTGAGCTCAGTTTGAAGGCTTCTGAGCAGGAAACATAACTTTGCTTTGCTCTCTCGCCTCTCAACCCTCCTCCCTACCCAGGTCAGCACTTCCACCTCAGTAGCCTTACTTACAGGAACCTCATTCAGCTGGAAACATTTAACAGATACCTCAATATGTTACAGGATGACTTTTTACAATAGCCTTTCTGGGACTCAAACATAAACATACATGCACTCACGGCAGACACACAACAACTCTCTCTCCTCAGTAAATTTTGCAGTGTTTTATGTCAAACTGACCATAAACTAGTTGCCAGTTGTATAAAGAATCCACCTCTTTGCCAGTAGACCAGTCAGTATATAAGTGGATCCCAATGTTTAACTATCACCCTGTTCTTCGGCTTCACTCACGTGATCCTCATCTCTGCCTCATTCTGTATTCTCTGTTGTCTCTCTGTCTCTACAAACCGATGACGTGCCGCTAAGCTTTGGCGCTGCGTTTAACCAAACATACTACCTCTCCCTTCCGCATGATTGTGTTTACAATAAAGATTTTTTTTTTTTTTTATTTTAACACTAATTTAGTTTTTTATTGTGTATATGTACAGTAAATTCCTTTTTTATCACTTTTCTTTTTTTTTTTCAAATGCTGGACGATATTTTTTTTTTTTTTTTTTTTTTTTTTAATTTACCTCAAATCTCATAAGCCTATAACGTCAGTAAATCAAAAGCCTCTTTAACATTACGTCGCCACTGAAGTATGTAATACATGTCAAGACCTACAGTCACATAGCCTCTGAAAGTGGCCGAAGAAAGCTAATATATCACAAAATGTCAAATTTTTCTAATTTATGATTCAACATTTTATTAATTTTTTTCAGCCTGGGGTATTTATAAAAAAAAAAAAAAAGTGACTAAGTATTTTGAAACAAGAATCCTGGCTGACTCTGAGAAGAAACTAGTTTTTTTTTTGTTATTATGGAAAATAAAAATAGCTTTACTAAAACATCCTCTGCTAGTTTATCAAGAAGGCTAAGTTAGAGAATCCACGATTCATAAATTTTAGGAAATTTCAGTTGAGTTTGAAAGCCTGTGCAGGTGCTTTTGTAGGAAAGAACCTCTTGATTTTGCCAGAAGACGTGTTTGTCTGATGGGACAGTTAAACCTTTCCATCAGGCTTGTGTAAATGATTTCAGCTTTATACATCTGTTCAGAGACATAGGGCAGAACTTTCAGAGTTTATTCATACCGACACGGACAATGGGAGTGGTAGTTGCTCTGTCCTAACATCTAAAATGTAAAAAGTGTTGGCAGTGGTGTCCCTCATTCTGCTTTGCATTGGTATTGAAGGTTTCCTTGTGTTTGTCTGTAGCGGTAGCTGTCCTTAAATTTCCGATAAAGGTTTGTAACATTGGGATCCTATGTTAGATATTCCATATACAAACATCGTGTGTGTGTTTTTTTTTTTTTTGTTTTTTTTTCTCAGCAACCAGCCAACACACCCACTCCAGCCTGACCTCAGCACTCAGCAGCCTTCTTCTAACTCTGGCTCTTTCATTTATTTTCTGTATTAATTCTGCTTTCAGGAAAGCCAGGCCTTCAAAACATATGCTGTGAGCATCAACACACTACGCCTTTAGTGATCACTCTTGTACTATAGCTATTGACTAAGGAATCATGCTTCGGCTCACGGCACATGCAAGTGAAAGAGCTTTGGATATTGAAATTCACAGACTGATTTGATATTTAGTGGTGCAATTCTTTTATTGCATCAACATGTAATTTGTGTCATGGCCTTTTGGGGGGGGGGGGGATAAAATGCAGATTTTCACTTGGAAAGAGTGACACCCAATTTACCTACTGACTGACAGTGGAGGGAAAAAAATCTTTGTAAGAGAAGCATGTTTGTTGATTAGATGTTTATACTTTAAATTAACTACAGCCTGGACATTGAATGAAA
This sequence comes from Synanceia verrucosa, assembly GCA_029721515.1. Classification (NCBI taxonomy): domain Eukaryota; kingdom Metazoa; phylum Chordata; class Actinopteri; order Perciformes; family Synanceiidae; genus Synanceia; species Synanceia verrucosa. The sequence goes on along the minus strand of CM056561.1, from coordinate 15,313,726 downwards.
ATGGATATTGAGCTCAAGATGTTTTTTGAGGTCTGTGGCTCGTACTGAAATATCGTCACCTGTGTTTGAACCAGAGGAGAGCAGGTAGACAGAAAGTCCTTGAAGGCTTTTGCTACTGTCATAACATATGGTTGTCATTCAAGAGTGTCATCTGTTGCTCTGATTGCATTTCTCTGCTACCTCTTTAAATATGCGCTTGCTGATACACACGTGCACTTAAACAACTGCCCTCACAGGCGAGCATACACTCAATGCTGACTGAAAAATGACAGACACTGAACACACAGACACACACGCGATGCACATTTGTGTGCACTTCGTTATCTTTCACCAGCAGTTTTGGCCAATAATGCACTCGTGTTTTTGTCTCTGCAAAATATGTGGCATCTAAAAAAAAATATTTGTCGTCCTCATCTTTGTTTTTATTTTTCTGTGAGAAAAAAAAAATGAATTAAAATACTATTGCAAGTCCTGGGCTAGCCAGGTGGTTAGAAATGAATTTGAACAGTAATTCATTCAGTATATACAGAAAATTTCACGTCTTTTTTTTAGAAAGAAACAAAACATAAATGCACGTATTGCTCAGCTCAGTTGTACCTTGGTGTGCCTAGAACCCACAGCCTTATTTTGGGACAATATCAGGGGTTTTAAACCACAATACAGGACAATCTGTCTGTATTGATACCGTTCATTCTAGTTTCAGAAGCTGATTTTTCCTCTCTTCATATCTGCACATTTGTTAGTTTCTTCAACTGTTGTATTGGTTTTAAGAGTCAACAGTATCTTACTTGTGGGAGAGCATGTCCTGACCAGGATGTGCTGTGTCAGTGTTTCTCTGCTGGTCGTTCTTTTGTTTCATTCAGTACTTTACTTTATACCCTGGACTGACTTTTCAGTGACATATGGGTCTTTTAAAGCCTGCCTGGTCCTAAATAATATGTTGTTATGATGCAACAGAGTTCTCCACTTTACTTCATTTGACCAAATTTAAGCTTATTTTATTAAAGAATGTCCAGCAGACTCCCAGTGGCCTCCCACAGCATCAACTATTCTCATCATTAGGAGAACAGAAGAATTAAAAAAAAAAAAGGTTAAAATTGCACTTGATCTCAGCAGAGTCCCAAGATAAGAACCTTTACCTTCACACATGCACACCACCATTGCAGTAAAACTCACATGACCTCAATCCTTCTAACAGAAATTTTTTCAACATATGCCGTTGTTATGACATCGCTGTTGATGGCACCATTAATAGCCCTATATATATATATAAAAAAAATAGTGTTATACACTACCTTAACCAGTGTCTCTCTTCGTGGTCAAAATCGCCACCTTTTTTTTTTTTCTCGTGTTGCTCTTTTCTTTTTGCTCTTGTATTTGAAGTTGATCCATTGTACGTTGATTACATGCATTGTATGTAGTAAAATACTGATAATGTTTTGGGGAAATCACAAATAAAACCGCTGTACATAATGATGCAAAACATCCCTTGTGTTCCAGATTTTTTTTACATGGGCTTTTCGATAGGTCAGTTGCTGTAGCACAACCAGTATGAGAAAAAATAAGCATATGTTGAACATTAAAGCATGTTAACACACTCAAGTAGAAACCCAAGATAGGGAAAACACAATATTCAAATATTTAAATGTCATCGTCTATGCTGTGAGCACTACAAGTTAAAAAGAGGAAAAGGCACCAAGCTATAATCATATCGCTTATTATGGTAAACATTTCTACTCAGTGATTGTTTGAACACGGTGCACATGCACAACTTTGGTCAGTAGAGAGTGCTAAGATGTTGTTGTCATGAGTAGCTAACCACTCAAGTGTGTGTGTGAGAGAGTACCAATGACTGAAGTGTTTGCATTTAGTAGAAAGTAATGGATTTTTGAGCTGTTTAATCACAAATACTCAACAATAAACTGGAGAAATGTAGATTACACTGAATTTGAGGCTTTTAATCTTGATGCTAAATATAAATATTTTTATAATTATTTTGCAGGGTGGCACGGTGGTGTAGTGGTTAGCACTGTCGCCTCACAGCAAGAAGGTACCGGGTTCGAATCCCGGGGCCTTTCTGTGTGGTGTCTGCGTGGATTCTCTCCGGGTACTCCGGCTTCCTCCCACCATCCAAAAACATGCATGGGGATTAGATTAATTGGCTAATTTAAACTGACTGATTTAAACTGTGAGTGGTTGTCTGTCTCTATGTGCCCTGCGATGAGGAGGCGACTTGTCCAGGGTGTACCCTGCCTTCCGCTCTAAGACAGCTGGGATAGGCTCCAGCCCCCCCGCCACCCTATGAGGATAAGCGGTAGATAATGGATGGATAATTATTTTGCTTTCAGTCCACTTTTTTTGTTTACGTAATCTCAAATACTATACTTTTTAAAAGAGAGATTGTCCCATGGGATCCCTAGCCAAATCTAAGAAGTTGATTACGAGATGAGAAATAAAAACATGTTTAGTTTAATTTGATATTTAATTTCTTCCTGCTAAATGTATTATTCAGTTTTAGAACTATCGATGTAAAAATTTCATTGGCAGTCATTACTGTTGATCCAGTAGGGTTGGATTTCCTAACATTCCTTGTTACATTTACTGTCACATTCACTTCCCTACTGTCTAATGATAAGACAACAGCTGCAGCATGATGAAAGGAAATGATGTATCGTTCAAGATAAACGGGGCCGAACAGAAAATTATTCAAAGAAAGCTGGAAAGCTGAGACATCCGAAAGTGTCTCTCTTTCATTGCACTCAAGTCTGACACTTTCCTGATTTGTTGATGTTGTGACAAACCCCACCCAAGGAGGATGAAACAAATGCTCGAGACTTATTTACAACCATGACCCAAGTCTGGTGAGCAGGAGGATGATAGAGTGCTTGGCCTGTTTGTGATGAGAGTCATCTAAACATTAGGATGATTTCCTCTGTATGACCCTGTAGGAGACATCTCACATGCACATCCGTGGAGTTCCTGGAAAGAGAGACAAACAAGGAGATATAGTGAGAGAGCAGCAGATGGAGAGAATAAAAATGAGAGCTGGAGAAGCACTGGCCAACTTTGCTTTAAGAAGGAGAACAGTCAGTGTTGTGTTTATGTTCATGCCACGGCTTCCCGAGATTGGTTGTGCTCTCAGGCTCGAAATAAACTACAGCGAAGCCACCATCACTATTATTGCACTCATTGCGTGTCCCCATATTAATTTCTCCTCCACCAACCACCAGCCAGATGCCCGATACTCATGCTGCAGTGTGTGGATTGATCTCATGATGTCACAGCTGTTATAAAGTTGGTTGCAGTCATGGACGACACAGAAAAGCCAGGCATCTAAAGTGTTTCTACAGTGACATTTCTGCATTATTACTTCACACAGCAGTGTCAGGAAACAGCTCTGACAGCGATGTTTCAATATGTTGTCACAGCGCAACAGATCAGGGACTACTTGATCACTGCTCCTATGCCCCTGAGAGTTTGGGTGCTGTTTTCTCAGCCCCAGTCCCATTAGTTCCTAATACATCTTTAAAGACATACCCCAAATATGAACAGAAATTCATTTTTTTCAGTAATTTCCTGGTCACTTTAGCTTTTAAAAAACATCAGTCAAAGTAAATAATGCATTTATTAGGGAGATTAAGACACGTGTAACACAAGTATTTTTTTTTTCACAAGAATGGTTCATATTTATTTGACGAATAACGTCCAGTGTGTCTTTCTTGACTCATCTTCACAGCATTTGTCAGCACTCTGCAGCTTTTCCCAGCGGAGGAGTGTTTCAGTGAATAAGGCTCTTGTTTCTTCAGCCAAGCTTCCAACATCCACAGCTGTTGGGGCAGACAAATGGAGAAGGAGTCATCTTCAATATTACACTTATATTTATGCCTCCTGTTACTCATGGTTAATCAGACTTACACTCAAACAACTTGCCATTCTTACACAATTAATGTAGCACAATGTAACAAACAGCGGTTCCACTCAGAAGTCTAACTTGGCTGCTCGTACTCCTCCTGTTTTTCTGCTGATGTGGTTTGGAACAGGCCTTTCGCTGAAGCTGTGAAACGGAGACAGAGCACTACACGTGTTAATAATGACCAAAACCTCTTTAAATGTTTGCCTTTCTGAGACTTGGAAGAGAGTTTATCACTTTGGAAGTAATAGTTTTATTATCCAACCAATTCCAGATTACAGATTTAGAATGAAATGTTTATCTTGGTTAAATTCTAACCACAAGTACAACCAGCAGAGCAGATGGCAGTTCTCTGCTGCAGATGCTGTCGGTTTAGTATGTTAACTGTTAATTTTAGAATCAACAATAATCTCTTCACAGCTGTAAAGCAAGTTGTGTATCAAGGCCTGTTCTTGAACTCCAAGATATACTTTTAATTTCAAGTATTTCCATATTTTCACCCTATAAAGTGGGTTGTGGTGATAGCAAAGTAAGTCCAATATTCACTTTAATATTCTTTTTAACTCTGTTTTGGTCTCTACCAACTCTTTAGGACTGTATGACAATATCATGTTCTGTATACTTTTTTCCAAACAACTGATTCAGCAGCTATGATACATTTTTAGATGCCTGTGCTAGTAGTTCGTCAAATTTAAATATTTGACTTGTCTTGATTATATAGATATAGTCTTTCCCCCCCATTCAGTGTGACCTATTTCGGAAAACACACAGTTCAGTGGGGTTGAACATGCTGTTGCTCCACCAGAAGAGGGGATCATAGAACACAAAAAAGAAATAGAGAAATAGAGTAAGGAAGAGGATGGAGGTGTCTGTAAAAAAACAAGAGGGTGGGGTGTTTTAAAACAAGGACATCATGGGGTTACAGAGGGGGGGAGGCTGCGGTAACATTGCTGACGCACATGAGAAACACGGAGGGGAGGGAGGGAGGGATGGAAAGGAATCTCTGGCAGGGATCACCAAACCTCGAGACGAGGTCAGAAAGCCACTGGCGACATGACGAACACACACACACACACATACACGAGAGTTGGTAGTAATAATAACAGTAAATAGTAGTTTAATAGGTGATAATCGTCAATGGTTATGATTGTGAAAACCACAGCGAGCCAGCAACGGAGAGTTGAACTGAATACACACCTTTTCTTATCATGGATATTATATATGAACACTATTATGGACACCCAGCTGCTTTCCTCTGCTGTGTCTGTGTGTGAACATGCATTTTGACATTAGCCAGTGCTGAATGGTTTATATTTTGGATGTTTGTGTAGCTGTGTTTGACAGTTTCTCTGAGAGTTTTCTGTTGTGCAGCTTTTCACTATAAATGTTACACTCATGCACACACTGTTTTACGCTGTATATGTTTTCTGGTTTGTCCACAGCGTGGATACATTTATGTGGGTGTGCCTCTTTGTGTCTGAAAGTTTTGCGTGACCAAACAAGTGTTTTTATTTAGCATGGGAATGTGAATTCATGCATCTGTGCGTGTAGCATTCGTGCAAGTGAGACAGACAGAAAGTCTCATCGGTATGTATATGGTGTACGTATGTGTGTGTGGTTGCATGCTTATGTGCTCTGGCCGGTCGGAGCGTGGGAATGTGGTTAGGGATTTCTGTGGTATTTTTAATGTTTGTTATTAAATATTACCGCAAGGGACTGCGACCAAACCCCAGACACTCCTCCTTTGCTCCTTCTCCACCTCCTTCTCTACTGACAATGAAAACAAAAAGACTCACTTCTTGGTTTAAATAAATCTGACACTTAAGAGAAGTGCCAAACAAATGAAGTCACAATCAAACTATGGTAGGGGTAAAAAAAAAAAAAAAAAAAGTCAAAATTATGGAAAAGTGACACACAGCAGCAGGTGGGAATGATGGCAATGAAGTCAGGAGAAATGGTGGCTGAATCCTATGAGCTTTGGAGTATTTGAAGCGGTTCAACATGCCAAAACATGATTTGTCCTAGTGCTAAACATTTTCTGATAAACCAATTTAATTAAAGACGAAATTGTTGGCAGGACACTTCAGACTGCAAAAGCAAGGTGAATTGTTAGTCTATATTTTATGATTATTTAATTGTGCCTAGAAAAGCAGTGAGCTAATGTGCATTGAGTGATCTTCAGGAAGTGACTTGGTGCCATCATTCTGTTCAGTTGGTCTATGAAAAAGTTAATTCAAGGAACTTTCATTTTGTGTTGATATTGATACATCAGACCACCAAATGCATCGGTGTCTCTTTAGAAAACCTCTCATATTACTGCAGCTGGTTCTGACAGTCAGCCCAGTACAGTTCTGGTTCTGGTTCTCCAGTGCCTTCATTCCCTCTAACGGGCTCAGCATTACAACCTGGGCCTCCAGCAGCGTGGTGATGGCTCCCAGTGGGTCCCGAAGCAGCAAGAGAAGTTCTGCTCATGGCCAGAAGAGGAGATAATGCTGCAGAACACGGAGCTCGACACATCCTGGTGGAGCAGATTGGGTCTATTGAAGGCTGCACTGGAGTGTGAGTTGAAAGAGTGTCTGGTGAACCTGCACCCTGTAAATTGTTTCTGATATTATGTGGAATAACTACATAAAAATAGCCATTATTCTCGTGAATGGAAGTATGTATTATTAGCCTGGCCGTAGCCCTCCGCAATCTTCCGCTCAGTTATCATTTCCCTGCAGACTATGTCTGGATTTGATCCCCTTGGACTCGATTTCTCAGGATGAATACCAACCGGGCCAATCAGTGTATGTTGGGAGACAGGGTGAGGTGGGTGTTAACAATAACGTTGAATGCGCAGCATTTGCGTTGTATTCTAGCTGGTTGTAGTTTGGCAATGGCGGCGGAGACGAAAGTGAAGGAAGCCATTCAATCCGTTTTGGTTAGGCTCCCAAATATTCAGCAATTGATTTCGGAGCAAGAGGAATGTTTAACCAGTTTTATTGCTATGTGGTGGCTTTATTCCCCATGTGGTTCGGGAAAAGTCTTATTTTTCAGTTAGCTCCCTTAGTGGCGAAGGAGTTGGCTAGCCTGAATGACATACGTCACGACCAAACATTAGTGACTGGGTAAAATCTGATCCAATCGTTTCAAACTTCAGCCTCCCGTCTGAAATCGGTTCTCAGTGAAGGAATGCCAAACCCTCTGTACGGGGTCTGGTAAGACCAGGCTAACATGTTATGGATGCATCAGTATTATAATATAGTAGTATATGTCAGTTAAAAGTTCATAGCAGTAATGATGATATTAAGAACCATATGTTAGGCTAACATTAAGCTAAGAGCCATGCAACATTAAAAACAAAAATAAATCTCAGCATTTTTTTCATCCAGACACAATGAGAGTTGAATTGAGTTGAGAAACTAAACTGTCTTATCATAAGTTGGTCCTCTGGTAGACATAAAAAACGGGAGTACAGAGAACATTGATAAGCAGAGTAAACACTATGCACACTGTTTATCTAATCCTCCCTGCTCAAAACAGCTGATGTGTCCACAAGATGTTGCAGAGTAAAGTTATTGTCTTTGCTTCTGTCCTCATCCATGTATCCCAAACGTGCACCTCGGGGGCCTTCATGGTTTCCGAGAAGTTCACCAAAAATATTACTAATTGCTTGACTGAAATGATGGTGACTATTCCCATTGCTTCTTTCGGTATGGTCCACCTACTCTGGAGGAAAATCCAAAAATGAAAAAAAAAAAAACACTTCCTCATGAGGATCAGTATTTTAGTGTTTTTTTTTTGCTTGTTAGTTTATTTAGGCTTTATTTAAAAAGTTTGTGTAAACCAGAGATATAATCTTTGAGGGTTTTTTTTATAGTGCTTCATTCCTCTGACCACAGTTTTCATTGTCTGGCATCTCTTGTCAGGGTAGAGAAGTTCAAGTTTTGGGTGGAGTGACAAATGGTGGGTTTCATACCATACAGTAAACATCTTTTTTTACTTACCAAATGTCATTTCCTCAGCAGAGTGCTTCCATCTTTAAACTCTCACACCATCTAAATTCCGCCTCTAGAGCGTTTTATTTCCATCTACATTCTGACTTACAAATTCAAGCCAGCTCTCCTTCTTGTTCTTAACTGGTTGACATGTGTGTCATTATGGTTAAAAAAAGGGTTGCTTTCCTGTCGGGGCAGATATATACAGCAGATCAGAGGTCATATAAACAGGAATTCAGGAGGGCTTATTTTTAGTTTAATATGAAGACATCCTTCGTCTGTTTACCAGAAACGTTAGGGACATTAGTTTCAGCCTCAGAGTAGTTTCTGTTATTTTTATATTGCAGTCCTCATATATATTATATTTTTTTCCCAGTGTGTTTACTTGTTTAGGCTTGTGTTGCAAACTTTTGACAGGAGCGCTCGCATTCCCCCACCAGTCCCTGTTTTCCTTTTTTATGTCATCCATGTGTTCCCAACTTTCTTCATTCCTGTGTTTGTTCCCCTCATCTCCAACTCGCTACGTCTCTCTATCTACCTCTCTTTCTTTTTTTAAGAAGTATGTGAGAGTGCAATCACAGAGACTCCAAGCTTTTCCGCACAAGCAGCCAAATTTATCCTCATGGTTTTCCGCATGTTTATTTTGGGTTCTCTTGAGGGACGACATATCTGCGGGAAAACCAAACGGCCCGGAGCGGGTGCTTTCCCTCTAGGGATCATCGCAGCACATGGGTAAAAATAGGAAAGTCTTTTTTTGGGAAATGGAATTAAGGATTGGTGAGTGCCTCCCGAGGGTCCTGCTCTCTCAAAGCTGAAACGGGATGGGATCATCACTCATTTATTCCTTTTTTTTTTATTCTTCCCCTTCCATTCCATGTAAAAACAACAATTTGGGTCTTGTTTTGGACACAATAGAAATAGCCAACCATCTTTAATATCACTGTACTTTCTTAGAACAATTAACACCAAAACATCACATAATCACCTCAGGTAAAACTTATATTCAACAGATTAAATAAATCATTCTTCTTTCCTCTTTCTGCCTCTGGATGTAAATGTACTCCAAGGGGAGGATTCATCTCTGTCATCCCTTTCAAAATCTCTTCTGCATTTTCCCTCATGCTGTTTTTTTTTCCTTGTCAGCTGAACTCGATGGCTGTCACTGTAGCATGTGTGTGTGGGTTGGGAGGAATTCTGGTATAGGAAAAAAACCTCCTCCGCTCTGACTTCTTGGTTTGACCTGTGTTTAACATGCTGCCTGCTACAGCAATCTACTACTACTACTGCTGCTGCTGCTGCTGCTGCAGCTCCTACATTCATGGAAATTGTTCTACTGCAGAGTGGGTGACCCTCTCAGATTGCATCAAGAGAGACAGTGGGCGAGTAAATTGTCTTGTTCACTGGGATTTTTGCTGCAGCCAACGGAAGTCTCCTATAATAGCTTCCATTGCAGATATTGGCTTTCACCCAATGGCCAGCTATGTGATGGAGGTTCTACCCTGGTAAACCTTTGACCTTTGATCATTTTCTCTCCACTGGAAGAGTGGAGAGAAAATGGAATGTATGAGTATGGAAGTTCACCTTGCAATGAGTTGTCAACACACTATTACTTTGGCTTTCTGTGAGTTTAGGTGTCATTAGTTTTGTTCCACTGGTTATGCACAATTATTCAACATAGAAATTATTAAATTGTATCCCTATCTCCAATATATTATTCTTAATCTTATCTTACACTTCACGTCTTTACCGTAACATGATTTGCTGAGAGGGAACAAACATAACTCTTTATATCCATAGTATCTCAGAAACAATATTGACTATGAACTCTGGCCTAACGTTAATAGGAAGCAGAAATATAGAAAAAGGTCACGCAGTATGCACATGACTTTCAGTCTCAATGAAGCTTTTATTTTTAGAAAACTAGAAAAAAAATTGGAAGACAAAAATTCATGTATTCATTTTCCACAAATTTCCCACAGTAAATTTATTAGTTATGAGGAAAGGTGCACTTATGAAAACAGTTGCATAATGCTTCTGTGGTTTTAGAAGTCATAGTGATGTCATCAGTGAAATCTCAAGGTATCTCCACCTCTAAAAGTTTGAATAGCTCTGCCGGTGCTGCTTTGCTTTTAACTAGCTTTGCCACTGTTGAACTTCATCAAAATGTAATACTAAACTGTAGGAATACTACTTTAAGTCAAGTAAAATGTGTTATTTTGTCCCTGTATATCTTGTGTGTATACAAAACCAGTCAGGTTTCCAATTTCAGTAAATTGGCAAACAAAAATATGAATGAATATTATAGTTATTGAGAGTTGGGTCACTGAGATAAACTGTAAGTGGCGCTAATTGGTCATTTGGAAAACCATTATATCATTCCAGAGGAAGAGAGTGCAACAAGATAATGTAATTGAAGAGTGCCAGTCAGATTTTAAACTGTGAAAAACAATGAAGAAAACTGAATGTACTGAGGACAACCTATTTTGAGGGACATTTTTGTATTTTGGGTTCCTGTCAGAACACATTAACATGGTTTAATGTCTAAAAAACCAACCTCCTCCATTCCAAAAAGCCCAATTGCCTCTGCTTGGTCAGCTGTTATGATTGGTCAAATGAACCAAATACCATGCTCTGTCTGTCTGTTTGGTTAATTTACCCATTTTTGCCCCATGCCTGCATTTTGTCTTGTCATTTCCTGTTTTATTTTGAAATAACCCTGTCTCTTGTTTCAGATCGTTTTCTTTCCTGCCCTCCTGTGTCTGTGACTGTCAGCCCCGCCCTGATTGTTTCCACCTGTGCCCTTTACGTCGTGTATAAATAGTCTTGTCTCCCCTTTGTCCTGTGTGAGACTGTCATGTCCCATGTCCCAGTCACCGTTTCATGTTTCCAGCTTCCTTTTGAGCGCACTTTTGATAGCCACCTTGGAGAGCGATTTATGTTATAGAGTTTCACAGCCTTTCAGAAAGTGTTTTTGTTTTCTAGATAAATTTATTATCTCTTTTCCCTCCCATTTTGGTGAGTGGTTTTGTGTTTCCCCCTTTTTAGTCCAGCCTAGTGCCACTGTAGAACTTCCCTGGGGCCCGCCTCCCCTCACCTGGAGACACGCACTTTCCCCTTTCCCTTGCTGGAAGCAATGTGCTCCTGTTTGGTTGCTCCCTTGAAAATTAAAGATCCCTTTTTACATCTGCCTGTCTCCGAGTTGTGAGTTGGGGTTCAAGACATGGAACCCTCACACCAAACTCTGCTCTGGCTCCACACTAACTAGCTGTATTTGAGGGTGTGCCAAATCTGTTGTGCAAATGTGTTAAAATTGGGGAAAATGGGGGAAATTCACCCGCCACATAGACAAATTACAGAAATAAAGAATCAATAAACAACAGCAATGAAATAATAGTGGTTAGCACTGTTGCCTCACAGCTAGAAGGTACCGGGTTCGATTCTCGGCCCGGAGCCTTTCTGTGTAGAGTTTGCATGTTCTCCCCGTGTCTGCGTGGGTTCTCTCCAGGTACTCCGGCTTCTTCCCACATCCAAAAACATGCATGGGGATTAGGTTAATTGGCTAATTTAAATTGACCGTAGGTGTGAATGTGAGTGTGAGTGGTTGTCTGTCTCTATGTGCCCTGCGATAAGGTGACGACTTGTCCAGGGTGTACCCTGCCTTCCGCCCTAAGACAGCTGGGATAGACTCCAGCCCCCCTGCGACCCTATGAGGATAAGCGGTAGAAAATGGATGGATGGATGGATGTTATAATTAAACACAATTATTAAATGAATAAAATGTATTTTTACTATTTGTAATGTGGATGTGACTTAAAATAGACATAAAATAAAAAAGTGTAAATGCTATGCAAAAATAGTGCAAATTATTTAAAAAAAATAAAAAGATGAAAATGAAAAAGATGGTGACATGGTGACATCACCATGTTACGGGAAAAAAAGGCAGAACTACAAGCAAGATGTTTCAGGCAGCAGTGTTTCGGGAGCAGTGTTTCTGTGTTATTTGGCATGGACTTTAGGCTTTATGACTTTGCAGACCTTTTGTATGTGCACAAAAGCTTAATATGTCCTATTTAATGTGAGGAAAATTACATCAGATCTGTGTGGGGCACATGAGAAGTGCTGCTACTTTTATTCTCTTCACCATCCTTCTTGTACATCATCACATATTCCCTAGGTCTGCTACCTATGCACTTTGTCACATTTTGCTTTTGTCAATACACCAATTTCCCAAAGTGTGTATAAATCAGCTGGATGGAAAAGCACTGTGTCTACTGCAACATCCATTTCCAGTAACAATATGTTGTATTGTTCCATTTAATTCTACCTTGTCCTGTAATTGATGTGTAACAACTTTTATGAGAAATTCAGTTCAAAAAGGGGATGTCTGTGGTTGGCAGCTGTTGTCCTGTTGGCATAAGCAGATATTAGTATGATGCAGAACCGATGTGGTGAGCAAAGGGAGAAGTGTGACACAGTGAATAATCTGGAACATTGCAGTTTAAATGTACATACCCCACTTTACTCTTAACAAAGTCCATGCTACTTAAACCAAGTACTGCCTGGTACTAATTATTGATATAGTGACCGCTCTTGTTCACTTTTCCATAATGAGTTGCTTGTGAGTAGCACAATGTCCACGTCAGCACTGACCACAGCTTTCATCACTCAGCTGGTGACTTGGGTGTGGTTTGTGCTTAGCAAGCTGCTGTGTCTGTGACTAATGAGACACAAGAACACTCATGCTAGCATTCACACATACAATATAAAACTCCTTCAAGAGGGGGGGTGTTTGCATGAGAAATCCATATTCAAAATATGGTTTGGATTCTGTTTGATATACAAAGTGGTTGTGTGAAGGCTGCATCAGTGATTGGAACCAGAAACCAGGAGAACATAGAGTCAAAACACATAGAATGAAGATACAGTTAACAGAAGACTTTTGAAACGTTACTGTGGTATCATGAGAACAAATTTCTTTATGAATTTACAGTGATCTGAATGGATAAAATATTCATCTTTTTATTACTCTTACTGAATATATTGATATGCACCAAATCTCAGAAACTACATTAAAAAAAGGCCAGACAAGAAAAGAATCAACTTTACAACTGAACAGAACCCAGAAAATGGTAATGATAATGAAGATGATTCATGTTAAAAGAGCTTCTCGACAACTGGGGAAAGAATTTGACAGAGTTAGACTAGCTGTTACCCCTTGTTGGCAGTCTTTATGTTAAGCTAAGCTAATCAGGTGCTGTACTGTATTTATTGTGCAAGACAAATGAGTAGTATCAACAAACGTGGACCAAATCCTGGAACCAAGGAGGGATGGAGACCACACTCACATTAGTGATGTTTAAGAAAAGAAATGAAGTGAAAATAATATGATGCAGAAAATATAAAAATGGAATCAATCCAGACAAAGCAAAATGGCAGAAACAGAGGAGAGATGGAGGAGGTGAAACAGATGAAAAGGGCAGCTTATTTTAGCTGCTTTAGTTTCTGGGTCCTTATATTGTGCATAGTGGCTCAGAGCTGCAAAAAAAAAATGCATCCATCTATACATTTTCTAAGTAATCCTTTCATTCTTGAGTTTGAAAATAAAAATACAAAATCTCTCTGTACTTTTACTTGATGCTTGATTCATTGGCTTTTGATTAGAAATAAAGTAAGCTTATCTTACCCAATTTGTTCAAGAAAAAAAAACAGATTTTTGGTTTGATTTCACAGTCAATTAATTATTTTTTCAGCTGTTTTCACAGCTGTTTTTTTTAATTGAGAGAATTTTTGAATTTTTTTTTTTTTTTTGCAGATCAGCACGACACGGTCAGAAGGTGAATGTGTATTTAAGTGCGGTACTGCTAGATGGACGGACGTCTCACCTACCTGTTATTCTAGTTAGGGTTGCAGACACATGATTAGTTTATTATCAATCTAACTGCATCAAAGCTATCATTTCAGAGGTGACGACTGAGCCAAATGCAACTACTCAGTGAGTCCTGGTCTAGAGGACTATAATTCTATGTGTAGCCACGGAGTCAAGGTCCTGCATTAAAGAGGAAATGACTTCATGAGACTCGGAGGCCTCTGCAATGTCTGGGGGAAGGACTGGTATGCAACACACACACACACACACACACACACCTGCAAACACGTGCATGAATGTGCACAACAGGCTGCCACACACAAGTACACAATTGCAAGACAAGCAAACACAACCTTGCAGAAACCCACATATGAGTACTTTAAATACCCAACGTCTCCGACCTGTCACCTCCCAGGTCGAGGTGCTGAGTGTTATTTATTTTAGCCAGCCTGTGTGAGAGTTAAAAATGGAATTTTTCAGCTACATAAAACACTTCCTGTTTTGACGACTCCCTCGCTGCACCGTTCCCTCAGCTAAAAAGTCCCAAAGCACCACATAATGACAGTCCGACACAGGGGAGATGTGTGTTTGTATCTACATAAACTGTGTGCATTGACTCATGGTTATCCTCCTTGTGTGTGTGTTGTGGCACATTTTCCCCACCAGACTGTGTGCTCATATGTACAGTGGTGGATGGTCCAGTTGTGTGTGTGTGTGTATACCTCAGACACTGTTACCCCAGGCTCTATTTTCCACTACAGTGGCTGCTCTTTCAAGTTCATTTTTTGTCAGTATATTTTTAGTACATTATATTTTCTCAAACCACAGGTCGGGACCCACATTTGCCACTCCAATTGCATTAGATCTGCTCAAAAAAATAACCTGGATCCTGTTATCAGATCCTCCCTTCAAACCCCATGCCTCCAGTTTGTAATACATTATTTCTGTCAAATGTCTCAAGCTCAAACTGATATAATCTCCCTGCAGAGCCACAGAAAAGATGATATAGCTGTTGTCACAGTCAGTACTCCTCGTGATGAGTAAACTGCCACTTTAAGCTTGTTGCAGTAGTGTGTGTTGGCGAACAGGGCTATGGGAAAGTAAAAATATAGGCAAACTAGCAATGGAATCACACCAGCTGTGACATCAATTAAGGATAGGGCCATAAAATAGTAGGACAAATGGCCACTTAGGCAGCAATTCATTGTGACTGCATAAACCAGCCATTCCACTATAAGTAGTAGCGTTAATGATCGACTGCGCGTGTGTGGAATGTGTAGAAACAGAACTGCTATGTGTCTGTGGTGTACACTGCTGTTTCCCTTTGGGAGTATAACCAAGGCTTAAGACATTTGGGGCAAATTCCCAAAAGGATTGTATGGATGTTGCAGGTGCTAAACCTGTGCAAGTAAGACAAAAAGAAACCTTGTAATTCTTAATGCGCACAATGAAAGAGGAGAAGTTAAATGAGCTTGAGTCCAACCCGAATATGGTCTATTATAAATAATGTCCCAGGTCCTGACAGGCTTCTAGCTGGGGTTGACTCTCACCCCTCACAACTGACGCACTGGCCTTAAGTACATTTGTACTTTGCCACAAGGAAAATTGCAATCAGATGCAAAAAAAAAAGGTAAATTGCAGTGAGCTGCAAAACTTAATGGACATGTTTGCTTTGCAGCACATTATCTTTTGTGAAATGGATCTCAAGAGGAGATAGATGGTGACTTTGCCCCAAATGTGTTCTTTGTTTCCGTGTTTTTTCTTTCTCTACTAAATTTATAAAATTAATCAATGATTGCATGTGGTTAGTTTAATAGTTATGGTGGAGCATTCAATTGTGTCACATGACCTTCACCATATACTGCGTTCCAGTTGTATTGGAAGTTGGGATTTGCAACTGGGAATGACATCACACCCGAGTTGACAGCATTCGAGTAAACAAGCTGGAAAACCAATGTGGATGCCTCTAATGAAAGCTTTGTTGTGGTTGTTCTGTCGGAATGCAGAAAGCTAATGCAGTAATATGAGGTCCTAAGCTTAGCTTAGCATAAAGACTGCAAACAATTGATAGGTACAAAGAAGATGTGGAGGGTGTGCGTTTGTTCTCCAGCGTAATCGTGTGGGGGAAAGACGTTTGAGTCTATTGGAGGCCGTAACGTATAACGCTACACAGCGCAAATCCAGGACGCTGCCATCTTAGATTATGACGTTGTGGTCAAATCGGGGTAGGTGAAGAAATTACGAGTTTACGAGTCGTAAATCCGACTTAGAGGGGCGTTTTAGTTGATATTTACGACTCTGAGCTCGTAAATTACGACTTACGAGGACAACTTGAATGCAGCATAAGCAGCAGATGGAGGGAATTGTAGATTCTCATGACTACTCATTTTCCTTTTAACTTCAGGGACTTCTTTATATTGGCTTTTCAGCTTAAGTGCAGAAAGTAAAAGTTCATTCTTGACCTTGCAAAGAATTTCACTACAACATGCATTTATTAGCTTTTCTAGAGCTTTTGATTATGTGGAATCATTTTCATCAGCAAGTGAGGCTCGATAAGCTATGTATGTGAGAGGTCCTTAAAATTCCATGATGACTGGACCTGGACCTTGTGGTGCGATTCCTTTCAAAATATTATCTTTTATTTAATGAAACCACCAAATAAACACTCATAATAATGTTCTAAAATAAGAGGATAGCAGATTTATTAACTATCCAAACCTCCTTTATATAAAAATGTGTAATCATTGCATAGATCCTGATGTCTACTCATATGATTTTTGGCCAGATCCTGACCGTTCTCTGTCCAAATCACTCATAAGTTGTTCAGACGTTCTGCTGACAAACCAAAGAAAACAGACTCCTGCAGAGAGATGTGAGCTGCTGCACAGGAGAGCAGATTACATATCTACACTGTGGCACTGTTAACTTCTGGCTTAGTGGAAATGCAGGTGCAACAACAACAAAGTGTATGATTGTCACACACACCACTGCTCACCCACTGCCTTTAAACCACATGCCCACCACTAAGACAAACCAACATATAGACTCTTACTATAACGCTGTGGGATGTATAGAGTTTGTGGTGCCATTGCTGACTGCTTTCATTATCTGCACGTACACGACATACCATAAAACACACTCTTTCCGTCACTTGACGTTCTTTCTCGCCCACAACTCTTCTCCTTTTCTTCACACACACACACAAACACACGCACAGACACCATTTTCACTCTCTCAGCCCATACACACCCACCCATACAAACACACTCCTTCTTCTCTTTCCCTCCCTTGTCTCCCTGCAGCTGTTGCTCTTACTCACACTACTTGCCCCCTCCAGCCAAAACCTCAGAGAGAGAGAGAGAGTTACAGAAAAAACAGACTGAATGAAGGAGGTGGGACAGAAAGAGTGAGGGGGAGATGTGAATGAGAGGATGGGAGATGGTGAAGTGGTGGAAAAATCCCCCTTTACTTTCCCCCTGAGAGAGCCTCCATCTTCCCTTTCTTCCAAGCCTATTGTGTTCCCTCCTTACCTCCTTCCTTCCGTCCATCCATCTCCACATCCTCGGCAATTTCGGGGCCGTGCATTCGGATATCACAAATCTATCAGCCACATCTGGCTTCATCACGAATATCCAGTGGAGAGTTTGGCTGTGCGCTAATAATAGCTAAATATATAACAGGGATATTATTACAGTAAAGATGACTCTGGTTTGGATAGAGTTCATTTCTGTTGTGTTCTAAGTGAACAGTCGACATGGTTCCATTTTTCCATGTTTCTTTTTTCTTGCTCAAGTCATTATTTAGCCACCAAGTCCACGTCTGTGGGCTTAACCTCTCTAGATCATTACCACCTCTGATTCCAGCTGGTAAACATTACAGAAAACTACAGCTCACCCCAGTTTTCTGGTGGTAAAAACTACAGTAAAATGGTTACCAGGCTCAGTGTCATTTTATAATGTTCTGCCTCTGTATAAATTAACCACAGGTGCCTGCAGCGACAAAACACAGGTATATACAGTAACCCTGTGTCATTTTAATGGACTATGTCAAATGATATATTCAGATGTATAAATTCACACATGCTATCACAAGTTAATAAGTAATTCATGATACTTATCTAGCTGTGATATGTGTTTACTATAAATATATGTGATATAAAAAAGAGCTTATTTTTTAAATGAGTCATCCTCTCATGTCTATTTTGATTTTTCAACACTGCGTTATGAGTCTGTGACTCTTATAAACAGTTTTAATGTGCTGGATGATAATGAACTGACTGCATTGCTTCCATGAAGCTTGTATACATCACTGGCAGCATCAAGTACACACTGATGTTTGGAGGAAACCAGGGTTTATTTACATTCAAGTTAGGCTGTAACAGCACACTGAAATATGACTGTTTATGCAGGCGGTGCTCTCCTAATGATGTGCTGTTCATCATATCTGTTTTATCAGATTGCCAGTGGTAATGTTGCTTTGCGTTCAGCATTTTAATCAAGATTTAGGAATATCAACTGTTGATATGCCTCATTAGAGGTGTATGAAAGTGTATGGAAACTTTGTTGCCTCCGCACACACTGATTTGGACACATCCTTTGCTTCGTAATTCACAGTCAGTCAAACAGTTCAGAGCTGTGTGTGTGTGTGTGTGTGAACATGTGTGAGCTATGTGGTTCACTAGCAAAAAAAAGACTTGAACCGTGTTAGAAGGCTGCTGCTCGAGAGGCCAGAACCACACCACTTAACCTCTGCGTCACACACACGCACATATATGCATACACACATGCTCATCACAACCATTCACTGTAAAATCCTCCGACATATGGATGCTATATATTCAAACAGACCTATAAATTCTTGTGCAATGCAAGTTTTCAGTAGAACTATTCTGACTCATTTTTTGTGTGTGTTAAAGAGAAAAACAAGCATCTCAAGTGGTATTTTTCTCAATGATTGTCCTTGACATTTTATTTTTCACTACTAACAGCAGTAATGAACTGTGCAGATGCTGAAAAGTGCTTTGTGGGACTTTTCAAACAAATGTTAGTACAACATAAAACTGATGAACAAAACAGTTCAAGCGGCCAAACTTTCGGAAGCAAGACATTTTAAAGCCTTGCTTTCTTAATTATGCTTTCCTTCAGCAACTGCTAATAAAAAGATGACAAAACAATGGGTGTTGTTGCAAATCGGGTAGGAAGTGAGTGAGTGAGTGAGTGAGTGCTGGGAAGCCAGGGAGTATTGCATGTCCTCTAACACTAACATTCTTTAAGTAGGTCAAGTAGAGAAGTGATTCTCAGCCTTTTCCATAAACCTACTGATGTAATGCTGACCTACAAAACAGCAGCAGCTGCTGGGATCAGGGGTCTGGACCCCATCTTATCCTCCTTCCTCCTGCTCCTCCTCTTTGTCCTCCTTTTCCTTTTCTCCCACTGTTAGTTTCACTTTTACTCTTAAATTAAACCCACACCATGACTTCATTCTTTTTTTAGTATTATTAAAGTATTATCCTAAACCTTAACCAAATAGTTAATTGCCTAACCCTAACCATAACCACAGCTATTTACTTGTCTAAACTTCAGCTTGACTTGCAATGTTTCCCTGCAAGCAAACACGGATTTGTTTAGCTTCACTATTTCACTCATGCAGAGTATGTTATTAGACTGGACTGAAGTCATTACCTTTAAAGGTCTAGCTTTACATAACTCAGCCACAATGTTTACATCTGGATTTCATTGCAATGTCTTTGTAGAAGAAGCTCCAATCCCTTCATCTGATCGATGGATTGAGTCACAGGTGTTGTAGATAAAATATTAGCACTGGTGACTTTTTCCCT